>OY728121.1:1677051561-1678301561 GCA_963277665.1 Viscum album | reverse complement strand
TTATTAGCTCTTTTCTGCTCCCCTTCCCGGATAGACCAAGTATCTTCGGGTAGGCTGTGATGGCCTGAAGTCCATTATTAGCCCAATAATCTTCGGGCAAGGTAGTGTGGTGGTTGGCCCAGGTGTGTGTGGGAAGGTGGTTTCCTAAGTATCATCAGGATGAGGCCTAGGTGTCTTCAGGCGTGGCAGTGGTTGTTCTGGCCTAGTTGTTTGCAGGCATGGTTACATGTGACAGTTGTGGCCCAAGTGTCTGTGGGCGAGTTAGTGGTTGTGGACCATGTGTTTGTGGGGGGGGATGTGTGGTTGAGGCCCAGGTGTGTGCGGGCAGGGTATGGCAGTGGGACTGCAGTGAGAATAGTGGGATTGGTCTGATGCGTAGGATGTCTTCAATAACCAGTGGGAAAGTGGTGCGGGGTACCCAGACATCGATGTGCTATTACTATACATTACTTGACTTGGGTAATTTGGGGAGTGTGCCTTGGTGAGTCTTGGGTGGTTAGTTTCCTTGGTAGGTTATTGGTTATCTCTTTTCTCAGAGGGCATTAGTATACCTCCCCACTTGTGCACAATAGTCTTTGGTTTTCCCTACTGAGTATACTTGTATGCTCACCCTATATATATGAACTGAATCCAGGTTTCCAGGAGGACTTTTAAGATTGTGCTAGAACTTACTAGATCAGACCTTGCGACTGATCATTTCAGTTGCTGTTTTTCTGTTTTTTGGTACTTTTCCTTGTAGTCTTCTTGTACATTGTGGATTTTACTTTTGTAAAATGCATTGGGAATGGTTCTTGGATTTACTTTTTACTCTCAGTCTTGGTTTTATGGGATTCACTATCTTATCTCCTGATCCTATTTAAAAAAAGGTGTAATTCCTTCCATTTAGTGTGTGATCTCATGCCCTTGGTGCTGGTCGCCACTCCGGGACCTATTGAAGGCAGGTTTCAGGGGTCATTATCTCTCCTTCATCTTAAAAAAGGAAGGGCCTGGAAATCTGCTGACACTTCCCTCCTTTTGGTGATGGCAGGTAGTGACAAATACTTCATCATTCTTACTAAATAATATGTAATAATTAAATATAGTTGTAGTGAAATCAAAAACATTACTAGTGAGTTGATATATCAAAACATGTTTGTCTCAGATGTGTAGCTCTGAAGGAAATGATACACATATTGTCTTTGTATCTCCTTTATTATATGTGTATATATGTGAAACTCTAAATCCATATTCTAATGAGAAACATCTTGAAATTTATACACTTGGCCAAAAAAATATATGGAAAACCATCTCCTAAAATATTTCAAAATAAATCATGAATATTTGAATTCCAAAAACATTTAAGAGAGTTATAAATTCCCTTAATAATAGTAACTATTTACTCTATTTAATAAGATCCTTTGAAAAAAATCATTGTGAGGCTTTGAGTTGGTTAAAAAGAAGCATTGAATTGATAATTAATTTTCTAAATACTGTTGAATAAATATCAGATAATATCAAAGATTTAAAATTCATTCACTTAATATTCAAATATAGGGTTAGTTTACTTAAAGAAAAAATCCAAACACAGTGTTGACAACGTATAGTTGACCAAAAAAATAGGGTTTATGTACCATATGTTTGATTCCTCAAAATTTAGGGTTCCATGCAAACATACAGTTTATTAACCATACTTTCTCTATAGAGTATGGTATATTATCCAAAGGTGATGATCAAAATATAGAGATTATTCTTTACATTATGCCTACACATGTAGGGTATGAATAATGTTTCCAAAATATGCTAAAACACATCCAAAAATCTTCAATAAATATTCCCAATGAGTCAATGAATTTAATATATTTATAGAATAAATATTTCAACCAATATTAATTTCATGAAAATCATTTAAAATCAAAATCATTAGTTACAAGAATATGGGTGTTTATGAGCATTAAAAGAAAAAATAAATTAATGATTTTTTTGAATCAACACATTCTCATAATTCTCCCCTTTCTTGAGGATCAAAAATCCCATAACATAAATAAATAGAAATTGATATTTTTTTTGAAAATCCATTATAATTTTCTCCCATTTTTATTTATAATAATTATTTTATAAAGGAAAATTCTCCCATATTAATTGGATTAAAAATAATTCTTCCCTATAACGATAAACAAGTAATCTTGAAACCATGAGAATAAACTATAAAATTCTCCCTTTATTATCTATTAATATAATTTTTCTTTTTCATAAAATCTCTCCCATATGTCAATGAAATTATTAATAAATAAGAATAAATTTCTCCAACATTATAATAAATATAATAACATTAATGATTTAAAACTTCTCCCACATAATATTCATTTATATAAACATCTTTCCCTTTATGTGAAATCAAAAATACAAGAGCTGAAATGTTAACTCCCCAAAAATTTATGATTTCTTTAAAAAGATATATATTTTTTAAAAAGGAGAATATATAAAATAAAATTATTATTTTCTCAAAATTCTAACTGAATCATATCATATTGGGTTATTCAATTAATTAAAAAATTTAAATATTTTTTTTGAATAAGTAAAAAATTAAATCAATTTTTTACTTAAAGTAATAGACTAAATTGAAAGATAATTAAATATTAAGTCCATAATTACATTAGAAAAATAATAAGAAAAAGAAAAAATATATAATGAAGAAGCTCATATAAATAATTTCAGAAAATAATATAATAATAAAATAGATATAAAATATATATATTTTTTAAAAAAGAAAATAAAATTGAATGGTTATGAATTAGTTTAATATTTATATGAAATTTCCAAAATTCAAACATTTTCACTTTAATTTGATAAAACTCATATCAATTATTATAATATATTTTGAGAATATTTCAATATTTTATAAGAAGAAAAAAAATATTGTTCAAGAAAAAATAGGATTAGTGTTTCAAGATCAATATTTCTAATGACTTCACTTCCTAATATCTACTTTTGACTTAGCATTTCTATGATAAAACTTCAAAGTATAATTTCATAATCAGACTATTTGGATATTAATTTAATAACAAATCCAAAAACATTTTCAACAATTTTTTTTGATAGCTCATCATATGACTTTCTAGATGCATCTAAATCATTTTGCAACATCAATTTTTCTTTATTCATAGTGCTGACATTAAATATAAGTCTTTCCTAAGATATTTTATTTGAATATATTTCCAATTGTTTAGAAACATGAAAATCCTTATTTCTTGTATAATATTTTTCTTATAAATCATTAACATAATAAATGAATACTCTTTCAGTATTTTAAATGGATTATCTTTTTTCCTTTTGTGAGAAATAATTTCTTCTGAACTTTAAGAGTTTGTTTGCTTCATCTGTTTGTGATTTATTTTTTATAATCATATGAACATGGTTTTTTTATGAATTAGTCGTTGATGGGAAAAATAAAATTTTTAAGTACAATATGATCCATTTTTTTCTAAAAAATGTAAATTATGTTTCATTTTTGATAGATAAAAAAATATTTAATAATCATTATAGATTTTTTCTTATGAAAAGACATGTTATGAAAGACGATTTTTTCTAATTAAATAATAAATGAAATTTTAGAAACTCTAAATATAATGAATTTAATAGGTTTATAGATAGAAAATATAAAATTTTCTTAATTTAAATATGTACTATATTTATCTAAATAGTATAACAATACATTAAAAATGTTTTAAAAATTTTGTTAAATAAATTATACAATCAAAATAAAGTAACTCCTGGTTTAAATTGGAAAAAAGAGTATTTATACAATTTCATGAAAAATCACTCTTTCCTGATAGAAAAAAGTAAATGAAATAGAATTATATAGTTATAAAAAAGAAAGACTTAATGGATTTATATTTTTAGTACTGACAATTTTTGGATAACAAACTACTTCAGAGTTGTTCACTCCTTTGGTAGAGACATTCATATATCAATTGATCAACCACTTAGATATATAACGATACCTCTTAGTGGTTTTATCCTAAAAGACATAAAATTCAATTGTTTTTTAGTACCCATATTATTTTTGGTCTAGTAGTGATAACCACTAAATTTTTTGGTGACCAACCTTTTTTATTTTGAGTAGGAATTATATTATTCATGTTAGATAATTGTTTTTGAAAATAATCATTTTTAACACAAGAATTTATTGATTTTATGGAAAAAATCATTTTCTTAATAAATATTAATACCAAAATAAAAAAACATAACAGTATCATTTATTTTTCTATTAAATCCTAGAAAAAAAATTATTATATATTTTTGGCCTTTCAGCACTACTTACTAATACGTACATTTTTTGGAATTTTATTTCTTATTAGGTTTTGGTTTAAATATTTTTATCCTTTTGTTAAAATACTATAATCTTGTTTTAAATCATCAACTTTGTCCATTAATTCTTTAATATTAGGGTCATGTAAATCATAAGAAATTTTAGAAGAATTAGTCTTCAAATCACTAATCCATTTTATCAAATTTTATTTATCTAATAAGGAAGTATCATAATATTTTCTAATTTTTATATGATCTTTCATTAAGGATTCATATTTATATTTTATCAAAAAGCATATTTTATTTAACTCAACATAAGAATGTTTTTCAGAAATAGAGTTTTGTTTGTAAGAGGATTTTACCTCATCATTATCAGTTATTAGACATTTAATTTTATATTCAGTATCAAAATTTTTAGAAGAATCATAAAGTGAACTAGAATAATTACTCCAGGTATTCTTTACAAATGTATTTCCTTTTATCATGTAAATATATTTCTATTGAGCCTTGAGTATAGGATATTTGTCTTTTTTATGACCTCATTCCCTACATTCACATCATATATTTTCATAAGTATATTTATTTTTCTCTCTTTAAAATTTAATTTTTTTTCAAAATGATCTAATAAATATATATCTAACTATAGATGACTCGAATCATATGATACATCCCCATTAGTCCTGAGAGAGGCTTATTCATTTTTGATATGATTTTCATATTGAACCTACATCTCAACTTCATATATCTTTAAATCCTTAATCCACACAATATTGTAAAATTATTTACTAATGTATATTATTATATAGATTCAGATATTACATTCCACTTAAGTGGTAGTAATTTTCTTTCTTTTAATGTTTTATATGATTATGAAATTTTATGTCTTGATGTAGAAACAATATTGAAAATCTCTATCAACATTCCATTAATTTGATTGATAGTTTCATACTCATCCATTATAAAAGTATAAAACATCATTTTTTAGTAGTTTATCTTAATTTTCGGATATTTTCAATTCCCTCATAGGTAATTTTTTTTATACCACATACTATATGAAGAAGGACATTGAGATACATTATTGTATTCATCAGTTCCTAAACCACACAGAATTTCATTCTTGAACTTCGAATTTAGATCATATTATTTTTCTTGATCATTACTTCAATCTTTCAATATATTTTAGGACTCCCATTAGGCTTAAAATCCATTCAATAAATCCTTATTCCATGACTTTCTAAATATATAACCATACATGATTTACAGCATCAATAATTATCTCTATTCAAGTAAAGATCCAAGATTATCGATATACCTTCTCTAGAATCATCCACTTTAAGATATATTAATCTAAATCTTTAACCTAGGACTACCATAGCTATAATAAATATTTAATATTTCAAAAGAGACCATCCTTTGATTTTTAAATGTTTTTAAAAAGAAAATTATAACAATTGAGAATATCATCTGAACCTCTTGTTGGTATCGAGTTGAAACATATTTCTGGAAAGAGAAATATATTTAATATACTCTACCCTCCAATACCAATTATTGGCGAAAATGATTATCATGAAGACAAAGACACAAGTGGGGGAGTGAATTTCATTGTTTAAAAACATTTAAAGATCTATAAATATCCAATTATTATATTACAAACCTTTGATTCTCTCAAAGATGAGTAAGAAATAGAAATAAATAAAAGAAAAAAACATTGTGATGTATAGTTGTTCAAGGAATATATATCCTCTATTCCAGTACACCACCATTAAAATCCATGAGCATGATCATTTTACTATCAGGTCATATTATCCTAATAAATTTAAATTACAACTTAGTTCTTGAAGTTGAAAACATATAATAATTTATAGGACCTTTTGGTTACTTTAAAAAGAACTAAATATCCATAGCTTAGTGAAAGAAGCTATCACTTCAACATGACTGAGTAAAATAATTTAAAAACAACTAAATAAAGAGAGATTTATTTTTTTGGTCGTATAGGTTAAACTTCATAGTTGAAGTAGAAACTAATAGATGTATTCAAATATTCAATATAACACAATATAAAAATTGATCTTAAATGCTTCAAAGTATTTATTAAAACAACAAAAAATAAAATACAAGATATATATTTAAGAAATTATGAACGAAAAGATTATCTCTAAATAAAAAATCATAATTATTATAGAATAATAAGTTACAATTAAAAACAATATCAATGAAAACAACTATATAACTAGTGATTTGATAGATAAAAACATGTATTTCTATAAAGTGAATCTCTAAAGGAAAAGAAACTGTTTTTTGTTTTAGTATCTCATTTATTGTATCTGTATATGTGTGGAACTCTATATCTATATTTTGATGAAGAGTGTATTGATATTTGTGCAGTGTGTCAAACAACTCCATGTCAAAGCATCTCTAGAAATATCAAAAAATAAGTTGTGAATATTTGAATTCCCAAAATAATTAATAGAGTCATAAATTTCCATAATAATAGTTATGGTTTACATGAGCCTTCGAAACAATCATACTAAGCCGTTTAATTTTTCATAAAATGTATTTGAATAGATTTTTTCTTCCATCAAGATTGTTTCATGAATATTAGATAATATGTTATATTTAAAACTCCTTCCTTGAATAGTCAAACTTGGGGTTCCTTCAAATAATGAAAAATTCCAAATGTACGGTTGACAATGTATGTTGGATCACAACAGTATGATTGGTGTACCATACATTTTCTTCCGTAAAATATAGGGTTCCAAAAAAATTTAGTGTTTATTAACCATTGTTTCTCGATAACATTTGGGATATGATCCATATGTGTTGATCCATACATAGGTTTGATTCCTTACGTTATGATTGAACACATAGTGTAAGCAAAATGTTTCTAAATTACTATTAAACACCTCTAGAACACATTAAAAATTTCCTTGTGAATCAATAGCTTGAATATATTTCCATAAAAAAAATATTTCCAGTCATATTTATTTCCCAAATTCCATAAAAAATAAAATTTATTAGTAACACAAATGTGGGTAGTTACGACCCTCAAAACCAAAAATAAATTAACAAAATTGATGAATCGACACATGATCAAAATGATATATAAAAGTATGGTTCTTTAAAAGATTTATAATAATCCTATATTTTTTTTATAAATGATGTTTTAATGTGTATGAAAGAATTCAAGGAATAATTTATGTTATTTCTAGGAGAACTTTTATTTCTAGGAGACTTATGTAAAATTTAAAACTCGTTCGTTTTGTGTAGTTATCATACTATAGAAATGATATTTTTTATAATTAATACACTAATTAAAATTATATTTAACATCTAATATTATGTTATTATTTAATGGGTCTTACATTTCAAATGATTACTGAATTGGTAAGGGATTTTAATCTCACTTTTATTTCTACATGACACATTCCATATTCACCACATTTATCTTTTGTGTGGTATATAATATTTCCTTGAATCTGTACTATATTGATTATTATGAAAATAATAGTCATTTACATATCCATATATATTTATTTATCTTATTCATATTATGATTCCTAATTTACCAAATTGGTATGGTATTGATATTACAATCCCATGTTTTCTTACGATGTTTTAATTATTCGGCCTTTGATGATGAAGTCTTACGATATAAATCTCAATAAACTCATTAATTTTATTATAATTTTGTTATTTATTAATAATAATATTTTTCCTTTCATTTGACACTCTTTACCCATATTTTACTTTTAAAAAATGGTTTAACAATAATATTATTTTTGTTTTTAAAAGACGTAACTTTTTCCTTTTATAAAAAATGTGGAATGAATCTTTGTATTATAATGTACGGAATGAAAATTATTTTCAACCATCATGAACCCTAAATGATTTAAATTATATATTGGATGTTTTCAAAAATTATCAAAAAAAAATTTATTCTCTAATATTTTGGAAATTCTGATATTTTTGGATCTGTTTTCCAAATGGAATAGATATTTTCCTTAAGAATGTTATAATGATCGTTTTATGGATCCTTTATTCATCAACAACACCAAAATTTGGTGATGATTTTGTTTTATTAGGGATATGTTTCAACTGAACCGTCCATATTATTTCTATGGATATATTATGATTCTGATGAAGAGTTGTGTATGAACCCAATCCTTTTTCATAGGTTATTCTATGATGAATTATTGAAATGATTTTCAATCCCATTTCTTCTATATGGGTTATAATAGGATGTAATGTTTATAGAACCCATTTAATTTCACAGGTTTATGACATGATAACTGTTTTATGATATTTTGGAAAAAAAATATATGGATTAGGTGATGGGGGGACCTGTATCTTCCTCAAATACATTGAGTAATGATTACTTCTCTACATGATTAAATGATAAAAACAAGGTTATCCCAAACCCGAAAAAAGGTCACATGGGAGGTCATCATAAGCCCAAAAAATGTGTATATGGGAGGTTAACCCAAGCCTGAATAATAGGTTACACAAGAGGTTATCCCAAGAGTGAAAGATGGTACATGAGAGGTTATCCAATTTATGGAGTATATACCCAAGTTATTTTTTAAATTAGATCATGTTATAAATTTCTAGGTCGATATACTTGAAATAATATCATTTATACTTATGTGTATTCCAAAAATCAAAGTTTTATTTCAATGTCATGTTCCTATAGATGAGGTTCATTGATTAATTTATGATTTATGTCTTACGAACTACCAAGATTTATTCCATGACTCAATTTTATGATCTATGATATGAAGGTTAGGTTTTAAAAGGTTGTTCTAATGTTCTTACACCCTTATAAATATGTATTGTTGATATACCCCATGTTTAATCTTACTGATCATTTGACATCACCCTTTATTAGGTTTATTTTCCTTAAGTTATGAAGAACGATTCATAGTGAGGCATTTTTATGGAGTATAATATGGGGGGAGATCTTTATGGGAGATGATTAAGATCATTAATGAAATAATAAGATTATGTATCTTGTCTCCAAATTCATTAAACATTTTTTGTCCATGGGTATATATTTTTGAAATGTATTTAATATTCATATAAAAATATATAATATTTATGTTTGGAAATATTGTGTCATTATAGTTGGTTTTGATAAATGTTATATTTATTCATTGGGAATTAATATGAGAAAAAAATAATGAGATCCATAATTAAATGTATAAGGATATGTATAAAGATAAGTCATGGTATACGAAAATATGATATAATTTTGGTAAAGGATAGAGTGATTGGTTTCAAATAAATTACATCCCAGTCTGGATATTACCAATGGTTGGAGCTTTGGTATAGTTATTACTAGTAGTAATAACTCTAAAAAGGGCACATTGAGATAGAATCTATCATCAAATAGTTCAAAAAATGGTAAAATATGTTCACTTGTTAACTCATGGATGATATGATTTGAAAATTCAGAAAATACATATGAACAATCATAAAGGATTTCAGTAATGATCATTAATAACCTAGCTTAATCTTTTCGTGTAATAGATTAAAATTAAAGTGTCATTATTTAGATATCATATAGTTGTTTTTTTTTCAAAATTATTTAGTTTCCCACTATGATAATTGATGCTCATAGTATAAATTTTTTAGTAAATATATATAACCAGCTGAAATCTAGATAATTATCAACATAATGGAATATGAAATTATTTTTCACTTGATAAGATAGATGTTTTGGGATTTGGAACAAAAAATCTTATAATTATGATCATATAACATTCTTAGGTTATGAATAATGATGAGATTCTAGAGGATAAAAGGTGGGAAAATTGTTCTTTTGAGTCATTCATGGGGAAATATGCACCATCTTTTAGGGGTTCTATCGATCAACTAGTTTCTGTGTAGGGGATCAATACCCTTGAAAATATATTTTCCGTTATCTAGTGTTGGGAACATAAAAAATTCATTTGGAAGGATAATATGATCAAGTTGCTGAATATTATCAATAATTTGAGGAGTTGGGTGAAATTGAATCCATGGAGTGGATGTGGTTAAGATATTATTTCCCAATAATTAATTTTTCCATATTGTTTGTAAAAAAAATTGAAAATTAATTCTTGGAGATAATGGAAAATTAGGATGAATATGTTGGTACTTATAAATATTTTTTATTATACTTTCAAGGTATGAATCTTGTATTGTCATCGAACCTAAAATTATGGTTTACCAATTTTTTAGTGGCTTAAATATAAGCCTCCTAAGGGAGTTATCCTTATGGGAATTTAATATATTTCAAGTAATAATTTTTTTTGATATAAATGTAGAAATGGATTTTGATTTAACCCATCAATATCTAAGTTTTGATAAGAAAAAAGATTAATACAAAGAAAACATTAAAAACCATAGAGAGAAGAAGATGAGATTACCTTCATACTCAATGTGTGGAAGGAAACATGAAGGGAATTCATTTATTGGAACTAATAATTGTTTTATATTCATAATGGATGGTCATCAAGTATATGAATACTAAAGTTATGGGAGAATTCTAATTAATGATATAAATATATAGATAGATCCATAGAATCCACCACCCATACTTTAGTTCTATAGTTTCATGGTGATTTGAAATTATGATAATCAATTCCCTAATCCAAGGACTAATGAGGATAATATTTCATAAGAACCTATGAAGAAAAATGAAAAGGGGGAAACATTATACAATTATAAGAAATAAAGTAAATCATGATAACTTGGGAGCACTTATCCTATAAGTTAGAGTTGGGAATTTCCTGTATGATTGTGTATGAATGATCACTATAAAAATATAATTGTTAACCCTTTTGTGAAATTGGATGTTATTGTAATCATTTTGTTTCAATATCTACATGGATTTATTTAAAATGAAATAAAATCTAGTATTCTATCAGTGCAAGGATTAATGTAATCATGTAAATGAAATGCTTGTTTCCTAAAATAAGAGATTATATAAGGAATATACGGTGAATTAGATTTTGGAAGTGTATATGTCTCTATGTAAATTTAACATTATAGTTTTGGATACCATCATGGGTTTATGAGGTTAGGGGTGATCAAATATTGAAAGTATTAGAGAACAATTTTGAGTGTCTATGTAATGGGATTTTATCAATATTTTTTATATTTTGGGAGACATTTATGAAAATAAAACTCCTAGGTTTTGTATATGTTTTAGTGAAAATTTTATATAGTAGTAATTTCTTTACATTTTTTGGACATAAGATTAAAGGTAATGGTAAAAATTACTATTTATCTTATATTTGGAATTGAGTTAATTATAGGTTATTTAAATTTGGATAAGTTGCAAGAATTATATTTATATTGTTTTGGAAAAATACATCCCTTATTCTGGGTGACAACCTATCACATCTGACAAGGTCATGATGCTCAAATCCATAATTAGAGGTCTGCAATGGTATATAACCTACCACTATCCCATGTCAAAGACTATTTATAGTTGGAAAACATAGATATATATATTTTTGAATATGCATCTCATTTCATGGTAAGACAATATGTTAAGGATTAGATTAAAAAGTATAAGGGGATTCTACAACCATTATCCATACCAGAATTGAAATGAAAAAAATATCATAATTGATTTTTTCATCAGACTCAAAAAAACATCTAAAGTGTAAAATTATATATGGGATATAGTCGATCACAATTCTAATTCAGTACATATAATTTATAAAAACTAATATTTTAATTTGGATTATAATTCTACGATATATATTAATGATGTGGTAGTAATTCTTATGGTACCACATTCCATTGTATCTGATTGAGATCTGAGGTTAACATTACCGTTCTGGAAAAGTATTCAACATGCTCAGGGAATCTAATTGAGTTTTTTCACCATGTATCATCATCATAATGATGGTTAGTATATGAGAATAATTCATACCTTATGGGATATGTTGAGATATTTTTATATGGATTTCAAATGTAGTTGGGATCAAAACCTTCCTCTAGTTGAGTATTCTGACAAAAACAGCTTTCGCTGGGGAATTCAAAAGGATCCTTTTGAATCCATATATAAAAATAAGTGTATAAATCCAACATAATAGGATAATATTGGATTAATAAATATATTATATTTGAATAAATAGAATAAAATGTTAGATGTATTCAAAAACACATAAGGGCATCTCAAAGTCGATATAAACTTTTTTCTGAAAATCATTAGTGTGATATGGAGTTTGAAGTCAGTGATAAGTTCTTCCAATGAATTTATACATAGATTAATGTTATGAGATTCAGAAATAAATGAAATTTGAGGGCTTTGTATTTTTTCAATTTTGAGACTCTTAATTTAGTAGTGAGTATTTCTTATCACTTGGTACCTCTACCAAACCTCTCTCAAGTCCATGGTGTGTTCCATGTATCTCCCCTGAGGAGGTTTATACATGATCCTTCAAATTTACTAAACTCAAAATTTATAAAACTCTATTATGTTCTTTTCTATGAAGAATATCCTTGGGAGATTCTACATTATTGATTGAAATTTCTATAAAACAAAACCCTTCACCTGGTCATGATTTTATGGTGAAAACACTAACCTAAAGAAGCAATGTGGGAACCATAAGAAATGATGAGGAAAAAATATCGTTAGTTTTTTTGTGTCATAGTGAAATCATTTTTATGGAAAATTAAATTTTAATAGTGGTATAATGTAATACCTTAATATTTTATGTTTTTTATAAAAATCTAATTATTCAATATCTTTCATTAAACACACTATCGAGTTTTAACGAACCATGATATACTATATATTTAATCATTTAAACATGACTATTATAATCTATCCATGAAAATTGCCTGTATGAATTAGAATAGATAAATTTTTATAATTAATTATAATGGTTTTATATAAATTAAACATATGGATAAAATAGTAATTAATATTTATTAAAGTCTTTATATGCTTTGAAAATAATTTTTTCTCAATAAATGATGATGACTTTGTTTTGTGAGAATATAGTGATAATAATTTTTGTAACATTTATATAATTTATTAGAGAAAATTAATTTCAATTTTTTAATCATCATATCAAAAATATCCAAGGTTGAATTTTTTATAATTTTTTTGAAAATATTATTTTTTCATTGAATTCTAAGAAATCATGATTTTTATTAAAAATAAATGTTTAGCTAAAATGATTTATGAAGTTAAATATTTTGGAAAAATATTTTAAAAGTAAAATATGTAGAAATATGTTATTATTGAACCAATTTATTTCCTTTTAATCAAATTAATGTTGAAATTTGATATTAAATCTTTCTATACTTATGAACATTGTCTCTATGGAAAACAACTTTTTCATCATGTTTGTGGGTTTAATTTTAAATTACTTTATTTAAATTATATGAATGAAATTATGAAAAATTGATTCCATATTTGGAGTTATATAATTAATATTATATAAAAATACAAACATAATTTTTAATCAAAAGGAATAGTAAAAATACAAAAAATTAATTACCATGGTTATCGTTGAAACAACATTGTCAGGGGTTAAATTAAAAATAAATTGGGTAAAACGACATAAAAACTATCAAAATAAAATTTAATGGATATATTTTTACTTTATATCATATAGGTTTAGATAATTATTCATTTTGGATCCCTGAGGCATGTTTAAAATGTCGGTAAACATTTTTTATTTTGAAAATTTCCAAGTGTTCCCACTCTTCCACTTATAAAAGGTAACCCCCTCTACTATCGTATTCACACATAGAAAACCAATTTCATGGAAAAATAATTTACAAAGTACATTAATTATTTTCCACCCTATATCCTAGAGGACTTATTTATATTAGGAATCACACATTGGAAAGCTTCTAGTTCTAACCTAAAATGTTTGTCTGAAAAAGAAGCATCATTCTAAACTGAGCATTTCTAGTTCTAATCGATTGCGTGTATGGAAGACTACCGCCTCACGAACCAATTTAATTATTTTTCATCACTACCTCTCAATAAAGGATATAATTATGGATGTAAATTATATATATTATTTTTGTAAAATAATTATACATCTTTAATTACAATATCAGATATAGCTTTTTTTACTTTCCATTCAATGGGAATACGATAAAATTTCTCATGTGTACTATTGACTACCACCTTGAGAAGTGATGTGATTTGTTTTTCACAAAACATTTACATGGAAGGTAATGAGGATAAATTTAATGAATATATTTTTTTATATATTAAATAATAACAAGTATATAAATTTGAAAAATTCTCTAACTTCCTTTCATTCCATTAGTCAGGAAAATAGACATAATGTTCATGTGTACTTATAACCTTTCATCCCCATGAACAGTGGAAATAATTTTTTATATATAAATTTTATGGAATAAAATAGATAAATATATATATGAATATTTATGATATTTATATCATGGATAAAATTATATATATTATTCAATAATTATTAAATTAAAATTAAAAAAAATGAAAAACCAAAACATACTTGAAGTACAATGTAGTTTTCACTAGAAATAATGATTTTAATAAATATTTGTCAATAAAATGTGGATAAATGTTTATTAGTAAATCATATATGGTATGATATATATATATATGTTTATTTTCTATAATATATTTACAATAAACTAATATTTATAATACAATAGGTTAAAATGTGTATGAAGGATGTTGAGATCGATAGTAAGTGATTCTAGTATCACATTTATTTCTGAGAGACATATGGAAACTTCACCACACATTTTTCATGTGTGGGGTATATAATAAACCTATTAAATTATATATCATGAATATTGTTCTTTAAATTATATTTAAATTTCAAAATTATGTTATTATTTAATGGTTTTTACAATTCATAATATTATCCAAACGGTAAGGGATTTTCATCTAACTTTTATTTTCATCATACACATTCCATATTCACCAAATGTTTCTTTTTTGTGGTGTATACTCTCCCCATGAATGTATTTTACGATGAAAATTATGAATATTTTGAGGATTTAAATATCTATATATGTTTATTTATTTTATGGGGATTAATATTAAAAAAACTCCAAAGTGGTAATAGTTTGATGATACAGTCCTATTATTAATCAGGATTACTTATGAATATTATTCCAATTATGAAATATTATGATATATCTATCAAGAAAATCATGAATTTTATTATAATATAGATATTTTTGGATAATATGGGTTTCAATTTCATTTTACACTCTTTAATTACTCAATATTTAAAAATAATTCTTTTTAGATAAATAGACTTAAGGTATCTATTTAGTCCAAAATCATTTCACTTCCTTGCCCATGTTTTATAAAAATGTTTTAAATAAATATTTTAAAATTAAAGGAACTTTTAAAGTCATATTTACCCATGTATAACATTTTAAAAATTATTCAAAGGGATTTTTTTATCATTTAAATAATAAGAAATTCTTATTTTTATCAAAAATATGAAAAGAATATTTTTTTATATTTTTAATAGGAACAATATTTTCCACCATCATGACCTGTAAATTATTTAAATCATCATTTGGATGTTTGGAAAATTATATTCTTAAAGAAAATTTAATATTTGCAAAATTCAGTTATTTTAAGAAGAGTTTTAATAATTTAAATGATATTTTCTTAAAGAATATTTTAATGATATTTTTAAGGAATTTATATTAATAAATAACTAAATACATTGGTGTTTCTTGTGGTTTTTTGGGTATATGATAAAATTTAATTATTATTTTATTTACCTAGATGGTTTATGATTTTTATGAAGATATTTTCATGAAACTCATTCTTTTCCTAGGGTTTTTATATAATGAATTGATTAGATGATTATCAAACCCTTTTCCTTTAAATGTATTATTCTATGATGTTGTTTTTATGAAAACCATTTATTTTCTATTGGTTATGATATGATGAATTTTTATTGATATTATGGAATAAAATGTATGTATTATTTGATGGGTGGGACATGTATCTTCCTCCAATTCATTGAGTAATGATCAATGTACTATGTTCTCAAAGGTTATACGTGAGGTTTTACCTGGCATAAAAAAGATGGTACATGGGAGGTCATCCCATACATGAAAAATGGGGTACACAAAAGGTTATCCCATGTCTAAAAAAGAGGGTACCCAAAAGGTTATCCCATGGTCAAAATAGGGTTTGCAATGAGGTTATCCTAAGATCCAAGAGGGTGAAATGGTGTTTACACCGAGACTAACATGTTATGAATGTCTTAGTTGATGAAATTGACATAATATACTCAATTACTTTGTGTATTCCAATAATCAGGGACCAATGTCAATGTTATGTTATTATGCATTATGTTATTTGATTACTATTCGATTCATGTTTTATGATCTGCCAAAAATTATTCCACGACTCAAGTTTATGATATATGTTATATAGGGTACTGTTTTAGAATTCTATTCTCATATTCTCAAACACTTATAATCATGTTATGTGGATATCCACCATGCCTACCCTTACTGAGCATCTAGAATCACCGTTTTTATGTTTTATTTCCCTAGGTTATGAAAATATGTTTTAAACAGGGTTTGTCTATATAGTGTACTATTTATGGGAATACATTTATGAGAGATGTTAAATATATTTCATGAAATAAGAAACTGTTTGTTTCATCTTCAACGACACTAAACCTTCATGGTTCTCAGGTGTATATTTGTCAAATGAATCAAATATTGATCTAAAAATATGTAATACATATATATATAGAACATGGTTGATTATATTCGTACCATTAAAAATTAAATAATCTATATCTATAACTATTATAAATAACTCGTAAGTTATAAAGTGTTTCCTAGACCCCTTTTGGTATTCTATAAAATCCCATCATAATAAATCACCACTCGTTGAAATGGATGGTGCGTGAGCTCCGCGGTGAAGGCATTTTGATTTTCTAGGGTTTCCAATGTCGGTTCCACATTTCCTCAGCTCCGTGCTTTTACCTGGTGAAGTTGGATACGTCAGGAAGAAAGGTCTGCATCAGCTTGGCGCATCTACAACGAATCTTCCGACATCTCAGCCTGGCGTTATTCAAGACGTTGATGCCCGATCTGTCATCTGAAATGTCGGTGCGATGAATCCCAATGACTGTACACACCCGGAAGATGGCGTTGTATAGGAGCGTGTTGTCTAAGATCGGCTTGAAGGTGGATTGTGGGATCGAGATGTTTTTTAGGAGGATGTCGGCATTGACCTCAGATCCTAGAATTTAGTTTGTGGTGTTTTTGGAAATGGAGGCATGCAGGGTCGGGATGCCAAGTCTGATTCAACATTGCTGTCGAAGAAAGATTTTTCTTCAGATGTTTGTGATGGATCCACCCAATTGACTATGGTAATGTTGCCTTCAAATTCATTTTTTCCAGCTTCGTGGAGGATAAATCCTAACGATGTGCTAAAGTTTGCATCTGGGTCTTTCACTGACTCGTGTTCTGGAAGAATTCTTTGAAAAGGGTCATTGGAACATGTTGAGTACAGTCCTGATGTCTTTGATGAAAGTACTTCCATCTGGAAAACCTCTTTGATTGCACGTCTTGTTTTTCCCAAGGGTCAGAAACCTTGGTGGTTCTCTGAATTGATCCGATATATCTCATTTTTGTGGGGTTTCTTTGATTGGAGGTGGGTTTCTCTTGGATGTGGTTTTTTGCACTACATTTTTTCATTCATATGATTCTAAAATGCACGCATGGAGCATTAGATCTCTTTACTTGAAGCCAGGTTTGCTCCACCTTCATGAATGGTGTATGGACTTCAATGCTTCACCTTCAAGGAATGCTTTTTCCCAGGTATGGGTTCGTCTTCATGGTCTTAATTGGGATCTTTGGCACCCAAATATTCTGCATCATATTGGCATGGTAATTGGGACTCCTATACGACTTTACATGGAGGTCGGGAATGTTCGGTTTGGACACTTTTCAAGGATGTTAGTGGAGATTGATGTTAGCTCCACCTAGATTTACAAGGCAACTCTTTCCACTTTGACGAATGACATTCAAATTGATGTTGATTATGATATAAATCCACTTTTTTTAATGAATTTATGGTGGTTGGGAATTAATTAGAACTATTTCGGAGACTTATTTATTGTGGGAATTGTGGGATGAAGGGTTATCCATCCAACCTATGTAGAAGTAAATCAAAGTGGAATACTATGGAGGTGTCGAAGCACCTTGATCATAACATCAAGACCACTTCCAATAAGGATGACATGTTGGATTTTGTAGACTAACATCAATTGCCTCTGAAAGGGAAGAGACTGATGGTGGACTTTTCACCATTGAGAGCCAACAGTGGTCCTTCTAATATTCAGAAAAACTCTACAAACCCGATGAGTGGTCCTTATGTTGTGCGGGTTGGCATTTCCAAGGGGATTACACCCACAGATGGTTGTGCAGTTACTCCCTCTGGATTTGTTGGGACTGGAAGAAATATTATTCTCGCTATTGCAGGGTCTCCTGCTTGCACTGACCACTCAAATACATGCATGACTGATAGCCCTGGTGCAGGTTTGCTACGTGATGAGACTATTGAGATAACTTTTAAATCTGATCAATAGGTTGATTGTCATTAGGATAATCATAATCTCTTGAATTCCTCCAAGATTTCTGAGAAGTGGGGTGACGTCTCAGAGTTGTAAGGGGTTTCAGTGGGTAGCAGTGGACCTACTTCATTCAAAGATGCACTCATGTCAGGTAATAGGGAGGTAGATCACACTCCTACTCCCTCGAGGTGAAGGCCAAGGAAGGATTACTCTAATACACCTCGCACTGTGTGTACTCGATCTTCCAAGTTATCAGGTAAGTTTAATTCTATTATTCCTAAGATCCTTAATCAGGGTATGTCCCAATCTGAATTGGAAACTACGGATGACTCTGATTATGCTTATTATATATCTTATTATGATCTTTAATTTTGTGCTTTGACAGATGAGGGCAAGTCCCTTAGTTTGAACCCGCCCATCTCTTCTATACTCTTTTCCTTTATTAATAAATAGTCAGAATCATCGCTTCTGGCTGGGCTTGCTGGTCAAGTCTTCACTCCTTCCTGATAGTACCATCATGTTTCAAATAAACATAATTGTATTCACAAAGAAACCGTGTAATATTTTCCAACTTTTCTTCTTCGAGTTAGAATACTGACCTCTTTGTTCCATTTGTAAACTACCATAACATATATGTCATTTGTGTAGTTAATTTAAGCTCAACAGTTTGGAACATCGGGTAAAAGTTTCATAAATTCATATTCTTATTATAACACTTCTATAAATGAAAAATGAATTTCTTTACAAAATAAAACCTTAATAAAACTTCAATCCATGCCAAGTTGTTCATATACTAAATTTTATGATGTATTTGAGTGGGGACTAAAATTTCTTATGTTACAATGAATTTAAATTCCTTTTAAACCCCAACAAAATCGTTTAATTATTCATAAGTTTATAGATTCACATATTGAATAACTTCAACATATTTTTACATAGGAAGGTGTTATTTAACACATGAATATTTTCTTATTTAATAACTATTCATATGTTACTAGTATTTGGAGTTTCATACGTTAAGGTTCTCATTTTTAATGTATTGATTACAAAATTTTGCTAATTATGATTTCATTTTCTACAAAAATTGTTTTTAACAGATAAATATTATTTATTATATCTTTTATATTAAGGAGTATTAATTAATATGCTCCCACTAAAATTTATTACCCTGAACAATACATCTATTTAGTGATATACAATCCATGTTTTACTAAGTAATAAGTCTAATAATACATTCATCTAGGTACATAGTTATTTAGTAAGGGAATCATCCCAATCACAATATTAACGACTCTTGGATATTTGTTAAGATAACCCTATATCCAAATCCAATATATGGATTCAATTAACTATATTACTTTGGTATCTAAACCATTAGAGTTTCTCAGCTAGTGTATGTAACGACCCAAACTCTCATTAATGAAAATTCCTCTTGATCTAATTAAATGTCTTATTATGGTTATATAAAATGTAATCTTCATTGTTTTTATGTTTCTATATTTTAAAATACCTTTATGAATTGTGACCATTTATAATATAGCCGTTGTACAACGATCACATGATTAGTATAAATATAAGGCTTTAAAAAATACAATTTACTCAAAAAAGGAAGAGATGGCCTCATCCAATAGAGTTTCTCCATAAAAATATCATTTTTCAAAGCTCGGAAAATAGGTCGCATCATTGGGTTTCTCTCTTGACCAAACCCAAGCCGAGCTTAAACACGTTATGCTTAAGTGGAACCAACCATGAGAGAAGTGGAAGTTAATTGACATTACCACCAGAGCGATGTTATCTAAGAAACCCTAATATTCTTTCACCATCGTACACCTTAACATTTGGTCTTATGTGAGTGTTATAATGGGTTATGTAACAAGACCCTAACACTATGACTATGTACATTATTTTTGTACAACGAATGTGAATTCATTTTATTATTGTTACTCCGTAAATAGTTTTTAAAGGAAAAATTGTATTTTTTAGTTAATATTCAACTAAGAAATATATTTTGATGAATTAATGGATATTTTAATTAAATAATATTTTAATAAAATATTATCAATAAATTTCTTTTTATTAAATATAAATTATTGTACAATTTTTGTAAATACAATTGTAAATATTTTAAGGTTTGAAAGCTGTTTTTGTCAAAACCGATGATTTTTTTTATAAATGATGGTTTTTATTTAAGTAAAAATTCACATATTTTGAAAATTATTTAGATAAAATGAATAATATTTTTGGAATTAGGAGGTCAAAATTATCCAATGGTTAATTTTTCATAAATTTCTGAGACAGTCAAATATTTGGGTAAAAATTAAATACCGTTTAAATATATAATGTGTTTTATGACATCATAATGGACCAATAGTGATGTTATAAAATAAAATAAACATTATGTTCGGCCAAAATATGTTTCACTATTAAAATAATTTTATTTTAGAAATGTTTTATTTAATTTACAATGCTTTATTGGACCCTCTAAGACTTATAAAAGATTTTGTGTTTTTAAATTGTTTTCCTTGAGAGTGTGACTAAACTCCACATAAGAAACCATATTATTTTAAGATGTTAGGATATTTTAATTATAATATATTGATTTATACTTTCATTTGGAAAAACTCATGGTAAAAAACCATGGGTTGGTTTGTGGTTTTGATTAGTTTAATGTGTGGTGTCCCAATCCAAAATAATAAAGAATTCCTCCTCCTTTCCTATATAAACCCTCCCAAGCTCCCAGATATTCTTCACTAAAAGCCTTTGGAGTTCATCCAACCTCTTCCCTCCTCTCTCTAAAATCCTCCGAAGGTGCCCCATTCTCCCAATAAGCCTCTCTCAAGCCTCTCCCATTCCTTTGAGATCACACTTCCAAGTAAGGGATTCCCACACTTCTCTTTTTGTTCAACATTTTGAATATTGTTATTCCCTTTTATTTTCAATTATATAAGTTTGGGTATGATTTAGAACTGACCCCATACACCCCACTTCATGTTTTAATAATTATATAACCCCTTTATTTATCATTAATGCATTCCATGTACACCCGTTACTATACCGAAATTTTGTAAGGAATTTCCTCTATCCTCATTTCCATTCAAGAAATCCTTTTGTATGATGAATCTAAATTACATTACATTTTTTGGGACATGTACATATATGACCCATTACTATACATAAAATTCACATATGATGAGACAACCATTTCTCTCTCTTTAACCATTTTTATGACTTCTTATGTCACGCCGTTACACTGCTGAAAATGAACCGATTTTCCAAGCCAATGTCACTGTGTAGTGAATACAGTGCCCATTTCTCTATCAAGGGTATTAAAATTTATTCACATTTACGTATTTGTTATAAATATTCATGTATTTATTCCATATAACCTTATATAGGAATAAATTATGATGATTTATTCAATTTTTATGATCCATGTGGCACACGTATGCATGAAATGAAATGTTTAAGAAGGGTGTGCCCTGATAGCGCTCCAATGCATTGGGTAAAGTATAGTGCCATGATATGTCCTATTAAATGAGTTTTGAATCATTCTAATTCATGTTAAATAAGGTGTTACTCATCCTCCATGTGAAATTATCCTTGTCACATGCTACTTCCATGTTATGTGTTGTTTCCACATCTCCATGTTATGATTTTCACGCTTTATCATGCCTTTATGTTCATGTTTCTCTTGTGATCCATTGATATGACTATTGTCCAACATTTATTTTATTCGTCATGTTATTAAATTTTTATTCCTATATTGGGCTATATAGTTCACCCATTTCTTATTCATGTTCTCAGGTTATCCCATGCAATGCTAAATATGAAGGAATGTAGTGGTCATGCAATGAATATTTTCAATAAAGATGACGTGTTTAATGTTTTAAGTTGTTATGTAATGTTACCAATCATGAAAGACACTAGAAGTATCTATATTCCATGTTTTATGAAGTGATATGTTTATATAATAAATCAAGTTTATGTGTGTATCAAAAGCAGGGTTTTAATAGTTGGTATTAGAGGATAGTTATAATTATTTTTGGGATTAGGATTAAAAAAACCTAGTAAATCATTAAAGACAAGACTAATTATAATTAAAACATCCCTAAGTTTTGGTGGGTATTGAGTAAGTGGTTTATCAAGAAAATAAATCCATGTCTAGATATGAGAAGGTAGAGGCAGCTATAGCACATATGTACAAAGGGGTGAAAACCTTGACAAGGAGTTTTGGGCTTGATCTGAGGTATCTTGGTACACGACAGTGAGCCTTACTACCCTCTTGGTTATGATACTCACGGGGGATATAGTTTGGTAAATTCATGATCTAAGTATAATCCATTATTAATGGAATAAAAAATCCCATAAGAATATATGTTATTAAATAGATGAATGAAATCCAAGATTTAAACCTAAGGGGTCAAAAGTTAGGATATACTTCCCCTTTACAACTTTATAATTTTATGACCAATGTTTACTTTTAATGCTCCATAGATATGTATTCAAACACCCTAATTGTATTCCTTTTTTTCATAGTTAAAATATTGAAGGAGTAAGATCATGAACAACTCTTTTTTCTCTTCCTAAATAACTATAGGGAAAGATCATCCCGAGGTCATGCTCAAATGACATTGAAAATATTTCAAATATCCAAGTTACATGAAAAAAACATTATGAGGAATATGATACCTCTACCATTTCAAGATTATTTAAAGGATCAAGTACAATCTATTGGGGGATATTTTTCTTTATCATTTCATACCATGATAATAATGGGATGTACCGTCATGGTCTTTTCATATTCTTCCATTTATTTGAAAATTATGAAGCACTAAAAGATTTTCTAGATGCTACAAAAGAGGGAGACCTCTGAGCTACATATATGTATCAAATTATAGATTTTTGTCTCTGGGTAAATTCAAAAATTGATTTACCAAAGAAATATTCTAAAATATTTTAATATGAATCAATAATACATTTTTATAAAAAACTATTTCAAGATGATATTTCAAAATTATATATAAGAAATAATTTTTTAACAAATTATTTATGCTTCCATCGATATAAACCAAGATGCATGAGGTGATTTTGGGAAAAGGATGTAGATGATTTTGAAAATACCCTGAGGTACCATTGTGACGCATGAACCATTTCTACATGGAGGAAATGATAATAGAAAGTAATGAAGATGTCATCGAGAAAATGAAGGGAAAGTACCCGTACTTGTTTATGGATTAAGATGTAAAATGAAATTTCGAGGGCGAAATTTCTTAAAGGGGGAATATTGTAATGACCCAAACTCTCATTAATGAAAATTCCCCTTGATATAATTCAATTTATTATTATGGTTATATAAAATTTTAACTTCATTGGTTTTATATTTTTGGATTTTAAAATACTATTAAGAATTGTGACAATTTATAATATAGTCATTGAACACCAATAACATGATTAGTATAAATATATGGCTTTCAGAAATCCAATTTACTCAAAAAAAGGATATGATGGACTCATCCCGTAGACATGCCCCATATGAATCCAATTTTTCAGAGTTCAGAAAGGAGGTGGAGTCATTGGGCTTTGTTTTTGACCAAAACAAAGCCAAGCATGAACACGTTAATCTTGAGCCAAACCGGCTATGGGGGAAGTGTAAGTTAATTGAGATAACCACCCGAGCGATGTTATCCGAGCCACCCCAATAGTCTATCACCATCGCACACCTTACCCTTTGGTCTTATGTGGGTGTTATAAGGTTTTATGTAACAAGACCCCTGAACCATGACTATGTACATTATTTTTGTATAAATAATGGGCAATTAATTTATTATTGTTACGTTATAAATAGTTCTAAATGCACAAATAGTATTTTTTTTGTAAATATTCAACTATGAAATCTATTTTGATGAATTAGTGGATTTTTGAATTAAATAATATTTTAATAATATTTTATTAATAAATTAAATTTTATTAAATATAAATGATCGTACAATTTTTATGAAAACAATTGTAAATTTTATTATAGTTTGAAAGCTATTTTTGTCAAAACAAACGACTTTTCAATAAATGCCAGTTTTTATTATAGAAGTAAAAAATCACATATTTAGAAAAATATTTATATAAAATGAAATTTATTTTTTGAATTAGGACATCGAAATTATCCGATGGTGAATTTTTCATAATTTTCTGACAATCGATTTTTTGGTTAAAAATTAAATACCATTTAAATATATAATGTGTTTTATTAATTCATAATGACCCAATTGTTATGTAATAAAATAATATAAACATTATTTTCGGCCAATATATGTTTTACCATTAAAATAATGTGATTTTATATTTTTTTGATTTATTTTACAAAGCTTTAGTGGGACCTCGAAGACTTATAAAACATTTTATCTTTTTAAATTTTTTTTCATTAGAATGTGACTCACCACAACATAAGAAACCCTATTATTTTAAGAAGTTCGAATGTTGGACTTATAAAATATTGTCTTCAACTTCCATTTTAAAAAAACCATGGGTTGGTTTGTGGTTTTTAATAGTTTAATGTGTGGGTTCCCAAACCAAAATAATAAAGAATTCCCCTCCTTTCCTATATAAACCCATCCAAGCTCCCACTTCCTCTTCACTCAATGCCTTTGTAGTTAGTCAAACCTATTCCATCCTCTCTCTGTAATCCTACCAAGGCAACCAAATCTTCCATTAAACCTTTCTTAGGCCTCTCCCATTCCTTTTGAATCGCACTTCCATGTAAGGGATTCCTTCCTTTCTCTTTTTATCCAAGTGTCTTAATATTATTATGCCATTTTATTTCCAATTATAAATGTTGGGGTTTTGATTTCTCAAATACCCCATACTTCCCTATTCATGTATTAATAATTATATTAGCACTTTATCTCTCATTAATTCCTTCCATTTACCCCCGTTACTATGCCGAAATTCCTTATAGAATTTTCTCTCTCCTCAGGTACATTCAAGAAAATATTTTTTATTATGAATCTAAATTTCATTAAATATTTTCGGACATGTATATATTTCACCCCTTACTGTCCATTTCATGCATGTATTATGAGACATCCCTTTCTCTCTCATCAACCATTTTTATGAATTTATATGTCATGCCGTTGCACTGCTGAAATTGCAATGATTTTCCAAGCCAATGTCATTGTGTAGTGAATACCATGCCCATTTCTCTATCAATGATATTCACAATTATGTACATTTACTAATTGAATATAATGATTCATGTACGTATATTACATTCCTTTATTGAGGAATAAATTATGATGACTGATTCCATGTTGAATGATTCACGTGGCACACTTTTGCATGAAATGAAATGTTTAAGAAGGGTGCACCCTGATAGCGTTTCAATGCATTGGGTAAAGTATAGTATCATGATACGTCATGTAAAATGAGTGTTGATTCATGATAATTCAAGTTAAATGAGGGATTAATCTTTCCCTATGTGAAATGCTCCTTGGATAATGTTAATTCCATGTTAAGTGTTGTTGCCACATCACCATGTTATGATTTTCATGTTTTATCATGCCTTTATGTTCTTGTTTCTCTTTTTCTCCATTGATAAGCCAAATTTTTATCATGTATTTTATTCCTCATGTTATTCCAGGTTTATTCCCTTATTTGGATTTATTTCCCTCCCTTTTCTTATTCATTTCCTTAGGTCATCCCATGCAATGCTAAGTACAAGAGAATGTAGTGGTAATATAAAGGATGTTTTCAATAAAGATGTTGTGTTTCAGGTTTTATGTTTTTATGTATTATTACTAATACCAAAATATAGTTGACCTCTAGATATTATATGTTGTATCATGTGAATATTTTATGTTATAAATCATTTTTATGTGTGTAATAAAAGTAGTGTTGTCATAGTGTAATAGAAATTATATGTCAAAAACAAGCAAACTGTAGATTAATCTAGGGGCACATGACTATTGAATGAAAATACCCATAATGACATTCCAATGAAACTTATTACTTTATTTATATAAAAATGATAATTTAGTGTAACCTAGATATGAAACAAAACTACATAGTTTGATGATCGAGTTCTGGAATAGTTTCTATTTATAAGGAATTTCAAATTTTGAATTTTTAGGTGTTCATATTTTCTTTTAAAGGATCACCTATTTAATATATATCATTTGTATTTTAAATTAATAACTATTATATATTATATATTATTTGTGTTGACACCACATTAATGTGTAGCTTTTACACAATCCAAATGATTTTTTTACTCACCAAAAATAAAATATAAGAATACTCATACATATATTAAGGCATTATATTCATAATATTTATAATCTCTTCATGTAATGTTAATGAGTAATATAATATTGGTAAACACCACATGAGTAAGTCTAGAGTGACAAATAGCCAACCCCATTCACCTTTATGAGGCAAAGCATAATCCTCCATCCCTATATGTAGTCCGACCCCATGTTCATCTACCCAAGGATACATACCCAAGTTACAATTTAGTTTATGATAATTATAACACCTTATGTTTCTATACTATACTCAAAAAAATAAATTCAAATTAACAACTCTAACAAACTCATGGTCAAAGTAGTTGAAAACTAAATCTTATGGAGTACTACCTATCATATAATGAATGGACATATCTCTTAGATACATTTTATTATATAAGTATCATGTATGTAATATTCAAAAAATAACTATTTCTATATATATTAATAAGGGAAATGATAATTATTATTATTATATAATTTTAGATATAAACAACTTTTTATGTAGTTCTAATATGAAATCTTTCAAATTTTACATTATATAGAATTTCAATATAATAAGAATTTTATCAATTAATTTATAATTATTTTTCTATTATGTAAACCCTTTTACCTAAATACTATATCATATAGATTATATTATTTATACCTTGAATCATATTAATCATAAAAATGTTTCTCTGTGGACCGAATAAAATTTTAAAATAAGGCCTTCATTTTAATTTGATGAATTTAGAATTAATTATTTTCGAATAATTCATAATTTCAACTTCAAACAGTTTAATATTTAATCACTATTTATGATATCTATAAACTCTTTTATAAGAAATTTATAATTTTAAATAAACACATTATTTATTTATTACAATGATGCTATATAATTTAATACATTTTAAATATGATTTTTAAACATTTTGTAATATATATTAATTTGACAAAGATATTTGTAATATTAACACCATAATATTAATTAAATATTATTAATAAATGTTTCAAGAAAATTTAATGAATTAACTATAATCTTTAAATAGTCAATTAATCTATAAAACCTTTTTTATAAATTGTAAATAAATTTACAATGATGAATTAAAAAATTTTATATTCTCATTCCTTATGATCTTTTCCTAGTTGTAAATATATAACATTACCCTTAAATAATAAGATTTACATTAATTATAAATAATTATATAATACATTTACTATTATGATTACATTTTAAAAATTCCAAATATTATATATTTAAATATTATTTAAACCATGATTAAGTAAACCATTACACCTATTTTTTATGTGGTTTAAATTGTATCTCAAAATAAGACCCTGTTTAATTTGAACATTTCGAAATTAAAAATTATGTATATCACTCAATTTAAATATTAAAAATTTATATTTTTTACTTATATATTAATTTATAAACCCTTAGAAAATTACCATTATTATTTTTAAAGGAAAATATTATTTCTAAATCCCAATAAATTCTTAATAAATATGTAATATGTATTTTAAAAATTAACATTTAATATTTTTAATATTTTGTTAGTATTTAATCCTTAAAAAATTATATAATTAATTATAAATTATTTATGATAAATTAAATTGAAAATATTCCCAATACTATGATTAAATTACATTTTATAAATGAAGCATGTGTAGTCTTGGGTTTTGGACCAGGATCAAAAATCCATGAGAATTTAACCTTTTTTTGTTTGATGGGAAAAATATAAAATTGAGAATAATAATGTAATTTTTAGAGTTGAACCTTTAAATGTGTCATTTTTATAATAGGTTTATATCTTTTTAGGTGTATCAGGTGTTCAGAAGAGTATTAGGAACATTAGTCCATGGAAGCTCTATTTTGGGAGAAAAAAGAGGGAGGCACATGATTGGTGAACATTTAGTACTAATTACATGACCCAAACCAAGAAACCTATTTTTAAAATGGGAATAGTTTTTTGAAATTACATATCCCCTTGGAGAAAATGTGTATCCTAGAGGTGGGGCCAAGAGTGTGTCACATGGTTTTTAAAACCATACACCCAAGAATGCATGGACGTTTGGGAGGACTTAGTAAATTGTAGAGGTGGGTGCATAGGTTGTACACTATTAGGAAATCATGTTCCTAGAACACATGGTTAGTGCCACTTAGGAAATGGAACTACATGGTTAGGCATAATTTTTCAAACCATTCAACTCTTTAAATACTTGGTATTTACTCCTTTTCACCCAATATTATATTTTATTTCCTCCCTCTTTCTCCCCCAATTCCCATGAACTACAACCCATCTCGAGCTCCTCCTTGGGATCTCCTCCAAAGATTGTAGCTATCATCTTCATATAGAATTATACTTTGATTCCATTATTTTTGGGGGATAACAATTGATAAATTCTTCAATCCTCTTCCTTATTTTCTCCATTTCTGTTTTTGTGTTGAATGTTTCTTCATGAAAGATCATTTTCTCTATTTTCAAGGTGTTTGACATTTCTTCCAATTTATATCATTATATATAAAATCAAAGAATGATATTGGATGTTTATACCATAATAAAAATGAGTTATGGTATTTATGCACTTTATCTTAATTTTTCTGATTTATATAATATTTTTCTTATGCCACACCCTAGACATTCACACATTTCCCCATCAATTATAAAATGTATTTAATTAATTGACTAAACATTCCTTTGTTGTTCTCATTCTCCTTGAAATAGTTTTTGGTATTTCCCTCGAACCAATATACCCATTTATGGTGTGTTTAGTTAAACAATTATGATGATCCTTTTTTCTTAAGACCGAAACATCCATTGGGGTGATTTTAGGTGACCAACACTAGTAGAATGCCTTATAGGAACTAAACGAGGGTCCCATGGTAAGAAGTTCCACTTGTCTACAACCAAATTATTTATTGAAATTATAATTTTAAAGGAATGGTTTTAATAGATTAAATGGGATGGTTAATTGATATTAAATTAATGGATACATGTTAAATTAAATGATGTTATTGATATTTGATTACACATGTCCTTTTTTGTTATTTATCAGTTACATGTCCTTATTAATTGAACATAATTTATTATTAAATACTTGATATCATGAACTAATTTTATAATATTAAATTTATATTTCATATTAAGGCATGCTGCTCCTCGGGGAATTTTTGGTTCCCATTTACAAAACTTCTATGCTAAGGGCTCATAGAGAAAGAAGGATTACCTTATATTGGATTAAGGATGATGGACCTTTGTTAGGATTGTTGTACATTTTTATTCTCACCCCCTTGGTTGAGAACATTAGACATGGTGAGTCATGTATCATGGGTTTTAGGGCCTGTCGTTCCATGCCCCATCAATTAGGATGTTTATTATGGACCTTTTTATTATTAATCATGATAGTCAACATGGAATCCAATATGATTTATGAAAAAGGTCATGGATTCCAACATTATTTATGTCACTCGACATGGATTATTTCCTTAATTATGATACTCATCATGAAATACAACCATATTCTTGATATTCTTCATGGAACGCTATAATATTTATGACACTTGGGCATGGTGTCCTTTATTATTCTATGATATTATTACTATTATATTGGCATGTCTGGGTTACATATTGAGTCATATCTAGTATTATTTATATATAAGGATATATATGTTATTAAATATATTGTGAAAATAAATGCATAAGTACATCCATATATACCTATATAAATGTGAAACATAAAGGTATTCGGACTTAGGCTGAAGGAGGTATGGTTAGACAAACCTCTTTTGTTGAACCCAAATTCTCCATATCTATATAAAATTATTTACATTCTTACTAGTATACCTACATACTGCTATATATTTTATTAATTAACTTGATTGCAATAGATTTCACCAGAGGTAGGTTGCTATATCACACCTTGTTTGGCCCACCATTTGGTACTCAGATCGACATCATCCTATTGTTGGATAGGACTTGGACCTTTCTATGTACTACTTATCATTATGGTCTGGACCTAGAAATGGGAGTTTGGGAGTGCCGTTTGAGCATGTACTTTGGTTACCTTCCAATGATGGAGTCTCTTATTTATTTCATCCTTTAGTCTTGTCCCAATGTTTATTTTTCTACCTACTGTATGTCTTTTTCTTGTACATTGTTGTATGTTCATGAATTATTACTCATAAATTGATTATTGATTTTCAATTGTTATTATATTCTACTAACCTTAACTATTATTCCTTTCACTATATTTATTAAGGATTTAGAGGGTATATTCTCTCCACTATACCATCATTATACCCCAAATTTTATTTGGTAGCCTTTGGAATATGAGGATTCTTTCTCGAGGTCATATAATTGAATGACTCGAGGAACCATTTTAGTTGATTCTGAGCCAGGATGTTATAGAGTGGTTATATTCCCTATTTTTCTTTGTCCTACTATTTTGGTATTGTAGACAAGAGTCTATGGATGCATAAAAACATGGAAAATACCTTTTTTTGGGCTTGACCAACCCTTTCATGGATGAAATACCATGCTTTATGGGACACGATTTTTTTTAATACTATTCAATATTACAGATGATTGATATTTCACGATGAGTGATTGGAATATTTATACTACTTATTTATTTATGGATTCTTACCCCTATCCTATAATGGAAAGGATAGATTATGACATGCATAATTTTAGACACATAGATATTCACATTCCATGAATATTCCATGCCATTTATATAGAATTTAATTGTATTCTAGATAATTTATGGATGTTCATTATATTTTTATTTAGCATTAATAGTACTATACAATGGTTCCGTGACTTTCTAAATATACATATACTTCTTTCTTGTGATATCATGTCTTTTTATAATTAATATATATAGATGATTTGTTATTAATGTGCATGCATGAACCTAAATATTTTTTTCCAGTGTAGCTTGATGGTTGTACCTTAACTATCCAATCATGACCTTTTTGATCCATGGACCACTAGTTTCATGGGATAAAACATTAAGGGTTATAATTATGTGGGATCAAATTTTATAATTTATAGTGTATGGTCCTTAATAAATTATATAATGTCAATCTATATAATAGAAACATCATATATTGAGTAGTTATATTCTAAAATAAAGGATAAAAACCTGGTTTCGGTTAAATGAATGTCAATTGTAACCTATAAATGAAGTACCATAATAATTTTGGAATGGTAAAACATGTAAATAAACTATGGTTTGTGATAAATTTTAATTCATATATAAAATGATATCATTTATAAAGGATAGTACCTATATAACTTGGGCGTGATGACCCACATGACTAAATTTTTTAATGAAAAACTAGAACCCAATAGGTCAGTTGGGGCATGTTTCCTATGATAGAAACCCATTAAGGGTGTTTAAAACAATAAAAACTTATCTGTTATTAGTTTTACACAATTGATCCTATATTATCATGACGGGACCCTAGTGGGTTTCATTTACTCTATAAACATTCGTAGTTATCCACATGAGGGAATGATTTTTATATACTTGATGGTTATTTAATGTTAAAATAGCCACTTATACAGGTTACATATAAATGTATGGTGGAATATTATGAATTTGATCTACATAAAAAATAAAATACATTTTTTAGTTTTAATATTTTTTATATGGGGACTTAGTTAATTAAAATTACAATTAGTACCTAAAGGAAGTTTTCCTCTATATCATGGAATTTTTATTTTATTTAACATGGCTAGTTGTGATAATTTGATGGTTAAATACATTATTATTAAATATTTAAAAATAAATTATGAAATAAATTTCACAATTCTGCATGGTGTGAGCAGAGTAAAATGAATATTTTAGTTTTGCTTGACAACTGGTACTTAGAGTTTTGAGTCAAGTCATCGATGTGTTTAAAGATAAAATATGAATTGTGTAATAGATAAAATGAAACCTTAATGTAGTGATATTAGTATTTAACCCCATGTAATGTTACATTTCCCTAGGAAATGCCTTATATGGGAAATTATGTTTTCCCCATAGGTCACAATTGACCCATTTTCTTTAATGTTAGTTTAGATGTTAGGATAACCATTGTGAACATCATGGTGTGAAATAGTAATAAGTTTAATGTTTTATTATTTTTTAAGGGTTTAGTATAGTTGATGTAGCTCTCTATGTGGTATGTTAGCTTTGGTAAATTATTTCTTTTAGTTATCATATGTGAGGTTCTATTTGGGTGCCATTTGAGTCAGTTAAGAGTCATAGTTTACAGAATGACCTTATGAATGGTGGGTAATTATTTCAACCCAGACTCTGTAGGAATTGTGTGCATCGTGTAGTACTATTGTTCAGTGTTATGAATTCCTCAGGCATGATAATCCTTTTTTGGTTGTTTATCCATTCTTCTTCTCTAATTAAGCATGACTCGAGAGTCCATATCCTTGTATTAGTCATATGGATAAAACAAATATGAATTGATCTATTTGTATTATACCACAATACATGAATGTGTAAAGACTATTATAATGATTTTTATCCTATTATCACATGTTTCCCATTGAGAAAATAAGAAATGTGTTAACATCGTATACTGATAATCAAAGTTGGTCTTGGATTTTATGTTTGATTTGGTATTATTTTAAGCAGCATGTTTTCCTTTTCTATTCCATTTGAACTTTTAATTAGCATGTTGGCTACCTCTATAACCGACATTATGTGGCGGATGATCTTTTTTCTATGGGATGGGTTCCCGATTTTAAAAAATAATTCCTAGGACACTATTAAGACATGGAGAATTATGGCAGTTGTTGGAGGCATTTACTTCCTTGAAGAGGAAGCAAGACCATAATAGACCAATATGAAATGGTCATAATGGTATCTATAGGCCAATAAATGTTAATTTTTTTGAGGATTAAATTTACATTGATGACTATTTTTATTAAAAATTAGTGTTGGGTTTAAACTATGGGTAGATTATAGATTCAGGATCAGATGGAATATGAATTATGGGAGATTGTTAGGCCAGTCACATGTCTATGATTATATGGAAGCACAATAGTTAGTTGGACGGAAAAGTACCTAACCATTATAGAAATCCATGAGTCACGTTTTGGACTCTAGTGGATATGTTAAATGATCATGGGTACCATAAATTTGTGTCTATGTGATCAAGATTTCAAATATTACAATAGTTGTTAATGCAGAATCTTTTCAATAGGTTAGTTTGAGTGGGTCAACTAACATATTGACAAATACACCTTGATTGAGGGATGAGGCCATCAAATGGAAATCATGTTCTGTAATAAAATCCAGTTAGGGATGTTTCCCTTAAAACTATAAAACCACATGCAGGATCATATTTTTGTGGTTCCATGAGGTGGTTGACCATTTTTTGACAGGATAAGACATCACTCGGAAACATGGGGCCATATAATCTTTCTTAAAAATTATTGTTTGTGTTGATGGAGTGGGGATCAAGAGAGATATAAATGCTCATAAATGATAATCCTTGATATGGTCTTAGTGTACTAATGTTTCAAATATGATTATGTCCCCAAACATGGCCTCATACTGGGTATATTGGGAAAATTTCAGCATTACTCCGAGCTAATAAAGAAACATTTCTGGTGATCTGGAGGGAAATTCTAGAAATATGTGATCGAGAAGAATTGTGAGAACATTTTAATGGTGGAGGAGATCATTGTAAGCTATTGAAGGATAAACCTCTTGTTATAAGGTTTGCATAATCTTAAGGCATATCATTGGCCAATATTTTTTGGCACTTTTAATCAATCTGATTATAGAACTAGGGATTTTTTAGTTAAGAGATATCACCAAAAGTTGGTTATAAAATTTATTGAGAATGCTCAAAATGATTCTTATTATGCCTTAGTTAAAGGTGTTGAAATCTATTTTTGATAATGTGTTGGCTATAAAGGATGATCTTTTCAAATATATTTATAATTTTTTATTTCTGAAAGTGCTTCCTAATAGTTTGATAAATGTGGTGAGGTGGGGAATCCACATTGAATAATTTTTTAGAGGAGTTTTATTTTGTGTCAGTGTTAGCTAAGGATTTTCAAGGAAATACCAACATGAATAGTTAATTTGTGGTGATTTGGTATATGAAAATTTCAATCAAATCAAGAAAAGTTTTCAAATTAATCATGTGAAACTATGATTTATGATTTAATAATCATTTTAGTGGATTTTTTAGGATATTAGAGTCATGTTTTAGTTGTCAATTATAATACCATGAGTACTGTGGGTCAAAATTTTCCATTGAAAGGTAGAGCCTATAGTGGGGAGAACCACATGGTGGATGATGAAACAAAAGACCGAGTTATAGTGTCTTAGGTTGGATGGTCATTGGTATGCACCATCTTGACATTTTATTATTGAATATGGGTGATGGATCATGTTTTAGTGGCTTATGTACCACGTGTTTAAAGTTGTACCTTTTGGTGCATTGGTGTAGGAAATTCATTGAATCATTTGATTGGGAATTAACAACCCAAGTAGGTTAGGTGATGTTTTCATTATTATCCAAGGCATATTAAGGATGAAATGATATATGGTTGGGAGGTTGTAATGTATCATGTTTTGGACCATGTTTGAAAATTCTATGAGAATTTGGACTTTTCATTCAGTGGATGGGCCAAATATTATAATTAAAAGGGGTTTTATCAAAAATCAATAAAAATGAAGGCCTTCGGGCCATTTAGGCCAAAAATTAAATTTGAGATTCAGAATATAATTGGTGGATTTTAATCACTTAAAAATGTCATTTTTTGAAGGGGATAAATACTTATAGTTTTCATGAGTGTTAAGAGGATTAATAGGGGAATAGATCTCAAAAAACTCTATTTTGGCAAGAAAAAGGAAGAGGCACATAGTGGCACATGGTTGGAACTAACCATGCATGCCATACCATTAAACCTATTTTCTGTAAGGGAATAATTTTTTAATCCATGAATCTCACAATGAGAAAAAATGTGCCATGATGCAGGGGACTGAAGGGTGTCAGATTATTTATTAAACGATGAACCCTAGGCCTCATGGCTGTGTCAGTGGTTTGAAATTATTTTCAAAGGTAGGCGCACAGGAAGCCCATGGTTTCGAAAATATTGAAAATTTCACACATGTTTATTTCCACTTAATAAGTGAAATTCATGGTTGGAACATGGTCATCCAAACCATATGGTCAAAATATGAGTCTATTTAAAGATATATAATTTACCAATATCCCTCTAGTATTATATTTTATTTCCTCCCTCTTTCCCCCTTACTCCACTCATATAACAGCCCCACTCGAGCTCCTCCTTAGGATATACTCATATGATTAGATCTATATTGATTATATGGAATTGGAATCAAACACCCTAAGTTATGTTGGATCACCCTAAATAATAAATTCAATCAAATTCAATATTTTTCCCATTAATCCTTCCCCATGAGATTCTATTTTTGTACGTTATCATGTTCCCAACTTTTATGAAGTTTAAGGATTCTACCAGTTTCTCTCATTATGTCTTGAATAAAATATAGATAATTTATGAGTATATTATTCTAAGTAATAAGTAGGCGTTCTATTGGGAATACTGTTTTGAATTACTTACATGTCAATATTTAATGCCATATCAATATACCCTCACATTAATTTTTTTATATTCCCGAACTAGATTGCATAAGACACCAATAGTGGTGGTCAACTTAATATATCTAACCCCCTCTTCAAGCCTCCATTTGGTACTAAGATAGACATAATTGTGTTAGAGGATAAGACTTGGACCTTACAATGTGCTTCTTTTCATTATGAACATGACCTAGACATGTGAGTTTGGGAGTTGTTGCTGAGTATGTAATTAGGATGGTGTATAGAGTTGGAGTCTTTTATTTACTTCTTTTTCAGTGTATCCCTATTTATATTTTTCTGACTTTTATATATTTGTGGAATATATATTATAGCATTTTCATGAATGGTTACTCATCCAATTATTATTTATTGTCAATTTTTATTATATTCTTGTTTCTTTATTTATGTTTGATTCTATTTTATTTATTACTAATCTAGAGACTATAGTCTCCCCACTATACTATCACTATACCCTCACTGAAAGTCAGTAGACTATAGAATATGTGGAGGCACACTTGAGTCCATGTAACCGACCAGATCAGGGCATTGTTTTAGTGTCGTATTGTTCAAGAATTTATAATATTCTTTTGAAAAATATTTATCAATTAAGAAAAAACATCATATTCTTATTTAATTTATAATCCATTTCTATAAATTTTATAAGTATTTCAAAATATATTTTCATTTTTTTAATTTAAAATTTATAGATAATCTAATCCTCTTCAAAATTGATTTGTTCTTAATAAATACTATTTTTTTCTTATTTACAACTTGAGATATAAATTTTAATTTTTTCCCATTTAATTTAATCTAGTATTCCCATTATGTTTAGGAAGACAACAACTATCCCATGTTGTAAGTGTTTATTTATTTCATACATTATTTCAAAAATTTAAACCATGGATTAAAATATAATACCACAAAAATGTTTGTATGGGGGTGGATAATATTTTTTCAAAATAGATGAAGTGATTTAAAATTGAAAGCTCCCAAAATATCCATGCAGTAATACATGAAAAAAAAATTAGAATGATGAACTAATATAAAACATGCACACTACACACCAAAAATTACTATATTATGTCTCGATCATCATCAAATATATTATATAAATATCAATATACCATTAGAATAAATACTCCTACCTCAGAGGGTGGTACACCAGACTGTGAATCCTATTTCTTAATGAGAGGACCTCAACACAATAAAGGAGTTATCACACCTATTCAATCATGATTTATGTTGTGACAAGAAGAAGAGAAATTCATGAGGATTTTTTATAATCATCCATTGACAATAGAAGGGACATGATCCCCTTCTATATCCATACATGACACATCTCATTTATGAAATGCATTGACAAAATTCCATGTGTTAGCATAATTTTATTCTGTTTGAAATGATTTATTTAAATCCTTTAATGAATGCAATCTATTTATTCCATTCATAATGGATTTCATTTAATCCATTCAACATATATAAAAATTGATAAATCTATTTTAAAAGATACATTCAATTGAATTTAATTCATTGACCTCGATATTATATAGAACATATAACATCTATATGTTTGAGGTTTATAACTAGAAGAGAGGTCATAATAAATTATTAAAGGGACTATACCCTAAAAAACTTCGAAGTAATTCCAAAATTAAAACAATTTTTTTTCATGACCTTCTTAAATAAAAAACATTTCGAAAAAATATAGGCATAAAAATAGGATCTAGACATTGTATCGAATATTAAAATATAAAAAATTAAAATATTCTATATGATATCCATAAATATAAAATAGAGAATAAAAAATAATATACATAATATGCATCATAAGAAATAAACTATTTAACTCATTTGTTGATACATATTCATTATGGATGAAAATAATTAATTGAAATATAATGTCCTCCAGCCCAACTCACTATAATTTCCTAATAAATATCCAATTTACACTATTAGATAAATAGTGTACATTGATAATTTAAAACCATGACAATAGGTCCAAATAGTATGATTGTAGGATACTATCCTAGTTTTCGAAAATCTAGCTGTATGCATTATACTATTAGGCCTATAGTCACTATTTTAGGAAACTATAACTATTGGATATCTATAGTGAACGTTTTGAAACAAGGACCATAGGATATATATATAATAACATATAAATTCACAATTAACATTTAAACAAAAAATAGTAACATAATATGTAATCTATAAACCAATACATTGTCTTACAATACACACACCCGTACACACCCACATATATATCTGTATCATACGGCCATGAATACACATAATATAGTAACCATAGCCTATGATGTTAGATTTTTTGTTAATATTAAGTCTGTAGGAAGTCATTTGAGGGAGTTTTTATGAGAGGATAAGTTTGGATTTGACTTGAGGAGTTTAGAAATAAGGTATAACGATTTTAGTCACACCTTTATCACAAGTACAAAATCATGAATATTATATATTTAATTGATCATGATCATTCATAAGATACATTCATGATATAACATGCTATACATGCAATGATGAGTGTTCAAAAAAATATCAGTAGTACAAAAAATATAGTGATTCCTACATTATTGAATAGAGTCACACCATAATAGGATTTGTGTCACCAATATATCACTATTGTTGGTTATTTTTTATTATTTTATTTTATCCAGGGCCACCTTGAGTGAAAATAATATTCATGTTGGAAATTTGGAGTTTAGGAGGTTCTACATGTGTTGTATAGTTTATCATGATAGTTAATAGTAATTGTGTGATACCCATATAATGTGTTCTCAGATAGAGATAATGATTTTTAAGGTTATTTTCATGGTTGGGAAAACCATTGAAATCATCCAAGGTCACTATATAACTTTTTTTGTGCCCAGGTGTACTCCCACATGGTTGGCACAGGGTTTGAAAAGAAATGTGTCCAAAATATGTGCCATACCTAGGTATTTAAATTTTGTGTGTTTCTAATTTTATCCCCTTTTAATTAACGGAGGATTCACCCATACCTCCCCCCATATGAAATGGATGACTCTTGGGATTTATAACCTTTATATCTCTATGATATTTGACCTTATTTCATTTTTTTAAGTGGTATTCAAGGTGAAACTTCTATATTTCTCTTCTTTTCTCCTTTCCTCTTTTCCCCAGTTTAGACTCCTCCCACAAACCCTCTAGATCCCATAGGAAGTTTTTTGGTTTCCAGTATACCTATTGTTGGGGTTTTTAATGTCCGTGGTTTATAAACACACTCTCCTTACTTATTTTAGTTTTCCCCATCAAATGTGACACATTTTGGTTTATTTTTTTCATCTTTGAAGTAGTTTCGATGAAATTGCTTCATTTTGGAATTACCAGTCTGAACAACCATTATAAAACCATTTTTCTAGAATGTATGTAAATTTGTGATATCCATGAGGTGTTTATAAAATTTTATTGATGTTTGATATTGGAATAAAGTGTATCATATGGTAATTTTATGTTTCCACGTTTGAAATAGAATATTCTCACAGTATCAGAATTTTTAAAATTCCAATGTGGCTTTTTAAATTGGTTTTAATGTTATGGGTTTTACATTAATCCCATTTTTGGTTTTCAAGAGTGAAAACTATGTTTTAAATATAGGTTTTTCATAATGATGATTTAACCTCAAATTTATTTAAAAAGGTGTTAATTGATTATTATTTTTTAGACACTATTTTTATAGTTCTTTCAGAATATAGTGGGTGGTTATTTTATTTAATATATCTTTTGAATGGTTTTGAATGATAATTTATAGAATTAATTGTTATTTTATTGATGGTTGTGTGAGTTGGTTTTTATGTTTCTCTCCAATTTGGTGAACATCTCTTTTGAGATTTATAGTTCATGTCGGTTGGTTATATTGAGAATTTTAGACGCTCTCTGATTGGTCATGAGGATGTGACATGGGATCATGATTAGAAAAATCACATGGTTAACTCAAAAAATGAGATTATACATTAGATGGTGTTTTTAATAGATATTTATGGATTCAACATGTGAGGGTAATTCTATTTTTTACCCATGCTTGTCATTCTGTGTGATGGACTGAGGTTGGAGATCATATTATTCTGTTGTGGTTTCTTATTTTTTTATTCCATTTTTCATTTTAGAAGTTCTTTTTTTTGAGAGTGAGTTTATATCATGGTTTTCCATTTATTTTGATAATGTTTACCTCAATAGTGTTTTTTAATTCAACATTATTAAAGGAATCATAAATGTCCGGAGACCATATTATGTCTCCATTACTCCTTCAGACTTTTGGTTAGATTTTCATGTTTTATTTGACCTTATATACATATAGAAACCTTTTTTCATTAGTTTCATGATACTTTTAGGAACACATATGTTTTTTTTCGAGGTTGGATGATGTTGATGTGTTCTATTTGGTTTGTTATTATCTAGATATATCATTATCTTCTACCCTCTATATTTTGACCAATTACTTTATAGGGTTAAAAGATTCACGGTAGGGATATTTGTCACACTAATATGTCACAAATTTTGGTTATTTTGTGTTATTTTATGTTTTCTTTGGTCACCTTGAGTCCCTATAATTTTCAGTACAGAATTTATTTTAGGTTTTATGGGAATTTAATTGTTTACCTGCTTAGTTAGTAAAAAAATTGTGAATCCCAAATGGAAGGTGGTTTCATGTATACTCTGTGGTTTTCAAGTTCTCTGAATAGTTTTCAAACAATAAGAAGATTCCCAAGGAACCATGTATTGTGATTTGTGTTTAGGGGTGGTCATTCAAGGTTTCCCCACAACTAGAATATTGTTTATCCAAACTGTGCAGTCTACCTAGGTTATTAGATTTTCTTTTTTATATTTTTACCATTTTTGAATTAAAGGGGAATTCAACCCTCTCTTCCACCATATGAATAAGCTGACTCATGGAACCCCAATTAGGATCTCTAATGTTCACACATCTTTGATTATGACCATTCATTCAAGTTTTTGAGTTTTTTTTCAAAGCCAATTTGCTCTATTTCTCTTACTTATTTCTTTCATCTTTCATTACTCTTGGTTTTGGTTCCACCCATAAACCCTATAGGTACCATTGTATTATTTAGTGTTTGAGGTTGAACTAATATTGGGTTTTTGTGTCTAGGTATTATCGATGTATTCACCTTGCTTATATGGGAGGTTAGTATAGAAGGAAACACGTTATAGTTTGGTTTTCACTTCTTCCATGTAATTGATTCTATGAATTTGTTTCATTTTGTAATTTAAAGAATACATCAGATTAATTAATATACTTTCTTGAAAATATGAACATATGTGATATACAAGTGGTGTTTCTAAATTCTTTAAAAAACATTTCATCATTTAAAAATGGCTCTCTCATCTGAATTTTATGCTTTAACTTTTGAAATTAAATGTCTCCATGTTTTATGGATTTTTGAAATGTTTATGAGGAATTTTGAAATGGGTTTTATTATGGGAATTTAATTTTGATCCTATTTTGTGGTTCAAATAGTTGAAACTTCATTTTAAAGCTAAATTTGGTTTATAATTAGGTTTTAAAATTATAATGATTTAAAAAGGTTTTCATTGATAATTTCAAAATTTTTATTGAAATGAGTGTGTTAATATTACCCATGTAAAATTCATTAATGGATCCTTAAAATGTTTTTTGAGGAAATTGAATGAATTTTTCCAAGTTTTATATTTTAATGTAGAAAAATCATGAATTAATGGGTGGATTTGAAAGGGAAATGGTGTGACTGGTTTTAGCTAATTATTAAATTATGAAATATTACTATTTTATGAAATAGAAATAGATCAACATTCTATGATACATTTTTTAATTAAAGTCCTTGTTGTAATGTTATAAAGTGTGATTTTTAATGCTCGAGAGACCCTCTTGATTTCCCGTTGGTATTTTTTCCCATTGTATGGGTTGTTTGTCACTATTCAATTACTTTTTCTCCCTTTTTGGGGATATTTTATATGTATCCCATGGATATATGATTTGTAAAGGGGGTGTTCTATGTGAGGGAAATGGAGACGAGGGATAGTTATTTCTTATAACTTGTGTGATGATATTGGATTTCATATTCACTCATCTATGCATTGTTATTGGTCATGGGAACCTGGGTACTAAGCGGGAGGTCTATATTTATGTTACATTGGTCGGTTCACACATTTCTAGTATCTCTTTAGACATTCTAGGCATTAGGGATGGAAGAGGGTTCCATTTACAATGAGGATAGTGTGGGATGGTCGGATGGAATATTTATTTCTGGACTCAAGATATGTTGGAATTAGGTCTATGTAATATTAATAAAATTTGACGCATCTTTGGTTAATCCCCATGGTGGATACTATGTCCTACTATTTTCCTAATTATTGGTTTAAATAAGGGAAATAATACTTATACATCATTGAATTTTACCTTAATCATATTATTATTGAACACATTCCACATTTGTATTCCTTTTTTATGCTCTAAATTGTGGTTCCAACATTGTGTATGTTTGAATCATGTTTCTTAATAAATTTTTTCCATATTATATTATTTTCATTGATATTTGGAAAACCCATTTTAAATTAAGGGCTCTCATGTTTAGTTTTTATAGTGAATTTATAATTCAATTTTTCATATTAAAATTATTTAGGTTGGTGATACATTTTCAAAGTGATTATTTTAATTTAATGGTAAAATGGAATAATTTTTAATGGGATTGTGGACTTGATATTGGTTTTCACTTTTTTTTATGATAAAAATCCTATTTCATAGTTTTATTTTTAATATTTTTTATGAATTCTCCAATGAAATGAAATTTATAAATTTAGTGGGTGGAATACAACTTGGCTATTTGGGTCATGCCTATATATTTTAGCCTACACATTTTTTAGCTATACTACTATTTTTTTCTTACAGATAATATTGGGTGAATAGATAGGTGGTGAACCATTAGAGGTTTCATGTAGCGGGATTTATGCTTATCTTGAGTTTGTTTTATTTTTTTCTTTTCATTATATCATCCAAGAATTATGTTATAGTAACTTATTTTGTTTATTTGTATTATATCTGGTTATACCTTCTTATATCATTTTATTTATGGATTATGTTTTTAATTAATGAAAATGGTTTAAATTTGTGTCCTTGGATCTGAGCATTATGACACATTTGTTTATTTTTTTGTTACATTTATTCGACGTTTCATGGGTTCCCAATGTAAGTATGGTCCACGTCGAATAGGGAAAATGTTCCACTATCGTATAACTCTTATTTAAGGTTGATACCATTCCTAATGTTGTTACTTGTGATAACCAAGCACTAGTTTCTATCCCAAAGGAATTTGTAATTCTATTTGGGCCTTATGGCATGCCCAGTCTGGTGTTAGGTGGATAGAATATTTTTTTGGTTTATTATCGGTTTGGAGGGAATTTTTAACAAGAGATTAACCATGTAATTATAAGAAGGATATTTGTGAACAAATAATCAATGTGGAGATATTGACACTTTGATGAATAAAGGGCATTGGTGAATGTTATAATGGAAGATATTTTTAAATAAAAATCATTTTCACACTATGTAGCTTTATGTTATTCCATGATAAAAATAATAATTAGAGAATATATATAGGATTTTATCTATCACATCATGATGTGTGTTACCAAAAACCGATTATTTAAATCTTTATGATTAAAATAGATTGAATGAATTGGATTCCCCATTTCAGTTTTTTATTTTTGGAATATCCATTGAATAAATATTTGAATACCTATGGTAGAATTTCTCTTGGTAATGATTCAATGGTTGAAATTAAAGTATTGGACAATGGAATATTATTATAGTCTTCAATATTAATTTCTTAATTTCTTGGATATAGTGTAAATCAGTACATAGTTATAAAAAAAACAAAGAAAAATGGAGAGGGAAAAAAATATAAGGTAGAAGGAAATTAGATTTTATCAGATGTTGATTTTATTAAATATCTTCATTTACAAAGATGAGTTGATTGGATTGAATTATAATGAATATAAATAATATAAGTAAAGTGATTTTTTTTCATACCGGTGAATATAATAAAGTGAATAATATATTATTTTGAAGAACACCTATTTTTTGGTCTTATGTTTACATTTTCTATCATGCCGATTTAAACCTACATGCCTATATTATCTTTCGTAACCCTATTTGAGAAAATAAATGGAAGATAATAAGTGTTTGCATACCATTGGTGAGTAGTTATATGTTCTTAAATATTGTAATAAAAAATTTGTGGAGAGGTGATTATTTAGAACATCAACACATTATTGATGTGTGATTATTGGATGTATCCTAGTGTAGTTGAACCGAGTAAAATATTTGTGTATGTGAAACTTTATTTTTATACATTTAGTTTTTCATGTGTGTGATCCTTATGATATATTCATGTCATATTTGAAAACATGAGGAATATATCCATAATTATTGAGTAAATAAGAACATTTGAAGTCACCCTAATGAAAACCCCAATAGCGTGCATAGATTGGACTAAAGGTAAAACAAATAACTCTAACCATTTGTAGCATTAAGAAATGGTTTTAAAAAACCATAAATATAGGGTAATATAAAATAATTGTTTTAGAGAAACATGGTCACATGATAATGTAAGGATGTGATTTATTAAAATTGTAACTATATGATATGTAGAGTTTTTTTGAAAAAAAAATGAATAAAAAATAATGACGGTGGGATACTTTTTTTAACAGTGATCTATAACATAGATTATTTGAATCCATATATTTATATCTAAGCTAAAACCATTACCCTCAATGAAAAATAAATTTTACTGAGATACATCAAAACCCATGTCATGTTGATGGTAAGGGTGAGGCCAGCCACCTTAGAAAATTTTCCAACTCCCATAAACTCACTAAATGATAATAATCAAGAGTATTCATGTAAAATTATGTTATATGTGTCACATAATAAAACCAAAAACATAAATCAACAATGAACATGAAATACCATTATACATGTGTTCCATTTTGGTGTAAAGGACACATTCACCTCTAATAATATATACGGTACAACCCAAAAAAGCCCAAGCCTAACATAGCTTTAACCTAAGGAATATGTATCTTAATTTCATAATGAAGTATACCATATAGTCGCGCTCTGAACACTAAACATTATAACCTTGTGATCCCTCCCTATACCCAAAATAACATTTTCTCAATAGAGTCCAACCCAATCCATCTATCATATTTCACCTCAATGATTACGAAAAACCAATATATAATTGAGTATAATGATTATATAATGAATAAAATAAATTTAAAATTAAAATATATGTTAACCATCACTTTTAACAGTTAAAAAACAATAAGGGTGATCCAAGAGGAACTGTAGATATAAATATAATATAAATAGTAATATCTCAATACTAATATTTGATAATAGATAGTAGGACCCAAGCATAAGAAATAAAAATTATATCATACACACCATGACTCAACTCATATTATTAGAACTAAATAGATCTATCTACTAGAATACACATAGAACAACATTGAATCACCCCACATATAACAATTATTTACAAGGGCTAGATCACACTACATAATCTTACATTAATTTTTCTACACACAGATCCCTCATCTATAATAGTAAAGAATCTACATCAAAACATTTCAAATGTTGGGGCCATGATCATATTGAGGTTTATCCAAATAAAAAAACCCAACTATAAGGTAGGTACACTCACTTCTACAAAAAGAATAACCTTTAAAACTTAGATCATATTCCACAAAAACCTTATATTATGTCGAGAAGGGGGAACATAATCACTAGGAGTAGGACTATCCTTAAATGGGAATGTCATCATTTATATGTATGATTTCACAAGATGAATCCTGAAAATCCAAAGAACAATAATATCCCCTAAGTTCATGAATTATTCCTTATCTCAATATGTGTCATATCATGATACCTATGGTCATAGTAAGTGTTACTTCAATGTAAGGACATGAACCCAGTTGCCCAAAGCTGGTACCGTATTTGATTACATTGGTATATAAACCTGGAATAAGCATAAAAAAGGACCGGTCAATTTATTAGTCTTGAAGAAACTATATACATTCATGTAACCCATTTTACATTTTGAAATTAAACATGATATGATATATAACAAAAGATAATAAACTGAATCCTTGAAAACTCAATAAATGATCTCTTCTTCATAACCCGGGGAAAGAAAAATAAATGAAAGGGGTTAGCACAAAAGCTCAGTAATGGTATGTAATACAGTGGAAGATTTCATAACATAATCATTAGGCATGTTGAATACATAAAAACATGTCCTTTTAACAAAACCGTGAACAAATTAGGGATGGAATAAGGGCTAAGTAAGTAATTTCATAATAAAACATAATCATGGGTATTCTAATAGTTGAATAACCAAATGAACCATAAATTATATTTCATAATGAGGAAATTCATAATGCCGGACTACATAACTATACGTTTAAGGCATCGTGCCAGGGATATAAAAATCATTTTTAAAAGCCTTGTGCCATGATCGTAGTCTGTCTCACGAGACCTACTGATGAGTCAAGGGTCTATTGCGGCCCCCACATGACACATAATATTTCCAATTCATTCCTCATATGACATAGGTGAACATAATAAACATATACATTCGTATTGAAACTAACATATAAAATGTAAATAGCATTCCCCAATCGTTGAACATAAACACTAACCATACAGAACAATATGGTGAATGATATCAAAATAGTACATCCGTAGTCAGAATAACTAGAAAACCATCAAAAAAATATTCTAGATGATTTTGTAATAGGAAAAAAAAGTAAGTAAAAAATTTGACAATGTTTGTTGACATATACAAATATATTTTTAAATGAGACCATTGAAATTTTTTTGAGGAAATAATCCTTAAACATTCCCAAGTGTCCCATACCACCTTGACAAAAACAAATAAAAAATCCCATAGAATATCATCAGAAAGGGAGACTCTTGATATGATATACCAAAGGGCAGTACATACACCACAAGAATTAAATAAGTGGTGAAGAAGAAATATATCTCATAAAAGTTAATGAGAGATAAGAAAAATCATTTTTTACTTTTGAAAGAAGATTCTTTTTGGAAAATCATTTATATTTAACATTAAATCATATTTTATACATAAATATCTTATAAACAAAAACAACAGGACATTGAAATTATATTTTATTCATATATGATATCCCACTAAGGTGAACTCATGTTAAAATAGTTTATAAGATTCATTATAAATAAAACCTTTTAGAGTATTTTAAGGAGAGTACTAAAAAGAATTTTAATGTAGTAAGGGAAATTTGTTCTCTTAAAACAAAAATTAATCCAAGATATTTTGTCATGATAAAATTAGTGTTTTTATAAAAATAATTGTTGCATAAAATATATTTTCTAGTATACTATATTAGAGGTAATAATTTGAAAATATCCCTTGAATCGGGTTTGTATTTCAGAAACAATTTTGAATGTACCTTTTAAAACATGTAACTTTCCATAATATAAGGAATTATTATTATTTGTGAACATATATTTAACACTCAAACCTAATTTATAAGTATTTCATAATAATACACAAGAGTTTCTTTGAGGAAATTAGACAATAAAAGTAACTTGAATGAAAATGGGGGTTTGGGGGGAAACACCCTTACAACTGTGTAATAAGTCAATTCGTATGAACGAAAATTAATAATATTAAAATGATACATTTAGTACCATGAAAATAAATATATTCCTGATATTTTACCTCAATAGGCATCATAAATACACCATAAACATGTTTTAGTAGTGAATATGTGAAACCACCCAAAAATGGAAGTGAGATAAAAAAACCCATTACCTTAAGTCCAACCGTGTTCAACTCTTGAACATATGCTCTTGTAATATGAAATTAGAAATTCTAATAAATTATTTCATAACCTATTATAAATGAATTTAGTTTATAATAATTTTTTTGTTTATTTATTCCATGATTGACAAGTTAATATATTGAATTTTGTTGTTCCTCAGTGTTCATTTTCTTTATTTTCATAATCAGTTATCTTATTTTTTAGATATGGAGTTCATGTGGAATGAATGTAAATATTCCTAATTGAATTAGAATATTATATATGATCACTTGTAGGTGTTAGTGGTCATTTATATAATTTGGTTACATGGAATGAGGATGAATTATTATATATAACTTTAATGATTACTGTTTCAGTTAATTTGTGGGTTTTGATTACAACAATCTCATTTTTCTTTATAACATATTACCATGTGTACAAATGGATTATAAAAACTTAAATAGGGTATATTACAAATATAATAATCATTTTCAACCATAACAATAATTGTTTCATGACCATAATTGATAATTATAATAAAAATTGAATGCCCATCATCCTTGAATGTGTTAAATTGACATATCTCAGATGGTGTTCTTTCTACTAGTATAAAGGAAGGTAAAATGAAGGGATGATGATAACATATTCCACTATCATGAAATAATTATAGTACAATTATGGTACTTTATTCATCACCAAATTTGGATAAGGTGAGATAATAATAGAGAATGAAAACCAATGAACTTAAAAGGAAAGACAAAGAGTTGAAAAGAGGAATTTACCTCTTGAACAAAAATTCCTTGAGAGTCTCTTTAAGGGAGAGGCTTTGGTCTTTTTATGAGACCATGTCTTGATGGGAATGGGAGAGGAGGTTGGGAGGATATTTGGATAGAATTTTGAGAAGGAAAAATGTTTGAGAGGAGTAAAGAGGAGAGGGAGTGATGCGGGGTCTTATAGTGGAGGGGAGAGGGGATTTATCAATTTTATATTCATTAATTTTTTATTTCTCCATGAGAGTAGGAATACCGAGTCATAAATAACCCCAAATAGTAATTTTATCATGTGAATCCGAATCAATTGGGCTTACATCAGTAGGAAATCATTCATGACACTATAATTTGTGTATTTAGATTATTTTGTAAATTATGGTATTTCACTGTTCATAAAATATTCAAATATTTCAAAAAATCCCAAAAATTAAACCCAATTCTTTTTCAAAATGTAGATTCCAAAAATGAAATTTATTTTTCAAAAATAATTTTATAAATATAATTAATTTAATTTTTAATTAAAATCATAATTTGTTTCTAAAAAAACAGTTTTAAAACATTTATGTACTTATTCCAAAACATAGGTATACCATACTCCAAATATAATATTATTTACATACTCTCATAAGTAAGGATACTGTTCATTACGGTATGTAACTATTTATAAGGGTATCTTACTATTCATAAGGGTCGGTTACTATTGACAAAAAATAGGGTTTTCTTATTAGACTCCAAATAACTTACTCATCTCAACCATGTATGTCCGATTATTGAAATTCACATCATGGAAGTGACAAACTTATGTTTACATGGCAATGTTATGAAAAAGTGGTGTTTGTAGAGACTTAGTGATCCATGAATTCTAAAATAAATCTATTTTTAAATTCTTGGTGTGTTACATTATCCCCTCTTTACAAAAAATTACATCCTCAAAATTTGAAATAGAACTTCTAAAGTTAATTATTGATACTTGAAAATTCCCTTATAGAAACCCACATTGAAAATATGTGTTATAAAATATCATCCTAAAAAAGTTTAAGGAATATGTGGATGTCACCCTAAAAAGTATGTTTTCGAATGAGGTGACATTAGTTGGATGAAAAAAATTTGAAATGGAATAAAAATCTAACAATGATGTTATGATGGAACATAATAGAGGACATTTTCCGATGAATTATTATTATTACAAAACTATAAACTAAAAAAATTAAAAGATATTATCAATGATTATGATAATATGAAAGCATTTTATTTAAGACTATTTTCCTTGAGTCAAGGAATTATTCCACTCTACACGAGTATAAATAAATATTTCTACTTATAAAGTCATCCTTTTATTATAGTTTAACTATCTACACCTCATCACATAGCATGGTTTATTCCATTCGGTGAAGTAATACATTAGCCTCTAAAATCTCATACAATGATTAGCATAAACCATTTCATAAATGGTTAATTGTTTTTAAAAAATAACAATTCAACACGTTATAATGAATTCCTCCAAATTTCCAAGTTGAACTTATCATTAACCCTTAATCAATAAGATGTTACTCTAAAAATCACATTCCAAACATGTGAATAACTTCATCATGTATCCTCTGGAAATATCATAATAACTTGAATTACCGTAAAAACCATATTGGAAACATGTATCCTTCCATATTCCATAAGTAAGATACCTGATATTAAATATATTCCATAAATCCAAAAGTGATGCAATCTTCATTGATGATAGCATATAACTCTTCTCTACAAGTCGATAATCAGTTCCAAGGTAGTAAATACTTATCTAAATCAATAATTTCTTCATCATTATCTCATCATTAGATATGTATTATGGGGTTTATTTCCCTTAATCTTGTTTTTTTAGAAGTTTAACATCCCACTGAATCACTTTTCTTTTTTACCATTCATCATATGACCTCAAATCCTTAATGAATACGTACTGCAGTTCAATACTTATATATCTCATAATTCATACAACTAGTACATTACTGACAAACTATACAAATGGCATGATTATTTACTAGGAATATTAATCATTCTACATCTTCTGTGGTAGCATCAAACATGACCATTATCCAAAATCATCATTTGAAGAATATTCTTTTGACAATTGGGACATTGATTCACATAGTGTCCCATATCTTTGCAATTGAAGCATTATACATTAGAAACCATTTTATTACCCTTGAAATCATGAAATTGGTGTCCTTTTTCTCCACACTTGTAGCGAACTCCCATTCCCTTCAAGAATTTACCAGGGTGATTCTTCCCATGGTTATAACATGTGGGAAACACTTATTTCCCTCATTCACATTATCACCATATCTCTCTACCATCCTATTTTTCATTTGATTCCCATTAAATATATAGGACTCAGAGAAGTCATTACATACCTTGTTAACACATGATATTATTTCATGATATGATGAGGATACATGGGAGACAATCTTCTATTGAAGAGATGTCTTAAGACCATTAGAGATATGATCCTTCTTACTCTTCACATCCCATGAATTGGTGAAGTTATCATTTTTTCTACTAGGTTCCATATCGAATCAATTCCATATTATATATTAGATCATAAATTTATAAACACTATATTACTCTAAAAATGGTATAACACATACCATAAATTTATGCATCATAAATCCTAGAAACATATACTTTGGTTACATTTAGGACATAAATCCATCACAATTGGGGTAAAATAAAATTTGAATTATCCTAAAAATATCCCCCAAGAGTGTCAAACCAAGAGTGAAGCAAGGACCATTGTCGTGAACCAATTTACAAAGGGCCAAGCATGAAAATCCTTGTCAGAACTTTCACTCCTAGGTATATCTGTACCAGATCCACCTCTACTTATTTTTATCTATACATGGATATATTATCTATAAATATACACATAATATATTACTTACCTAAATTATAGGATTATCTTGTTTGTTTGTCCTCAAACACCATTTTATGGCTTTGTTCCCTAACTAATGTTTTCGAAATCTACTTCTCATGGTTTCTACTAAACTTCCTCTGATACCAATTGTAAGGACCCGAACCTAGTTTCCCAAATCTATTTCATTATTTTATTACATTGGTATATAAACATGGAATAATAATCCCAAAGGACCGACCAGTTTAGTAGTCTTGAAGAAACTAGATACATACACAGAACCCATTTTTCATTTTAAAATGAAACAAAATATGATACATAAAAAATCTAATAAACTTTAGCATTGAAAACACAATAAAGAATCTCTTCATCTTAACCTAAGGAAGGAAATAAATTTAATGGGTGAGCTCAAATTATCAGTAAGGGTAAGTGATATAGCATAAGATATCATAATATAATTATTAGGCACGTTGAATACATAAAAACCTGCGCCTTTAAAAAACATGAACACATTAGGGAATGAATAAGAGATGAGTAAGTACGGCCACAACAAAATATAATCATGGGTATTATTTTAGTCGAATAACCACATGATCAAGAAAATATATTTTCATAATGATGGAACACATATTTTGGGACAACATAACCATACCATCACGACCACATGCCAAGACCATAAAAACCATTTTGTCAAGGCCTGTGCCTGAACCATAGTTTGTCTCATGAGGCCAACTGATGTATTGAGGGGCTATAACGGCCCCCACCTGACACTTAATATGTCCAATGAATTCCTTATGTGAATGGGGTGAACAAAATAAACATTTATATTCATATTGAAATAACCATATGAAATGTAAGTAACATTCCCTTATCATTGAACATAAACACTAACCATTCAGAATAATATGGTGAATGATATCGAAATTGAACATCTATAGTCAGAATAACTAGAAAAACATCAAAAACATATTTTAGATTATATCTTAATAGATAAAACACAATTAGGTACATCATACAACAATGGATGTTGACATAGACGAATATATTTATAAATGAGACCATTGGCAAATTCTTGAGGAAATAATCCTTTAACATTCCAATGTGTTCCATACAACCATGAAAAATTAAATTCATAATCCCATAGAATATCATGAGAAACAGGATACTCTTGACATGATATTACAAAGGGATGTACATACACCCCATGAAATAAATATGTTTTCAACAAGGCATATATCTCATAGAAGTCAATGAGAGATGTGAAAAATCCTTTTTTTACTTTTGAAAGAAGATTCTTTTTGGAAAATAATTTATATTTTCCATGAAATCATATTTTAAACATGGATAGTCCAAAAAATAAAATAATAGGTCATTTGAATTATATTTTAGTCCTAAATGATGTCTCACTGAATTGAAATCCTGTAAAAATATTTTGTAATATTCTTTATATATAAAACATTTTAGAGCATTTTACGGAAAGTATGAAAGAGAAATTTAAAGTGGAATGGAATATTTTCTCTATTAAATCAAAAAATCACCCAATAACATTTTTCATGATAAAATGGTGTATTTTATTAAACTAATGGAGTCTTAAAACTGATTTTTGTGTTCACACAAAAACGAGTAATAAATTGCAAATATCCCTTGAATCATGTCAGTATTTCAGAAACAATTTTGAATGTTCCTTTTAAAACATGTAAATATCAATAAAATAAGTGAAGATTATAGTTTCTGAACATATATATAATAGTCACAAAGAATTTATGAGTATTATATAATAATACACAAGAATTTCATTGAGGTCATTAGACAATAAAAGTATCCCGAATGAAAATAGGGGCTCGGGTGGAAAAAGCCTTACCACTTTGTAATCAATCGATTCGTATGACCCAAAATTAATAATATTAAAATGATAAATATAATACCATGAAAGAAATATATCCATGATATGTTACATCAATTTAAATTATACATACACCATAGACAAGTATTGGTAGTGAATACATGAAACCTCCAAAAAACCAAATTGAGAAAAAGAAACCCCTTTCCATAAGTCCGAATGTGTTCCTATCTTGAAAATAAGGTCCTAGAATATGAAATTAGACATATTAATAACTTATTTCATAACCTATTATAATTTTATTTAGTTTATCATAATTATGTTTAGTTCATTTATTCCTTTCTTGATAAGTTATTATATTGAATTTCATAGTTCGGTAGTGTTTGTTTTATTTATTTTGATAATTGGTTTACTTATTTTTAAGTAGTATAATTCATGTGAAATGGATGTAAATATCCAGATATGAATTCGAATATTATTTATGATCATCTATATGTGTTTTTTTGTCATTTATATAATTTGGTTACACTGCATGATGATGAATTATTATGTAGAACTTTTATGAAAATTGTTTGAGTTAAATTGTTTGTTCTGATTACAACGATCTCATTTTTCTTTATAAAATAACAAAATTTGTATGAATGGATTAGAAAACCTCAAATAGGGTTTATTATATATATAATAATGTGGTTCAACCATAAAAATATTGGTTTCAAGTAGATAATTTAGAATGATAATAGAAATCAAAATCCCATCATCCTTGAATATGTTAACTTGACACATCTAGGATGGTGTTCTTACTACTAGTGTAAAAGAAGGTAGAAGGAAGATAATATTATAAATTATTACAATATCATGACAATATTAATGAAATTTAATGTTACTGGAGTCATCAAAAAATTTGTACAAGGAAAGGTAATAATAGAAAAGTAAAACAAAATAACCTGAAAGGAATAACATAGAATTCACAAATAGGAGAGGAGGTTTGGAGGTTTTGGACTTTTTATGAGACCAATGCTTCATGGAAGTGGGAGAGGAGGTTAGGAATTTATTTGGAATGAATTTGGAGAATTCAAAAGTCCTGAGATGAGTTAATAGAAGAGGTTGTGATGGGGGGTTTTATAGTTGAGGGGAGAGGGGATTTCTTAATTTTATATTCATTAATTTATTATTTCTACACAATACAAGTAACAGTGAGTCATCCATGACCAAGAATATTAATTGTATCATTTTAATACTAATAAATTGTTCTTACATCCGTATGACATCATGCATTACTCTATAATTAGGGTATTTAGCTTATTTGGTAAATTATGGTATTTCACCATCCATAAAAAATTCATGTATTTCCAAAAAATACAAAAACTTCTCCTCGCCAATTTATCAACAAGTAGAATCCAAAAATGAAGTCCATTTTTCAAAATTAATTATTTAAATATGAATAACTTAATAATTATTTAAAATCATAATTTTTTTCTGGAAAAATATTTTTAAAACATTTATTTACTAAATCCAAAACATAGGTATATCGTACTCCAAATTGAATATTATTTATATACTATCGTAGGTAAGGTTACTATTTATTAGGGTATATAACTATTCATAAGGGTATGTTACTATTCATAAGGGTGGGTTACAATTCTCCAAAAATAATTTTTTCTTATCGGGCTCCAAATAACTTACTTATCACAACCGTGTATGTCATATTTTTGAAATTCACACCACTAAAGTGACAAACTTATGTTTTCTTGGATATGTTATAACCAAGTTGTGTTTGTAGAGACCTAGTGATAAATTAATTCTATAATAAATCTATATTTATGTTCTTGGGGTGTTACACTCCATGTTTAAGGTTTCTCCTAAAATCAATCCTTTTTATGAAGTTTATATACCAAGTCACACAGTCTCTCACTATCTAAAATAAAATTAAACTAAGGAGGGAAACTACTATTCTCCCATCTCAAGATAATTTAACCAACTAGGAATCAATATAACCCTAGTAAATATATCCTACAATTTTAACATTAGACATTAATCAAAAAAAATATTGGGTTTAAATGAAAATTAATCAATCCCTTCCTTAAAGGTCAACTGTTAACTCATTCCCATCACACATTCAGAAAAGGTGTCTCATACCATCATAATGTCATCCCAAAACCTAATACAACACATTGTGTTATTTCCCTTAAGTATCTATATGATCCATTGACATATCCCAAAGGAATTGAGGAATATGAAGAGCTTAATACCCTTTTATAATCTCAAAAGTGTATCTATTATTGTACAATATTTATAAACCTATTAAGAACCCAATACATATCTTATATTATCTGAAAAAACCATCATACATTGAAAGGATTTACATATAGTTAATATTTTATTATTCAAACACAAGAAACATGAAATAATATAAAAAATAATTATCAATTTAATGAGCTCATATAAGAACATCTACTTTAGAATTATATAATTTTTGACAAAATGTCAAACAGACCAAATCATTTACCTAAATATTATTCCTTAGTTAATAAAAAATAAATTTAAAATAAATTTTTGATATTATATAAGAGGTAATAACATATTGGTTAATGTAACTGAGTCCCTTGGCCCAAAAACTAGTGAAAAAATCTGAAAAAAACATCACTTCGTTTCACCATCTCCAAAGGTCAACCACCAAGGTCATGTATACAAAAACCCATAAAGAACACACTAGAGTCCTCATATTTTCCCTTCCCACCCGTTCTTCAAGGGATGGACTTATATATGGTTTAAATGTTATAATTCATCCTAATGAATCCAAAAATAATATTTCAAATAACCATCAATATAAAGACCCCACACAATAACATATATTTTAAAAATATTGAATTATTTACATAAAGTCATGCAGAACACATCTTCTCTCAAAGTAAAATTACTCAATTTTAAAAAACATGATTTAAAAACATATTTTAGAAATTAATTTAGAATTAATGACATTTATATTTATTTAATTTAGGACCTTTTCCCAAAAACTGGTGAAATCCTCTTGGAAAACTATCACTTTGTTTTGAAATCAAATTTCAAAATATTCATCAAAATTACCCTTTAATTTATAAATACAATTTCCATGTCACTACATTTAAAATCAAATTAAAAATGTTAAACCATTTTACCTTATAAAAATATTTTAATTAAAAAATCAGACTACCAATTAATCCATAATTGATTCTAGAAACACATATAAAATAAATACTCAATAGAACAAGCCATTTAGAAACCTATATGGTCTTTCGGTGACTATAAGACTGATTCAAGACCATTCCTTTTTTGGAGGGATATCAGGAAATGTAATCAAATCATGATCAATTTAATAATAAAAATATAAAATATATAATGTAACTTTATAGAATGTTGATATAATGAATTGGATCAAAATATAAAATGCATAAATGACACCTAACATGATCAAACATCCAATAAAATCATTATGATTAAATTGGAATCTACTAACTATAGAGACCATCAATGTTAAACACCCCATCAAATGGTTTTGATGAATTGTTGTATTTTTTATCATTGAATTAGTATGAATTCAAGGAATATGTTTAAAGTGATTTTTTCACTAATTATCTAAAAGTAACTCTACTAGAACTTCATATTATGGAAGGTGGAACCTCCGAAGAAGGAGAATCATAGATGAAGGTTATACTCTTGGTAGAAGACACTGAATAAGATCCTATAATATGAAGAGATCTAGAGAAGTTGAGTATGTGATACTAATGATAGAAGGATTAATTTTTGGAGAATATTATTTCTAGAATTAAACATTACATCATAGTATAATACAACTAATCTTCACTATATTCAAGACTAGTTATAATTTATGTAGAATCAAAATAAATTGTAGATTCAATTGAAGATGTTAATTTCCTCGACGTCAAGAAATATAAATTAGATCAAATTGATAATTATTATTGAAATTTTATTTATGTGAAATAGATTGTGATAAAGGTTAAGGAACTATATATACCATATACATTTTGTATAATATTAATGGGATAATAATAAGATCCCATGAAATGGTGAAGCAAATAGATGGGGAGGTTGAAGACCCCAATGAATATATTAAATATTTGAGTTAAATATGGATAAAATGAGTTGATCCTAAGTTAAATATTAAACTTATGATGGAAGAATACGTATAAATACTCACATTTTTGGCATATAGTTAAGAAAAATGTGTTAAACAGAGGTTACCAGAAGTAAATGGAAATTGGATTTCGTAAAGAAGACCTTATAAGGATAACTTGAGTGGAGTTTTGAGAAAATATTAATGGCATGAAATTCATAATGTTCTTGTATATAATTAATAAGTATGAGAAATGTATTTAAAAGGTTAATTTAACATTATCAAATTAATGTGAATTAAAATTGTATAAAAGGAATAAAGTGAACTGTTGTTCAAACTTCACTTATGGTAGTGTAATTTCCTAGAGAGATTATAAACATCAATAATTTTGATGATCTTTGGAATATAAATTTTTTAGAAGAGTTTATTTTTTATCTAGGTCATAAATTCATTAATATAAGTCAGAAGTTACAAGATCCATTCATTTATAAAAAAATCAATATTTAAAGAGTCAACTATGACCCCAATCGTGCCTGTAAAATGTTAATTCAATCAGAAGGTGGAAGTAGAACAAATGAATTCCAAGGCTATGACTGAATATTTTTTGATAACCCATGATATCCTTAGAATTATGATTAGATAAATATGAGAAAAATAAAGGGTATTGGAATTTCATATGGCTCATAATAATATTAAAACATAGGTTGATTAGAGCTCATAAGAACTATTATATAATTGAGAAATAGAATTTCATAGATTTTGACATACTAATGACCTTACATTGTGATCATTTTATGTTTAAAAGGGATGGAAGAACAATTTAATTATTTGGGGAATATAAAAAATGAATCCCAGATGCCATAAAATTTAAAGCACCAAATAATGAAGGCTGAGTTGATAAAAATATTTGATGATCAAAACGTGATTCGGTTAAAAGAATATGTTTTAAGATGTAGTTCGAAAACTTTTTAATATATATGTATGGGGACCATTAGAACCATATAAATCATTTAATATGATGTTTTAGGGAGTAAAGGAAATAGAATATTGATGTGATTCAGTGGTAAAGGCTAAAATAGAAGGACCCGAATGTCTTCTATAGAATTTTTTTGGTTCGACGTTACAAATGGTATTTTTAACTAAAAGATGTTAAAAATACCATGATAATGATTATATGAATGTTTAAATTCTAAAAATTAATATTGTAATGTTCATGATAATATCTAATATTTATGAAAGAGTTTAAGGTTCTTTACTCTATGTTTTTAGAGATTTTGAAGAAGCCAAAATATGATAGATTCATAAGATATTGAATTTTATTAACTAAAGAATTTGAGTTAGTTGGGGTATGGAATTGATGATCAGGAATTCCATACATTTATCATAAAATGATTGGATATATAAATTGAAGAACATTATTTTTATGAAATTGAATAATGATAATTAACTGTGATAGGGTATGGTTAATTATTGGAGAATCTAAGAAAGTGATAAGAGTAGAAGTGATGGAGTTTATAAAAAATATTCATTAAAATTTCATCTGGTTTGATGTTCTAAAAATAATAGTCCTCAATATTCTAAGGAAGAAGTGAGAAGGATAGAACATTAGGTCATTAATCATTGAGTAAGGCCACCTGATATCAGTGAAAAAAATTTGAGAGACATGCCAACATCAAGCACAAACTCATATAAGTTACAGTCATTGAATATTTTTGAAGTGAGAGCTTAAAGGTTAAGTTAAGTAAAGAATGGATGTGGTGAATTTCATTATGAGAATAGTGAAAGTTCTACTTGAAGTTGAAGATACATACACGATGAATCTTGTTACGAAACCAAGAATATTGGTGGTTCTATTGTAAATAACTCAAATATTAATTTCAGCATGTAGAAGTATATTTTCAAGTGATAGCTCAAATCCATGTATAATATTGTGGATTCAAAGTTCAATTTGATCTATGCTTTTGAGTAATGGATTATTATTATATTTTTTTCTCTATAACTGAATTCTATGTAAATTATGATTAAATTTATTTATGTATTTTGACTTTTAATTAAGTTCTTATCACTGCATTCATGTTCCATTGCATGGAATTGAAGGTGATATTTTCCAAAGGGTACCTGTCCCACTGAAATATCATATTACTTTACCACTATTATGAGAAACTATAAGTGTAATGATTGAATTACAAGATATATGTTTTTTAGAAAAACTTGATTTAATTTTATAGGACACAAATTATACAAGCTACTGGGGGTTGGGATCTATTAAAAACATTATCATAACATGAACCACTGGTAGAAAATTGTCATTTATGTGTGTAACTGGATGTTACAATAAATAGATATGAATAATGAACCTTATAATTTAATATATTATTAGTGTACTTCATTAGACATGTGCATTAATATACTGAAGAAAACTATCATGACATATGCTCACAGCTGGGAAGGATATTTCGACAACATAATGGGTGATATTGCATTAATTAATAATGTGCATATGAATTTCCGTTAATTTAATTATTTGAATTTTATATATTAGAACATTTGATGGTGATGAAACTTCCTAATTAATACCATGGACATGGAATTATATTTGTAGGTTAATTACCAGAAATTTTAAAAATATACATCAAGAACATTGGTTAGTGATTGTAGTGTGAAACCTGCTTGACTAGAGGTATCAGAATAAAAGGATTATATTATATAATTAAGATATGTATGAGATTTTACGTGGATAAAACATTAACTATTTTTTCTATGTGTTTCTTGTTGGTTTACTAGATTTTAATTGGGGAAATTAGGAAATTATTCCTAATACCACTTGGAAAGGGGCCTAGAAGATCACACAATATGTGTATTTAGAACCAAAATTAAATTGTATATGAATTTATCATATTGAATAAATATTATTCCCATAAATGTTTTTATAATTATTATTGTTTGGATTGTGCACCGATATCCTGTAACTATTTATTCGAGATAATAAATGTGAGTTTAATATTTAATAAATATTTATCCACTACTATACTAAATATAATATTAATTTATTTATTTATTAGTGAGTAATGTAGTGATATTTTTTATTAAAACTAATATGAATTATTCAAGGATTGATTAATACTAATGAGTTATGATTAATCAAGTCATTTTTCTGGTGAGAAATAATATATTTTTAACATTATTATATTTAATGTTATGTTTATTTATTCAATAAATAATTTTATTTGTCTGGGATTATAGTGAATGGTAATTTAATAATAATAATAATAATAATAATAATATTATTATTATTATTTAGACACGGGGTGTTTTAGATATTATGAGAATAATAAGGGTTCATGTGAAATTATTTATTCTCAAAACCTATCTCTATAATAACATAATGATATCATTCTGAATGCCAATTTTCTTTGTGCAAAAAAATTATAGAGAGAATAATCCTATGCCCTAAAGAGATATCTTTCTATAATTTTCAAAAGAGAAAAGATAAATTCTTTTCCTCTACCCTATAAACTCTATAGGGAACATGATTTATCTATCCATCCTTGAAATTATTATGGAGATCTCCAACTGAAAATAAAATCATCATAATATTCCACGCTAACACCCATGGATTTCTACAAATATTTTTGGTGGTTTGTGGTGCATGCATGGATCTGCACTAGAGGGATTATACCCTTGAATCATCTCAGTTCAATGATAGTATGACATGAAATGAAAAAACAAATATTAAATGAAAAAATAATTCCAACATTAGGTTATTAATTATATATATAAATAAATATAAATTATATGTGATGATCCAGTCTTGTGGATTTTGGGGTTATTATTCATATTGTTTTGAGTATAAATTTGTTGAAGTTGAAAAAATATTCATTATTAGGCTTGGAATTGACCACAATTTTTGTTACATGTTATATTAAAGTGGAATTAGAGTGTTTACATAATGTCCTAGAATTATTGGTTAATCATTGATCATTATACACATTAGATGTATGTTTTCATTTAACATATAATTGTTCTTTAAAGAAAAAACATCAATATATTTTCTTATTATTATTATTCTTCTTCACTATCACTATCATAGTCAAAAAAAGTTTTAGTAATATATGAATAACATAAAATGAAACCATCTAGAGGTGATAATGATTCTATCCAGTTAAGATAAGTTTTTTGTGGTGTATAGCATGATGGTAAACATAGTTTACCTGTGTTCATTACCGTAGGAAAAAACATGAAAAATCAAGGTCTTCACTTAGTAAATATGTAAAAAATAAACTAATAGACATCAAATACTGATCGATATATCTTTACAAACAATTGTTTAGGCTACACAACACATGACTAGCTTACACGACATGTAGTGAAAGAATTTTCATGCCTAAAAATGTACCTCAAAGACACATCATGTATTTATTGAATGACATGCGTGAATGAAAACCATGTAACTAGGAGGTCACATGATGTGTAACACCTACAAAAACCATTTAAATTATAAATGTTTTGGACTAAAATATATGCATAGTCACTAAGAATTTGTTATGGATCGATGTAAATGAGACATGCATGTTGTGTAATTGTCTTGTATATGCCACATGTTCTACTTGTATTCATAGAAAGTAAAATTAGTTATTTATTCCATTTTAAACATAACAAACATGTGTGTGTGTGTCATTTAGTAACAGTAAATACCATGTGATAGATATTATACATACATACATACACACACACACACACACACACACACACACACATATATATATTTTATTCTTAATTAATTTTTATATAATATTCTGAACTACATACCATGTATAGTCATAATATGATGACTACTCTACATGAATTTAAATAATTACACACAATATAAATTTACATGGGTTCTTTTAAAATTTATTTACTTGTACATTCCATGTAATTACATAGAAAAAATGTTTATTCTATATGTTGTATGAGTAGATAGTATATGACCATAATACATTTATGTAAGCTTAGGAGGGTACTCTCCATGTTTCCTGCAAGTGTATTTTTTAAACTTAGTTAATTTAAAATAATAATAATTTATTAAATTCATTTAAAATTATAAAGAATGTGAATCTCATGGAATGTATAGATGAAAATTAATATAATTGAATTGAATAATTAATGTAGATAATTTGAGGAAATGAGTATGATTAATCTTAATTAAGAATTATTAAAATGGGTTCTGGTTAAGTAAATGTTTATTTATTTCATGTGCCTATGATCATGAAATCAGACCAACATGTGAATGTGATTGGATTTATTTAATTTATTGTTATTAAATTACAATAATGGTTTTCATGTCATTCCCTCCTAATTATTATGTAAGGTCATGTGTGCCAATGATTTATTTTAAGAGACACCCCTTAACCAATCCTTTGGTTTCCCTCACTTCCATGTGAATAATGGAATATGAAAATTATGGAGAATTTATCTAAGAGGAGGAGGTCGAAGCTTAGGGTTTTGGTGAAACAAATCCAGGAAAGACATAGAGAATATGCGGAATGTAGAGACACAACAAGGTACAGTTTGAGGAGTTTTTCCTCTTAGGTCAAGGGATGATCTATCAGACACTAGATAAACCATCAAACGAAAATGATGGTGATCATTAAACACTATTATTATAATTCTATCAGTTTAATGAATACTTATTTATGGATTCTTTATTTTTATCACTTAATATATAAACAAAAAACCTTATTAGATAAAATTAAAATATAATAGGATTATGCATTAATTTTATCTAGACATGGTTAATTACCTAATTAAAATCCACTTAATATAAACTAGTTTGTAATAATATAAAATGGTTTGTTTACACATAAATATAAAATAACTCAAATAAATTATTATTTTAATAGTATTCCCCAACATGGATTTAAATTGGAATTTAGTTGAATATTCTTGACCAACCATTATTGAGTGTCTTTAAATTATCATGTAATTTATAACCTGAGTTATTGGTCAACATAACTTAGTTTTTATTAATTGTGGATTACCTCCATGAGTCATAGTGAAACTAGTGGGTAAGTGTTCCTGGAATCAATTTTTTAGATTTAAGGATTCAATATACCACATAGTGGATCAAAAATATATAATTTAATAAATCTTGATAGAAATGCCATCATAAATACCATCACATAGCTTTCCACCCCTCTATCAGGGTCATGTCAATGGGAATATGGATCCTTTCCACTAGAATATCTACACAACTGGAAATTATAAAACCCCTAGTTAATGATAGTGGTTCTTCTGAAAAAAGTGATATATTAATTAATTAAATATTATTATTTTATATTTCAACCAAGAAAATTAGTAAAAATATGATCTTCTTGAAAAAACAAAAACACACATGAAATCAACTTTATCATTGTGATCTATATGAAATAATGATAACTTTATCACCAATTAAATTTTTTGGGAATTACATAGGTACTTTTGTGTTATACTACACCATGAATGGATATTATATGTGATGGAAACCCCTATTTATAATACACATGATAAAGAGGATAGTTAAGAACAACATATTCTTTAGATGAAACATTTGGATAATGCTACAGATGTCTAATGTTCCATTATATCATCTCTATACAGGGAGATTATGAAGCAACACAAGGAAATGGATTTGTGTAGCATGATTCCTTTTTATTTTAACATTTATTAATATTTGTTCTAAAAAGAGGGATATGAGATCTCTAATAAACTATTCACATGAAAGCGTAGAGTTTTTTCACTACCTAGGCATCATTTATTCAAGGGAGTTGGATATATAATGTTCTTGAAAATTTTTGTCTTCACGATTTCGGATGAATTATGAGTATAAATCATTTTATCCCCACTACCTAAGAGATTCTCCTCTTTTAATGATAATTACTATATGATAAATAATGAAAATTCTCTCTTGAAGCATCTTTATTTGATTAACTAAGATGAAAAGGATATGAGGTGTAAAAACCAATGGACCTCATAGAGAATTATTTTAAGAAAAAAGAAATGGACACCAGGACACAATCAATGTCTAAGGCTCTTTAATGCCATCCTTCTGTGAATTGGATGTTATAAAGATAGGTAAAGGAAAAAATAAGCTGTATGGTATTAATGTGGAATGTTGGGCTTTTAGAATTTTTTTTTGCCCAGTTAAAGAATCAAAAGGATGCTCTAGGTGTAATCATTTTAAAGTGTATAATTTTTAAATATAGTAATTTGGAATTAGATAAAACTTATAGTACACCCTTGTGTATTTAAATGCAAGAACCAAGTTGATTATGAAAGATTTATAGAGGAGAGTAAGATCATCAAGTAGCCTATAGAGAATGAATTTATACCTTGGATATAAGATACTACTACCTTCTATTTAAAACAAATATTATCCTAGATTTGAAAGATTATTATAACTAACCCATTGTTTCCAAAAACCATTTTTTGTTTCATTTCATGGTACTTATGGTTTTATTTTCAAATTTTGAAGTAAATGTAGTTTATTTTATAAAGAAAAAAATATTATTGTATGGTTTATTTAAATAATATTTTTATGTTTTTGATTTTGACAAAAAACATTGGAAATAGGTAATGAATCTAGTTTATATGAACCATTTCACACCCAACTATGCACTCATTAACGTGGTTATGTAAATAAAAAATGATTAAAAATAACTTTAAAGATCCCCTTTTGGTTTCTTTTTTACTAAAATTAATTAAAAGATATATCTCTTGTTCATAAGGAATGATGGAAAACCACCTTTTTTTGTTATGTATGAATAGTCCAAAAGTCTTATAGAATTAATACACACAGATGTGGTTAGACATTTTATAGTAAAATCATGATGTGGGTATTCTTACTTCATTACTTTTATTTGTGGATTACGTAGAAATGGAATTGTTTAATTTTTTATTTATGTGTCAAAATACCTCGAGTAATTTAAATTATTAAGGAATGAGGTAGAGAATCAATAAGTTAATAATATAATGAAGCTTCAAGCTTATTGGGGTGGTAGTATCTTATCTAGGATTTAAATGATTATTTATGGGAGTTTGAGATTCTATCTCAACTCAAAACTCATGCACCACAATGGAATGCAGTTAGGGAAAAGTGGAATCATACCATAAATAATATGGTATGTTAAATGATGAATCATTAAAATATATCATTATCCATTTTTAAATAGAAATTAAAAAATTTATAACACATTCATAAATTAAGTTCCAAATAATTGGGAAAACTAAATACCATTCGGAATTAAAGTGTGAAATGAAATTTTTGTTGTCACATACTCATGTATTTGGTAGTGATGAAATTTTTAAGTATATTTCTAGAAATAAACTATAACCCTAGGGAACGAAGTGTTTATTTATAAGACATACCTAGGAAATAAGAGGATATTAAGTATATGATTCCTCAAAACATAAATTCATTATGGAAAGAAAAATCCTATTTATTGTGATGGATCAAATATCAAAAAGATATAGTGAGAAAGAGAGAAACATTAATGAATTTAATTCTCAATATACAAAAATATTTGTATAGGGATAGATTCCATAGGAACTTATATATATTGTTGTTCTAGATACACAAGTATTGCAGATGATCACTAGAGAGATTGCAAACTATAAAGATATTTTTTTTCGGGTTACCAAGGATGGTGACTCATTATTTATTGATGATAATGGTCATTTTTTATATAATGAAGAAATACAGAAAAAAAACCCAAAATATTTAAATAGGACATGAATTATAAGAAATATTCCTTTAATTAGAACCATGTTTGTGTTTTAGTCGACCCACTAGAAGATATAAAGCGCATTGGGTGAAAATGATTATTCAATAGAATATTGGATATAGAATGTAAATTGAGTAATTATAAATAATTTCTATAGTAGGGTTTAAAAAAAATATAAAGTCATAGATTTTGAGGAACCCATTTCTTTAGTTTCTGTTATCAAATCCACCAGAATTTTACTTACTCTAACAGCTTCCCATGATTATGAGATTTGGTTGATGGATGCAAAATTGATTTCATAAATTAGAACCTCTAAGAGGATTTCTATATGGAATATTCAGAAGGGTTTATGAAACCAATGGATTCTAATAATTAATACAAGTTTCAGAGATCCATTTATGGATAAAAGTAATAAGCTAGGAAACTGAACAATCATATTGATAAAGCTATAAGAAATTTACGTTTCATAAATAATGAATGTGAGTAATGTGTTTACAAGAATTTTAGTTGGATAGAGGCCATGTTTATAGTATTATATACCGATGAAATATTAATTATTGGAATATATAAGGAAGTTCAAACTAATTTAAGTTATTTTTAAATATGTTCTTCCCCTTGAAATTCTCAGGTGAATTGTCTGATATTTATAGATCAAGATTTTTCATGATTTATTCAAGATGGTTCTTGGACTAAGTCAATGTATATTCATTGACTATATAATAAAGATATTTAGTATAGAATAATAAATATGGGGATTGGTTCTAGTGTGACTTGGTATATATCATTCAAATAAAATGTGTCCTCTAACACAACTAGAAATAGAAACCATGAGTATGATCCCCTACTCTTATGTGATATGATTCATCATGTATGCTATGTTATGTACTATACATGATGTTTAAACCACTAGATATTGGTAGGATGATATCAATTTGATCAATATGAATGACATTGGATTGCTATTAACGCTATCCTTGAGCATATGAGGAATACTAAGGGTATGTTCCTCATTACAGAGGTGATGGGGAGCTAGTAATCAAGGGGTATACAGTTGATAGTTTATAAATAATTCACAATGATTTAAATTCACAGTCAGGATATGTATTCAATCTCAATACAAGATATATGAGATGGAAGATTCCAAAGAATACGGTTTTCAATGTTTATATAGCCAAATATGAGTATTTTGTTGATTTGGATAAAAATAAAAAAGTACCATGGATACAAAAACCAATTCGAAGCCCTCATGTATTTTCGAGTAGTAAAGATTCTTTCACATTGTGTTGTTATAATAACACTATAATGTCTCTTTCAAAGGAACCATGATCACAGAAATAGATAAAACACATTCTTCAGAATTATCATCTCTTGAGAGATATTAATCAAATGGTTAAGGTCATGATGATAATATTTTCCATAAAAATAATATAGTATACCCCTTGACTAATGTCATATCTCTATAGAAGCATGACTATCATGTTAGTGTTAGTGGAGTAATGTTTGTTTGCAGTTGTCTTGGTGAATATGGGTGTTAGTTGGAGTTGGAGCCCAAGAACCAAATTCCATGTACATTATTATTTATTTTCTTCATGGATTTTAAATATTAATAAGCTTATTATCACATCATGACTGTTCATATACAAGAAATTTTATGTGATAATGATCAAATGGTTCTTTTCATACCGAAAAGTCATATCTGTTCTATTCTGTGATGAGATCCTAGAATTGTAATGATAGTATTATTAATTATATTTCTTATTGATAAATGATATCCTTTTTTTGGAAAAATGATAGATGCTATTAGAGGTAGGGGCTCAAAATAAATGGAGCATTCTTATCATGAATTTTGTCATTGGTGATCTCAATGAAATTGAGGTCGGGATAACATAACACACCATTTGAAAATACACATTTATATATGTAATTGCATGTTATATCTATAAACATGTGTAGTTATCTTTAGATGATATGATTATTATTAATATTTTTCATGAGTCACATACTTTGTTAAATTTATGAAAACTGTAATAACATATGGTCATGGTAGGGTATGATATGTTGGGTTCATCACAAGTGGTATTACATTGATGAATAAAAAAAAGATGTATTTTTTTATTCTATTATTAAATGGGAGTTAATATTTCATGCTCCTATATAGGAGTGGAACTACATGATTACGTCTATGGAAATGTAAATAGGTCGGCAGGTTCATTAACATTATGTCAAATAAAGAGAAATCGAGTACATAGGTCGATGATACTAGTGTAAAAACCATTTGATTAGATATATCCATATAAAGGTATTATATAAAACAATGTATGTTTGTATGTGGTTTTATGTAATTGTGACATTAACTTCTTTCTCTATGCGGTGCTTGGTGTGTTTGGAGATGCTAACAATGGAATCTTGGAAATTCCACCAAATTTAATAGAGAAAGGATCCTATAGGTTCCCACACTAATTTTATCATAAAGCATTGTTAAATACTATATAAATTTATCTTGTTTAATAAATATTTTTTTCATATAAGGTTTAAAAATTATTCATGTTTGGATTGATCAAAATATGCACTCATTGGTTATTTGAGCGAAAAAATGTGAGTTAGATATTTTATAAATATTTATTCGATATTTTTGTGAATAATAAATTTATTTATTTCTTGATGGGAAATGAAGGGTTACATTTTTATTTAAATAAATATTAATTATTCATGGATTGGTAAATTTTGGGGAGGAATGGAGGACAAGGTCATTGTTTCAGTGAGAAAAAAATATTAAATATTTTTCGAATAAATTTTAATTCATTTATTCAAGAAATAACATTTATTTATCTAAGATCCTATCACATGTTATGAAATAATAATAATAATCTTACTATATATACATAGGGTTCATCAGGGATAATGAAAATAATAAGGGATAATGTGAAATTATTTAATCTCTAACCCCAACTCTATATTAGCATGATTATATAATTCTCAACACAAATCATCATTATTTCAAATAAAAGTATAAAGAGAATTTTCCAAATCACTATATAGGTCATCCTCTATAATTATATCATGATCATAGAGAAATTATCTTCTTCCAAAGTGTTTAATTTTGAGTGAACCCCAAATAATCATTCTTAACATGATGGAATTATCAATGAGATCATTAATAAATGACACAAGTGTTGGAATCATTCATGCTATCACTTGACGATATGTATGGAAACATTAAAAGGTTTATGGTGCATGTGTGTATCTTTTCAAGAGGGATTAAACCCTTGAATAATCTTTCCACAAATATCATATTTTATGAAGTGGAAAAATGAACCTTTTATGAAGAAATAATTACAACATGAGGAAATTATATATTTATATAAATTAATAATAAATTATATGTGATAATCATGTTACATATATTCCTAGGTTTATATTCTTCTTGTTTCAATGAGAAATGTAAAAAAGTTGATGATCTTTCATTATTGGGTTGTGCCCCACTAGTTTGGTCATCACCTAGAACATTTAAAAATACCACTCTGGATTGTAACACCTAGGAGGATATGGATAAAAGTTACATCCCATAATGCTTTTTAGGTACTCCCTTCTTCATTCATGGGTTGTTGTCCTCATTTGGGTGAATTTACAGGATTATAAAGAATGGAGAGACCTTGATGGGGAAAATTATACAATGTTAAAGGATTTATGTTTATTTAAATTGATGGTGTCTATGTATAAAATGGATTGTTTCACATAGGTTTTTATATGATGTTGTATCACAAGGAATCACATGATATTATTATATAGATATGTATTTAATTTCTTACCTTATATTTTAGGCATGAGAATATGAAATTATTTCATGAAAAAAGGGAAAACACTTTACAAATAGATTGGATTTATGAAACAGTTTTGTAAAAATGATTTCTTAAAAGGTAGAAATGTTGAATTGTTGATATAATAAATTTTATAGAATCTGGGGTGGTATGTTAATGGACTTATATTGTGCACCCAATTTATTCCTGTGGGTAGTTTTAGATTTTTTTTTCAGGATCTTGGAAAAGGGAACATAATCTTATAGTATTCCAGATTATCCTTTCCTCTTTTCCTTCATATATGAGTGGTTTGGAGGTTACTATTGGTCACATATGTACAATTAATGCTTTCTAGTTTATCCTATTTGGATTTTATTGTATGATTATTTCTATATTTAATTCCTTCTTAATTTTAGTATATTTATATTTCTTGTTTTTGATATATTAAAGACTTGTTTCTGTTATATTTGATTCACTTCACCATGAGATTGATGGATCAGGTGTATGGTCTCGTTGACCTAAGTTGGTTTGTTGTAATTTGGTATCAATGGAATTATCACACTCAAGTGTAGTAACACATCGTATGTTTGGTTTTGTGTCTTGGGTAGATAGGAATTAGGAACAACATAATTTGGATAGCATGTGCCAAAAAGGGTCATATACAACTAACATTCCTAAATAAACCAATGTTACCTTGGGCGGTTAGGAATTTTATCCAGGTATGATACATTATGTTTTAGGTCATTTCAACGAAAAATATGGAATGATTATTTAAATTTTACTATTTCTTTTTTATGTAATTTATTTCATTGGTTAAGTTCATAATTTATTTAAATTCATATTTACTTAATGCATTGGAATGAATTATAAAATTGTTATTATGATTTTTGAATGGGATAATGAACTAATTGGTTATTTTCTTATGTTTCAAGACAATGAATCCATGAATTGATCTTCCAAATCAAAGAGAGGAAGCTATGAGATATGATCCATAGAAGAATCCTCTAGTGTACCCTTCTTTGTTGGAAGCTATAATCCACACTATTCAGACTCTAGGTCATGTTGGTGTCATGAAACCAAGATGTATAGTGGATCATGGATCCGAGTTCCCTAAGTAGCATCCACCCATAATTCATGGTGACATGAGACCGTAGGAGTCTGATGAGATACATGGGGGGATTGAGAGGATCTTAAACATATTGAATAATCCTAAAGACAATATGGTGGGTTTTCCAGGTATATTTTTGAGGGACTATGAAGTATATTGAATGAATCTATTTTGATAGGCATTTTTCATGACGACATTACCTAGTATTATTTCAACAAAATATTTAATCAGTAGTTTTACTCTTAGAAATTATGTCAGGTCAATACTGAGAAGACTATTTTGGGATATGCCTAACACTGAGATGGGGGTGAAATAGTGTAGGGGTATTTTTAAACCAATTCCATCTTTTTATCACAGTACCTCATGGACCATTTAGAATCTTGACTCTATTATTCTTTTTTCGTCTCACATGCATGTATATGAATTCATTAATGATAGTACATGATATATTTTTCAAATTTCACTACTCAAAAATATTAGATACATCATTGGAAGGGTTGGATATAATTCTGACCACACAATCCACTACAAAACAGTTTTTGTGTGTGGATTACAAAGATTGGGATATGACCTTACAGTCATGTAGCACTATGTAAACAATCTATTAGTGCATGTTTTACAACACATGGCTAGATCTATATACTTCCTCCCAAGAATGTATTATTCGTGTATGAGGTTTGTAACACCAAGAATGTATTTCACCTATTGAGCCCTATAGGATGTCACAATACTGCTTTGTTTAACATTTAATTACTTGTTACTTTCATTGCATCCTGAAAGTAACTCTTCTTACTTATTCCTAGTAGAAAAATTGACAGTTGAATAATATTATACATCTATAAGTCAACAAAATATGAATGTGATGTGGACTGATGAACATAATTCTCTCTAAAAAAAATTATAATCAATGAATATAAATTTGGTCAGTCACTGCCTCTTCCCCCTTTGATCTGTTACACACAACAATATGCAACACTTTGTAGCAGTGTATTGATTTCTATTTCAGATTTATTGAAATACTAACTATAGGGAGACCTCTTCTTCTTTTTATTACTGGAATCAAAAAACTCCTTTGTGATTATTAGAACAATGAATATTAGCTCATCTTAGTATCATCACAATTAATATGTCCTAAATAACTGAATATTTATTGGAAAATATTTTCATCTTGGAAAGATAATAATATGGAATAGTGCAGTGGTGTCTTCCCAAGCACTAGTTAACCTAAAATAGGCATTAAAAACTGATATTCATGTTGGACCCTCATGAAGCACACAACCATCGTGAATAAAATAGTCTTCATGGACCAAACTACATTCATGAAGCTAATTGCTTCTCAAAGATCACTACCTTCACAAAGATAAAATCCATCACATACCTCTCTACCTTCGCGAAACTATCTAAATAAATGAAAAACATACCATCATTGTGAATATCCAATTAATTTGAATCATTTTCATCATTTAATATATTATATGTCTTTTGGGGATGATCAAGCTAACATATAAGTACTACTTTGTAGATCTCTTCTACCTTCGCAAAATAAAAGTGATTTCAGAGTTCCCAATCATTTTTCACTAAAAAAAGTGGGGGGGGGGGTTTCCTTATAATTATAGGCTCACCTATTCCCAATGATCCACCACCTAAAACATATTTTTTTGATCACTCGAAAGTATTTTCATGGAGATCCTACATTCTCAACTCTCCTTTTATATTTGACATTGTTGTGTAGCTCCCAGCCAAACCATCACACGATCACGATGCTCCATTTCTCGTAATCGTGAAGATCACCATCAGAGTTGTGATGCCTTCATGAAAAAACTTTCGAGAAAAACATCATCACAATAACTAATAAAATTTCCATGTTTTCATAAGCACTTCATGGGAACCCCATTTTTACAATGCTATCCTAACTCGATGTTTTGGACACCAAAAATTTAGTAATCACTGGGAAACTTTGACACCTTTTAATTATGCATCAGAAAATCCAACCATGCGTATTTGAAGTCATCCAAAAACATACGTTCTCTACATTATATTCATAAGGATTTACTCACAAATTCTACATAGAACTTATGATATTTTTGAAGTAAAAACCAACAAAGCATCTTCACGAAGGAAAGTATTGTAACATCCCTATCTTCTAACAATATATTTCATTCCAATAAATCTTTAAAATTATTGGATGACAAAAATATATTTTAAACCAATATTGAATATGATCTCTAGAACAATCACTCTCCCATTTACTTCTAACCTTCATTTCACTTTCAGATGTGTATCAGATCCATGCTGAATCAAATTCTCATACTCAATACAATCAGAACCTCATTCTGAACCCATGGTGAGTTTGATAAACCTATTCAATGGTATTTCTTATGCACAATGAGTCGGATTTCAAGAAAAACTACTTCAAACATCAAATCTACTTCTCTATCCATTATCATATCACTAAAATTATTCAATCCATTCACATGATTATTAGACATTAAAGACATGCAGACTTCATCCAAGATTCATTAACTTTGGAACTACTTCATCATATTGACCACATAAAGTCCATATTATCTCATTGATCTATATTGAAAAAATGACAATCTATTTAAAACAAACAAAATTCATACACAATGTGGTCACAACAAAGACCTGAGAGTTTATAATCTTGGGGTAGGGAGATCATACCATTCTAGAGTATTCCACCCATTTTATTGAGTTGGTGTATCTAAAACTAGATCTTGACACTAATGAAAGCGTAAAGGATTAGAGGTTCGTGTTGGTACTGAGGCTTGATATTTTATTGGCGTTGATTCAAATTATTCTTCCAGCATTTTTGAAGTTAGGTGGAAAAGAAGCTTTGTATGAGGAAGGCATAGTTGGGAATAAATATTTGGGTAGAGCTTTAGTTGGTGCTGTTGTTATCTAGGGTGTATCATTTAGATAGAAATAGAAATAGAAATAAAAAAGTGATTATTTTTCTTAAAGACTAGTTTTAAAGGATTACTTATAATAATAGTTAAATTTTTACTATTAGTGTGGGCATGTAGGTCATACTAAGCTGAATTGAGAAGAGCCTCCTTTGAATTTTCACCTTTGTGGATGATCTAGACAGATGAAACATTTTTTAAAAGGATATCTCAGGGATGTAAGGCATGATCCAATCCCATGTATAATTTCTAGGTTAATACTAATGCTTACAAGGGGTGTGGGTCCAATCCTCATGCCATGGTGGATGTTCATGTGGAAAATAACTAACACTTTTATGAAGTGGAAGAGTCACGAAAGGATTCTGATGTAGGTATGGATAATGTCAGAGGTAGAGTGGTTATTTCATCTTAAATGGTTCTATATTTGTTTGATACATGTGTTTCTAATTATTTTATTTCTTCATAATTATTTTACAATTTTTTCTTGAGTTATTATTTTTTACATGTTAAATCTTTCTACACCTTTGTGAAAGAGGCCCAAAAAAGGTTTTCTGTCCCTCGCATGTTAGGTGATGAAAGCTAACTTGGAGGTAGTATAGTAATATTTAGTTATTGATATTTAAATAATTGAATCATATAATTTCATAGATAATAGGATCAATATTATGTGCATGATATTATTTTATCATTTTCAAGTTCTGTACTTATCTTCTTATGGGGCCACTCTGGTTTTTAGGGTAAGATAGACACAAGATCGGGAAGGGTGAGGCCTATTGTTCGTTATTCTTGGGTAATCTCATGATAGTCGTAAAAGATGTATCTTGATGCATTTGACCATTGTTTTGGTGGTCAAATTCATATAGGGGTTAATGTATACCTCGAGGTGTTTCCAAATGATTTTTCTAGTTTACTTCCATATAGAGAGGTCATGATTACTATTGACAAACTCCATAGTATGACTCCCATTTCCATGACATCTTATCCAATGGTACCTGATGGTTTTGTGGAACTTAAGGTATATATTGATGACCTATAGGTCAATGTATTCATTCATCCCTTCATGTCACTATGGGGTTCTCTAGTAATATTTTCTAATAAGTAATACAAGATCCTCATAATTTGTAATGATTATCAGATGTTGAATCAGGTGACCGTTCAGAATAAATATTCCTTTCCCAAGATTAATGAACATTTTCACTAGTTGTGGGGGAATGATGGTTTTCAAAGATTCACCTTTAGTAAGGGAACCACAAGTTGAGATTCTATGAAGAGGATATAGCTATGATAAAATTTAGGTTATGGTATAGGAATTTTGAGTTTCAGGTTATGCCATTCATTCTGATGAATTCCCCTATAGTATTTATGGATTTGATGTACCATATATTCCATCATTTCATAGACACTTTTTTTATTATTTTTATGGATAATATTTTGGTGTAATAAAAGTTAATGTAAGAGCACATGGAAAATTTGGAAAACATTCTTGAAATATTGATTTAACATTTTTGATATGGAAATATTTTCAAATGTGGAATTTTGTTCTAGGAAGTGAATTTTTTTGGACATGATATATCTGATTGGGGTGTCTCAGTGGATCCTGAAAATATATATGTCATTATTTTCAAGACACATTATAGAAATGTTTTTGAGATTCTCCACCTCTTTGGTTTTACTCATTACTATCAATGGTTTGTTCAGGATATCTCCAAGATCAAATCATTGATGGTTTATTTAACCCATAGGGGTGAATAGTTTGAATAGGATGAAAATTTATATAGATCATTTGGGGAATTAATGTTTTGGTTGACTTTAGAAATAGTTATGATTATTCTACAACTAGGATTATTTTATGACGTTTTATATGATTCTTATTCTATGGGTTTGGTATATTTCTCGATGCATGGTAGCTATTGGGGGTCTATAGCCCATGCTAATAACACCCTCATTAGAAGAAATACATATACCATGCACTTTAGTGGTAAAATGTTATAATTTCTCTCAATATGGATGAAACTACCTATTTGTGATCCGTTTATTATGTACTGCGATAATAAGAGCCCAAAATATATTTTTAATCAGTGGGATCTGATCATGTGATAGAACAACTAGGAGGAGTAGCATCATATTTTTTATTTTTAAATAATGTACACCCCTAGGAAAGAAAATTTAGTTTTTGATGTGTTGAGTAGAAAATTACTGACAAAAACCATGATGGAATCAGTTAAGGAGTGGTCTTTAATTATTATTATTTAGATAAGTTTGTGAGTAGAAGAGGATGGTGGGAATTTCTTATTCCCTTTGATGAAATATAGACCATCTTTTTATGAGTGATTCTTATTAAATTGTTGAAATACAATGCGTTCAATTGCATGGGTAAAATACATTATGGTCGGGAGACATTGGGTGAGTAGATTTTCTCTCGTAGTGTTGATTTATGTTCTATGGATGGTTGGCTATTCCATTTTCCTAGAGAGGGGAGTTGATAGATAGTGGACACCGATCTTCTTGTTATGTGCAAACTTAGTCTACCAAGATATATCATGACTTGAGACTTCAATATTCGTTGCTAGGGATGAACCATTTAATTACGAATTTTGAATCATGATATCTTACTTGTTAGAGGACTAATTTGGAAAACCATACACATGCAGGTTTTTTATAGACCTTACCCTTTCTGTTATGGAAGTGGGATGAAATTTATATGGATTTATTCATTGGTTTTCTATAGAATCCTAGTGGGAAGTTTGTGAATTGGGTGATCATTAATCAACTCACAAATTTTTTTCAATTCCTCCATTTCATGGAGATGAAAAATTGGAACAACTCGGTTACTTTTATTATTGATATATTTTGAGACTTCTTAGGCTTCCCTCTACAGTTTTTTCTAATAAGGACTTGCGGTTATCTACTAGGTTTTTGGAAAGGTTTAAAATAGATGATGGTTCCTAAGTGAAATTGAGCATATATTATCATCAATTTAAGGATGAAAATATTGAGAGGGTTATCTAGGTTTTTAAGGATATTCTTCGAGTTTTAAAGCCTGATGTTGAAGGATCTTGGGACAATAATTTTCCAATAGTCACTTTTTCCTGTAAAAATTGTTCTCATAATTTGATAATGATGGTTCTCTTCGAGGATTTTTATAGCCCCCATATAGATATCCCTTTTGTTTGGGAAGAGTTGGTAGAGATGTACTTGGTTGGGTCAAGACTTGTTTAAGAGATGATAAAGAGTGTGTAGTTGATATAGAGAAAATATATCATAGAATAGAGTCATTAGAAATATAATTTGGATTGTCATAATTGGCCATTGGAGATTGATATTAGTGATTAGGATTTTCTTAGAGTGTCAAATCATTTTGGACATCATCCATCAGGTAAGAAGGGAATGTTTTCATCATGTATTTTGGTCCTGTTGTAGATCATTGGATGACCTAAAAATGTGGCTTATCGGTTGGGAATTAGATATAATTTGACATATATTCATGACATGTTTCATGTTTCCCAGGCAAGTTGGTCTATACTAGGTCCTTCACATGTCATTGGATTAAATGATGTTGATCTTAATATTTACACTACCATAGTTTAGTAGCTAATTTTGATTAAGGTTCTCCAAGAGCATATACGATGCAGCAAAATGACTCCTCCAGTCCAGAAAATGTGTTAGTTTATACGGGATAACCATGAGATGTGGGAATGGCAATTGTTGATGAGGATGTAGTGGCCTATACTTTTTTTGAGTCCTCAAATATGAGGTATTTCTGAGGGATGAATGTGTTTATGGTGGGGATATTTTAACATCGTGTAATGTAATTCATGTACTCAATTGTTCATGATTTTTTATCATCCTTTTGTTATTGTGTTTGGATTATTTTTGGGAATGTAGAGCCTTTTGGAGAAAATTAATTATCATTTAGGGATCTATTTGGTTTTAAATTAATGGATTCTGTGTATGAACTTTTCAATGTTCATATAGGGTTCTATCAATGTTTAGAGAATATTGACAACAATTTTGAGAATTTTTTACCTAACTAGCATATTTTCCTTCTACTGGGTGATTACATTCCATGTAATTGGATTAAGAACCATGTAATTATCACCTTGATGAATAAATGAATATAGAATAGTGTGTGATTTTTACACAATTTGTATATGGAGTTCACATCATATAATGACTAAAATTGGTTTTAAAAAAATTCAATTCATTTTTAGCATTTTCATCCTTAGTGGAATTAAAATCATTTAATGGGATTACAAACCATATAAATAATGTGATTTTTTTAGGGAACCATATGATTTATTTTAATTTCATTTTACCTTGAATCATCACTCTCTCGACCTATATATCTCCTTAGGATATTTTTTGTGGGCTCAACTCTTTCAAAACTACTTTCCCAGAACTCGGTCATTAGGGTTGTTGCGGTGTGATTCTATAGGTAAGTGTTTCTTCTAGTTATTCATTACACTGGTCATAGAAAATATTTTGGTGGTGTTTATGGTTCAGATTTGTGATTTAATGGTGTTTTATATTAATCCTTTGTAGTTTCATTGCATGCTTTGTCATTCAAATGTGGATGTCTTGGTTTCCAATCACCATTGTCAATAGTGGATAGGTTTATACCATTTCAAGTAAGAGTTTCTATAAAATGGGTTAATTTGATAAATTTCTTATCATTTTCAAAACACTATTTTTTTTGTTAATTTAAATGAATTGATTTGTGGTTTCAAGGGACTTATTGGTGAGATAAATATTTTCAAAGATATTTCCTTTTAAAAACATGTTTTAGTGCACCATGTATCTGATTAAATGACTGAGTAGTGATCATAATTTTGAAATTGGGTTTCAAACACCAAAGAATATTTTCTTGGAATTTAAAATGTTTACAAATTGTGATCATTTTTCTAAAACTTATTGTCATATGATTTTAAATTTGGGAACTATGAATGTTTCTGGAAATAGACAAATTCTACCTTAGTGTGTGTGGAAGCAGTGGTGTTTTTGGTATCAAAAGACTATGGTAGGACTCGATATGAGTTGAATCAGAAATGTTTCCTAGTTTCAACTCTTTTATGTCTAGTATATATTTTCCCATAGGCTAGAGCCCAAATGATAGTGTTCATTGTCATGTTTGTATTTTTATTTCATGATGATTTTATTTCATGGTTTGTTCCTCATTGTTTTTTATATGAGGTTGTATCACATTGAATCACATGATGGTATTTCATGGATATGTGTTTTCTTACTCATCTTCTGCTGGATAGATATGCTCTACTATTTTAGAAAATCAACTTTTCATATTTATATATTGAGAATATTAAAGGATTTTATGAAAAACCAAAGGGAAAATGATTTATAAATGGATTTATTTATAAAAATTATTCACAAAAATATATTTTATTTAAAATACAGAAATATTGAAATATTTATATTAGACCTCGAATAATCTCCGGGGTGGTATCCTACAAGGATTTGAGCTCACACTCTACATTTTACTTTTATTGGTTGTAGATGTTGTTTTATAGGTTCTAGGTAAATGGATGGGAATCCTGTAGCATGTCATATTATCCTTTCATCCTAGTATTTATAGATGTGTGGTTTATAGGTGACTTTTCGACACCTAGAGACTTCTAATTCTTTATAGTTGATCCGGTTTTGTCAAGGGTTTTTTGGTTTATTCATTACATTCCTTCCATAACGTTCTCAGGTTGTATGTCTTATTTTGGTCATATTAAAGACTTGTTTATATTATATTTATTTCACCACACCATCTGATGGATGAATCAAGGGTATAGTTTGGTTTACGTTGGTTTTTATATTATATAAAATATATAGATCGAGATAATAATCTGACATATCATGGAGTTGGTTTCCAACACTAGGGTCAAACCTTATAAAATACCCATATGATGTTTTATTTACATTATTATCATTTCGTGGGGGAAAAATTGTTTGGGTTAATGAAAAAGATCTATATATCCTAATAGACGATGGATGTTCAATTAACTTAAATGGATAAAATTCTTATGTTGTACATAATTAGTAAATATTTGATCCCCCCATATCACTCCCCTACGGTAAAATTCATGATCCTCAAAGACTAATATGTTGTATCTGAGTTAACTTGGTTCCCCCTATTTATATATAAAATATTTTCTCATATTTCTCAATGAATCACATGATGTAAAAATTTCATGAATATATAGATATCACTCATCTAAAATTTATGGAATTTATAATTAAGCTAATGAAAACTAAATATATTCTAGGAAATGAAATCCTTGATGGTTTTTCATGAAAATTATTAAACTGGAAAAAAATAAACATGGATGTAATAAAATTTATCCTCTCAGAATTAGTTGAAGAAAGATGCACCACTACCTAAGGATAAAAATAGTGAAATGTTTAAGGAAAAACCCATTGAATGTTTTACTCCCGAAGATTAGAGTACAATATGTGAAAATTTTGAGTCAGATGAATAATGTTATAAATTTTACGTTGAATTCAATTATTACTTGATGAATTTTCCTAATGATGTTTTATTTTTTATAATTTCATTCATCAACATAATATATAAAGAAAACCCATAACTAGAGTTGGAATCCATTCAAATGGAGATGTAAATGGCTAAAAATGTGCATATGTGTTAATACATCACAGAACTCATTGAGGCTAAGGTTTAATTACAGTCAATTTTTAAGGAAATATTTACTCTTATGGTAGAATCATAGAAGAGGATTTTTTTTGGAAAAATTGTATTAACATATGTTTTTATGATTTAGTTCCACGAATTTAGGGAAACTAATAAATTTAGGAATTATCAATGGAATATTAAAACTAGAATCAAAATGTTCCTGATAAATATATAGGGAAATAAATAAAGATTCATGAAAAATAATATGAAATAAAAAAATGTTATTTGATGAGAAATGTAAATTATTTAAATAAAAAAAACAATTTATGTACAAACTATCTTGATTTGCAGTAAAACTGAGAAACATAGAAGACACTAAAGTTAATTTCTCAAAAAAATCTGGGATAAGAGATAAAAAAAATATTAACAAAATTATACATTAAATAATACATAATCTAGTGTTAGAAATAATTTTTAACAATTATAATAAATGTCTATAGATAACTCAAATATAAAGGTTGACCAAAACATTATGAAATATGTTGGCACTAAATTTAATTCATCTTGTCATTCAGGTTGTAATGTAAGTTCTATAAAAAGATGGGTGGGTAAAATTATTGATAATCCCACTTCTTATGTAAATGTGGAAATAATAAAATAAACACAAATATTTTGACAACATGGTGTTCGGAAGGAACAAGTTCAAGAATCCCCATCCAATATCCATATTTTAACATGATGGAATAATATAAGGAGTATCAGATACTATTTGTGTTATAAATGGTTTGGAAACATGTTTATTGATTATTTTCAAAATATTACAAGGTATAAAATGTAATTTTTAACTATGGTAATATGTCACACAATATACATTTATAATGATTCCGCTAAGTACAACCAACCCACATAGAAGATTAAAAATCTATTGTCATTCAAAATATTTAATAATTCTAAAATAAATTTAGAAGTTGTGAATAAGAGGTGATGTTGATTATGATTTTTATTATTCTATTATTAAGAAGAAGGTAGTTATATTTAAATTATGGAGGCCAAAAAATATAAAGAAAAATAAACAGGAATATATATTGTTTGTCTAACGTGGTGTTTAGTGAAAATAAAATTAAAAATAAGATTTCATCGAAGTGAAAAGAAACATAATATTTCATCACAAAAAAAAATGATTCTTTTGTGGAAAGATATTCCACTGCAAGTAAATTTGAAAAAATTCCATTAATGTTTAAATTAATGGAAGGACACCAGAACCAAACAAGTGAATTAGTTTGAGAAAGAAACTAGGAGATATCTTTGGTGGAATTCATCATCAATTAGGAAGTTTTGGTTCATCAGAAGATACTATAGAAGGGTAAATTATTTCCTATTAAGAATTTGGTTAGATGGGGCAAGAATTATGGACCCAATTGGGAGAAATTCATGAAAATATTACTTGGGAAGGAGAATTTGGTTAACAAAATGGTAAAACAATCAAATATTAAAAGGTTTATGTGAGAAAGAATACCTAACACAATGAAACATTTGAACATATTATGAAGGTTTAGATCATTGTATGTATAGAATAAATAAATTTAGTAAGGGATTTGTAATAGAAGGAAAATAATAGTTAAATCTCCTTGATATAGATATTTAATTAGAAACCCCAACAAAAAAGTGAAAAGTAAAATTGAACGGGAGAAGTCCATAATTACCAATAAGAGGAGTTTGTAGAAGAACAAGGGTAAAAACATGAAGAAAATTGAGGCGAAATTTAAAGTTATTTTATATTGAAGAATTATTTCCCACCCCTATTTCAATAATTAATGAAAAAAGATAGTCCTCCTTATTCCCAAAAACACTATGCTTGCATGTATTAAAATGAATATTTAAAGTGATGAGGTTTAAGGGGATCCCTAAAAACAAGGATGATGGAGTTCACCCCTATAAGGATAATAGGGAAAACACTAATGGTTCTAGTGAATTGGGATAATTTATATTTATTATTTGACTTCCATACAATAAAGGATCATAGAAACAATTTGCTGAATAACATTTCAATTGATGATGCAGGTAGTCAGATATTGAAGATCTTGATAATGATGAAGAAGTTCAAAATACAAAAAATATAGATAATCATAAATGATTTCATATTTGAGGTATGTTTTATATACTCTCCCATCATCATATAAGAACATAATATTAAATGTAATGTGGTATAATTGATCATTATTGACAATGTAAGAATTATCTTACAAGGTCGTATAATACAATTTTCTGGGTTGAATGTTTTTGATATATTTATTAATATGTTTATATCAATTACAATGAATTAAATCCATTGTGTTTACCTAGATAAGAATTTTTGTGAATTGGTATCCTTTATTAAATAATTTATGGGAAATTTTGGGGTTCATATTAATCATTCGACTTTTTTTACACCGAGAAAAGCTCATATGGACATAGAGTTTGTTAATCTGTGACACATTTCTTTAAAATATTGATGAAATAGTTTTTTCAAGATTTAAAAATATATATTTTTAGTTTAAAAGAATTTAACGGGATAATATGAGACCTAATGAATGTCTATCAAAAAAAGGTATAAGAAAAATTGATTAAAGAGGCATATTATTTTTAATAATATTGGTGGATGAGAGAAGTTTCAATGTTTTTTCTTCATAAATGGGCATCGACCACAAATTCAAAGAAAAATATTAAAGATCACATATGATTGTTATGATGAAGTATTATATTTTTTCAATGGAATATGATAAAGTTAATGAGTAAGTTGAATCTAAATGTTCTCACATGTGCTCTGGAAGAAAATCCACCGGAAGTTCCCAATCCAAAAGGTAGAATATAAAAAATATAGAGATATGTAGATAAAATTTCTTCTAATTGTAAATGTTAGTGAATATTATTTGATAATATTAAGATTATTGTAGATGTGAAGTAAGTTCCAATTATAAAGTAAGCTGTATTCATGGAGAGAATTATCTTCAAAAGCAGCTTATGCAGCCGATAATTATAGAAATAATTTTTATTATATTTATGAATAGTGATGAAGGATGATGAATAACTAGAAAGTATATATTTATTTGAAGAATTTATTTTCCTTATTCTGGTGATCTAATAAAAAACATCTAATTATTCCAAAATAGTTCCTAATGTGAAATACATGTTGCTAATAGTTGAAGGAGAACTGCTTATAACAAGTTATTTTAATGGATGATCAATGAGAAAGTAAAAGGATCCTATTAAATAGAGAATTTATCATATGTGGAGATTAAAGAACCAAATTAAGAGATTAAATATTTTAGTTAAATATAGATGAATTGACTCAAATAAAAGTTATATATTATACTTATTAAGGAAGAATATGTGCCAAAAAAATGGTTACTAAAAGTAAAAGGAACCAAGATGACAAAAAAGATGACTTTATAAGGATGAAATTGAGTGTTTTTTTATATAATTGTTAATGAATTAAATACATAATGTTTATGTACATAGTTTATAAGTATTATATAAGTATTAATATGGTTCATTTATCCTTATGAAATTTAATTTCATTAAAACCATGGAAAATTCATGAGCTGTAGTGTAGTTTAAACCATAATTTATATGAAAAAATACCCATAGATACACCCAAAATATATAATTTAGAATATCTATGGAAGATAATGATTCCCAGAGATTTTAGATTATATATCTAACTTAAAGGATCATAGATAAATTAGACTCCACATTAACTATTTTTTATTGAAATAACGTAACATGTTGAAGAGTTAACTATGCTAATATCTAAGATAATTAAATTTTATGTTTATCTGAAATGGATGAATAATGAATGATGATGAATAATCTAAAATAATGTAAAATAAATATTTTTTATTTCACAAAAACTATGATAAGATATGGATGAGGGAAAATTAAATTAATCAAAATATGATATGGTTCCTAGTATGATTAAAGTGTAGTTTGATCCTTATTAAAATGATCGACTATAACATGGTTTAAAAGATGTCTTGAGTGACAAAAATACTAATGAATTTAAGTTATTTTAATATTATGTTTCAATGTAATTGAAGAAAAAAAATAACAATTTCAATGAATGAATATTAGGAATCCCAAGTTAATAGAAATTGAAATCATTATATATTGATGGTTGATTCGATTGAAAGATATGACTATCAGAAGTTTTTTTGGTTGGAAGAAAAATCTGTAAGTTATACATTTAAAAAATTGAAAGTGAAATGATAGGAGGAAATTATAATAACATGAATAATGTTATATAACATTCATATAAGTAATTTTTATGGATGTTTGAAGTGTTTTAATGGAAAAGGTATAAACCAATGAAGATAACTGTCTCTTATGGATGTTCATTGAACAAAATATATTGAGGTACATTCCCTTAATTTGAATTCAAAAACAATATGATGATGTGGAGTTATATGTTAAAATATTACAACATTATAAATGAATGTTTTTGATTTTATCTAGGATTTGTCAAAGAGTGGAAGATTCTTGATATTGATACTTGAAGAGGATTTAGTAACTCAATCTCAGATATATTTTGAAGATATTAAAGGTTGTTCATTGAATACATTGAGTTAGTATAATTTTATAATTAAATCATATGAATTACAAATATTTATTAGATTATTTTTTTTATGTATTAATATGAGAAAACCATTCATGTGAAATTGACTGATGATGTAGAATTTAGAGAGGTGTTGATTATTTAGTAGAGAAGCTGAGAAAGCGAGAAGAGTTGGAGAGAGGGATTTACTAACCCACATTCATTGGATGTTTGGAAAAATGATTTCGGAAGACTAGAAATCACATTTTCTAGGAATAAGTGATAAGGATGGAATATATTCTTAAATATTATTGATTAAGGCCATGGGATTTAGGTAACAACAAGTTAATACTGAGACCAGTCTCATGTTCAAACTCAATGAAAATACAATTATTGATGATTGTGACAATGAGATATCAAAAATTATGTTATTAATACAATGGAAATGATAGTTTTCCTTTTGAGTATATTAATAGTAATACTAGAATTCTAAGACCCTTCTATTATGAAGTTCATGTATAAAACTTGTAGAATGGTGATTCGAATATAAATATTTCTAGTATCCCTACCGAAAGATCGAATGATATTTTTTGGAGATAGAATAACAACATGGATAATATTGTAGAATGGGAGTTTAGGTTGATTCATACTCTAGGGTGATGTATAATAAAATTAACTACTATAACACACACAAGAATTGTGATCTTATATGTATTGAGATAATGATATAGAAAGGAGTAGGTTTACCACAGTATGGTTAAACATTTTAAAAAATGCATGTTTGTTGTTTCTGTTACATTATCTTTATTTTATGTAGGAGTAATTGTTTAGGGTGTGTATAAAATATCTATAAATAATAAAAATGAATGTGGTTTGACAAAAATAATAGATGAAGAATTTTTAGATGAACATAATTAGTAAAATTTTGTTCAAACCTAATTAAAAATCATCTTTGTTTGACTAAAAAAATCCTCTAATAATATAATATATCTTGAAGAATTACCTGATTTACATAATTAAACCTGTTTAAATAAGAAAATGAAATACATGGAATTAAACTCACCAAGTAATGAAATTATTCTCAAATCATAGGAAATTATGTGTAGTCCACTATGAATGCTCACTCGATCCTGTGATAAGAAAAATCCACCTATTTACAAACCCATTTTTACCAGAAATTAATTCCTAATTATAGAAATTTTCAATAAAACTAATCTACCATGATATTAAAAGAAAAATAGTGTCTGATAGTGAGGAACTATTGTTACTAAATATCCCATATGCATCATATAGATCAAAACCATGTTCCCTTAGTGTGATTTATTGATGTTCTGAAAGAATTAACTACAAAATCCCTAATAACTTACCGTAAAATTAGATTAAAATGAAGGGAATAGAATGTAAAAGAGAAACAATGATGGTTAACTCATATTTTTATAAAGGATTGAGTCTAAACCACACTAAATCATGAAGGGAATGGGTGGGGAAAAAGAAAAGGCGAGGGCCCATCAACCCATGTTGTGTAGCTATCCATGTACCCTTGAGTAGGGTTCTTAAAATAAAATGGAAAATATCAATTATGAATCCTTTTAAAAAATTTACAAGGAATAATAAATGTATATTGAGTATAATCATACACACAATTGGATATTTTTGTTCCCATTTCTAACCACTGAGCTCCCAATGGTAGAGGGTTTCCCCACAAACCAACAAATCTCTAATGGCATACCACAAGGGGTTTTCTAAGATCTTAATGTGATCCACATTCCTCAGTTTCTTCCTAATGTTATTAAAAAACTCTAATAAACTTCCATCTATGATTTTTAAATTATAATAAAATAATTTATGCTCTTATAAGAAACCAAAATGTCCTCAATAGTGATACATTTTTACAAATTTAAATTCAAATTGGCATCAATTCCACTGGAGTTTAGGAATTCATAGAATTCATTGAAACCCAATAATAATTGTTGTTAAAAATTAGTCATTAATATTAACAAAGTGAATGATCAATAAAAAATTAACTCCAACACCAATAATTCAATTTTTCACACCCTATCACTTTCATCAAATACGATATCTCTCTCATTAATATTCCCATCTAAAAAAATCTATCATGCCACAAATACTTTTTATATTCCCTTAACAATCACCATTTTCCTTCCATTCCAAAAATATTCCCTCCCCTATTTTTTCTTTATGTTATCTCATAACATTTAAATCAAGACTAAATACTAAAAATTATCATGGGAATTTTTTAATAATGGTGAATATTATAATATTGAGGGAGGATTCAAAAATGAGAGAAGTGGTGGCAGTGGTATTAATATAAATTTTTTTAACAGATATGATTGAAAACAACTACGATGATGAAATTTTATGTTTGAAAATGATTATTTCATCAAAATTACATTTATAAGGGTAGAATCCATTAAATATCCTCATGAATTATATTTTAATTTATTATATATCAATTTTTATAAGATCAAATTATAGTTCATTGTTGTCATGATTTCACTAGCGATCATTGTTTGATTCATTTTTTAATTAAAAACTAATTATTTTTTGTTATGATAGTGTAATTCAGAATTAAACTTTATATTTATTTTCGAATAATAATTATATATAATATATCTCCTCTTAAAAATGTGTGGGTTTATTTATTCTACCATAATTATTTTTTAAAAATAATTAGACCATTCACATCTTCTGTTTAAATAACTGATGTGAAAATTATGTGATAATATAAAAAAATTAAATTTAATGTTGGATTTTAATAATAAATGACTTTGTACATATTTTTTATGTAGTTTAATAAATATCATAATAATATATATATATATATATATTATATCACTAAAATTGATTTCATTTTTAACCTACATTGATAATAAATATATAAAACAACATAATTATCCATAGTGTATCTTGGTGAAAAAATATACATAAATAACATTAGGATCTAATAATTCACCCAATGAAGCTTCATATGAGCTAAAACATCACAATCCTAATTAAAAACACAGTAAACCATATAAATAAATGAAAATAAGTTTTTTCATCCACCATCACTAATTTGATTTTCCATAATCAATATCAATCAGTAGTGGGGAAACCAATTAGATAATGTCTAGATGGACATGTTAAAGTCACAAAGAAAGAGTATAAGAAAATTATTGTAAAAAATATCAATGAGAAACCACAACAACATTAATATTTGTTTTTATATTTTTTTAAATTTTTTAATGAAATTTATTTTAATATTTTTACATGAAAATATATTTTATTTTAAACAATTAATATAAAATCATTAATTTTTTGAAATTTTTTTCTTACAAAATATAATATTTATTTTGTTTTTTAATCAATATATTTTTAATTTTATAATCTATCTATCATTTATTTATTTAATCTTTTTTAATTATTGTTGACATCATATATATCTTTTATAAACTATATTTGTTATTCTTATTTGAATATTTAATCAAAATAAAGGACATGATATTAAATTCACTATTTTAAATTGATGGATTCCTGTTAATTAATTTATTACTTAATTAGAAAAAATTTTTATTCAATTAAAATTTACAAAAATTAATTCTTTACTACACAAATTAATGCATTAATGTATCTGTTACACAAATTTATTGATAATTAATTTTCTTTGACTTTAAAGATTTCATGAATATATTTTGTTGGTTTATCTAATTCATTTCATTGATAAAAGTCCTTAGTATCTTATAGAATACTATTTATAAAACACATCACCATCATGTGGATTATCATGCGGTGTACGAGCCAATGAAAATTTTGAGATAGTGATTAATACACCTTTATGTTGTTATTCCTAAAGTTTTGATAACAATTATTTGAAGAGAATCATGAAACAAGGATCTAACAAATTTGACAAGAATATATAAATTTTAATTTTTTTATTAACAATGAAACTATTTCATAAAACATATTATTGAACATGTTCATGATAAAATTGAGAGATTTCAGTTTTCTATTAATTTGACTCAAATTCGATCGAGATATGATTTATTTTCTTTGCTTATATCATTTAAAAATATGAAATGAAATCATTTATTCATGTATCACATTACATTTTCATAAAAATAAACACCCACAAACACTCAAATTATTGGTTATTAGATAATATATCATTGAATTTTATTTTAGAAAAATTCCATGTTTCCATCATTAAAATCCAAAATCCATCATCAATTATTGGCAAATATTATTTAATTTTATGATAGAATAGAATTCATGGTGGTTTGATTTTACACCATAAGATTTTATGAGATATATTATTTTTAATTTCATTGATGTCTTTTTTTATACGATACACCAAGTTTATCTTGCGATATATTCAACATCGTACTAGCTAGCAGTTTACACAACACTATTCTTGGCTTGTGTTGCACACAATTTCAAGCTCTTTTGATAGATTTCATTTCCCGAAACACTCAGAGTGGATTTTTTTCAATGTATAAATAATTTATGTTTTGATTATGTTTTACGATACACCAAAGGAAAATTTCACTACACACAACACTGACATGGATTGTGATACATGCAAGAGAAATATTCATCAATTGCTTGCGTGCTTCATGATACCATGTTTCACTAAAAAACAATATATTATAAAATATTTTTATTTAATGGGATATAATCTAGCTTTTATGAATTGTACTAATTTTTTTTATATAAAATTATCATTCATATTACACATTTTTTATAACATTATATTAGAAAAAAAATCAATTTTTTGAATAAAATAAGTATTTTAAAAAAATGCACTTTCACTGCCTTCTGATGGAACACCAAATTTAAATCTAGTTTTTGAAAAACTTATAAGTTAAATTTGAAAAAATATACTACTTATTTGTAAAAGATACATACAATTTTTCTTTTGTCATATTTTTGGTATTTTTCTACCAAAATTTAAATTTTAATGAATAGTGAAAATACTGTATTTTAAATTGAAAAAGCTTTTTTATCTAATTTATTTATATAGTTTGATTATATTTTTAATTGTTTTAGTGTAATTGGATAATATTTTTATAATTTGATCCAATTTTTTTCCGTGGAAGTAATTTCACTTTTAAATTTTACCTAAACACAATTCAATTTTTTTATAGTTATTAATTTTTAAAAACCGACTTTTTGGTTTTGTAAATAGTGATTAAATTAAAATTAATTAATTAAACTTATGTGTTTTTAATTTGAAAAAATGTTTTTCATATTTTGAATCAGAATGTTAAAATTATGTAAATAAGTACTTTATATTTTTAGACATTATGAATAGTAATATGATCAATTATTTTATTATCATGGTTAAACGGTAAATCTAGTAAATAAGGGTATAAAATAATATAATAATAATATTAGACTACCCCAACACATGTACTAATCCTATTGGATGAGATATTTCCGAGCATGGTCATCCTTGGGTCGATTTTGGGACACCATGGATTCACATTGATGTGAAAATGACTTTATATAAGAATTAATTTAAAGTAATGATAATTATAACCTATACATATATATTTTAATAAATAGATTTAAATATAGGGTTATATAACCGATATATATGTTTATAAATATTAATCAGAAATATAAAAATATTTCCTACATCATCTTATTTGATTTATAATTTTTAGACACCAAATAAATAAATTTATCTATGACATAATGATGATGTAGTGATTACCTTATTAATGAAAGATTTAAATAAATGAGATTATAAATATAAAAAAAACATATTTATATTAGACCTTTTTTGGCCATCTAAGAATTTTATGGAATATTTTTAATTTTTATATTTTAATTAATGACGTTTTTTCAAAATAATCTACTTTTTATGGATTATTAAAAAGCCATGATATGGATAGTACAAAAATTGACATAAATGAGTTTTCAAAACAAATACTATTTTATTAAATGATGTAATATTCATAAAAATATTATATACTGAAAAATTAATTAGATAATGTTGAAAATGTCATCAATTAACCACTTTTGATTCTATTGGGATTTTATATTAAGTATATTAACTATATAGTATGAATATACAAGAAGACATGGTAGGCGTTAAATTAGTAAACTAAAGGTTAAATATAAAAGATAAGGATACATTGGATATCTAAACTTGTATAAAACCTATTGGTTGATAGTATTTACAAAAAATAAATATCTAATAATATAATTTAATGTTTTTTGGACTTTTTGAAACCAAAAATAATTTTTTAATAAATTTATATTGTGGGGGTTTCCAAAAGTGCATCTCTACTCTCTTATGAAAGGGCACCTCCTCCCTCTCCTCTCTACTCTATTTTGATCCATAAATATCAGAACATATTGTCCTATTTAAGTTCTCAACTTCCCTAGTTGCAATATAGAGGTTATGTTCTTCTTAAATATCCATCTCTAGTTCCCTAAGAGAAAATTTAAAGGAGCCACGTCGAGGAAGAGGTAATATCTTCTACCGATTCATTCAAATTTATTTCTTATTCTACTTCCACTTCATTAGTCGTTTCATTATATGTATTTACACCATTATCACTCATTTACTAATTTTTTATTATAAATATGAAACAAAACTATTTCACCTTCAATCCATTCTACGAAAAACGAAATCACCACAGGTGCGTACATACGGCTTACCCTCTCCATGCCGTGGAATAATATGTTTTTCATCACCACCTTACATTGATGGGTATAATGTTGGAAATAATACCTATATATGATTATTACAACATGATACTAATTATGAGATATTTTACCCCATTCAATTCAATATAAATCAACAACTATGGGAATGATATCGTCACTCGTGCGTACATATGGCTTACCGTTTCCACAATGTGATGAGATTCATTCTCGACATTAACCATTCATGAATGATTATAAAATATATAATAAATAATAATGAATTATATGACCAAATAATGAAACTGGAATTATGTATATATATATATATTACATTTACTTACTTCAATACAATTTAATAACGAAACTAAAATATCATTCTTTCATACTTAAAACCTACCGTCTTAATCAATGAGATGGGTGGGACATATATTTTCCTCAAATGAACTAGGTGAAGATTTATATCTCATGAGATATACATGAATGAAGGAACCAATAAATCTAGTTCAGTAACACATGTCTGGAATGACACGCAACTCCGATTCAGTAATGCACATTGTCCACAATGATAGTCTTGGAAGAAATGCCTTGGCTAAAATGGAAATAATGCAATGTTTTTATTAGATTTCCACAATTAAAGATTTTATTCCAATTCTATTCTATGATTGTTAATGTAAATTTATGATCCATTCCTTACGTACATCCAATATTTATTTCATGAATCCGGATTTGGATGTTTAAACTTTCTATTTGTGTTTTTATGTTCAAAATTTTATGGTTTGTTTCATGTTCTCCTTGTTTACCCATATAGAGTATTTGAGCTCACACTTTTTATGTTTTCTTTATCCAATATATAAAGAATGGTTTTATGTAGGAAATCAAAAGGGGAATATTCTAATGGGATATATTGAATATCTTTCACCATGATTAGAGGATTATGTTCCATGTTTCCAAAGGCACAAAACTAATATCATATTTGGGCATCTGTTTTTGTCATTTTTTAAGTATACCACAAAATAAATGAAATTTACATGTACGTAAATCTAGGGTGTCTAAAATTTTTATTAGAATGAAGGTTTAGTCATCCTCTGGAAACTAGGATTTGAAAATTTTAGTGAGATCAGTAGAGATATTTCAATGGTTTGTTTAGGGATGTCCCTAAGGCTATGTCTAACTATAGATTACTATCCTCGAATTATGGAAATGATAATTAATTTCCTAGTATTAAAATTAATATGTTAGATATTGAATGTACCCCCATGATAATGTTGTTTTTATAGTATGATTTTTTCCTCTCACACTCTTCTTTTTGGGTTTTAGACAATGGCTGGAACATGAAGGAATCATGTTAATGATCAATGGGAAATGAAATGATTTTCCTCTTGAACAACCAAATGTTATGTGATATGGAATGGAAAATATAATTTTTATACTTACACAAGCTATGGATCATTCTGTATTTACAAATGAGTAGAGAATTTAAGAACATTCTATTGAGTCCTTCATGAGGCAACATCCACCTTATTTCAAAGTGTCTTCTAATAAAATTGTTGCTGAACAATGAATTAGTACCATTGAATATATATTTTCCATCCTTCACTATCTATAACCTCAAAAGATAATTTTTTCTATCTATAATTAAGAAGGTGAAGTAGAAAAGTGGTGGAATCTAATTAAGAATACAAGTCAACAAGATGAAATTTAATCCATGGAATGGGATGAGTGCGACAACTTTTTTTCAGTAAGTAATTCCCTTGTATTCTTTGAAAATATATGTAAATCGAGTTCATTGAGCATAAAAAATTTGAAGATGAATCTGTTGTCACATAAAAGGTGAATTATTCTTAGCTTGTAAGGTATGGTTTTGGAATTAACATCGAAACTAAAAGTAAAGATAATGGATTCTTCATTGTATTAAAACCATGTCATCGAAGGGAAATAGATATAAGAGACTTTAATTTCTATGAAGAGATTTTGTTTTGTGCAATCAAGGTATAACATGATGTTGGTGTTACATATCCATCATAGGTTTTTGAATAGAAAAGAAATATAGGGTTCAAGGAAAAATCTCAAAACAATTATTAAAAGATGATGAATGTTTCCCTATACTCAAGGTGTGGAAAGAAACATGGGGGATATTGTCTCAGTGGGACTAAAATTTGATACATGTGCGAAATAAAAGTTCATTGAGCAGTTGAGTGATGAAGTAATGGAAAAAAGTTTTCTAAGGATGTGAATAGAGATAAGACTACAAAGAACACACCATCATCAGTTCAACGAAACAAGTGTAAGGAAATGTGGAATTATTCTAACTAATGCCCTAATAGAAAGGTTAATTATGATCAACATCAAAAACCTATTATGGAAAAAGAAAAATGGAATCCACATGTGATCACTATTACTGATGTAGAGTATGAAAATGATGTGGAAGAATGATTAAGTGTTTTTGTAATGGGATTCGAGAATAGTGTTGTGGAATCTTATTTTTAGTATTATAATATATTGGAATATCTATGTCTTGGTTTATTATGGTTTTCATTAATTATATGGTAATGGTAAATATGAAAATTGATTGATATATTTTTGGAAATAAAATTATATGTACATAATTACGGGGTAAAGAGATAATGCGATGTTTGATAGTATTAATGTGATCTTGAATAATAAAAAGAAAAAGTTATATCACAGTTTGAGTATATATAATTTTTCATATATTTGGTTAGTGCGGAGAGTTAATTTTGATATAATTCGTGTTGTCACTATAGATATATGGAAATTTATGTTATTATCATGTTTCAAGAGAATAATTAATTATGTTATTAAGATGTTTGGAATGTTTCAAGTCAAAACTACCAAATGAGATATATGACACAAATGTGATGTTGATTTAGTTCACTTATTTAAAAAAATTTATATCTTTAATTTTTGGTAGTATTGTAACGTTATCCATTTAGGGATTTTATAAGTTATTTTCTATTTTATGTTTGTTAGATTAATGTATTATCTCAAAATAGGTGGACTTATGCCTATTGGATCACTTGTTCTAACATTCTTGTTGAGATAGATGGAATGGCCTATCATTCTATCGCTTGATCTTCTAACACTTAAATAATGAAAAATACAACATAAATTATTCAAATAAAACATGATGTGGAATATGACCATGGAACCAACATTGGTTATATTGTACCAAAATAAAGTATTTATTATCATGAAAAAATCATCATCTTTAGGAAAACGATCTCGAAACCAAAAATGTTATCCTTGTACTTTCTTATCCAATGAATCTGATAATCCCTTAAATCAATGAAGATTTATGGCTTTATTGTTTTTAAATTTCTCCAAAACTTATTCTCTATCATCATCCAACAGAGCAAGATGGGTAGATTTCTATTCCAAATCCATGTCTTCACTTACCACCTATGTTCTCTTATGTGGAAACCCAATGATGAGTTACTTGGGGTAACCGTTATATTTATAACATTCCTTTTTTAAAATGACGTATTAGTATCCCTTTTTACGATGCGGGGGTAGAATGTAATATTACAAGATTTTATTAATAGATTATTTTTAATTTCATTTATGTATTGTGTTGTAGGCTACACCAAGATTAGTTTTCTCTATATGCTACATCATATTAGCTTATAGTATACAAAACACTATTATTAGCATGTGTTCCACCCAATTTCATGTTATTTTGATAGAATTAATTTAATGATACACTAGGTATAGATTTTGTTCAATGAATAAATAAACTAATTTGGTATTATTTAGTATGAAACACCAAATGAATCTTTCACTACTCACACCACTAACTTGTCTTGCATTACATGCAAGAGAGACCTTCCTAGATAGCTTACGTTGTACGCGATATCAAGTTTCACTAAATAATGATATATTATTTAATGGGATATAATCTAGCCATTATTAATAGTATTAAAAACATTTTGAATTTTATATAACATTAGAATTCATCTTACACATTTCTAGAACATGATATAAGAACAAAATCAAGTTTTTGGATAAAAGAAGTATTTTTTAAAAAATGAAGTTTTACCACCTTTTGAGGGAGAACCCATTAAAAATCATGTTTTTGACACTCTTATAAGTTAAACCTGACAATATAAACTCTTTCATTGGATTCTGGGAATAAAAATATTATTTGTTTTTCAATTTTATTTATTTTTCAAATAAAATTAAAATTTTAATAAATAGGGAAAACCCTACATTTTAATTAAAAACATCCTTTTTATCTAATTTATTTATATAGATATATTATATTTTTAATTTGTTTTAAAGTGTAATTTCTGTAAATTTTTATAATTTAATCCAATTTTTTCCATTTTAAGAAATTTTACTTTTAAATTGTACATAAATGAATGTTAATATTCTGATAGTTATTACTTTTTAAAAACTAGTTTTTTGACTACGAGAATTAATTTTAAATTAATTACTGCAAATTATGTGTTTTGAATTAGGAAAAATGGATTCCATATTTAAAATCATAAGGATAACATTTTTTAAACTGGTACTTCTATTTTTATACATTTTGAATTGTAACTTCTATAATTATTTTATTTTCCATGTTTAAAGGGTAAATATTGTAAATAAGGGTAAAAAATTAATATTATAATTATACTAAACAACCCTAACCCATGTCCAATTACTATTGGATGAGACATTTCCAACCATGGGAATCCTTGGGTCTATTTTTGAATTACATGGATTCACTTGGATGTGAAAATGACATTTTGTAAGATTTAATTTAAAGTAAAGATAATTATATCCTAAACATTTAACATTTACAAAATTGAATTTAATATACAGTTATATAACTTATATCTATTTCTATAAATTTTAATTAGGAATCGAAAAATATTTAATACATCATGGAATTTTATTTATAATTTTTATACACCATACATATAAATTTATTTATGACATAATAATGATGTATTGATTACCATATTAATGAATGATTTATATAAATAAGATTATAAATTCTAAAATAAATTTATTTTGAACCTTTTTATGAAATCCAATAATTTAATTGATGATTATGACTTGATATATTTTAATTAATTAAGTTTTTTCGAAACAATAATGTTTTTAGGGATTTTTAAAAAGTCATGATATGGATATTATAAAAATTGACAAAAATGAGTTTTTAAAACAAATACTATTTTATTAAGAGTACTAAAAATAAATTATTCTGGAAAATGAATTATATAAGGTTTAAAATTTCATTAATGAAACACTTTAGGTTATATTTTCATTTTATAGTCACTATATTAATCGTATAGTATAAATTTACAAGAAGACATTGAAAGATTTAAATTAGTAAACTAAGAGTTAAATCTAAAATATAAAGTTAAATCTGAGACCTAAACCTATCTAGAACCTATTGGATGAGAGTTTTTGAAACATTCCTCATCTGAAATTATAATAAAATTATTTGGAGAAATTTTTAAACTGAGAATAATTTTGTAATAAATTAATACTTTGAGAGTTTCCTCAAGTGACCATCTATTTTCTAATAAAAGGGCTTCTCCTCCGTCTCGTATTCACACCGTTTTGAGCCCTCAAACTCTACCAAACTATTATAATTTCTCTTGTAAAAATTCCTATTAAAATTATATATGTTCTGGTATTCTCATAAGACCAACTCTCATGCCCTAAGAGAAAATTTAAATAAGGCACATTGAGGAAGAGGTAATCTCATCTTCCGATTCATTAAACTTTCTTTCTTCTTATACTTCATATTAATTAGTTGTTTCATTATAATGTATTAAAATAAGTATAAATCATATAATTATATTTTATTATAAATATTCAACAATCATATTTCACCTTTTATCCATCCTTTGAAAAATGAAATCACCGCACGTCCGTACGTACGACTTACCGTCAACACACTGTGGTGTAATCTGTTTTTCTCCACCACCTTACATAGATGGGTATAATGATGGGAATAATTACTATATATGACTATTATAACATGTTAATAATTATGAGATATTATAAAACATTTACTAAAATACCATTCAAAATTTTTGGAAGCGATGTCGTTGCTCGTGTGTACGTACGACTTACCATCTCCACGACGCGATGTGATTCATTCTCCATGCTAACCTTTCAAGAATGATTATAAAGTATTTAAAATAAATAATAATGAAATATACGACATAATAATTCTACTTTATTTATGTATATATATATATATATCATTTAATTACTTCCATTCAATTTAATAAGGAAACGAAAACAACATTCATGCGTACTTACGGCCTATAATCTCCATGAATGGTGTATTCCATTTATTTTATTTTTACATTATATATATATATATATTTATATACTGAATATATATAATATATAAATCATTTTTTAAATTTTCGAATTATTTAAATCATGATATAATTAATAATATCAACAATAAAAATTCAAAACATGTATGATAAATAAAATGATTATTTCCCAAAACGTTGCTTTAACAAGGAATAAAAAAATGGACATTTAATATAAAGTGGTATGTGAATCATATATTATATCATAAATATTATTATGGGTTTTTACAGGTTAATAGTATGTTTAATCCTAGTATACAAGAGTTTTAGAAACATACCGAAGAAATAATACCTAAAGTGAGTGATAATTTTGCAATCTTATTTTTATTCGAGACTGATTATACGTAAATATTTACAAGTTATATATTTATTATCAATGTCCATGTTTCCTAAAAATGATTTCATAAAGATTTTATTATTCATTGATTTATTTTTTATGTATTTTTACCCATTTTTGAATTTTACTAAATTATATGGAAGGAATCATTCTTTTGTTTACCATACGAGGGACTTTTTTTTGACTTTTCCAGCAAAAGTACGAAGAGAATGTTTTTGTTTAAATTATATGGAATGTATGGATTATTATAGTTTCACAACACCTTATTTACAAAAATAATCCTATAATATATATCATGTTTCTTTTAAATTTTTTTTTCTTTAAAAATTGCACAGAATTTTGAGAAAAGAAAACATTTTTGAAGAAGAATGGATATTTTCTTCAAAAAATATGTTTAAGTGGTTTATCAAAATTATTTCCTTCTAAGATGATTCTACTTAAAAAATTTATGTTTCTAACCATATTATATCTATGATTTTTTTGTTTTAACGATGAAATGGTATTTTATATGGATTATGGTATGATGGAATGATGTTTAAAAAAAACCATTTTATTTCTTGGGTTATGCTATGAAGAATGATTTATGATTTGCAGAACATGTAAAAATGATTTCATTATGATATCGGTGGGACCTATATCTATCTCCAATGCATCACTAAAATATTTAAATCTCATGAGATTGAAATTACTGAAACGGGAAGTAAATATTCTTCAGTAATAAATTGTCTAAAATACAAGTAATCCCGGTTTTGTAATGGACTTTGTCCAATATGATAGTCCAGGAAGTAGTGCCCTGGATATTATGGAAATAATATTATGTGCTTATTAATTTTACACAATTAATTATTTTCCTACAATACTATTCTATCATGGTTAATGTTTAATAATTCATGCCTTATGTACGTCCAAGAATTATTTCACGAGTGATGATTTTGATGTTTAAACTTTATGTTCTTGTTATTACATTAAAATGATTATGGTTTGTTTCATGGTTTCTATGTTTAACCATAGGGAACATTTGAGGTCAACCTTTTTATGTTTTCTTTTCCCTAATATATAAAGAATGGTTTTAGGTTGGAAAAAAGTGGAATATCTTTATGGTACATGTTATGATCTTTCACCATGATTAGAAGATTATGTTTGGTTTTTCCAAAAACACTAAAGTAAAATAGTCTTTGGCAATATATTTGTGTCATGTATTAAGTATTACACAAAAGAAATGTAATGTGTATGTACTTCAAGCCTGGGTCTCTATATTTAACTTATGCTCAATTTCTTTTTTTGTGTGGTTTGTAATTTTTTTTTGTTTATATTAGTGAAACATAATGACATCATATTAAATAAATTTTCAATATAATTGTCAAATATTTTTTATTTTCATAAGATAATTTAAAAATTTTATTTATTGTATTTATTATTATAGGCCATTTTATATAACATAAAATCTTCTATATTCGTCCATAGTAAATATATAGTGTTATTAACCAAATTGGATTATATATAATTTTATTATATTTTAAATACAATTCATTACACCTATCATGGTAATAGTTAGAATTTTTTTTAATGATATCTTTTTATGTAATTATATTCTATTCACAATAGGTATAACCTATCAATATATTGTTATTAATGTAATGTTTTAATTTATATAATGTGTATGTTTATCTAAACTAATATTAATTTTTTTATTTAATACCTTATTGATGATAAATTCCATGTTACATAAATTTAATTCATAAAATCATTATAATTATTTTTATTATTGTTTGGGACACTCATAAAGGATAATTCTAGTAGAAATTTTGAAAAAGGAATAGTTTATATGTATATCGAATTATTTTTTTGACCACATAAACATTTATGCATATAAAATTATTGAATTGTTGTCTGTATATGAAGAAATCATGTTCTCCTTATGAAGGTCCTAATCAAAGGGTCTTTATCAAATAGAAGGTGTCCCTTAGTGGATGGCTATAGGGTTTCTCCTAGGATGTTAAGTTATCACTTACTATTCTTGTTTTAACATTCTAATATTTTTTATATTATTGTATAAAAAATTAAATCATAATAAATGATGGCATTTATTTTTTATGTTTATAAACATAATGTTAAAATAATTGAATGAGAATAAAAACAAAATAAGTGCTAGGATGTATTTTAATAGGTCCTTATGTGAATTAAAATATATTCCCTCATAGTTGTCCTTTTTATATAATTACCTCACTCAATAAGTATAATCAATTTCATCCACACACTAACCCCTCATAATATTTATTATATATGATCACTTGTTTAATAAAAATAATAATTGAGAACTCTATTCACTCTATTATCCTCTTCGATGGATGGTAAAATAAAACTATCCATTCATGATAGCGAAATACTCAAATCATCGGGCCACAATCACATTTTATTCCACATTTTATACACACATAATTATAAGTATTTATAGATAATAAATAATTGGGAGGAATTAAAAATAATTTATATGGGAGAGTGACAGATTAGTGACGAGTTGTAGTGATATGATCAACACATTTACTTCCTCAACATCAACTACCTCACTAGAATGAATGAAAATTATTTTTAAAATAAAAGAAATAAATTGTGAAACACATTTTCATTACCACTCAAAACAATAATATGCGGTTATCACTCTGTAGTCATGGATATGGAGTGTTATTAGGGATAGTACTCACACCATAAATAATAAAAATTAAATATAGAGGTACCCAAATAATATGGATAGTGCTAAACCATCCCTTTTATTTATAGTATAACCTAGAACCCATTCCCATTGAGTATAAAATTAACATTAATTAAAATGAAATGATATTTTTTGTATGATTTTGGAGTAATTACCTATGCACAATTTATATCCTTAATAAAACATTTTATAGATATCCCTTTTTGTGGATCATTTTTTTTCAATAGATTCAGTTAAATGTCTAATATCCCACAATTGATCCAATCTATATATATATTCATTGTGGCTTGTTTGGTCCTTCTATACTACTTTTATATGTTATGGGAATTAATTAATCAATATGAGAAACCCATTCTAAATATTTTTAATCCCTTTTAAACTTTGGATATTTAATTGTAGTTTATTTAAATTCGTGTATGTGTAAGGTAAGTATTTTATGGGATGGCCTACTTCAACTTTTTGGGGATGGATCTGTACATAAATATATACTGGTGTTGATATAACTATTGTTTGATTTTATTATTGGTTGGACACCATGTTTATTATGTTGAGATGTTTCATATTTACTCTTATACCATGTAGGGTGGTGCATAATTTCTTCAGAAACCTAGTGTAAAAATCTGGTGAATTATACTTGCAACATATAAAACAATTAGAGTGTTATTGAAATTACTTTTAATGATATAATATTCAAGGAGTCTTGGTGGATCTATGAACTATTATAAAAGTTAATCTATGGCAGTGTTGTGAATGTGTATTAAATGTTCCTGTGTACTAGTAGTTTTGACTAAAATTTAAATAATATTAGACACAATTATATCAATGGAAAATGGGTTGAAGTTTTCTAGTTTAATCCTTGAATTCATGGTTCATACATAGAAATATTATAGTAGGTGTTGGATAAGTGAAACGAATATGAATGTATAATGTGTTTCTGAATTATAAAAGTTGAAAATACCCTAGTGCTTGTTTGGATAAGAATTGAAAGGGATGAATATAGAATAGTTTTATTTTTTCATTTCTTAGGTATTAGTGGGTTTTATTATTTATTGATGTTTGATAGAGATTCCATATAAGTTGGACTAGTACATACAACCTAATTATTATCTGTAGACTAGATTTATTGATTATACTATCTGCAAGCTATAAATAAAATAATTAGAAAAATTATGTGGGTTTTCTTGATGCTGGGTCTATATGAGATATAATAATGGGTTCAATATCCAAACAATTTAAAATATTGATAAATTGTGTACCAAAATTTCTATATTTAAATATGAAAATATATTTTAATATCTCAGTAAATATAATTTTGAATTTTTATCAAACTAAGTAACTTATATGTATAATTTGATTACAAATGTCACTTAATTCTAAATACTCATTAATTGACCAAATTTAAAAAAATGGAGCATTATTTTACCATCAAAAAAAATTAAAATATGTAATAAAATTTTTCATTCAATTAAACTGTATTTTAAATTTTAATTTTCAGAAAATCATCAAAATTTTTAACCCAAATTTGAACAAGAATAAAACACATGATTTTTTCTCAGATTAGTTGTTCCAAAATAAGTTTAAGAGATTATAATTTCAATTTTCTAGCCAAAAATTATTTATTATAGATCATATTCACACATCCTTATATTTTCCTAATTAATAATTAGGAAAAATAAAAATCAAATTTGTATTCAAATTTACAATAAAAATATTAAAGGCACAAATCAGATTCCGATAGACTGATCAACCATTGATCATAAATTTTATCCAAATATAACCAATAACAAATAAAATATATCTTTATCAAAATGTAAATTCATTGATAACTATATAATATTATGATTTCATATTCATCCATAATTTTATGAAAAATAAACACCACACACTATAATTTAAATGTATAGGAAATGTAGTTCGAATAAAATATAAATCCTTATTTAGTTCATGTAGTCCAACCAACATTTTCAAAAATATGTTCTTTTAATTAATTCATCATATAAAAAAATTAAGATTATTTTTAATTCAAATATGTTTTCACGTTTAAATAATTTAGGCTTTTTTTACATTTCAATTATTACATATGCGGTGAAAAAATTACTTCTTATATTTTAAACCAAAAAGATAAAAATCTCCAATAGTAGATTAATGTATCTTATTTTAATAAGTTTAGTAAGTAATTGAAGAAAAAATGAATCACATTATATTTCAATTATTTTCATTAAAAAAATCAATTTATTATATATATATATATATATCTAAATACACACACACATATATATAAAACCATTAAAAATACCGAACATCCTTTTCAATAGTGAGAGTAACTTATCAATTCATTTTAATTTGGTTTTACATGAGTCATTTATGAATTTTATTCCCATGATTTTATTTCCTCTATACATACAAAATTTGACTCTTTATTTCCATTAAATACTCATTTTGTAAAAAATACTATAAGGATTATATTTTCACTCTTCCCTGAAGAGAAATTTATTTTCAAGGACATACTACTTATTAACACATGTATGTTTTACACATGATTTTCAAAATTATAAATTCACCACATAGGTAGAAAATAAACTCTGTTAATCTTGAGGAATTAAATATGATTAATTTCAATGTTTAAGGATTGGTGGGTAATCGTATTAACAATAAAGGATCAATGAGAAGGTTATATCTTATTTACAATGCATGATTAAGATCAATACTACTCTATAAAATATTCCTTAATCAATTCACAGGCTAATTATGTAACCCAACTGACTTATCTCTCCCTTTATATATTATTCACAATATAATTCGGAATATAAAATGATGAATACATTATATTTATTCCTTATGTGTTATTTATAAAATATGTCTTTTTAATATAAATTTTTATATTATTTCTTTTGTTAGAATATTAGAGGTGAAATAATATAGAAATTATTTATTACCTCTTAGTTTCTCTTTCCCATAACTAAAGAAGTGGAAACAATTCATTCTCTCTATAAAAGTTCCATTCATTGCAAATATACTCAATAAAAAACATCCCACACACTTGACTTTAAATATAATTAAAAAAATACTAATGGTGATATTGGAAAGGGAAAATTATCATGAAATATGGGTTCACATAAAAGTTCATTCCTAGTATCTAAGGAGGAAAAGAGTGATAAATGAAATGGTGGGTCTTATTGGATGAAAATGGGTCTCAAAAATATTTTATAGTTGTATGAGAAATATTATTTAATATGAAATTGTGTGAAAAATAGTGAAACAAAATTCTAGATCACAATATATATCCCAAGTGTATCTCGAGAAAATGAAGGATTTATGATGAATATGTCATAAAAGCATAGATTTTAAATTAAAAGTTAAATATTAATGTGTTACATTCACCCATGGGAATGAATTTATTTAAAATTATAGAACAAAATTAGTATATTTAAAATAGTTATAAAAGGAATAGAAAACAAATCAAGAATTATTTGATCATTAACTTTATGAAAATATGGTCATGTTATGAAAAACTAACTTAGTGTTTAATAATGACTCTGAGTATTTAGTTTATCTTAATTAAATTTTGAAAAAAAACAAAAAACAATAAAAAAACGATTTAAAAAATTTGAGAATAGTTTTTAGTCAGAAAAATTAAAAAAAAAACATATAAATAAAATAAAAAATACAATTAATTATTAATAACAAATGATAATAGTATCTATAGACCCCAAACTTATTATATTAATTAACATCATTTAAAATCATATTATTTGATGAAAAGTTCATTTAGAAAAAATGAGTATAGTAAAAAGCTAAATACTAACGATCATGAATTAAATAATAGTTATTTTGATTATTTTTGTAAAACATTGGAATATAGATATTACCCAAAAAAATTCTACTAATATTATTCTTCATATAAAATATGATATTACACATTATAATTTATTATACGAAAAGAATAAAATAATTAGAAAATTTATAAAAAATAAATCATTACAAATTAAAATAATGATAATATTATCAAAATTAAAAAAGTTCTTGGTAAAACCCCAATTTTATGACTCCTTTATAATATATATAGTAAAACAATCATATTGTTATCTGAAATTAAAAAAAGAATTTTATTTCCATGATTTAAACCCTCACATCATTGTTGGGGCCTTTTTCTTCTAACTTCCCCTTATTTTGAGGTTCACTTTTCTATGATTGTGTGTGTTTATGTCCATTTTACAATAGATATTTTGTTATAGTGTGGGTGTAGTATTTAAGGGGGATCCTCATAATTTCCAAATTAAGGAACCCTAAGGGTTATATATACTTTTTATACCTTAATAGGAACTAAAAAAAATATTTTATTTCAACAAACCTTGACAGCTATTTTATAGATTTATCTTATTTTTCACCATCATAAAATAAATGAATTACTTGTGTTAAATCAATATTATTTAATTGAGGTAATCAATATTCAAATAAGAAATAGTGAAATTAAAATGAAATGATTTTAAATTAATATTGTCTCTATCAATTTCTTTAGATAGAATATTTATTTTATATTCTAATGTCTCTTGAAATTTATTTATTGTTGATGTAGGCATTGGAATTTCTAATTTTTTTTAAATACAACAAAACACTATTTTAGTTTTCTTTAATCCATGTTTATTACAATAAATATGATACCAACATAAATTTTTTTCAAAATCTAAACTAATTATTCAAAGTAGGTTCCCTTGACCAAAATATTAAATACACTTTTATTACAATTACATTTATACAATTTGGTATACACTTGTGTTTATTCTTATAGTAATAGTGTTTATACTTATGTATCCAATTTTTAAATGGAAATTTACATCGAAAACAAGTTAAATTAAATGGTTATAGTAGTTACCACCTATAATGATAAAATTTAGATACCATTACAATAATCATTAACATATATCCTATGGTTCAGATTCACTATACTGATGGGACATATATAATGTCTAACTACCAGGTGACGAGTCTCACAATCATTGATAATTCAACTAATAGATATTTAAATTTGTAATCTAGATTAGATGATATTTTGATAATTTTACCACCAAAAAGAAAACAACATGTCTTAGCTATCATTGGTAATTACTATCTTGGAACATGTGAATTGGTCTCCTGAATTGAGATCATCACCAATTTGTATCATTTGATTGTAAAACTTATTATATGTAAAAAATCATGACATTTAATTTATAGTGAGTAAGCTTGTGTTGGGTGTGTCATTGGCGGTATGAAATTGGTTGAATGATCAAGATAAAATATCTTTATTCCTTATTAATGAAAAAATATCTCGTGGGCCTTGGATAACCATGATTATAGTACCGTCATTAAATCTGTTTCATTAGTAATAAAAGGCGAGTGTATCTAGAAAGGTCATGAAATATATAAATCATCAAAAGGATGATGACATAAGTGTGCATCCTGCTTTATATAACATCATGATGTAAAAAGATTATAATATATAGAACATGTTTATAAGAGGTAGTCATAGATTTGATATTACTTGTTCCTTAGGGTCATGATGGGTTGCTACACTTTTATCTCAATATGTGAGTTGGACTCACTACTATCTAGATAAAGACCTAGAGAGAAACCCACAAAGTTTATCCCAAGGTTCAACCTATTTAGAAAAATATATGTTTTGATCGATGTGGCCTTAGGTTTGGGTGCTAGTGAATATACAAGTTTGATCGATCTCAATTAAAAATAATACAATTTTATTTCTCATGTTTAGAATAATGAACATTTAACTTTTATCTCATGGTATTAATATGTTGATTGGTCCAAAAAGAGAATATGAGAAAAATATAATTATTTAAACAAATATAATTTGTTCACGGTTTGTTAAATATTCAAGGGAGTTTATAAGCCAATTTAGTTGTTTTTTTATCAAAGAAGATGTTAAAGAGTTACCAGTGGGTGATAAAATGTTCATAACATTAATGGAATTTTTAATTACTTTAGAAGTGTGAACAAGGGTCTAAAATCAAGGATGTATCATTCAAGAGACCAAATTGGAATTTTGGAAAGTATAACCTAAGTTTAGAACTAAATTTTATACTCAATAATAGTTTTGCATATCAATTTAATAGATTTTGGTCAATATTATCCACTATATAATGTTTTATAGAGATAACCTATATAAAGTACAAGGCTCAATAAATCTCTAGTTATAGATCAAGTAAGATTTCATCATCTGATCAAATAGACATTGGGAAAATATTTAATTTCCCAATCTAGAGCCCATGAATAGAATATTAATGATCAAGGAACTATGGTTCATATATGGATGATGTATATTATTCAAATTTGTAAATTTTTAATCCACAATATGATGATGATGAGTGAATAAATTTAGTGATTTACCACAAACAAGAAACCATTTACCATATCATTTATTTTTTTTCTGTATAATTAAATTGAATTTCATTTAATCCTTTGAAAAATTTGAGTGAGGGGATTTTTTGTATTCAATTTTTTTAAAATGAAAATGAAACCAAAAAATTAATTTTTTTATCTTTCAAGCTTTTGTTGTGTCTTGTGTTGTTTCAATTGTTATCAGGGTTAAAGTGAAACAATTTATACCAAAAAATTTAAAATTTGATTAAATTCTCTAATATTTAGGTTTTTATATAGTCCCCGTGAAACTGAAGACATATCTATCCATGTTTTTATTTTCAAGATATTAATAATTCGTGATTTTTGGGATTTATGTGATATTATTGATCATATTGAAATATTTACTTTTTAACATTAATTTCTTCTAGTGTAATATAATTTTAGCTGGAGAATGATTCATGTGCATTATGTGTCTTCCAGTGATACTGGTAGTTAGTTGGTGGAGTTTAGTATCAGGATGGATTGTTATGAAATATTAAATTTTATGTCCAAAATAAAAATAGGGGGTAAGAATTTCCTTCCATGTGGATGGATAATATTTAAAAATAAAACAAAAAAAACTATCCAAGACTGATAAATGGCATGTACTCCTCGTTCCCTCCCCATATTAGAAAATTTGGCATCCCATTTTATAGGGTGACCCAATAATTTATTTTATTGTTATATATATATGGTATTTATATTTTAATATATTATATAAATTAAATATGATAATATATTATAATATAACATGTTAGAGCTCAAGCCACCCTTATTCAAATAAAAACAAGAAAACATATTTCAAAAATGGGAAAAGAGATAACCAATTATATATATTATGTATACATATTTGGAAACCCAAATTTGGACAACCTACATTTACCCATCTCTATCTGGAAGAATTTGGTATAATTCGGAGCATCCCAACCCAACATGCCTATCACTATCTCAAAATAACATTTTATGATCCACTTTAGGTCCAAACATATCAAAAAATAACAGAAAAATTATAGAAATTAAATTTAATTATTTATAATTTTAAAAAGCTATTTCAGACATCATGGGATAAATTGGTAATTAATAATATTTTTTGATCATGTTAAAGCATTCAAAATTCCATCAAGTTGAACTTTTAAAATTTAATTTATTCTTATGAAATGTTATTTCATATTTACTTATAATGTGTTTAGAGTAACACATGTATGTTTAGTTTATTATTTATTTAATTTAATTTTTTAATTTATGTTTTAAAATTTCATAATTATTTTAATTTTGATGATATGTGCATCATCTATGTAACAAACCATGATTTCATAGTATGTTTTCTCATTAAAGTAATTCAATAGCTTGCGCTTCACACAACACCGAGTTTGAGGGCACCACACCCTACCAAACTAGCTGTTAAAAAAATGGTTATGAATTGTATTGAATTCATTTGGAATATTATATACTCTATATAATTTTAGTGTCCATATAATTTGTTTCTTAGACAAAATATAAGAACAAATTCATTTTTTAGATAAAAGAAGAATTTTTCAAAAAATTAAACATTACCTCTTTTTAATGGAGAAAAAATTTTTAAAACAATATTTCACACTTATATATTCAATTTAATGAAATTATATTCTTCTTTAGAAGTAGGAAAACCAAATTTAGTATCGATAAATTTTTGGTACTTTTCTGATAAATTTCATATTTTGACGAATAGTCAAAAATACAATGTTTTAATTGAAATCAACCTTTTTAATAATAATTATTTATAGTTTAAAATTATTCATTTGGAAGGATTTAAAAAATAATTATATTATAGTTTTACAATTTAATAAAATTTAGGTCAATATAACTAATTTCACATTTAAAATTGACATAAACACATGATAATATTTTGTTAGTTTTTACTTTTAAAAAACCTTCTTTTTGGTTTTGACAATGGGAATTAATTTTAAATTAATTAATTTTACTTCTATGTTTTGATTTTGTAAAAATATAATTCATTTTTGAATTTGTAATACCTATATTATCTTTGGGTAAATTTTTGTATTTTTCTGAAAAATTTCAATTATTGATGAATAGTGAAAAACACTACGTTATTATTTAAAATTGAATTTTAATCAAAAAATTTATTTATCTTATTTAAATTTATTTTAAGTAAAAATAGATATATAATAGCTATATTATTTCAATGTAATTAATTTGAGTCATTTCATTATAAAATTTGATGTATTAAATTTTATTGAACTTTTTATCCTCTTTTAGCCATTTCTGAGGAGCATTTGCGAATTTACATAAAACATAATTTTACCGCTTATGTGAGTTGAATTCGAAAACTCTGAGTGACATGGTTAATACAATTAAGTAAAATGTGGTTCAATAATATGAAAATAATTTTTTGTGAATAGTAACTTTTTGACTTTTTTTAACCATGGTTAAAGTATATAAGAAAATTAAGGGTAAAAATTATATCATAATTACCCTAACACAAGTCCTAATTCTATTGTATAAGTTCAATTAGACATAAACACAACCTTAGGAATAAAATATGACCCACTTTTCTCCACTTGGATTAGATTAAGACATTTATTAATATTTTATTTAAAGAGTAGTTAAAAGAGTTAAATTCAATGTTTAATAAGTAAAAAAATTTTAATATAGGGTTACACAAAATTTAAATTCGACTATAAATTTTCATTATAATTATAAAATTATTTTCTACATAAGAGTATTTTATTTATAATTTTTAGACATTAAATAATTTAATTTATTTATGACACAATGATGATGCAATAATTACCTTATTAATGAAATATTAAAATAATTGATATTATAAATATCCAAATAAATGTAAATTGAGACTTATGATGAATTAAAATAATTTTATAGGTTAATATGACGTGGTAGCATTTGTTAAATACAATATATTAGAATTAATAAAGTATTTATGACTTTCAGAAAAATAAAATACTAAATAGTGTCAAAATTGACATAATTGAGTTTAAAAAAATACCATATTATTAATTGATATAATATTCCTAAAATTCTAAGGTTTGGAAAAAGGAAATAGATAAGGTTATATATATTAATAATGAACCACATGGGGCTCCCTCAAATTGTTATTGTATGTTTATTAACCATATAATATAAAAATACAAACAGACATGGTAAATGTGAAACAATTTTACTAAGAGTTAAATCAAAACGATAAGGTTAGTATGATGACCTAAACCTGACTAAAACCTATTGGTGGAGAGGTATTCAACCCATACTCACCTTATCCTCAAAATTATTAATTTTGTAGCCATTAAAAACCATAAATAATTTTATTATAAAATAATATTTCATGATTTTTCTAAAGCGACCCTCACCTCTCTTATAAAAGGGAACTTCCACTTATCTTAATTTCACACCTCCAAATACATTTGGCTTGGCCAAACCTGGCCCAAATATCCTCCCAACTATTTTCCATTCATCCTAGTGGCCTTAATTTGTTCAAGAAGACAACCTATGGAGCCCTTTCGATCAAATCAAAAGGAAGAACCGAAGAAGTCGTAAATATTTCATCACATCTTTCAAGTTCTTTTGTCCTTCCACTTCCTCTTTCTTTGTTGTTTCCATTTTAAAATAATAACTCAAATGCCTTATATATACTAATATGTTATTAAAAAAAATAACAAACATATTCATTATTCTATCCATCATGTGAATGACAAAGTCACCATACGTTCGTACGTACGGCTTACCGTCTCCACGTCATGGTGTAGATTGTTATTCAAAGAATTAATTATTTGGATGGGTATAATAATGAATATAACTAATGAAAATAATAAATATGACATGTTAATAGTTCTGTAAATATGTTATACTATACAATTACATATGATTTCACCTTCAATATAATGATATTGTCGCTCGTGCGTACGTACGGATTACTGTCCCCATGACCGCAAAGAGATTCATTCCCCATCATAATTATTCATGAATAATTTTCATTTTATCATTAAAAATAATTTCTAGGAATTTATTATTATTCTGTATATGAATAAATAAAATCCTATCCATAAAAAACATGGCTTACCTAATAGAACCAATAATGGAAAACAGATCAGTTAACACCCAAAATGTTGATACTACTAAAATATTATTAACAATGAAATATTAGAGGATCATATGTGATATCATATTTATGTTTATAGTTATGGTATAATTTAATAAAAATTATTTAACTTTTATATAATAGGTTAACATACCCTCGACCATGGAAAAGTACAATGTAAGGGTTAATTGTAAAATCTATGCATTATCCAAGGTTGTTTTTATGTGAGTATCTACAAGGATATCATTATCATCTTCATATGTGCTTCATAAAAATATTTTCAAAAGGAATATTTTAAGGTTTTATGGATGGGACTCTTTAAGTAGATAATCATTTTAAATGTTTTAGATATTTATTCTTCTAAATCATTCTCATTAATGTAAATGTTTTCCAAATGGTTTTTAGGGATTTAATTATATGGACATTAATGTCTTTAAAATGTTAATTCCTTTCAAAAGATTCAAAGTGGTATGGGAAACTTTGATTAAAAAATGTCTTTAAATGTCTTCCTTTCTATATTTTGTGACTTTTAAATGTTTTTATGAAAAGGGATATTTCTCTCAAAAAGTTTTACAAATCATTTTCATCTATGTCAGCATCCTTTGATGGATTTTAAACTTTCTTGAAGATGATTTATTATGATAGAAATCATCCATATTGTATTGAAGGTTTTGTGATATGTTTGACTGTGTATGAGTTATTTTTTTTACCATTCATGGTTTACAGATAAAGTATTGGAATTTCATATGATAGTTTTAATAAGAATGTTTATGTTATGTTTAAACCATTTCATATGAGGAATGCATTGGACATAGTAATTGACAGGTGGAGCCCGCTATAGCTCCTCGATGAATCGGTTGGTCTCATTAGACAAAATAGTTTCCTGTCTCAAGGACATGACAAAATCTTATTTTTATTTTTTGAACAAGTCCTTTAATTTGTGGTTATGAAGTCTGGAATTATGCATTCCATCATTATGAAAGGGGAAACTGATATTTCATGTGATTATTCGACAAGTAGAATATCCATGTTAATAAGTAAATGGAATTATTTGATTTTATCTTTACCATATTACGCATAAGTTTAAGATTAAAAGGCTTTTGTTTTAGTCTTATACATTTCCTTAAATGTTTATGCTTATTTATGAATGTTTTCGCTATATTTTTATCCATACGGAGCATCTGAGCTCACCACTATCTAAGTTTTATTTTTCACCATATATGAAGAAGTATTTTATAGTTGACCTGCAGGGATAATATTAGGTTATAAGTTTGTTTAAAAGTGGAAAAATGTAGTTGATGTTTTTCTTCATGATGTAATGTAAAAATTATGAATGTATCTAGTACTTTTAAGGATACAAAACTGATTGGTCATTCAAGACATGATTCCTTTTATCATTCCAATGTATTAATATAATGCACCAACTCTAGGTAACTGGGGTCGATGTATTACAATCTATCCATTTTTAATTAGTATGAGGTCCTATGTTTCCGCATTTAAATGATAAAATATAATTTTACACCACAGGTTCCCATCAACTAAAGGTGAGTTTACATTGTCAAGATTGTATGAGTTCTTGGGGAAGGGGTTCTACTTGAAAGTCGGTGCATACCAAAATTGTGACGTACATGGAGTTACAACCATTGAAAATGAAGTCAATTATTGACTTAATGAATTAGCCTAGGTCCTTGGATAATCTATTATTCTCTTGATGGATTATCCAACTGTAAACAGATCATGGCCACATAATTTTTATTTTATTTTATCATATGTATCATTTTTTATTTTCTGAATGTGTATTTCTTATGCCTAATCACATAGTGTAATAATAAAAAAGAATGAATAGATAAAATGAATACGTGTGTTGACTGTTTTCTTTTTAAAACATTGTTATGTTGTGAGTATGACCACATAAAACAATAATGTTAAATAAAAAAGGATTTCATTTTCTAATATAAATTAACATATCAATCAATGAAAATATTATGACATTAAAAACCTTCCATTAATTGAATTATGACACAAATATTTTTTTGAGGTTCTCCTCATCCATAGTTTAGGGTGTATCCAACTACCAATGACTTGTTATCTGAGTGGTCGGTCGAACTAACCAAAGTAGGCTATAAATGAGTTGCTATATATTGCATGTTGAATCTTTAGAGGAAAATCATTGAGAAATTAAAAGTAATTATTTATAGGATTTGGTAATCTAATAAAAAGATCAAGGAGTTGTGAGTTGATGTGGATGGATAGTCAATGGCCTACCCAAAACTCATATAGTAGTGTAAATACCATATATGAGGATATGAAGAGATAATTAAGTATCATTTGGACTTGAAGAATAAAGTGACTGAGTATTCAAATTATAATAGTTGATGGATACTTGGATTTGATAAAATAGTGGGAGAGATTGAAAATTAATAATTAATAATTTTCTTATTATTATCATGATATGGTTCTAATATAATAATGTTACATTTCATTGACCAAATTGAAAAATCCACAAATTCATGTTCCCTAAAATTAATTATAGACAAAGAGAATATCAAAACTATCCATAACTTCTAGGAGTGGTGCAAGAACTTGCCTATATTACTACACCAATAGGGAATGATTTATGTTTTGTAATTCCCACTACATATTTTCCCCCATCAGGGAGAATGATAGCCAGATAGACGTACATGTTAGAAGTATAGGGATGATGTGCAAGATTTTTGGTGCTTTAGGTTGTCATCTAGGTATATGGACCCACAGAAAGGGCATGAGGAAAAATATTTTTTCCAAATTATATCTTATCTCTAGGATTTATACCTGAATAGATCTCTAGAATAATGTCATGTGATATCCATGAGCACTATATAGATTCTAGATAACCGAAGGAAATCATGAAGGATCTTATATACTCATGATGATCAGGTACATTGGGAGACTGAAGACCCTTGGGTTCAAATAGAACCAAGAAATAACAATTTATCACATTATTTATTAATTACCACATATCCACATAACATTAACTATTAATTATAATATGAATATCATGAATAATGTTCTCTAATTTTTTTATTTAGTTATACAAGATGGGAATGATATGAACAATTCTGACACTTTTCTCTTTATGGTGAATAGGTAGAAGAAAGGAAAAGGGAAGGTGTCAAAGCCTGTGCCCCTATCAAGTACACTAATGCACCTCCCTTTCAAAAAGAAAATGATATAGAGGGAGAAAAATGAGTTTGTGGAAGTATTATTTATATAAGGAATGAATGTTCCCTAGAAGAAAAATTGTATGAATATGATGAATAAACAATGTAAGGCTTCTACAATAGGTATATTTGTATTTGAATGAAATATTTCTATATCTAAATGTTGGGTATTGGATACTACATGTGGATCACACAGTTTTATGCAAATATAGGAACTGAGTAGATTCAAGTCAATTGAAAAAATATGACATGGATCCCAAGGTAGAAAAAAGAATGACACTAGAGAGAATAATAGTGGGATATTATTATCATATATTTCCAACTGTAATGGTTATTATAATAATTTTTTTTATCATATACTAACTCTTACCAGATATATAATTGCAGTGTTGAGTTTATACATTATGGGATATAATTTCAGGTTTGGAAATTCATTTTTTCTTATTTATAAGGGAAAAATATGTTACAGTATGGCACATATTAATAATTTATTTTATATACATAAAAAGAAAATTATGTTTTGGAAATCAATGTAAAATATTGTGGAAATAAATCATATTCTAATTTCCAATGGGATATCAATCTACGTCATGTAAATGATAAGTTCTTAAGAAAACTACATTAATTTGGTTACATAGACTCTATTGAGTTAAAACCCTTGTATTCATGTCATGTTTATTTTCATGGGAAAATTGTCCGAACACCTTTTACTTATAAAGGATAAAGAGATAAAGAACTACTCGTGTTAGTTCATACTAATGTATGTGGTCTATTTCTAGTAAACTAAAGGTGTGGTTACTTCTACTCATAACTATTCTAGATATTTATTTATCTATTTAATGAGGTATTATTAAAATTACTTTAGATTGTTTAAGGAATATCTGAATGAAGTGAAAATCAGTAGATAGACAATATTAACAAACTCTATTAAGAACATTTTGGGGTGTCAATTATCCAAGATTATATAAATCATTTAAAGAGTGTGTGATAGTTTCCCAAATCATGCATCCTTATACACCATAGTGAAATGATGTTAGTTAATGGAGGAATTATACGTTTCTTGACATTATTAAATCGATGATGAGTCATGTAACTCAACCAATGTCATTTTGGTATATGTAATGAATACTGTGGAATATACAATACAACTAGTAATATATAAAGTATAATGTTTTATTATATATATGTTATGGTATGGAATGAAACATTCTTTGTTGCATATACTTGTATGAAGATGCAAGGTTTTTTTCAAGACTATAGCTAGAGAAAAATGAGAATCTTAGAACACTATGTGTGTATTTATAAGTCAAAATAATGAGAATAATGTATATTACCTATATAATCATTCCAAAAGAAGATTAATTGTGGCACATCATTCCATATTTATCGAAGTTCCCTTCTATAGTGAGAACCTAAAGATATCAATACATTCTATGGGAGATTCCTTGGGAAGATTTAAAAAATATTGTAAATTACATGAGATGTAAAAATGATATGGTTATAGTGTATGGAGGAGATGATGTGATTTTCATGATGGGATAATCACACGATAGGTTATAGACAAATATAGATGATCTAAAATAATTTTCAATCTATGTCATCTTTCTGAATATTGGTGGAGTGAGATGGAGAAACATGAATCAGTCCATGTTCACATATTCTACAGTAGAATTGGGGTATATATTGTCTTATAATGAAGCTAATATTGTAATTTTCATACATTTATTTATTTTCATGATTTTAATTGAACATGTAAATTTATTCTTTAATAATTTATATTTTAATAATATTGTTTTAGTAATTATTTCCAAGGATCACATGCCACAATAGAGGAGAAATTTTATACTTCAAAAGTTCTATCTCATGAAAAATTTTACTTATAGAGGTGATGTCACATTTTCCATATTATTCATAGAGTATAACTTGTTAGACCCCTTGAATAAATCTATATTTTAGTAGAAGCTAGATTCCCATGTGAGTGATAGTGGGTTCATAATTGTTAGTAGTTGTATCTTGTGAAAGTTGGAGTGTTGTGAGTGGGTGAACAAACTTCTATATGTTCATTTATTACCATTACAGTTATAAAGTTTGATATATACACATATTTATTTCTACCATAATGGAATTGAAACTTATATATCCTAAATCTACATGGAAATTTCTATAGATTACAATTCATATATAATTTTTATAGATTTTCTATTCTATAATGAGAAACTAGAGATACTATGACAATGATATTTTACATATTTCCTATGGTCAAGATAAATTATAATTATGGTAAAAAAAGATGTATTACTATGTGGTGTTAGGGGATCATAATCATTGAGAATTTTTCTCAGGATGTTTTAACTTGATGATATTAAGTTGATGAAATCACGAAGACTGGTATAGAAAATAGGAACACCACATAAATGAAGTGTAATTGGTTGTTCCTATATTTGAACAATCTTATTGATCTCATGGATTAAGATAATTACCAATTTTTTCCATTTTATCACAAACTTTAATGCATGGAATTAACTATTTCATTTATGTTGTAGAGAGATATTTATTTTTGGGTGTGTCATTAGTGTTAAGTCATTAGTTGAATGATAATAATTAAATTTTACACTTCTGAGTAAAGGAAGAGATATCTCATGGGATATGGTTGACAAGGATAATAGTACATTCGTTAAATCCATAGCCCGAAAAGAAGGTAAGTTGATCCCACAAGGTCATTAAATATATAAATCATCCAAAAAATTATGACACAAGTGTACATCCTACATTATGAGACATCATGAGAAAAATTAATTATATTACACGGAATGTGTTCATATAAGGTAGTCAAAGATCAAAAATTAATTATCTCTTAACGTACTAGGATGTGTTGTTACACTTTTCTATTGGTATGTGAGTTGGAATAGCTAATACCATTACAAAGACCTCAGGGGTCACATTCTATGTGTATCCACAGGATACACTTACTCAGATGAATAAGAGTTTAGAATGAAGTGAGCCTCATATGCAGGGGCTAGTGAACATTCATGTATTAATTATCACAAGTAAAAATAATTTAATTTTATTATTAATGATGTAAATAATGTTGATTGAATTCATTTCTAAATTTATTTACAATTTATTAGTTCATAAAAATAAATATGAAAAAAATATATATATTTCTAAAAAATAATATATTAAAGTTTCATTAAATTATCAAGGGAGCTTTCATGTTGAGTTTATTGGTTGTATATTATCAAATTAAATTTTAAATTGTAATAACTGAGTGGTAATTTGTTTTTGAAAATTTTGAAATATTTAATTAATTCAAAAGTATTAACATGGGTATAAAATTGGGGTTATTACCTTATTGGGAGAGACATTTATTTTTTTAATTTATTACCTAAGTATATAAGTTACATTTTGACTCAAGAATAGTCATATATAATAAATTTTCAGGTTTTTTAAATCATATCCTGTATCTAATGTTTTAGAGTGATAATATAGTGGAAGAACATGGCCAGATCAATCCCATTTTCTCGATGAAGTCTATGTTATTCACATGATCCAAATTATATCATAAAGCTATTTTATTTCCCAATTTAGCACTCGATAATAGAATTATAAGGATCTAAGAGCTCTAGTTCATGTTTGAATGATGTATAGGATTCCTAGTTTGACATCTATGAGCCACATATTCCAAATGCAAGTCAATAAATTCTATGATATCAAATAAACAATGTATTATTTATGGATTCAGTATACTTTTCTCATTGTTATTAAATTGAATTCATTTTTATAATTTGCGAAATTTATTAAAGAATAATTTTGTGTTTTGTGTTTTTAACATGAATAAAAACATAAAAATTAGAATCCCGTATTTTTCATTCATTTATTATGCCCCATGTTTGTTCCCAAATAAGGTCAATAAGTACATAATCATGAAATATATTTAAAAATATTCATTCAATAATTTTATTATCTACCTCAATTTTGTTAGTCGATTACTATGACCCCTCATTCGTAGCCATTATAATAATGGCGTTAGGGATAGAGAGTGGTATAGTCTCTTATAACCACTCCTAAGCCACTATAATTTCAAAAGTTATAGATATATTTTCTTCATGAACATTATTCCCTTTTAACATCCATCTCATCCTTTCTTATAGGAGAGAAGTTACTTGTGCTTCTGTCCCCATTAAACATATCATTCCATTTTTCATGAAATTAAGTTCTTATACCTTCAACATCACTTTAAAAAAAGAATCAGTGTAGAGAATATTTTTTATTGGTATGGTTATTATTTGTATCCATAGTTACATCCTTATATCTATTCCCATTGATAATAATAAAATTGTTGTATTTTTGGGATATTGTTTCTCCCAAAATTAATCTATATAATTTCCTACCTTTCACTAAATTTTTTGGGCATGTATTGTGATCAATTATTTTTTAAAAATTATGAAATTAAAAAAAATAGTATTATACCTATTAGGTTATTTTTCTATATTCATTCATTCATATTAAATCATGTAATCGGTGGATTATACTAAATGTAAAAAATATTTAATACAACAAATAAGCAAGAAAATGGATTCAAATTATTTATAATATATTAATAAAATTGAGTGAATGAATAAGAGTTCATGGTTATGGAACTGAATTTGATTAAGGACCCTTCTAACGATTCCTTAGAAAATAAAATTTTATAATTATAGTTAATTACATATAGTAGCTCATAATAGGTTTTCTCTGAAGTGGAAAAGATGTCTCCCATATTTTTTTCTTGATCATATCCTTATTTTTTATCTTTGTTGATTTAATAATGAAATAATGAGACTTATTGGATTTATTTTTTATTTTCTATTAACATAAGGGAAAATAAAATTAAAGAAAATAAAAATTTATCAAAAATTAAAAGTGAATAATTATTATTCATTACGTTAATTATAGAGAATTCTTATATCAATGATGCTTTTCAAAATTAGGAAATTATGGAGTAAAATGAAAAATGTCCAAAATTGTTTGTTAGTGTCTATTATATTTTTATGATTAATAGTTGAATGATAATAGACAAATTTTCCAACCCCTAGAAATCAATCCTCCAATAACACGAATAAAGTGTAAATCACCTGAATGAGGTGTTCACTAACATATGGGTATAGAAAAATATAGGTTTGTGGGGTGGATGGTCATGAGAAGATAAATAGAATTTTTGAATTATTTAGTTGTGTGACTAGAAGAATAAGACAACAAAATTTCCCCTAGCCTGAATGAAATATAAAAGTTGGATGTGTATATTTTTTAGAATATTGAAAAATTTACTAGCTCATAATACATGGCATATTTTCAAACTTTATCATTTTTTGGACATACCAAGAACATAGAGATGAAATAAGAGAGTTAGGTGTTATGAGAATATAAATTTTGTTCCTATAATTGAATCAAAACTAAAAATAATAAGATATCTTTGTAAATTTAAGATGCTACTTTTTATTTATTGATATATAGTGCCCATATAAATATTGTATTCTATGATATAGGGTAATTTTATCTAGTGATTAACGAAATAGGAAAAGATGCTTCCAATTATTCCGCTTTCCTTATTAAAATATGATTATTATTTCAAGGAATATACAAGGAGTAGTAATTTTTGGAGCAGATGAGAGGAGTTATCAGAAATAATAGTATATTTGATTATTGGATCTTGGAATACAACTAAGATTACTCTTAACAAGAATTTTTTGCACACAATTATATCAATGTAAATCACCAATATGATATTTTTTAAACACAAGGAAATCACGAAAAAGTCACATACCATTGATCATTTGTCCAACTAATGGTCTTAGACATGAGAAAACTCAAGCATTCCAAAGAATATATATGAATGATAGATGCCACTGGATCAACCCCTAAAACATAGATTCCATGAGCTGACAGTATATGATAAAATAATAGTCACAATTACCTTTTTTATCTAAATCATTAGAGAATTTTGAATAAAATTATGCATTTCTAATAAGCTTGAAACTAGGAGGAATGCATATCAAGGAGTGCTTAGTGATTATCATAGAACCCTTCTACCAATGAAGATGGAATACGTTAAGATCCTCATGTAAAAAACTATGAATAACACCAGTCTATATGGGGGGAATCAATTCATGATGTAGAATTTGAGGAACCTTTGACAATATCTATTTAAGGGGAACCAATCAACTATTGAGTAGGATACCATTTGGTTTTGATTTATTGGAGTCATATATGATCTATTGATTTCCTATTATTATACTTAAATATTAAAAAATACAGTATTATCTATCTTATTTATTTTTATTACCATATCACACTTCTCCATAAATTGTGATATCTAACGTACACAGTTATAGACTACCATCCCAAGGGTTACATGGGTAATAGAATCCCTAAATTTCAATTATGTGATATTTTACTCCCACATCTGATTTAGTATTTAGTGCATAGAGAAGTAAATAAATTATTTTTATTCCATCATCCTCATACTCTCCATTTTTTTATTCATTCAATGTCTCTTCTTTTACATTTCCCATTAATTTCTTATAATATGGTGTTGTTTGGAATATAAGGTCTTGGGGCATAAATGGTGGAATGAGGTATTTGTGTGGAGAAATTCCTATGAAAATGCCATGTTCACTATCATAAACAATAAGTATATTGAGCTTCATGTGTTAGGGAGAACTCTATGGTAAAATATTATATATAACATAGATAGAAATAACTATTTTGAGAATGGTATAGAGTTCGACATTGGATAACTTTAGAATAATAGAAATTGGTAATAAAGCAGCCATATAGTTTAACATTGGGGGATTGTCCTTGTAAAATTAATTTTTGTGTTTATTTGTTTCATTGTTTTTTAAAAAAATTAATAATAAATTTCCGTGTCTCTATATTTTTTTAAAAAAACCAATATGATAAATAATAAATAGTTGACAATGATTATTTATGATTTTCTTATAGGATTATAATATGGAAAAATCCATAGTTGTTCTCATTGGGGATTCAAAAATTTATATTCTAACAACCTCATAATATTTGACCTTTCATAAACATATAACTACTTAGAGGGAGCTAAACATACATTCAATAATTATATTGACATTTTTAAAAATCCTTTGTATTATTTCTTTGTTTTCTATTTTCATTTTATCTCCCTTTTTTCCTTTTGTTCATTTGGGAAAAGGAATAATATGTTAGAAATGTTCTATAACAGATCACATTTTTTATTCCCAATTAATTAAATTTTATAAACATATAATTGATTTTAGAGATCAATACCAAGTACAACATTACAACAATGATCAATTTTCCATCCCACAAGTTCCTAAGGAACAATATTAATGCCTATAGAATGAAAAAAACATGTATACAAAAATGAATGAGTTAATAAATTATTGCTTGATAATAAACCAATTAAACTTAAAATTATTATACATGTATTACAAAATGATAAAGTTGAATCAAAATAATAGGAAATTGAAATTATATCCACCATTTATTTTTTACTGGACCAATAGTTGAATGAGAAATAAGATGAGATGGTGGATTTAATGGTTATGATTAAAATAATTACAACCACACCACACACACCAATGAAAGAAGTAATAAAATAAGATGTGTTAAAGAAATTACTTGTAGTGGTATTTTACAATGAAATAATTAGGTTTTTATATCCATTATGAATCCTTTTATTTTTAGTATAATTCTTTTTTATGGATCCAATATGGATGAAAAATGAGTTCTAGTTTGTTTAGAGGTTGTCTTGGGATTGTTCGGATCATGGAACCCTGACTAGTAGAGAAACCGAATAGGCTACATGGTTAGTAGAAACTATATGTTCCAGTCCGCACAGTTTCCCTAAAAGTTCTAGGACCAGACAAGGGGTGATGTAGGGCACACTGATATCCCTAAACATGCAACCAGGGCCACATGACAATGTCATGTCCACTTCAACTTTTAGCGGAGGTGGTCGCATGGGTAGGGCATAATATAGAAAAATGTGCTCACCCAACCAGACATGGTCCCTATACATACTGTGAGAGATACACAGTTAGTGCATGATTTTCATAACCATGTAGCACAATCATGAACCCACTATATTTTGGGTGAAGTTACTAAATAAACCAAATCTTCTATTAAACTCACTCCATTGTTACTTTTTTATTTCTCACCAATAAGAGGCATCTTTTCTCACATTGCATCTCTAAATGATCCCTCCATCTTTTTTTGATAATATTCATTGATTTTGTGTCTGATCGAAGCTATGTCCGTATCATTATATTCCTATAGTTAAGCTCATTGATACGTTTATCTCAGTTCATCATTCTTCCGACCCTTAATGACACTATTTTGATACAAGATAATATTCCCTATTTTAAGGGTATTGATATATTTTTGATATTTATTATGCTCTATACCAAACTACAGGCTAACAATAGATGATGATAGTTATAGGAACTTAAGGTATCTGATTTACAACACATCCCTCAAGTCTCTTCCTTTTATAAACATCCTCTATTGAGTGTATGACAATTTAATCTGGATTTTATATTTAATTTATAATCCATTATTATATTCATCATTCTGTTGTTCTAGATCTTGTTATATAATTGTAAATCATGACATTGAATTTTTAGGTTCCAAATATTTCCACATAAAGTATTGTGTTTCCTCATATATTTCTTCAGTTGATTTTCTGTGACTACCTATTCCACTGTTTCGGTATGCCTTGACTTCACCTTCATAAAGGTAATTTTTATATTTCATTCATAAAAGGGAATTTCTGGGAGTGGCCTTTTCATGACCTACTCTCCCAGAAACCCCATTCCCAGGACGAGGTCATCCTGAGAAGCCCCAACTTGGACAGAGCTGTTTCTAGCCGAGATGGCAGAGCATCCAACCTAGTCAGGACCCTTCTGCCCACCTGATGGGACACTAGTTGACCCCACAAGGAATGAAGAGAATTGGAACCCTACATAAAAGCTAGGTGTTTATAATGACCCGTACTTTACATACATTTTTATTACTTTATAATTGAAGAACACTTATTACAACATATAACAAAATCATGGAAGGACCGTATAGGTATAGTGTCTTTAGAAACTGGAAAACATAAACAACTGGTTCATAAATCATCTACATTGCCTCCCATTTATTTCATTATATCTAGATTACCTTTTCGAATATTTTACTTAGTACCCTTCTTCCTGACCTGGGGAAGGAAATCATACAAAAGGGTGAGCTCAAATGCTCAGTAAGAGTAAACAAAATAAATATCAATCACATCATATTCATAAGAACATAACATTTTGGAAAACCTAACCTGCAAAAGAGATCATAATATCACAACAACGGATAAATAAAAGTGGTGAAATGTAATCCCAAATAATCATAACTTAAAACATGAAACATTTTGGCTTACACACATAATCATATAGAATCATTTCTTATTATTCAAGACTCATTGTGAAGACTATCTTAGTAGACAAAGTCCATTTCTGAACTGAGTTCACTCCTCGTTTCAGTCCAGTATTAGTGAACCAGTTTAACCTTCCGTTCCAGCCATGTCTATCTCATGAGATATAAATCTTTACCCAATGCATTGGAGGGAGATATAGATCCCACCCATCTCATAATTATACCATTATTATGTGTGCCACAAGATCATAAATCATACATCATAACATAACCCATGTAATAAAAATGGGATTCTTAAACATCACGCTATCAAAACATAATCCATACAAGATAAAAGTACATCATAAAATTAATTCCATCATAACACAATCTAATCAATGTATAAATTGGGATAGAACTAGGACCCTACATTATCTTAGATGGAAAATAATTTTGATAAAACACTTGAACTCCATTCTTGAGGAAAATATCCTCTGTACTTCAAAAACATTTTCCTTTCTTAACATGTCATATAATTTTAAACTAAAAGAAGTTGATTAAAAATAAACATGAAAACATGTAAAGGGAGCTTCATGGAAATATTTTTCTAAAAATATATTCATGCCGTATAAGTTAAAAAAACATTCTTCTAGTACTTTGACCAGAAAAGTCAAAAAGTACCTCGTATGAAAAACGACAAAACATTCCTTTCATTTATTTTACTAAAAACTCATCTAAGGGTAAAATGAGATTTAAAAAATTGTATGAGGATAGAAATAATATTACATATTTAGGAAACATGGATTTGGATGATAAATACTCCCCAATAAATTCTGAAGTATAAACAATCTCAGATAAAAATGAGATTGTGAGATTTTCCCTTACCTTAGGTCCGATTTGCTTCGTACATGTCAGAACCTCCTGTATATTGATTTAAATAATGTTATTGACTTATTCCATAATTTTAATCATTGTTATGATATCAAATATGGTCATATTTATAGTTTAGTATTAGTAATATTTCATTGCTACTTGTTATCCGGGCGTTTATTGCGTTTTGGTTCTTATGTGTGTTTTGTCGAATAAATTCTTATTCTTCTTTTTAGATTATAGATACCTCATTTCCAGAATTCTATTAGTATAATATATATCATATTTATTCATTAAATTCATTTATAAAGTCATTATATAATGAAGATCATGTAGAACGAGTCGCATCATATCGTGGAGTCGGCATTCCGTACGTACGCACGAGCGATGATATCGTTCTGATGATCGTGGAATTGTATTGGAGTGTATGTATACTATTTCAGAATCCATATCACTTTAAAATAATCATATATAGTTATTCTATACACCATTATTCCGATCCAGGTAAGGTGGTTGTGGAAAACAGATTACACCACGGTGTGGAGACGATATTCCGTACATACGCATGCGCGGTGATTTCATTTTCCGTAGGATGGATAGAAGGTGAAATAGGGTTGTTTCATTATTATAATAACATATCAGTATATGAGTGATTCTGATGTTTTTACTTCATAATGAAACAAATTAAGAAGAATAAGTTGAAGAAGAATGAAATTGGAAAGGATTGGTAATGGATATTACCTCTTCTTTGACGCGCCTCTTCTTAACCTCCTCTTAGGGCACTAGGGATGGTCTTTTAGGAAGACCAGGACCTCTAGGATGTTTCTAGGGAAGTGTAGAAGAGAATTTGGCAGGGTTTGGACGACGTTTATGGCTCAATGTTGTCTGAGGAGGAGAGGGAGGAGGTGCCTTTTTATAAGGGATGAGAGGGGCACCTTTGGAAAAACTAAAAATATTATTTTATTATAAAGTCAAATTCGGTTTTCAATAGCTCAAAATTGATTTATTTCGATGCTAAGGTGGGTATGGGTCGAAATACTATCATCCAATAGAATTTATAAATGTTTAGGTTTCTATTTTAACCTTATCATTTTGATTTAACTTTAAGTTAGATAATTTAACTTTTACCTTGTCTTCTTGTTTTCTTACACTATACGGTTAATAAACTTACTATAACAAGCCAAAAAAACCTCAAGTTTTTTATTATTAATACATATAACCTTATCTAAGACATTTGGCCGAACCTTATATTTTTAGGAATAAAATAACAATTAATAATATAATATTTGTTTTATAAACTATTTTATGTCAACTTTGACACTATTTGGTAATTGGTTTTTGTGAAAATCAAAACAGAATTATTAGTTCCAAAAAAGTTAATTAAATCCATAATAACATGTCATATTAACCTATAAAATTAGTGTAATTCATAAAAAGTCTAAAATTTCATTTATTTGGGTATTTATATCATCAATTATTTTAATATTTCATTAATATGATAATTACTGCATCATCATTGTGTCATATATAAATTAAATTATTTAATTTCTAAAAATTATAAATAAAATACCATTATGTTGGAAATCTTTTTTATCCTTCTAATGAATATTTATAGTCGAATTTATCTTATGTATAACCCTATTTTAAAAATGTTTTAGTTATTAATCTTTGATTTTAACTATTTTAACTATTCTTTAAATAAAATAATATTAAATGTCCTAATCTAATCCATGTAGACCTAAAGGGTAATATTTTATCTATAATTTTGTTTTTGGTCGAATTAAACTTATCCAATAGAATTAGGACATGTGTTAGGGTAATAATAATATCATTTTTACCCTTAATTACCTTATTTACTTTTAACCGTGGTAAATAAAAGTAAAAAGTTACTATTCACCAAAAATTATTTTCATCTCATTGAACCACATTATACTTACTTACAACAACCGTGTCTCTCGGATTTTTGAAATTCCATTCACAAAAGCAGTAAAATTAAGTTTTATGTAAATTTGAAAATTCTCCTAGGAGGTGGGAAAAGGACGGTCAAAAGTTCAATTAAATTTTATACATCTAAAATTATTATAAAATGACTTCAATGAATTAAAATGAACATATATAGGTATTATGTATCAATTTTTACCTAAAATAAATTTAAATGAAATAAATAATTATTTAAATAAAAATTCGGTTTTTAAATAGTAACCCTGTGTTTTCACTATTCATCGAAAATTGAAAGTTTTCAGAAAAATTCCAAAATTTCACCGTAGGATAATTTTGATATTCCAAATCCAAAAATAAAGTCCATTTTGAACAATAAAATTTATAAAATTTCAAAAAGTTGTTATTACTATTCATAACGGCTAGTTTTAATAATATAGCATATCGTTATTTAGTGAAACTCGGTATTGCGTACATCGCAAGATATCAAGGAAGGCTGTGATTGCATGTAAATCAAGCCAAGATAGTGTTGTGTGTAGTGAAATATTCCTTTGATGATGTATAAAAACAAAATATTTCTCAAAAAAATCTCGGGTGTTACATTCTACCCCCCTTAAAATGAATTTCGCCCTCGAAATTCTTCACTTTGTAACAAACAGATGAGGATACCTCTCCCTCATTATATCCTCAAGATACCATGTATCTTCTTCTAATTGGTGGTTCCTCCATAAAACATTCACCAATCAAGTGGTCTTGTTTCGTAGAACCTTTTCACTACGATCCAGAATCTCTATCAGCTGTTCTTCATAAGAAAGATCTTACTCCAACGGTACAACTACTGAGCTGAGTACATGTGAATGATAGAGTATGTACTTTCTTAGAAGAGATACATGGAACACATCATGAACATGAGAGAGATTCAGTGGAAGTTCCAATCCGTAAGAGACCATCCCAACATGATCCAGTATTTCGAAAGGACCGATATACCTGGGGCTCAACTTTCTCTTCTTTCCAAATCTCATTACTCTCTTCCAAGGAGATATTCGTAAGAAAACTTTATCAACCACTTCAAAATCTAGGTCTTTTATTCAGTTATTGGCATAAATTTTTTGTCGACTCTGAGACGCTTTTATGTGTTATTGAATAGATCGGACCTTTTCTGCCATCTCATCAACAAGATCTGGTCCTAATAGCTTTCATTCCCCAACTTCATCCCATCAAGTTGGAGATCAGAATTTCTTTCCATAGAGAGCTTCATAAGGAGCCATCTGAATACTGAAGTGAAATATATTATTATGAGAAAATTTCACCAAAGGTAGGTGTTGATCCCAACCACCTTTGAAGTCCATAGAGAAAGCTCTTAACATGTCTTCTAGAGTTTGAATTGTTCTCTCAGACTGACTGTCTGTCTAAGGATAATAAGCAGTGCTGAAGCTCAACTATGTATCCAGAGTATGCTGAAGACTTCACCAAAACTTTGAGGTAATCCTAGGATCCTGATCAGATATAATGGAATGTGGTTCTCCATGCAATCTTACCAGTTCCCTTACATATATCCTGGAAAGATGATCAAGAGATAAATCCTCTCTAATAGAAATGAATTGTGTCGACTTCTTAAGACAATCAACTATAACCCAGATAGCATTATTTCCTTTGGATGTTTTAGGAAGTCCAGTGACAATGTCCATAGTGATGTTTTCCCATTTCCATTCAGGTATGGGTAATAGTTGTAACATCCCCTTAGACTTCTATCTCTCAGTTTTAACTTTCTGACAAACCAAGCATCGAGAGACATATTCAGCAATATCTCTTTTCATGCCATCCCACCAAAAGTACACTTTCAGGTCCCTATAGATCTTCGTGCTTCCAGGATGGATAGAGAATGAAGAACTATGAGCCTCATCCAGTATCTCCTTCTTTAATTCTGGGAGGGGAGGAACACAAACCCGATTCCTGAACCATATTTTCCCATCACAATCAAGGTTGAATTCAGGAACATTTCTCACCTTCTTTTGTAACTCTACATCTTCTTTCAATGCCTCTTTAATCTTCACATGTATAGATGGTTGAACATTCATTTGAAAAAGATAATCTTTTTTCCCTTCCATTATAATTCCAAGATCCATCCTTTTTAAATCCATAAATATTAAATCTTTTTTGATCCTCATCATGGATAAGATGGCATGGTATTGTTGACTTAATGCGTCTTCCAACTTGTTTGCTTTCCTAGGGTGGTAATGAATTGAGTAGTCGTAATCCTTAATCAGATCCAACCATCTTCTTTGACGCATATTCATCTCCTTTTTTTGTGAAAATATACTTTAATCTTTTATGATCAGTATAAATATCACACCATTCACCATAAAGATAATTCCTCCAAATATTTAATGCAAAGATTACCGTAGTTAACTCAAAACCATGAGTTGGGTAATTTTTCTCATGGAATTTTAACTATCATGAGGCATAAGCTATCACCATATCGTTTTTCATAAGAACACACCCTAGCCCCTTCTTGGCTGAATCACTGTAGATCACAAATCTTTCTCCACTATAAGTAAGTGTGATTACAGGTGCACTGGATAACCTTATTTTCAAATCCTTGAAATTCTCTTCACATTCCTCCATCCACACGAACTTAACTCCTTTTCAATTCAACAAGGTTAGTGGATTAGATAATAGTGAAAAATCATTCGCAAAACGTCGATAATATCCATCCAAACCAAGAAAACTTCGAATCTCAGTTACTATTGTTGGTCTCGACCATCTTTCTATAACCTTTGTTTTTGCTGGATCCACAGATATCCCCTCTTTTGAGATTACGTGATCCAAAAATGAATCATTTTGAAGCCAAAATTCACACTTGGTAAATTTGGCATAAAGCTTCTCCTTTCTAAGGGTCTTTAATACAATTCTCAAGTGATCTTCATGTTATTCCTTGCTCTTTTAATAGACAAGAATATAGTCTATAAAGACTACCACGAACTGATCAAGATAGTCTCTAAAAACTCTATTCATTAGATCCATGAAGATAGCAGGGGAATTAGTAAGTCCAAATGGAATCACTATAAATTCATAGTGTCCATACCTTGTACGGAAAGCCGTTTTTGGTATATCCTCCCTTTTGACCCTTAATTGATGATACCCTGAATGAGGATCAATTTTGGAAAAGTATTGAGCTTCGTGTAGTTGATCAAATAAGTCATCAATGCATGGGAGAGGATATTTTTTCTTGATAGTGATCTTGTTAAGTTCTCGATAATCAATGCAGAGTCTCATTGATCCATCTTTATTCTTAACAAACAGAACAGTTTCTCCCCAAGGTGACACACTAGGGCATATGAATCCCTTATCAAGATTCTCTTGGAGTTGCTTCTTCAATTCCTCCAATTCAATTGGGTCCATTCTATAAGGTGTCTTTCAAATAGGCAAAGCACCCGGTACGAGTTCTATTGAAAACTCAACTCAACGATTTGGTGGAAGACCCGAAAATTCATCTGGAAATACATCATCAAAATCTCATACAATGGTCATATTCATAATCATGAGTTTCTCTCCAACCATTTGAGAAAAATAACATTCATTTAGTGGAATCAAGACCCATAAGATGGAAGAAATTTCCACTGGAAGGTTATGTTCATCCTTGCATCGATAGGCGATCATAGATTGATCTGGAATATGAAATGTGACTTCCCTTATTTGGAAATGATATTAGATCCATATAAATAAATCCAATCCATGCCAATAATCACATCAAATTCCACTATATAAAGGATCACATGATTTGTAGGAAGCACTTTCCCTCAAAATTCAATCGGAAAAGAATTATAAACTTTTGATGCGACTGTTGTGCCATATGGGGTTGTCACAGCTAAGTCAACATCTAATTGTTGAGGTAATACGACGATACACTTAGAAAATTCTTCAAAAATAAAAGAGTGGGTGGATCCATAGTCAAATAAAACATTTGCTACTTTAGAGTGGATGGTAAGTTTACCTTTCACAACTTCATTATCGTACTCCACATCACTGATAGACATTGCATGTGACTTTCCTTTGTCTTTAGCCATAAGAGTTTTTTGACGTCGATCATCATTAAAAACCGTTGGATTAGAGCATTGATTAGCATAATTCCCCATTTCCTTGCACTTGTAACATTCATGTGTAGGATGTGCACTTTGTGTAGCCTTTTCTTTGTTTGTATCACTAGACATCTTCTTCCCATCATTGCAGAATTCAAATTCCCTATGAACTACTTTTCCGAATTTGAAACATTTACTTGTCCCATTAAGACAACTCCCTCCATGTTTCTTTCCACACTTTGAGAATAAGGAAATACTCATCTTCTTTTCAGTGTGCTCTTTAGATTTTCCTCTTAATTCCATTTTCCTCTTCTTATCAAATAAATATGACTGATGGGTTACTCCAATCTCCATCTCGACCTTGAGAGCACATCAAATGATTTCCTCGTAGCTATTGAAGCCCTTTATGGATAATGCCCTTCGAAGAATTTTTTTAAGCCATCAAAGAATCCATCGATCTTACTCTGAGGTTGGATACAAATCTCAGAATCGTACCTTGCATGTCTTGTAAAATTTTCTTTGTAGGTACCAACAGATTCATCATCCTTTTTCTTCAGTTCAAGAAACTCCTTCTCCATATTTGTTCGAAGAATATGACGAAAGTACATATTGAAAAATATGTTTTTGAACTCGTCCCATTCCATGGATTCAATTCTAGCCCTTTGCCTCATATTCTTGATAAGATTCCACCATTTATCAACTTCACCTTCCAAACGATATACTACTAAGATGAATTTATCATGATCAGAACATTAAAGAACTAAAAATATCACTTCAGTAGTACTGATCCATTTTTCAGCAACTAATGGATCAGTAGACCCACTAAAAGAAGGTGGACGCTACCTCATGAGGATTCCACAGAATGTTGCTCCTTCCGTTGCTCATTTGGAAGACCTTCATGATTCATATCTTGAGAAAGTTTTGTGAACATGGCTACAAGATTTTGCATTCCAACTCCCATATCATTTGGTTTCTCAGGGGGACAATCATTGCATTTCCCATCGCATTCCGCATTAACACGGTTCCTTCGGGTTCCAGCCATTGACTAAAACCAAGAAGAATAGTGTGAGGAACACTAATAATAATATGAAAACCACATAATCAAGATTAAATTTCACACTTGAGGTCTTATCATAGGTTATTCATGGCCATTTATAAAACACTATGACTGTGTTCTATCCTTAGACTTATCCTTAGGGTTCTTACTAAGGCTTTCACATCCTAGTTTCCAAAGGTTGAATATACCTTTCCTCTGATACCAACTATAACGAACCATAATTTATATACATTGTTATTAAATCATAATTAAAGCACACTTATTACAACATATAACAAAACCATGAAAGGACTATATAGGTATAGTGTCTTTAGAAAGTGGGAAACATAAACAACTGGTTCATAAATCATCTACATTGTCTCCCATTTATTTCATCATATCTAGAGTCCATTTTGGAATATTATACTTAGTACCCTTCATCCTGACCTGGGGAAAGAAATCATACAAAAGGGCGAGCTCAAATGCTTAGTGAGGGTAAACAAAATAAATATCAATCACATCATATTCCTAAGAACATATCATTTTGGAAAACTTAACCTGCAAAAGAGACCATAATATCATAACATGGGATAAATCATAGTGGTGAAATGTAATCCCAAATAATCATAACTTAAAACATGAAAATTTGAGGTATAAACACATAATCATAGATAATAATTTCTTGTTAGTCAAGACTCATTGCTAAGACTATCTTTGCAGAAAAAGTCCATTTCTTAACCGAGTTCACTCCTCGTTTCATTACTGTATCACTGAACTGGTTTAACCTGCCATTCCAGCCATGTCTATCTCATGAGATATAAATCATTACCCAATGCATTGGAGGGATATATAGGTCCCACCAATCTCATAATGATACCAATCTTATGTATGTCACAAGATCATAAATCATACATCATAACATAACCCATGTAATAAAAATGGGATTCTTAAACATCATGCTATCAAAACATAATCCATATAAGAAAAAAGGAGATCATAAAATTAATTCCATCATAACACAATCTGATCAATTTAAAAATAGGGATAGAACCATAACCCTATATTATCTTAGATGGAAAATAATTTTGATAAAACACTTGAACTCCATTATTGAGGAAAATATCCTTTCTACTTCAAGAAAATTTTCCTTTATTAACATGTCATATAATTTTAAACTAAAATAAGTTGATTAAAAATAAACTTTAAAACTTGTAAAGGAAGCTTCATGGAAATAATGTTCTAAAAATCCATTCATGTCGTATAAGTTAAAAAAACATTCTTCTCATACTTTGGCCGGAAAAGTCAAAAAGTACCTCGTACGAAAAATGACAAAAGATTCCTTTCATATATTTTACCAAAAACTCACCTAAGGGTAAAATTTTATTTGAAAAATTATAGGAGGATAGAAAAAATATTACATATTGAAGAAATATGGATGTGGATGATAAATATTCCCCAGTAAGTTCTGAAGTATAAATAATATCAGATAAAAATGAGATTGTGAGATTTTCCCTTACCTTAGGTCTGATTTGCTTCGTACTTGTCTGAACCTCTTGGATAATGATTTAAGTAATGTTATTTATTTATTAAAGAATTTTAATCATTTTTATGATATCATATATGGTCTTATTCTTAGCTTCGTATTTGTAATATTTCATTGCTACTTGTTATTCGGGTGTTTATTGTTTTTTTGTTCTTATGCGTGTTTTGTTGAATAAATTATTATTCTTCTTTTTAGATTATAGATACCTCATTTCCAGAATGGTATTAGTATAATATATATCATATTTATTAATTAAATTCATTTATATAATCATTATGCAATGAAGATCATGTAGAATGAGTCACATCACATCATGGAGACGGTATTCCGTACGTACGCACGAGCGATGATATCGTTCCCATGATCGTGGAATTGTATTGTAGTGTATTTATACAATTTCAGAATCAATATCACTTTAAAATAATCATATATAGTTATTCTCTACACCATTATACCCATCCAAGTAAGGTGGTGGTGAAAAATAGACTACACCCCGGCGTGGAGACGATATTCCATACATACGCACGCGCGATGATTTCATTTTCCGTAGGATGGATAGAAGGGGAAATAGGGTTGTTTCATATTTATAATAACATATCAGTATATGAGTTATACTGATGTTATTACATCATAATGAAACAATTAAGAAAGAAGAAGTTGAAGAAGAATGAAATTGGAAAGGATCGATAAGGGATATTACCTCTTCTTTGACACGCCTCTTCTTAACCTCCTCTTAGGGCACTGGGGATGGTATTTTAAGAAGAACGGGACCTCTAGGATGCTTCTACGGAAGTTTAGAAGATAATTTGGCAGGGTTTGGCCGAGCATGATGGCTCAAAGTGGTGTGAGGAGGAGATGGAGGAGGTGCCTTTTTATAAGGGAGGAGAGGGGCACCTTTGGAAAAACTAAACATATTATTTAATTATAAAGTCATATTCGGTGATCAATTGGTCCAAATTGTTTTATTTAGAAGATAAGGTGGCTATGGGTCTAAATAATATCATTCAATAGAATTTAGACAAGTTTAGGTTTCTATTTTAACCTTATCATTTAGATTTAACTTTAAATTAGATAATTTAACTTTTACGGTGTGTTCTTGTTTTCTTACACTATAAGGTAATAAATTTACTATTACAAGACAAACAAACCTCAATTTGTTTATTATTAATATATATAACCCTATATAAGTAATTTGGCCGAACCTTAGAGTTTTAGGAATAAAATAACAATTAATAATATAATATATGTTTTAAAATCTTTTTTATGTCCACTTTGACACTATTTGGTAATTGAATTTTGTGAAACTCAAAACTACATTATTAGTTCGAAGAAAGTTAATTAAATCCATACTAACAAGTCATATTAACCTATAAAATTAGTGTAATTCATAAAAATTCTCAAATTAAATTTATTTGAGTATTTATATCATCAATTATGTTAATATTTCATTAATATGATAATTACTACATCATCATTGTGTCATAAATAAATTATATTATTTAATTTCTAAAAATTATAAATAAAATACAATTATGTAGGAAATATATTTATATTTCTAATGAATATTTATAGTTGAATTTTTCTTATGTATAACCCTATATTAAAAATGTTTTAGTTATTAAACATTGATTTTAACTATTTTAACTATATTTTAAATAAAATAATATTAAATGTCGTAATCTAATCCAAGTGGACATAAAGGGTAATATTTTATCCCTAATGTTGTTTTTGGTCTAATTAACCTTATCCAATAGAATTAGTACATGTGTTAGGATAATAATAATATCATTTTTACCCTTAATTACCCTATTTACTTTTAATCGTGGTAAATAAAAGTAAAAAGTTACTATTCACCAAAAACTATTTTCATCTCATTGAACAACATTTTACTTACTGAAATCAATTGTGTCTCTCGGATTTTTGAAATTCCATTCAAAAAAGTGGTAAAATTAAATTTTTTGTAAATTTGCAAATTCTCCTAGGAGGTGGGTAAAAGACGGTCAAAAGATCAATAAATATTTTATATATCTAAAATTATTATAAAATGACTCCAATGAATTACATTGAACTTATATAGGTATTATGTATCAATTTTGACCTAAAATAAATTTAAATAATGTAAATAATTATTTAAATAAAAAGTCGGTTTTTAAATAGTAACCCACTATTTTCACTATTTATCAAAAATTGAAATTTTTCAGAAAAATACCAAAATTTCACCCAAGGCTAATTTTGATATTCCGAATCAAAAAATGAAGTCCGTTTTGAAAAATAAAATTTATAAAATTTCAAAAAGTGGTTATTACTATTCATATCGACTAGTTTTGATAATATATTATATTGTTGTTGAGTGAAACTTGCTATTGCGTACAACACAAGCTATCGAGGAAGGCCGTGATTGTGTGCAAAGAAAGCCAAGATAGTGTTGTGTGTATTGAAAGATTCCTTTGACGATGTATAAAAACAAAATATTTCTCATAAAAATCTCAGGTGTTACCGTGTTATATTTAAATGATTTATAGATAATTAATGGATTTCATGTGTAATTTCCACTTGACCCATTTAAGATAAGTGTCTCATTCTATTGAAAAATTATCAATTGTAAATGGAAATTATAATATAGTTAATACTTGGCATAATTTATTTTATTTGAATGACATGGTTTCATGTTATTATTATTCATTTCCATGCTTTATGGATGTAAGTAGAGTGACATTAATTAATGAATAAGGTAGTAAAATTCTAAATGGTTACATGCCCTTTTTATGCCTTGTCTTAGTAATTAATGGTATGAAATGATCATAATTGACTTATTAAATGAAATGAATATTACATGGTCTAATTTATTAAATAATTCAAGTATAAGGTGCAAGTTTCACATGGAACTATTGATCATTATGAGAATAGTCATGGTAGATCCATCATTAGATTCCCAAGGAAATACCATGAGAACTTATAGGATGCCATTCAAATTTAACGACACTTGTTTCCAAGGGAGATAACCACCTTGGGACCTAGTTCTAGTATAATTGTGGATTCCCAAAATTATTTTTTAGTATACCTCCATTATCATTATGATTTTAGGACTCCTTGGATACACTCATTGGATTAATTTTGACATCTAAGGACATGTGTCACCACAAATACTCCCATTGGGAGCAGTAATTTATTATCCCATTTTTATATGTAGAATATTCATATAATTACATAGAATCTTATTATGGTGGGATTACTTGAGTGATGCCCTGTGGTTTACACTAAGACCCCTTATATCTAGGAAAAATATTATCATTGATTTGGCTCTACCCATGAGGTCAAGGATTCCTTGGTTAATACCTTTGATACTATTCATTATTATCTCATAATAGATTCCATGGTCATTACCATGTATCCTCAGTTATTATAATCATCATCATTATTGGATTACATGGTCATAAATTGGATCCTCTCTCACTTAAGTTTTGAATAATCAGAACATGATTAATTAAATGGTTATGTGTTTAGAACACTTATGTGGTTTAAGTACGTGTTGGGGTATTTACATTACTAAATTTCATTACATTTACAAATACTTACACATTACCAGTATATTTTTCTCAGAATAGATGGTATATACGACGTTGGTGGTTTTGTAACAAGATTAATCTCACCCCTTATATGGGTTTCTAATGGTACCTTAGAAGATTATATGTATGTAGGTGTTGAAAAGGGGAAACATCCCTCTTTAGACACATAATCATTCATTCGATCCTGGGATGCAGCTTGGTAAAAGGTGACTGATCTTGTGATCTGGATTCTTTGATAATTTTTTGTTTTTATTGATTCTTTTGTGTACAATTAATTACCTGCTTCCATGAATACATGTTTCTGAATTTTCTAGAGACATGACAGACATTATTATTATTTTTTATACATGATACGATGTCTATATTTTGATCTTTATTATCTATTTCATGTTTTTTTTATTTTTTTATGAAGATTGGTTCATCTATATCATGCCTATACTATTTATATGGTATTACTTATCAACTATTACCCTCTTTGGTAATGAGGGAATAATCTCTCCATGGCCACACCCTAGGCCCTTGTAGGTGGTTATCAGCCTCTAATGAATGAGGAGGTATTCTTAAGACCATTTGTCCAACTATATTTGGGGAACATTTGTGGGGAATGAAATTCATGATGATATAGCTAATGATTAAATACTAAATATGGAAATCCATCTTAAAAATACTTCTTCCACAAAATCTAAGGACATACATATAGGGAAAATTTAGGAATAGATTGATTACCTAGAAAAACTAATTAATGGATTGCATCATACTATTGAGTAATTTTTGTATCCACTTATTTAATATTATATTTAATCTAATTATAATTTTAATGTTGATACAATTGATCAATTAATAGTTCAATATAGTGAAGTGGTCGAAAAATATCCCATGAAGGAAGAAAATGTGTACCTAAAAATTGGGATCCTTGCACCTTTTGTGAAACCACTAACCCCCAACAACACTACGATGAATATCAGTTTGAGGTGAAAAAAACCAGGAGACACATTTATTTTTATTCCCACCACCCATACATTTATCTCTTCACATTGTATCAGGGGATGAATTTTTTATCTTATTTTAAGGTTCCGCCCTCATTTATTCCTCTCAAGGGAATTTGTTAATGTAACATATTGTTGATCAAATCATATTTGCCTTATCCACCAATAGAATAAGAGTTAACACTAGAACTACCAAGCTATAGGTAGTCCAAACACATAAAATATGTTCATATAACCAAATATTATATTTAGTTTATTAATTTAAAATTGTTTTTAATTATTATAACTATATAGAAATTTTTATTTTGATTTAGATATATGATTATGATGAGGGAAACATCATTGAGTTCAATTGAGATCATTACAGAAATCTCCACATCCCAAAAAAATTTCAAGTCATATTTCACCCTTATTTTCCTAGTTTATTTTCTTCCAAAATATACTTGAATTTCAAAATAATGATTGAATTTAAAGGATAAAATATATTTGAGAAAATTGTTAGGGATTGTTTAAAAATCACATATATTTGGGTATGTTTTTATTATTTATTTATTTCTTTATGATAATTGATATTTATTGAACAATTTTATAATTTTTATACTGTTAGGTAAATTATGAATTTTTTTCATAAATTTTGTATCTAATTTCCCATGATTAGTAGTGTATTTTTTATTTATTTTGTTTTTTATCATTTAATAAATTTTGTATTTATTGTGAAATCTATGTATAAATAATACTTACAATGAAAAAAATTACCAAAATGAATGGTTTATATTCTCTATTAACATATTATAATATTTCACTACTTCTTCCGATCTTGAGACATGATTCAAAACAAAAAAATAATTTATTAATTATTTGAAATTATGGGAGTTTTTCAATTATTTAAAATGAAAAAGTAAATTTTTTAAATACAAATCCCTTTCTCTGTCATTCATTTAATCAAACCATGAATAATAACTTTAATTTGATGAGCTCAATAACCAAGAATGAATATTTCAGAGCAAAATAATAGGAGTAATCCCTTCACACCCGACTCATGATGATTTAATTCATGATCAGTAACTGAAGACATGTGTGTGGGAGGTGGTTCATGGAAATAATTATTAATGGAATTTCATGATTAAAAGAATTACCTTGTACTTCTCTCATTTATAAGCAGAAATTAAGTCATAATATCATTGAAATAAATTTATTCCATATTAGTATAAAAAATGGAAAAAATGTTCAAAGATGATGAATCAGTCATTATGTTTACAGTTGTTATATTACTTACCATTTAATTAGATGAAAAATATTCGGGATGGTGATTAATTTCTTGGAGGAAAAGTTCAGTCGATTTTATATGTATTATTTCCATTAATGTTCATGCGTAAGTCATTATGTGAAAAAAATACTCATTGGATCCTTATTTTAACATCAAACCTCAAACCATAATCCTTAAAACAACCCATAAAAATTTCCTTTCAATTAAACACATCCTTTATATTTATAGTTGATATGTAACAACATTATAATAATATAAATAGTGTTCATGATCTCACGAAGTCTAAACATCTGAAAAAAAAATATTTATAGAGAGTGAGAGGAATAATCCATGCAAGGAAAAAATACATGTGTATATATGGATCAAATAATGTGAAGGAAATTCCATGTTGACTATGAAAAATAAATTCGAATAAAAAAGGAATAAATATGAGAATATAATAGAATATAGGAGTTCAAAATAACTTTTTATTTAATTAGTTTGAGACTGACATAACTGTAAACATTCATAAATAGTGTAATAAGTATAGTGTGGGTGAATGATGAAATGAAAAATCTATTTAATTTTACTGAATTTATTTTTTGTAAACACCTCATTTTTATTTTAAAACTGAGGAATAAAATTTATTTTAGAAAAAAATTATATTTTGATGAAAATTGAAAACTACCTAAAAATTACATTTTTATTTTTTTGTTTAAGGATTTCATTCTGGGGAAGAAAATATCTCAAACATCAGCAGTCAATTTAAATTTATGGAAACTGTTGGTTGAGATGTATACTCCAAGATAGAGACCTCAAAGTGGAAATAAATTTTGATCCATGAGAATTAGGCAAAATTACAAACATATTAACGTGGGAAATCAGGATATATAGAGTGATAACTCATTAAAATATTGATAACATGGGCTATTACTTAATTTCTGTGATTGTATACCTGATTTTATAAATATGAACTCTTCCAGACTGAAAACCAAGGTGGTTCATTGAGTTTTATATTATAGAGGAAATAAATAAATTCATTCCTGTAATATGTTGAATTATTCGATTGGAACATTTTTGGAATTATTACTAAACCATCATGAAAGATTAGTTGAGTCAATGGTTTTTTCAAAAATGCATACTAGTGTATGTGAATATGTCCCAGTTGAAGATAATATTATATCGTCAAATTTTTTAGATGCTATATTTTTAATGGAGATTTATAGTGGGATGAAAATTTTGTATGGTATGATATGGTCACATAAACATGGACAGTTAAAGAAACAATTGTATTTATATCCAATGATCACTTTTCAGTAATAAAACACAATTATCAACACTTAAAAAATATCAAAACTAGTTCTTATCATAGATGAAAACAAGAGATGTTAGAAGAAAAAATATACTCTAATAGTTACTTATGACTTATAACATATCAAAATTATGGCTGTAGAATATTTTTATTATCTTTTATCACTGCATAAGTTTAATATGATACATAATTTTAAAAAAACATGGAAATTAATGAAAAATAACAATCTATCAATCAATTTTCAAAATGAAAATCTTGGACTCTATAATATTTTATCATTATCAAGAAACCTTATGAATAATAATATGGGGAAATGGACTGCACTCCATGAACACATGGATGATATTCATGTGCTTGGAGTGATAAAAAAATATTCTCGCATCTCTTGTTTAAAAAAATCATGAAATAACTATGAATAAATTTCTGTATGGTCATCATCCATGAAGCTAGTAGGGAAGTTGATTATGGGGATCTTGGAGACCATAAATGAACAATATTTCCAAAAAATAAGTATTGAGAGAAGCACCACATAAAAAAATCCACAAAACACACCATTCTAAATAGAGATCACCAATTGATTAATATGAAATAGTTAAAACCTAAATGATATATATTCAAATAGAACCAATCCACTATTAAGGCGGGCCACATTATTTTGTATATATTGCGATATGTTTTTGATCCATTGCTTAATTATTTTTTACATTTTTATTAACAATATTTTTTTACAACTTTTTTATTGTATCATACATCTCCACACGTTGTGATCTATTTAGCTGATGATTTTATATTAATAATCCAAAGGATGGTCCCTATGGGATATTACATTGGTAATTGAATTCTTACTCTATAATTCTATGATATTTTACTCGTATTCAACATATGGTTATGAGTGTCCATACAATTTTATTTGAAGTTTTCAACCACTATAATTTTTATTATCAATTTTCTTTTTTCATATATCTCATTTTCATCTTGATTCTTTCCATGAAACAGTAATATAATAAATTATTGTTTATATTTATGTGGTAAAATTCTCCCTTGATTTTATGGTGTATTGGGGTGAAAATTTGATTATTTTTATTCTTTTCTAGGATTTTTTGGTTTGGTACATGGTTTACAATTTTTTCAATGAAAACTATGTGTCCTATTTAGTTTTTGATATAGGGGATCACACAATTATTGAATTATTTAGTAAATAATGTTAGTGGACCCCACAAAAAATCAGTATTGGGTATTTTTGTATGTTCATATTTTTTATTGAGGGATCCTCTTTCAGATTAAATATTTTAATTCCAAAATATGGGATGCCCCTCAGAACCATTCCTCACATTCTGTCTACCTTCTTTGGTTGATTTGTGATGGTTTTTTAGTGTTAATTCCATTAAAAATCAAGGTGAGGGTTTCTATTTATATATTTACATGGTTTCAAACTATTTTTACAATATTATGTAACCCAAATGGCCATGTTTGATTATTTACATGTCTTGTGTTTATTTAAATTTGGGGATTTGGTATCTAGGGTATGTGAGACTTCTATTGAGACCTAATATAATTCCATGTTCTTTTAACAACCCATAAATATGAGATTAATTACAAGAATTAAATATTCATACATTAGAAAGATCATTTTTGTATAAATTTCTATATAATTATGAAAATCCTTACATTACAAAATGAATACTGACATACAATGTCATTTTTTCACAAGATTAGGATTACTATGTTTATAGTCATGTTTCATTCATTAAAAAATTTCTCAATTCAAGGATAATTTCGGTTATTGGGAGATAACATCCAAAGAGTTCATACTCATCCATATTTTCTATAAAAAATATTTTAATACTTGGTATGATCACCCAAAATATCAGTATTAGAAATAAAAATAATTTAAATTCATTAATCTATTGAAAAACATGAATAAAATAAAAAATGTTTACCTTTTTAAATAATAAAAAATAGTGTATGTAAATAAAAAAAATATATATAATAAATAAAACATCAGAAAAATAAAACCATTGAAACCCATTTAGAAACAACTATAAATTAATAATTGATTTATGAGGAACATTATAACTCAGTAAAACATTTATCTAAAAAATAAACCTTTCCCATTTAATAGTTCATAATATTTCCTTACCTCAGGAAATATAAATATTTCCCTAAAACCCAATTTTAAATCATAAAGTAGATATCTTGGAGAATCATGTTAATAACATATTTTCCCTAGTGTTTATTTATTGTTATAAATAGTTTATTCCATGTTAATTCCATATGATTGACTTAACCAGTTGTCCCACTAATTTTTTACCTACAAAAACTAATGGTTTTTCAATTCATTGGAGAGATATACAAAAATCGTATGTCATCATAACATATTTAAAGCTCACATGTCATAATATATAGTGATAAAGTACCATATCATGTCAAAATGCTAATTTTTTATTTTTTTCATCATAAATCCATTGAAAAACTTATATGAACCAATCAAAAAATTAATTTTAGTTATCTCTTTAAATACATATTTAGAACTATTTTCTCTTCATTGTATTTAAAAAATTAAAAATAATATAAAAGGAAATGTGATATTTATATAAACATAAAAAATTATTTTGGAATCTGGATAACTAATAAGTGTATGGTGGTTGGAAAATGTGATCATGTGGTAATGGTTAAAAAAAGCTTTTCTCAATTTGTTAAAAATTTCAAAATGTCCCATATGATATTTGATAAAAATATTAACTTTTAATCATTATAAATAGTGTGAATATTTTTCAAAATAATATTTAAAATTATGTTATTATAAAAAATAAAATTTATAAGGCATTTAAAAGAACATGGGTGCAGAGTTGAAAGTGTTGAAAACATTTAAAACAATTTTTTAAATAAAATCTATTACCACTTTGGTAACATTTGAATCAAAATATCATTAAAGGATGTAAATTGAAAAGGATTTTTAAAAACCATAATTTTATAATATTAAATTTAAAAACTTCCATAAAATATTTTATATACCCCATGAAATAAAACCTATGATGAATTTGGCATATGTCTCTATAAAAGTAAATTGAGATGATAAATACCCTTAATTTGAGTCCCATATCAATTTATATGTTCTCTAAATTTATAATAATAATATAATAATAGTTTTATAATTTATTTATAGACGTTTTTAATTTTTTTTTCATTATTATTATTACTTATATGTCATTTAGAAGCATGAATTATTTTGTTATTAAACCAGTTATGTTTACACCAGATGTATTGAGGATGTTCAGTTCATATTACGAAAAACAATTGGTTGGTTGATCATTTAAAAGGGATAATAGTTCAATAATATCTAGAATAATAATAAAAAATAGTTATCATATTTATATATGGAATATAAATTTATAAAAACTTATTCAGGGAAGGAATAAAAAAGGAATCCCATCATTTTGTGGAGCTGGTATTCCACATATACACATAAACAACATTATAATATTCCAATAGATGGAAGGGTAAGAAGGTAAGTAATATATAATATTTAAATAATCCCAAATATTTTATTAATATAATATATATTCTTCCAATCCATAATAATAACCATCCTTGTTGGTTTACAATGAAAAAACAAAACACATTGCTTCATGATTGTGGTAGTCAACACATACTCAAGAGAGATGTTTTCATTTAGTATAGGATGGGAAATTAGACGAAAAGGTATTTTTTCATAGAAAAATATCATTAAAATATATTTAAGATACTCTAATTTTTTTATCATGTTTATATCGGATTTAAAGGAGTTTGATGAATAAATAAACCTAAAATAACTCATTTAAGAGTTTTACATATTCTTTAGGAAACCTTCTTCGGCCAAGAAATTAAGCCTTATAGGTTGGTATTTTTCTGAGAAAATAACCAATACAACATTGGGAGGAATTTTGGTAATTTAATTTTTATGATCAAATACAATCTAAATTGAAAAATAAATGCGAGGAATAGAGGAGATGTGGTTCCCTTTTATAAATGAGGTGGGTGGTAATCTTGTAAATACCTAAAATATTAATATATAATATGTGACCAAATCATGTAAAATTAATCAAAATATTCATATATATATATATCAATATAATGAGGATAAGGTTCAAATAAATTAAAAAATATATATTATTCAATTTTATGTGGCATTTTGACCATTATCTCTTAGTTTAACCCCCTCGTTAGCCCATTTAACCATAACTGTTGTCACAAATTTTAAAATCAATAAGGGCGGTAAAATTAATTTTAAAAATTAAAAGTGTTTAATTCATGAATTATTAATTATAGTCTATAAAAGTTCCCATACTCTTGAGAAAATATAGCATTTTTATGATTTTATAATGATTTGAAAATAATTTATAGACATTAAATATCATTTAATATCATCTTCATGACTATTCACATATATTGACATTAGGGGAATCAAGATTTAAATGGAATTAAAAAATATATTATTTGAACATAAAAAATAGATTATAATTATACGTTAATTTTTTTTAACATCCTAATTCTTCTAAAAAATATTACTTTCAATTTTTTAAAATACTTTACATTATTTCTCTACTACTTGTACAAGAACTATATCAACATTTTGAAGCCATACTCAGTAATTATACCATCAATAAAAGTTAAAACTGAACTACAATAACAAAAATAATTTATTATTATTCTAATTAAATATTAATAACTCTTTATAATTTCATTTTATCTAAATTAAAACATATTATAGGAATTATAAGAAAGAGATTAATATTTTTTAATAATCGTTTACTTTAAAAAAATATAATGAATATCTTCAAATGGATGTGGTACCAAAATTATATATTTTAGAATATAGGGTAATTTCATTCAAAACATACCCATTCAATGAAATAGAGGAAAGTGTAGGATTTATTTTTAGACCTTATTTCATATATCTAACTTCATTGAAAACATTTTATCCTTTAATTAGCTGATTATGTTTTATCATTTTCAGTATTTATTATATATAAAAATGAAATCCAACATAAAAAATAACGTTAATATGATGATTAAAAATATTTATTCCAATTAATATGATATAATTTCTACACGTCGGGAAAAATACTTTTAATATAATTCTATAAAAAGGAAAAATAAATTATTTTTAAAAAATTATATATTTCAAGCACAAAAATGATTTTATACCAAAATCATGAATTCTATTGATTCCCATTAAAATAAATGATTTATTTATATATAAATTTTATTAATTTCAATATAAATTTAATCCATAATAGAATTCAAAATTATAAATTTGTGAAAAGAAATGATAGTTTTTTTTAAATATTTATTTTTTAACATTAACCTAAAAATCAATCATTTTATAAAAGTACAAAAATTTCACCCTAATATATAATTGATATGAAGATATCAAAAATTAGTTCAATTTTATTAAATATAATTTCTAATAGGTTTATAAAATAATTATGATATCCTCACACTGAATGCAATAGAAACTTTCTTTAAATAAAATTTATTTTTAATGTATAGAATAAATTTACACTAATTCAACATCTAGTAACAAAAATTAGATGAATGCTAATTTATATCATTAAATATATTATTTAAAATTGCATTTAAATAATTCATTTATAGTGACTAATAAAATTTACTTTTATAAATAACACTTTGTGTGCTGGAATCTACTTTCTTAAGAATGTATCCTTTAATATTATATGATTTTATTTAAAATTGAGTTCTTATCTCCAAGGAATTATTCAATACCTTTTAGTTAACTAAAAAATTTATATATATATTTAATAATATCTTCACTCTTATTCATAATATCCTGACAAATGTCAGGGTTATAATTTTCATATTTTCATTATAATATTTCTATAGAATATTGAAGATCATATAATCTTAGTGTTTCATGTGGTAGATGATATCAATGAAAGTATTTATTTAAGAAAATATAAACTAAAATTTTGTGGTATTACACATAATCTAGTTTAATTCATCATCAGTAACATGGTTACACTAGTTTGGGTAGGTATTTCCATCTCATTCTATTATATTGAAGATATTCTTGAATTCTTGGTGTTTTTAACAAGATAACATAACAAGATAAACATAGAATATAATATATTGTTTTTGATTGTTTTCCATAAACTATTTTGTTATTTTATAGTAAACAATAGTTAGATTTAATAATCAGAGGTCACTTCCATTTAAAATGGTGTGTTGTGCATTTTATGTGTTTGATAAATTGAAAATGAATTTTTTATTTAATAAAAGTGATTTATTCAATATTTTTTGGGGCCAAAATAGATTTATCTAGTAGAGTTTTATTGTTTAGATGATTTATAATTTTTTTAAAATGTGTGTATGTTAATTTATTATGTTATTTAATGATTCCTCTGGAAATTCTATTATTGTTGTTCCTCGATGTTGTTTATGTGATTTCTAAAACTCATTTTTCAAAGGTGGTTTTAGAAGGGTTTCCCAGAGGTTTGATTCATGATTTTTAATGAATGTCCCATTTGTAATTTTGTGGGAACGGTATCCTATAGATTGATGGTTACACTGTTGATGAGAGCCATTATAACCCACTGTTAATGCTTGTATGCATGTGGTGATGGTTAAATGAATTATGATTCTTATTTTATACTCAGGAAGGGGATCGTTGTTGTAAGGTTTTGTTCTAGGTGAATTGTATTTGATTTTTGTGTTATATTATCTTTCTATTATATGGTTGTTATGTGATTGAAATTGTATTGTCAGTTTCCCACCTCCTTATACTATTCAATACTGAACTCGAGGCTATTAAATAGAAGTTGAGGGATATTTTACATTATAGGTATGATTTATGAGATGGATAAAATCACTTTGTTGAATTTCATAACCTGGATTAAGGATTCTTCCCTAATGAGTCAAGATGACATTTATTCAAGTGAAAATATGTTGGGAAATTAATCTACGTACAATTGGTTCCACCAAGTCACATCAATTATTTTTCCATCATTCCCTATGGTGTTTCTTCATTATATGTATCATATGATATGATCCATTATTATATATTGTCATGTTAGTTTATTTTTCCATGGATTGAATATAATTTTGATATATTGATCTCTTTGTTGGTTTGGTTGCGACATTGAATAGTTTTTCTCTATGCTTTTATTGTCATTTTTATGACCATTATTTAGAATATCCTTCATTATAGTTTGCATTATACTAAATTTATACCCAAAAGTTATATAATTTTTTTTAAATAAACGGTTTAGTGGTTTTCAATGTGTTTTATTTTATTGAAATTCATTTATAGTTATTATTAAAAACCATGTGAATAGTTTTTTTTTCAAAAGTGATGTTTTAAATGAAAAGGGAAGGTTTTACTTGGATTTTCAAAATTAATAATAATGGATAGAAATTTAAAAAGTGTTGTTTGATTCCGAAACATAAAAAATAAACGAAAAACTATTTTCTCATATTTATGTTCAAACTATAATTCATGGAAACATTAATAAATTGAATGAAATGGACTCGTGGTGGCGTCCTACATGCCATCATCTCATAACCCATATAATCATGTTTGTGGTAATAATGTCTTTATGAATTTTTAATGGTTCTAGGTTGTATATTATGGGTTTGGTTTCTACCACTCACATTTTTAAAGTGGTAGATTTTGAATTATGATAGTGATTTGGGAATAACCGGGTGAGGGTGTGGTTATCTACTTAGGTCTTTCCCCCAGTTTGGATTGGGTGTTGTATCAACCAACCCGAACGCCTATTTTGATTTAATTTTTATTATTTTTATGGTATTTAACATTATTTTTTAAATGTATTTATTTAAATGGAAACTAGTTTTGGAAAAATATTGTTTTTACTCTTTATCGTTATTCAATGTTTGGATATTGTTGCATTAGTAAATACTTTTTTGGTGGTTATAGTAATCCAATGCTTGGAAATATAATTTTGGTTTCCAAGATAATTACTCTTTTCTTGAGGGTAAATTATTCCAATATCATACATTATTAAACCACTGCAATACTTTCTAGCCTGAGGAAATCATCCTTCAGGCCTTGTGGGGGAGTTATATGGGTGAAAGGTGTTGTTAATTAACATTAGTAAATTAAAAAATGGCATCAAACTCATCTTCTTATTTTGTAGTTGATGTTATATTAGAGTTGGGGCCACTAGAGCTCTAGTTGTGTGTACGGAGGAGTTCATTACCTTCTATTCATTGTGTTATGCCTTTATTTTCCTTGGGAATTTGGGAGTTTTATTATGATATCATATTTTAAAAAAGATTATTATTGATATATATTGATATAGCTTGTTCGTAATAGAAGTTTTAAGAAGTTATTGAGATAAATCTCATAAAATACACATATTTGGTGTGAAATTAGTGGAAACATATGGGGTTTATAGTTATGGTGGATTGTATATCAAACTGTGTACAAGCCATGTGGAAGCATTCTAGATTAGTTCTAGTGGAAGTCACATACTTGGAACTTTATTTTACAAACTATGTCACCAAACCATATGCAATAGAGGATGTTTATAAATTTTATTTATTTACTTGTTTTTTTATTTGGAAATCTCTTATGATCAATCCATCTTATTTTTTAGTAATTTGGAGGAAATTTATTGATGATGATGGTTTCTTAATCATGTTACAAAATTACTGTTTTATGCATTGGTGTTTTGGTGTGCTCTTAAAATACCATATTTTAGTTCCTTTAATTTTATATTGAGATAAGATTCAAGATTAATGATAAAGAGTTCTAGTGTGTAAAATGAATTTGAGTATTTCCATTTTCAAGGAATGAATTTTATTATCTCCAATTTAATAATGTGGATTTTAAGTTTAGGGGAAAATTTTCAATGGTGAAATTCATTATTTTAGTTGGGTTTCGTGTTAATAAATGTATTTTTATAAACCCAAGATGTTTTCTAAAGTGAAAATACGGAATTTTTTAGTTTTTTTGAAATGAAATTATAACTGGGTTTTATAGTCTTGAGTTGTTTGATTGGTTAATTTTAATCCGTGGAAATGGGATTTTGGATAGATTGATTAAATGTTTGGTTTTGGTGATGTATTATATTGTGATCCCCAAAAAGTAATTAACAAGTGTATAATAAAATATCTTGGGTATCTATTATAGTGAGCCAAGAGTTTTGTTTCAAATCTATGACACTATACAAACTCTCAATAGAGTGGTAATGGAACATTATTCTCATCTTATAGATCATGTGAAATTGTTTTTGAATGGATATACAGTAGTGTTTATTGGTGATCAAGGATACTATGAGGTAAAATAGATATTTGAGGTGGATGGAAAAGTTAAAATTGATATTTGATTCATTAAGAACTTTAGAAAAAATCTATGGTGAGGTGCACCATGGAGTTTTCAATGTATTGGCTTTGGGTTGGAAGAAGGTCACTATCCATGCACAACTACTTGAGATGTTTTCTTAGGGAAATATCATGGTCTCCAACCACTACAACAGATGTTGAATTTAGAGGTGGTTTTGGAAACCACCTCCAATCTGTTTTGAGAATGGTTTTGTGGTGCTTTATAATAAATCGCCCAAAAACAATTTTTTTACACTACTGACCCCTCCCCCCCACCCTCCCCCCCTTCTCAACCCACGACCCCGCTTCCCATGGCCCCTGGTTCCCCCGCTTCCCCTAGCCCCCCGCGACCCCGGTGACCCCGTGACCAAGCGGCCCCACGACCCCAGCGACAACAGACCCCCATGACCTCGGTGACCCCACAACCCTGGCGACCCTGCTTCCCCTGGCCCCATTGACCCCGATGCCCTATATGAAACTTAAGGTTTGAATTCTAGTAATTTTACCTCAATTTTTGTCTCATTTTCATGCTTGATTTTCGATTAAATTCATTAAACATACACATAACCCATGTTTAATATATTATCCTTGATAGAAAAACATAGTATCACTTTGTTATTATTTATGTTTAATACCTCTCGACTATTTAAATAACTTAAGGTGTTCAATTGGAATCTCCCTAGGTATTGTCCATTCTTAGGTGATCAAACCACATTCTATGTGGTTTTTTCTAGAATATTAGTTGTAATGACTATAATGAATTTGATGAGAATGGTGTCATGAGACCATATCAGCTATTTCTACATAAAAAAGGATACTCCCTTGTTAATCTATAATGCTCATAGATTATAAGGCATACTTTACTATAATTAATTATGACACATAGGTATAGAGTTCCATATACTATTGATACTCGATCATGGAGTCCAGAATACATGTGTTATTCAAGTATATCATCCCTTATATATGTGGTACTTGGTAATTGCGTCCCTTATACTTGTGACACCTGAGCATGGTGTCCATAATACTTAGAAAAATTAGTCATTGAATCCCTTATACTTTTAATACATGGTAATCGCATCCCTAATTATAGTATTACTAAGGACTGGAGTACCTCACACTTGTGATATAATGTCATGGATTCCCTTATACATTTAATACATTTTCATGGAATACCATACTACCAAATGAGACTCTAGTGACTTTATAGGGATGAATGAGTAATGCCTCAGGTCATTGATTGTTACTCATAAGTTGTAATCATTTCTTTTCGGTAAAATGGAATGTTGTACTATTTCTCCCTTAGAATACAGATTTTCAATCCAAATAACATAAATCCGAAGTGCTCTTTCGTACTATCATTTACTTTACTATGCATAAATTTCATTTGTGTTTTGAATTCAATGGTATTGAATTCATTATAACTTATTGTAGTGGTTTGGATGAATACAATTCTTCCATGTTTCCGAATATAATGTTTAGAGAGAATTCCTTATGGGATCTATTTCCACATATATGATTCTGATTATCTTATTATGCTGTCCTAGAGGATATTACCAACACTCCACATTTCATCTCCAAATTCCCAACATGATTATATTATGAAACTCTAAACACTAAGCCCAAACACATCAAATATTCTTCAAATACCCTAGTATGATCCCCAAACCACATCAGCCGCATCTTGAACGACATTTCTGATGTGGTCTCCACCTTACCACATCAATTTCTATGCAACAAAACTACTATATCCTTATCTAGATGAATTATACCAAAGGCGCTAAATCGCACCCACTGATGACCTATGATATCTCGACCACGATGCCTTAAAACTCAAGGAATTACAAAAATGTTGAATTCCCACACCGAAGTCTAAATCTGACTCTTTGTTTAACTCCATGGTCAGATCCTTGATCATCCCATTAAACCATAATTCTCCAATCTTGAGAACTAACACATATATGATGCAAATCACCCTCATGTCAAACCACCAATCTTTTCTATGTGAATATACCATAGAGTGGTGTAGGAATTCTATCCACACAAGGTTCGTAGAACCTCAAAACATAATCTCCCATGTTATTTCATTATGTAGTTCCATGAACAACACAACTTATCATGCCTCAAGACTACCATTCTCATGTGGTTCTTGCCACTCCAAGGAACAAACAATGAATCAATCCAAATCTAAGGCCCCGAACCCCCACGACCACATGACCCCAGCGACCCCGCGACCCCGATGATCCTACTTCCCTCAGCCCTCCCGCGACCCTATGATCCCGACGACCCCGGCCCCACGCAACCCCGACGACCCCGCGACCCTGGAGACCCCACTTCCGCTGGCCCCCCACAACCCTACAACCCCAGTGACCCCGCTTCCCTCGGCCCCCCACGACCTTGGTTATCCCTCTATTTCCATTGTTTCCAACATTGGGGATGTATCACATGGGATTTGGAGTTTTGGATCTATTTTCTCATTATTATTACTGAGTTTAAATCATACTCATCCTCACCATATGATGTCAAACTAAATATTGAAAATCTTTACCACATGTAATTAAACATTACAATATACACCCTCATCTGATGACTTTAAACTATATGATACTTTAGTCCATTATTATGTGGAGGTGTCTTCCCTTATCTTGATTTTATTGTACCAAGTGGTGTGATATTTTATATATGTATTTATCCTATTTGATTTCCCCTATGGTGTTGTACTTATCTTTTGTTATTCCCATTATTCATTGTATACATTTTAATGGTTCCCTTATCTATATTATAGGTATTTTTTTATTTTTAATATTGATGAAGCGTATATATTGATGGTTATTATATGATATGACCTCAGTTATTATTGGATATGGCATCCTATATTATGTGATATTCCTACTCAGTATTTTTCACCAATCTCTAGGCTACTAGAGTTAGGATTTGGTTGGCACACTTAGTTTATCATCATCCTAGTTGGGGTCTCTATGGGGTATGTCATGTAAGAGTGGAATTAGATTGGTTCATGTCCTAGGAATAGTTTTTTGAGTAATTATTGACATGAGGACTAGTTTAGGTTTTTAATGATATGATTTCAAGGGATTTTTTATTTTAGTTATCATACCAGTGATGCTATAGTAGGTGTGGTTGTAAATGTATCATTTCACCGAGACATTGTTAACCAGTTAGTCAACCCAAATATCTAAATTATCATATATAGTGTAAAATTAAGTTGATACATGAATAATATAGTTCTAAATAATTATATTTCATGTAACTCCTATTTTAGTTGATTTAGATAATCTGTAATCATTATGGGTTCATCCTATCAATTGAATAATTCCATCCACACAAAAAAAACTTTTTTTGAGTTATGTTTGTGAAAACCCTATCTCAGTGCTTGATCCTTTTTCCACTTTTAATTAATTTGATGATGTGTTTATTTAAATACTTATATAATAGATATAGTTTCCCTATTATTTTAGATAGATTATCAACCCTTTTTTAGTATAGAACTTATCATAAAGAAGACAATTGTTTCCACTGATGGGATACGCATACGAAAACTATTTGACATGAATTTTAGGGGTTGAGGCCTCCCAGATTCTGAGAAGCCACTAATTATCATATGGTATAGTATTTAGTAGAGTCATCAACACATACAATTCATCTATTTTAGAAACCCACATAATATATGGTGATCCTAGAACAAAGTTATCTACACAACACAATATGTTTTTAGTGGATGATGTTTTCTCAAACAAATATGGTATTAATCTGTTATGGTTTAATTTAATCCCTAGTTCTAGATGAGATTCTATCCACAAATACGAAGGATAGATTGAGTTCCGGAGATGTTAAACCATCAGTAGGGTTTCATAACCATATCTATGAATGTGTTGAGTTTTTTAAGCATCATAAGGTTTTCCATAAACATTATTTATAATATTTTTTTTTGATATTGGAGTTTTATATGAAGAATCTATAGAGAACATAGGTTGAGGTTTTCTCTTACAAAACTACACCTGTGTTTGAGACCTCATGTGAGTGTTGTTAGGTTTAGAATACCTGTATGGGATGTATCCAAGATTTAGGATAAGGATATAGGTTTTTTTGAAAATATCTAGAGAAATGATGTGCTAAAACCTCTAGAATAGAAGTAAAATTGAGGTCATATACTCTACTATTATAGGATAATTGACTTACTTGGAATTAGTTTTGGTTAAGAAGCTAGTGGTGTAGGAGTAGTAAGAGATGAGTGACACTTTGAAACACTCCGACAATCACCACATTTGATTGTTTATTGTCAATAACATTGTGATAAGAGTTATGTATATAGGGTTATGTGTATAAATGATTTAGGTGAAATCTAGTTTGGTTTTACATATTATTTGTTTCCACTCTTCATGTACCATAATAATAGATGATACAGGTCATGATATTATTTCTTTGTTGATTTTTTGGGAATTATATATTCTAATTTAGACCCTTATCATACCTTTTATCAACCAGAGAATTTCCACTAATGGTGACTATCTGTCAATCATACATTATGGTAAAGTGATTTTATCCCCAATAGTGAAAGGGTTCCTTTATTGGATTCCTTTTTGGTAGAGATGATACCCAATAGTATCTTCCATGGTTTGTATTGGTTACCCTTTTCAATAGTTATATGATGTTATGCGGTTTTGTAAATGAGATGAGTTCCTCCATCCATAGTGAATGGGACTATATTAGGTGTATCAAGTAGCACCAACCCTTGAGAAGTGGTAGTGATATTCCCATCAGATGGTGGAATGGAGTTATATGATAGAGGGGTGGTTGAGGATTTACTTCATGTGTATGTTGAATAATTCAAGGGTACTCATATATGAAAAACAATGGTTGTTTCTTAATGGTAAACTGTCATATACATCAACATGCATTCCAAATATGTAATTCAAGTGTTATTGTGTTGGATTATAAATTACCTTATATTTATCACTTTCCCCCCTAGAAAGAATGAATCATGTGGATATAGATATTGTGTGTTCTTCTCTCATAATGCAGTCAAAGTGAAAAATTCAATGCAAGGAATTCAAGTAAGAAATTATTTTATTTTTTTGGAAATTTAGAGTAGGATCACCCACTTATTGAATCTATTTCCATTTAATACTAAATACCCTCTATATTTGTTTTCTGGTGATAGAATATTTGTGCTTGGAAAACCTAATTTGAGTGGATTCGACAGCTTCAGATGGATTGGATAGCTCATTGTAATCCATGTCTACTCTAGAAAAATACCCATCTACTCAAAATTAAATTGTGGATTTATCATACTCATATATAGATTATTTAAAAGTTTTCTAAGAAAACTCATCTTCTACTATCTTTAGTTTATCCTCTAGGGTGCATTTTGCGTCCTTTTAGGAAAAGGTTACATCCTGTTATTTCTATGCTTCTTCCTCAGGAATGGAAACATTGTATTTTCTATCATGAATTGTGATTCCAACGAAGTTATTCTTTTGTTACTTTTTTTATCTAATATTATAGGTTGATGCTATAAAGGATTTCAAAATTCAAGTGTTGGGAAATTTGAGATTTGAGAGAAACAAGATAGGAATACTATTTAACATAACTTTTAGTATTGATCATGTGGTAATTGAGTAATATGGCATTGTTGGATCTATTAATGATTTTTATTATGTCCGCAGATTTTTCTTAACCATTCAGTTCCATGAAAACCATTTAGATGGATGGACTATATTATAGATGTTTTCTAATACCTTATGAATGATTTTTATATCCACATAGTTATTCTAAATTAAAAATGTTCTTTGGTTTTCATGGTAAAGTAGCTACCACATTGTTAGCACACTGTTTCTCTTTACCAAAGAAACTTACCCTATCTCAAACACTAGTGGGTTCATATATAACTCAGGGGATCATCTTTGTTATATTATGTTTCTATAATCTTATACAATCGTATATACGAATCTATTTCTCTATTTAGTAGTAAATATGTATTTTAATTTTTTTTATTGTGTAGGAACATTGTGATAATCATGGATAAAAGTTGGATCACGTTACCAAGGAACACACCTTAGTATGTTAAGGGTTTGAATGAGTTTTTAGATTTTGAAATTTCTAATCGATCTGTTGAAGGGAGAATAATGTGTCCATGTACTAAATGTAAATTTAGAACAATGTTAAATAGTGATGAAGTTTATGAACATTTAATACTGAAGCAATTACCTGGTCAATATTTGTGTTGGATTTGGCATGAAAAATCGAACATTACAGAAAGATTGAGCACTGATGTTAATACATAGAATGAGGTCCCTTGTTCATTGATAATGGAAAATAAAATGAAAAACCTCATAAATGAAGAATTCGTCACTGCAAGACACCACTATCATCATCAAAACATATCAGAACATCCAGAAGAGGGTGCTACAAATTGCAACATGACAAGTGATGTTTTTTAGACTGTAACACAAGGATATCAAGATTGTAACATATCATTGGACCCTCCTCTTGATTCTATAGAGCCAAATGTAAGATAAAACTTCACTAAGGAAAATTCATTTCAAGATTTAGTTGATGATGGAAATTAAGAGTTGTATAGTTGGTGTTTGAAATATTCAAAAGTTTCATTTCTGCTAAAGTTGTACCATATCAAATGTCTATGTGGAATATAAATATGGAAATCTCCATGATATTGGAATTTATTAATGATGCTTTTCCTGAAGTAAAAATCCCAGAATATTTTTATGATATGGAAAAAGATGTTGACAATATTGGTCTTAATTATACAAAACTACATGTGTGTCCCAATGATTGTATGTTTTATTCTTGAGAGTATTCAAGTAGATAGAGTTACAAGAAATGTTCTTCTTTTAGATGGAAGTCAAAGGGTGATGTTAGAAGTTAGAATGAAAATAATTTCACGGATAAGTAGAAAAGGAACACACCTGCAATGGTTTTGCATTACTTTCTTTTGAAGCCTCGATTGCAAAGATTATTCATGTCATTGAAAACCACCGAACAAATGAAGTGGCATTCTGTTGATAATTAAAATGATGGGTTAATGATGCATCCACGAGATTCCATATCTGGGAAGACAGTTGAATCATTAAATCTAGATTTCTTAGCTTATCTTAAAAAATGTTCCATTGGGATTGACTACCGATGGATTCAACCCATTTGGGACTTTGAGTAACAGATATAGCATTTGGCCAGTTGTTTTGATCCCTTATAATCTTCCTCAGTGGATGTGTCTGCAACATACATATTTTATCCTTTTGATGATTATTACTGAAAAAAATTCCTGAAAATGATATTGATGTATACATGCATCCTTTTATTGATGAATTGTAGGAGTTATGGGAAAATGGTTTTGAGACATTTGATGCTTCTTCTAAAACAATGTTCAAAATGCCTACTGCTTTAATGTGGACCATTAGTGACTTCCCTGGGCTTGAGAATTTATTTGGTTGGAACACTTACACAGTTTTTTCTTGTCCCATTTTTAACTTTGATTGTGAGCCCAAATATATACCTCATAGTTGAAAATGGTGCTTCTTATGCTATCGATGATTTCTCGATGCATCTCATAGATTTCAGCTGAAAAAATAAAAATTTAATGGTTCCATTGATCGTATACCACCTCCAAAGTTGTTAACTAGTTCTGAAATATTGACACAGCTTGAAAAGGTTGAAACACAATTTGGGAAGGTTCATCATTTGAATGATAGAGGAAAACGAGTCCGAAGTGCATCTTCAAGTGAAATCAGAATGCAACAATGGAAAAAAAGTTTATTCCTCAAAATTCCATATTGGGAATTTAATTTGTTGTGGAAAATTTTTGATGTAATGCATATTGAGAATAATTTATGTGATAATTTGATTTTCACATTACTTAATAAGCAAGGAATATCGAAGGATCATCTGAATGCTCACAAAGAATTACAAGTAATGAACATAAAATGTGATCTTTGGCCAGATGAGAATGAAAAGTATGCGCCGACCATTTTTTCAAAGAAAACTAGGGAAAAAGATACATTCATGCGAATTTTAAAGAATGTGAAGGTATCTGATGGGTATTCGAGTAACTTCTTGAGGTTTTTTGACTTGAATAATCATAAGTCACATGGATTGAAAAGTCGTAATTAACATATTTTGTTACAATAGTTACTACCATTGACATTGCGTACATTATTACCTAAAAAAGTTAGTGCTGTTGTACTCTAATTCTGCACATTTTTTAGGAAATTATGTGAGAAATATCTACATCCATTTCATCTTGACAACCTTCAGGAGTTGTTTGTATTGACACTTTGTGCAATGGAGAAGATCTTTCCTCCGTCGTTTTTAATGTCATGATGCATTTAACTATGAATTTGCTTGAGGAAGCTAAATTAGGAGGCCCTGTTAATTATTTATGGATGTATCCAATTGAGAGGTATTTTATTTATATGTTTTTTAGTTATGTAAACAATTTTTTGAATTTAAATAAATTCATAATATTATTATTTTATTTCATAGATATCTAGGGCATTAGAAAGCATACGTGAGAAATAAAGCTCAACCAGAAGGCTCTATTGATGAAGGCTATTTGGATGAGGAGTGTCTTACCATTTGTTCCAAATATTTGGATTATATTGTGACAAGATTTAATCGAGTTGTATGTGTTGAAGACACATCAAATCAATCTAAAAATCATTAGAAATAAAAAATATCTCATGCTATTGGCCAATCAGTTGGGAGGACCTCAAATGTGACCCTAAAAGAATTGGAATTATTACAGGCCCATAGATATGTGCTGCTAAATAGTGAAATTGAAAATCCATTTTTGAAGACGTGAAGATACAAACAATGAGGAAAATGAGAGGATGAACATGAAATGAGAAATATATAATGAAATCAGTGAATAAAGAGATGGTAGAATGTTTTGCATGGCGTGTATGTTCATAAATATTGCAATAAATATGAATATTAGTTTGACACATATATTTTTTAAATCTACTGAATTATATTTCTTTTTTTAGATCATGAATACTGATACTCCAGAAGACTTTTCAGAATATTTAAATTTTCTTGCCAGGGGTCCTATAAAACAGGTTAGAAAGTTCGACGCATATAATGTGAATGGATTTAGATTTTGTATAATGGATCAAGAAGTGGGTTTGAAAACACAGAATAGTGGTGTATTTACAATTTCTGAAGTGGGATACTATATAAATCTGTATGATATTATTGAATTAAACTACCACATACATTTTTTTGTTGTTTTATTCAAATTTAAATGGGTTGATATTATCGTAGGTGTTAAAAGATATTCCTTTCAGTTTACTTCTGTGAACTTCTCTCGCTTGATGGATGTTGGTGATCGTGAACTGCATGATCCATATATCTTAGCATCACAAGAAAAAATGGAATATTATGTGAATGATGTTGTGGATGAAGGGTGGAGTGTATTTTTTCATTCAATACAAAGATATTTGTATGATTTGGGTGATGAAGTGGAAGATTTGACCTCTAAAATTGAATTTAATCAACAAAAGGAAGTAGAATTACTTGTTCATCATGATATTGAAAATATTAGTATAGTAAGGTTGAATGAAGTAGATGAAGAAATGGAGTTGGAAACTGATATGATTGAAGTGTGAAATTATTGTATATAGAAATATTTATTCATTCAGCAACCACTTGTTTCATTTCTACAGCCATTCATTTTCATTATTATATATATTTTGTCTGTTAGTACTAGGCATCTATTATCATTTTATTTTTTTTCTGCATAATTTTTTTGAAATATATATTTTGAACTTAATTTTATTTTATTAAATGATATAAATTCCCAAGAGGAAGCAGTAAACTATTTCAGCTACTTCTGCTATAGATAATGATCCATCTGGCTACATCCCCACGACATCTGAGGCACCAGCTGCCTACACTCCTGCACCATTATTCACACCATCTGTGGGTGTCCCATTAGAGGCGGAGTCATCGACTCCCCCTTTAGGAGCCTCAACAGTGGGGCAGTGACATGCCCTTTCAAATTCATCACAGACATACTAGTGTGTCACTATCATAAGTACAAATTTTAATTAAATAAATTTATTTCATTTTGTTTACACTAATTTTTTTCTCATTGAAGATGAAAAAAGTGCAACTATGGAGAAAAACATAAAAAGTTCAGATGATTGGAATATGAATGGTGATAAGATAGTTATGTCATTTGATTCTTATGGGGTCCCTACAGATGACACTGTGGGGTTACTTGGCCAGATTCTAGGCCAGCTGGCAGTGGGGCCCATTTCCCTTCCTATTTCTTATGATTATTGGAGACATATTCCTCCAAGATGTAAAAATGACGTTTTTTATTCCCAAATAAAGGTAATTTTATTACATTATGGTTTAATTGAGTGTCATGATACTAATATGTTCATAATTATTTTCTGTATACAGATGTTCTTCCACTTTACAGTTGTTGATGTGATAACATGGAAGTGGACGATGAAAAATCATGGTAAGAAATTGAAAGATTTAAAATGGATATTGTGGTGTGATTTTAACGATATTTCGTTGACTGTGCAATAAATGTATGAGAAGCTACGTAGTGGGGTACCGAAAGAATAGTGGAAAGTTTTGTTGATAAATATCATTATGAAAAGTGGATGGTATTAAAATAAATATTATTATATTATCCTCATTTTACATTTATAAATGTATATTAAGAGGAGATTAAATTTAATAAATCACTGTTAAATTTCGTTTTATTTATTTTAGGATTTCTCAAGACAGAATGCATCAAACCGGGCAAAGCAAGTCATCCCTCACACTACTATCTCAAAAAGCTTTCATGAAGAAGAAAGACATTGGTAATATTTTAATTAGTTTAAATATTTAGAAGACAATATTATCTGTTTAATATATTTAATTCTTGATTTATCTTTGCTAAATGCAGCCACAGAGTTTAGGACATGAAGCATCCTGAACTGAACTATGGTTGGATGTTCAAAAAAATCAGAAGTATGTTGTGTTAATGCGCCTACCAAAGAAGTTGGGGTTTGAAGTCAATTTTTTATTATAATAACATAATATTAGTTTTTAATGTGTTAATATATAATGGTATTTTATTTATAAGTAAAAATTAAAGAACTATGGGATGCCAATTTTGGGTAGTAATACTGAGTCTCCCAGGATGACCGAGTTGCTAAAGTCGTTGGGAAGGATCATCCTAGTAGAGTGTGTGGGATGTGTTTCAGACCCATACCATCTAAGGTATTTGTCATTCCACCAGGGATTCTAGCTGCATCTACTATTGGTTATTGTCAATCCATATCCAATGATGCTCAGAGGGAGATTGCTTCTCTATGAACCACATTTTAAGACCAGGGTGCTCAGATATCTACTTTACAGAAATCGATGACTGATATACATCAGCAGATGAGCAGATATGCCCCTAGTGGTAGTGCATCGACTAGTGGTAAGCATGTAAATCACAAAAAATAAAAATTATTTAGTTTGAAAACTTTGGTTGGTTTTATGTTTTAATATAAATATGCAACAATATTTAATTTTCAATATAATGTTCTTACAGGTGACCGCATAAAGTGGAGATAGAGGTGTAGAGGCTGACGATGCATTATTGGACCATAAGTAGTTGTATTGTTGATGTGTTGAACAAATATGGGAACAATTGGTGTGTATATGTAACATTTGTGGAATATAGTTTCCACAAACAAATTTCATGTCCTAACATTTTCTTGATTTATCATATTTCATTTTATGCACTTTATTGATTTTTGATGTTTCCTTTTATGTCTTGATTTCTTGAGTGTGGTATATATCCTTACATTAAGTCATGTGTTTCAATGGTAGTCGAGATTTTGGATGAATAAGAGTTAAACCCATTGTTGATGTGTTGAAAAAAATAGGGTCATTTCATAGTGATCAAGGGGATAGTGTTGTAGACACTTTGGTGAGGCAGAATGTGTAGATAGTGAATCTTCATGCATTGTTAATGGTTATCGTACTCTATTCATGATGATAAAATGTGGTCATAGCCTATATAAAACCTAGGTTCCTCTTAATGGGCGATGGTATTAAACCGTATAAAACCAGGATTCACTATATCATGTGTATTGGATGATCTAAAAGTCTTACACTATATAAATTTTGGATTCCCCTTACAATAATTATGATATGTTCAAAACCTTGCCTCATATAAAACATGAAAAAATCACAATATGTGAAATGAAAAAAAATCATTTTCTTCAAGATATGACATTAAACTTTATCCTTTTCTCATTCCTTCGAAATGTGATGCCTCATGATAATCATTATAATCCAAAATTCCCTCTATATATATGATTACCCATAGTTCCAATGTTGTTCTTATACAATAACTTATTCCAAAACATCATGTGTCTTGATTTACACTCTCATGGGATACATAATGATGCTTAGACGTCTTTTTTTTGGGTCTAGATGTAAATTTATTAAGCCTTTGGCCCCATTTCTCCATTTACGATCAACTGATTATAACCTTAAATAATGTTCAGTTCATATCAAAATGATCATGTGGTACCTGGGACTACAATAACCCCTTATACATTGAATTTTTTCCATACCATGACACATAGATACCATTTAAAGAATCCTCATCCTAGTCAATGAATCATGACACTAAATTTTTCATCATGGTCTTTGTTGTATGATCTTACACTGTGTGCAATCATATTCAGGATTTCATCACGGGTTGAACGACCATTTTTATCCTATATCCCCAGGTTTTATTCACTGAAACATGAATCTTGATTCCCCCACCACACAAATATATACTATAACAGTTTATATCAAGAGATCCCTAGTCCAAGCATTATGAAAATAAAATATTCCCATACTTCCATCACATGGGTTTATTCATCCTTGGAGTTTCATCAAAGATATATTTCCACAACAATCTAGAACTATGGTTGGATTGATTCCCATTTCCATGGGATATTTATTGATGCATATATCTTCTATCATTGAGCCTAGATGATGATCCACCATATAATAATCCATTACATAAGGTTTCATTGCCCCAAAACACTCACATGAGCCTCTTTTTTAGAAATAATCTCCTTTCATTTATGTTGAGACATCAATGGGCCAAGATTCTCTCATTTCCTGATGTGAGGAAGTAAATAATGGGTATAAAGATGTAAAATACCTTTTAAAATCCTAATAAGATGAATTTAAACTATATCATTACCCCATGTAAAATATATATACCTATTAATGATAGATAATTTAACCCCATAAAAAACTGATATGTCTCTTAAAAAGAGATAATTTCCCCTCTTATAAATTCTCGATGCCTAATATTATAATATGTAATTATTCAATATCACTATCAAAGAAGTTAAACACTTCTGGCGTTGGTATACTATGATACCTTGAATCATAAAAACACGTGGATTGATTTTGATAGTCACAATATGAGTAGTTACATATAAATATTTAATCCAGGGAACAACCATATCACTGACTCATTATAGTTTTCTCCCTTTCCTATCTACTTTGGTCAAAGATTTGAGATCTTTAACTCAAACCTATTCTTATATTTGGTTCTCTATGAATTTAAACTAGTTGTAGTCATAGTCCATGTTGTATGATTTTAAACATCAAATCCCAATGTCCTCAGCAAAAAATGTTTATTAAAAACCATACCTTATTAAATGAAATAAGGATTCCTCATCTGATAACTGTGGGATGATTATAAAAATAATTACAACATATAAAAATGAGATTCCTCATATGATAAGTATGAAATGAACCACACATTACTCGTATGAAACTTGTATTTCTCCAAATATGAGATGACATGATATCCTTGTTAGAGATGAAATCACTCCAACGAAAATTGTCTCTTACCATGTCACGCATCAAAACTATGTTTGTCTTGATGCCCATTATGATGAGACACATATTGATGCATGTTTATTTCAACTCAATCCCATCCCTACCATCAACTCATCACGAGGACGTTTCCCTCTGGGCTAGGCTTGAATCTTGTCAACCCACATATATAAATAGAACATTTGAGCACATGTGGAAATATCTCTCATGGAACCTAATATTCTATAAGGTACATCCCCACATACACTTGTGTGGTTCACACATTCTATTATTTGGATAATTCTCACCCTACCAATCTAAAAAGTCTCTCTAATGAAATGATTCATGGACATATTGTTTTACAAACCATCTCAGGCTCATTCATTGAAGTATATTTACTGATAAAAAGTGGATCTCATGGTTTGATCTCCATGAATAATAGATCATGATATTTTTCATCCTATTCTCAACCAGCTCAGGTATCCTATGTTTCAAACATGGTCAATAATAATTCTATTTCTGTCGATCACTCCCATTTCACTTCCTAGTTCTCAAAATTTGTAATTGTCATCGTGATATTTTTCAGGTCACTTCTTCCCCTCATTGGGTTCACCCCTTATCCAAATCTACAATAATATATTCTTCTTGGTCCCCATGGGATTCATGCATATGGTGAAGGATAAACTAATTAGTCCACCTCTAATGATTTCTATTAAATTCCATTCTCTGAATATAAACTATAATAATTTTTTTGTAAATCAATGTAAAAAAGAAAATAAATACATATGCTGTCATGATTTGGTTCCTAATAGGACACATGGCCCCAAATAAACACTTTATCTTTTACTATTTGTCTATAAGCATGAGTTCATTTCATAATTTAGTTAATCATTAAGGAATATAATATTGTTGACCATTGAGTGATAATTATGATAATAATAAAAGTGGATGTGAGGATAAACTAAGAAATTCATGACCATTAAAGGTCAGGATAGCACACAGTACACAATAATGCATCCTACTAATAAGGAAATAAATATAATCAAATGTTTATAGCTAAGGAATTTCAGTATTAATTAGTCTATCTTTGTCTGTGTATCACGTCCATGGTAAATATCGTGCTATGAATTACTGGATACCAAAATGAATAATCCAATCCATTACATAACCTATGATATCATGATGAATCCAAATAGTAAATCCACTGAATCAAATTTTTCTAAAGATGGAAAAGGTATCCAATGAAACCATTCTAGGAATCAACTAATAGATAAGGACCAAGTTCTATGGTGGGTATCTCTATTGGAAATCTACTCAATGAATTATTATGGAATCCAATGAGTGCTTATGGAAGTCCCTCATGAATCTAATTCAGGTTAAAGTCTAACCATTACTATAAAGATGAAATGGTCCATGTGTAATAGGAATATTATATGTATGTTTTTATAAAAATTCATAATTCATCATAGGCCATGTCATAACCATTCCGATTACCATCTAACTAGCTTCATTCAAACATCTTTCCTCTTATAATGAAAAAGGATCAAGAGGAACATTCATCCATAATAACTAAATTATATGTTTTAATATTTAATTAAAATTTTATTTCTATTTAATTATTAATGATTCATTTCACAAAATGATGCACTATCCATAGAAAGGGTCAAGTCAAGCACACCCAAATAGAGTTCCGGGTAGTCACAAAATTTGTAACTATAAGGAGTAATATGAAACATGAACTAAATGGGGCAAGGGGGTTCATGTTGAGGTCACAACCTCCAATTATGTATATTGTCCTCATTTGGTATTTATATTTCAATTTAGAAAATTATAAATTATTAATGTGAATTTAGAGCTAGTGCACGGTTTGGCTATTGTGTGACACAAATGAAAGAAATTTATAAATAGTGGTACATTGAAGTAAAATTCATAGACCACCAACTATATTTCGTTAGTAAATGAATTATCCATTTTCAATCAATTGATTGTATTGGATCAAAAGTAATTATTAGAAAAGATAAACAACATGAAAATAGGGAACATTTAAATGCAAAAATCTAACTCCAAATATGGTGATATTAATAAAAGAAATAAAGGAAGTGGATTGAGTATAATTACATGTGGAATAAAATGAGATGAATGGTGGATTATTATGATCTTCATAAAAAAGATAAAACACAAATCTTATATTGATGTAGAGGAGGATCTCCCGATGGGTGGGATTTTTGGGCATGAGAAATGTGTGGAAAGAGAGGAGAATTTAGTTTTATTGATGGAGGGAAGAAACTATAAATTAACCTAACATAAGTGGTCACATGGTTTGGATTCATGATTGGAAAAATCATGTGCCAAAATAATAGAGTCTACAATCCGAAGACACCCCTCAAACATTCTCAGTTGACAATTAGAGAAATCATGGGAATCCGATGTGAAATAACTCTATATTGGGAATACAAATATTCACATAGCCATGGAACCTAGTATACATTGTTAGAAAAAAATGTGTGTCCCTCATATTTTTACTAGAAAACTGTAAATAACTATGCTATATAGTTTAAATAAATATTGAAACTCACTTGTTTCCTCCAAAACCCAGGGCTTTGGGCTCCGAACAGGCCCCAAACACACTCATATCCTCTATAATCACATTTGGAATTACCATTAGTATAAAAAATAAAACTAAAAATTAAATTATAATAAATTTTACCTCATATAAAAATAGGGATCTTAAATTCTTCCCCCATTAAGGAAAATCCTCCCCAATTTTCATTTCTAAGGTTCATAAAGCATCAACAAAGAATAATTATAGATATTGAGCATGTACATTGACCTATCTCTCATATGTTTATTTCTGGTACAAATATTTAATACCATAACACCTATAATAGTGGGAAAAACCTATGATGCAGCGAACCATGCTCCGATGGATGATATGAATTGAATATTCCTCAATAAATTTTTAAGAGGCCAACTCAGCATCCTGAAAATCCAAATTTTGAGATGGTTCGACAATATTTATATAAAGACATGATATATGGAAGACATATTGTATAAAATGGTACCTCTAAAAAATATCTATAAGATTGTATTACATTGAAAATATGTAAAATATATCAAAATATCAAACTAACTCAGAAGTTATCTTCCCTTTACTATGAAACCAACATTGTCATTATTTAGGGAATACATGAATGAAAACACGATCCCTAACCTCAATCTCCATAGGTTGATGAATATGGTTGACATAATAATTCTGTCTAGGAAAAGAACTAATAATAAAAATCATGATATGTTGTAGATAATTTTATGTCTCCTAGAATAGATGTCATCCTTTTAGTGTATCTTCTTTTTACCTATATCCACCACAATGTGGATTAACATGATCTATAATGTAATTCCTCTTAAGGATACATTAGTATGGTAACATGATAACAGTTATTTTAGGAAAACATGAAATGAGGTCTATTTTTTTAAAACATATCCACGTTAATCATGTACAAACACTTGAATCTTGTCTTATATAACATTTATCGTCAATTTTGGATGGACATCAGTTTTTGGGTGTTATGATTTAGTAAGAAGTACCTGTGTACCTAGGTACCACTACAACCACTGGTAGATGCTGAATTTCAAATGGCCATCCATATTCGGAATTACACTAGGAGTGGCCCCGTCTATGAATAGAATTTCATGTATATATTTTCACTGTAACTCAATTTTTGAGATGGTCTCCTTGATGGGAAGGATATAGGTGATCTTCATCAACATATCCTTGACCACCCAAACTACATTTCTACCTCAATGTGACCTCAGTAAATTGGTCAAAAAATACATTATGAAATAATTCTATTTCCATTTCGAGATTGGTAATGGCTATACCAATCTAGCAAGCCACTATGGCTCCACCATCACCTACTGACATGTGTAACACCTAGTGATAAAACATGCAATCTAAAATTTTATCCCATGAAAACATTACTAGCCACATATTTCATGATATTACATGGAAATACCATGGTGTTCTGACAATTTTGAATAATGGGATTATTTCATTAATTACTCCCACACAAGTTTAGGTCCCCCTGTTTGTCAATATATAAAAAAGATGTTTTCTCCATCTACATACCAATATATTAGTTGGATTATTCATGAAATGGAATATATTAAGAAAAATCCATTCAGATTTGGGAGCTTCCTCCTCTTCAGTTTTTTTAAAATGGGGGAGGATGACACTAAGTTAATAAGAAAAGAAATCTCATAACTCTACTGAACATCTCAATGTATCTCATATAGAATATCCATCAACCACAATTCATTATTGAATTCCAAAACAACATCCATCTGATTATAATGACTCAAGTTATCTATTACTGCATGTCTCTTTCAAAAAATAATGGAAACCTTAATGTTTAATTTCTAAAGGTATTCAACCCATCTATTTTGAAGGAGGTTCAACTCATATTATAAGAAAATCCACCTATGTATTTTATGTTCCATATACAACACAAAGTAATATATTAGAAAATATTGTTTTACGAAAGGTATGCCTTAAAAAAGTCATGCTACCCAATGTTCATCCATCAAGAAGATACACATAAGCGGCCTCAACTGTGAAGACCCATATACAATAACTCGACCCTCCTACATCAAAAATACACCTTGCCTAATGGTTGAGGAATTTCAAAACAATGTGTATCTACTCCTAGGCTCAAGATGTATCATGATCATGGATAAGGTAATATATCTTTTTAACTCTTGAAAATATTTATCACACACATTGAGAGAATTTATCATGAATTATTTGGGGTTTAAGAATATATGTGGTGCATCAAGAAGGGACAAATTGTATATAATTCATTTGAAATATCTATCCATCACAAAGAAAGTCTATATGTCAAACAGGATCATTGAATTCTCTTAGGATTATTTGTCACTCACTATCATTTGGTCAATTTATACTCTTGATATTGATATAATATAACCCATTATTTAAAAGCGTTAGATCTAAAAGTTGATGTTTTTGAGTTTTGAACACAACCTATTTTCTCATAGATCACACAAAATGATAACAAGGTGTTTTCCATGATCATGTCAAGACTGAGAGTACACCAAGATGTCTTTCATGAATACAAAAATAAATAAATCTATGTATATGTGGGTGAAAAATCTCATCAGGACCAAAAAAATAGAGGTCATGTTTGTATGACCAAAAAACATTCCCAAAAATACGAAAAGACCAAGCTGGATTTTAAATTACACATGAGTTTTTTTAAAGGTCCCTCAAATCTATGATGATATCCTGACATAATATAAATCATTGAGAATACCGTAGCTCCATAGACCTGGTAAAAAATATCATCTGTGATTATAAATGGATATTAGTTATCAATAGTAAGCTAGTTCAACCATTAGCAATTCATTCATAACCTAATTTTCCCATCCCCCATTATGGAGAATAACATGGGTGAACCACAAGGTGATATAATAGGTGAGATAAACCCTTAGATTCTAAATTCTATAAATTCCTCTTGAGATCATAATATTCAGTTGGTGTTAATATTTATGGATGAATAGTCACCAAAGCTGCTCATAGTGGAATATCGATAAAACAATTTCCCTCTCATATGAGATACTATTAATAAATTATTATGAAATACATCCTGAAGACGTTCCTCCATGAAAAAAATTATTCCTTTGAAATGCTATAATCATCCATGTAAAGACTAGTGATATTTGCAAACACTCCTTCCATCCCATGATCATCTAGTCTCAGCCAACAATCATAAACATTACATTCCTCCTTATGTACAAATATATCACCCTCAAGTGACAAGAAAATATCCCTTATGTGATAAATTCAATTTGGAAATGATAGGGAATAAAGAAGACACATCAAAAATATGATATCCAATCATTTCATCTCATGGAAGAAAAAATATCTGTAAGAAATGGTATTCCAAAATCTCAATAATACACTCATTGCATTGTTGTAAATTGTCTGACCATACTCCTAATGGAGTATCTGGGGTCCACACCCCATTTAAGTACTGAATTTAAATCCCAATACTGCCACAATCTATATAGAATTATTCGAGTTTGAGGAACCTATATTGATAAAGGTAAATATGATACTATAGGGTACTAGAATAGTACCTCACACTATAGACTTGATTGGTATTATCTCCCCTAGAATTGGTTAAAATTCATGAAATTTTCCAGATCTATCTCCATGAGATACATCTTGAATATATAGAGTGATTTCATTCTACTAAAAATGAACAATAAAAGTATGTCTACCTTGTCCCAGACCTCCTCCTTAGCCTCATATGATAAAGCTACTCCCAATCCCTATCTAACATAGAGAGAATGATCTTATTATAGAAGGTAGAGCCAACATGGATCATATCTCACATGTAATAGGTGGTAAGGTTCAGTAGAATATCTTAAAATGCCTCATTCGACCACAAGATTTGTACTCGACTAGTTTTTTTGTCATACTGAGGATTCATGTGGCCTTACCTCCAATTATGATGTCAAACTATTGAACTTACATTATCAATACTCTAGTTACCATTTTTTATTGGGATCTCTCAGGAAGTAATTTCCTTCCACTAGAGGAACAAATACACTGTCTTGGTACTATGAAACCATTATCTATACTATTGGTGTCCAATATATTGCGTCTGGTGATAAGGGATTGATTCGATATATCAAAAATTGTATCTAGACTAAATAAATTTACCTCTGATTAGATGAAATACAAGAAACCATACTCATGGTGTCTCATCCTATAATTCCCATCCATAGATAGGTTTAGTGAAACACACTAAATCATTTTAAAGTGAGATAAATAATTCATAAAATACATGGTGATATTCTCTAGGTGAAATAATTCCTATGATCAATCAACCATCAGTACCAAAAAGAATAAAAAATCATAGAAAATGGAATTTAAATTCCTTTACATAATTACCCTATAATAATCAGCCTAATTGAAAACATCCCACCAATTCATGGAGGAATCACAAAGAATGTAAGTAGAGATATTTTCTCTCCTCTCAAGAGGTGTATAGAGAATGTCAAAAATATATGGCATTGCCTCCAACCATGAATCCAAAGAACTTGGTCAACCATCCGCCCAAAAGAATGGGTGTATGATGCTAATAAAAATATGAGTTCAAATATGACATATATGAAATATATATTGAAGAATCCTACATTGACTACCCTATTTGTAAAAAAAAACTCTCAATGTCGGGAATCAAATCCTAATCCATGTATAGAATGTGGTTCTTCAACTAGAACTATATGACGTATCATGTGTTGGTTAGGTCCCACCATATCTGGAGCATGGTCATCGACACCCTCCTCATACACAAATCGAGGTGGTCGTGGTGGGGTATCTCTACAATGTCAGCCTCATATGTTAGAAAAGATACCAAAGAATATAAGATCACAAATGGATGTGAAAAAATAAAAGAGGATCAATTCCCTACATACTATCCCATCGAAAAAAATTTAAGATCATGGTATTTGTAAGCATTCATGTTTTAATTTATAAAGGCTCCATTATATGGAGGGTAAATTGTATGATACAGAGGATAATGCTATTAAAGTCACAGTTGGCCTCTACATTTACTGTATACTGTTTTATTCATTTATCAAAACATAAAATTTATATGTCCATATATGTTTTTATGAAATAGCTTCCAGTTATATCTACTTTCATTCCCATGTTATGACATCACATTCTTTATATGTTATATTTTAAAATAAATGTAATTGAAACAATAATTTTACATTTGGTCATGGAATATAACTAGTCTATTTTAATAGATTGATTTGACGGATCTACCATACTCATTTATAGAATTACCATATTTATAAATTAAAATTAAAATCCATGTAGTTACCACTGATTACCTTTTTATCTCACATTACATCCATCACATAACTAATCCATATAATGGTTGCTTAATTACGGTTGCACACTCATGATATGTTGTAAAACACCACTTAGTTTGGGGTAGATACATAAATAAATAATTATTATATATATATCCTATATAAATTGTTCTTTTCATTTACATATATTAAAACAATATCCAAATCAACCATCACAAGATACTCTTGCACTACAAGAAATAAAATTCCCCTAAATGACATGGAATATGCATGACACATGAATATCTATGAGTATATAATGATGCATGTAGTAATGATCCTTTCCACACCAAGCCTGTGAAGCATACCAAGAAATCCTATCACACCACAAAAATAATGTGATCCCACAAATATGTAATTATATCAAAAATAATATGGGAAATACCAATTAATAATTTCCCATTCCTAGGGAATACGGCTTTTCCCCCATTTGTTGGTTCTATAATCCTAGGTTAATCCTCATTTCCATATTTATAATGATTATAATCTCTTTTATAAGATCCCATAATAATAAGAAAAATAAATAAAACCTCTTATACCAATTTTTAATGTCATAGCCCAGATTAACCAACAATAGTATCCAAATCGATTTCACACACGGCCTCTAGTGTGCCTCCAGCTATGATATAGGTTTTCGACTAGCTATGAGGGTCTTAGTTGGTATGATGGGGAGACAAAACCCATATAATTAGAGTGGAGAAAAATATTATACAATGTATACTTTAATAATCATAATCAAATAATAATGAAAAATTATGTGTAACAAATATAAATATATAAGGAATGAATTATCAAATCGAAATAGCAAATCAATTCAATATAATTTTTTTACGATGCCTCTAAAAAATTTATCAATAACACATTATATAAAATGAAATAAAATTTTTAGGATAGATGTTTCAATAGGATTAAAACGATATATTAATCCTGATCATTGGTTTATTCATCTCCTACCATGCAACAATGATAATATAAGAAGTTACATTTACAAAACTGGACACTTTCGCTTATCCCAACCTACAATCATATAATCTACTCTTATACCATCGATGACCTAGATTTGTGGGTAATAAAATAGGTAGTCCTCCACTAATGATATCTAAACAAATATAGTTTTTCAATACACAATGACATTGTGTGTAGTTATAACTATGTAAAATTCGAAATAAATACAACCTGTGTCAAGTTCAATTTCATCATGGGAACCATTACCGACAATACCTGCTCTAGCAGATGATGTATGTCTCTAATCTTGTTCACATTGAATAATTTTTTCAAGGGTCATAAATTTAAATAATGGATACCATGGAGTGGTAATTGTGATAATAATTAAATATTCCCCGTGTAAGACAAAGGAATTGTTGAACTTAGATGGTCATTCTATCTCATGACGCACAACCATACGTTATTGTAATAAGGGGATAAATGTAATACATGGGGTGCACTAAAGGAATTCCACTATAAATATGTCTTACAAATTACAATGATCATTTCCATGTTAATTGATGGGGTAATCATCACTAGAGAAAAATTTAGAGTTTATTGAATTATAATTTTATGGAGAAGGATATGGGATTCTATGACACCATCAAGAGAATACACTAATTTATATCGAATATGTTCCACTGTCGGTTTAACCCTTGGAATAAATATTAATTAATTATTATGGTGACCTCTAAGTTCTTACGGAATCACCTTGGGTAACTAAAGTATGATCATGTATGATCATTAATAAAATGATGAAAAGGTCCATATGTAATAGGCATGTTATACTAGAATAATTTTATATACATTCATATGTCATCATATGACATGTAATAACCATTATCATTAAAATTTTTTTATTTTAATTTTAAAATTCATATCATTATAATGAAAAGGGTTTAAGAGGATCGTAAAACCATGATAATTCATTTATATGTGACATGATCCATGTGAATTATGATTTCTGTTTAATGATTAAAGATTCATTTTTAAAAATAATCACTTACCATAAAAAGTTTCTAGTCAATCACATCCATGTGGTGTCTCGGGTAGTCATAAACATAGTAATTATAATTCATAATAAGGAATTCATCCAAAATTTGTGGTTAATATTGATTTCACATCTTCCAATGTAGTCAATTTGTCTCATTCAGACATTAGATTTCAATTTAAACACTTAAAATTTAACAAGAGAATTTTAGAGGCAATGCATTGTTTGGCCAATTTGCGGTACAATGATAATAATTCATAGAAATATATTCTTTGAGGCAAAATCAATATACCACATACCTTATGAAAATAATAGATTTCTGATCCTATATTGGATTTTGGTTCATCCTAGAAAGAATGAAATCAAAAGAATAGTCAAATTCCTAGAAAATAGGTCATAATAGATTATATCAAAATAACATTGAAGAAATTTAATTTTACTAATATTGGAAGGAATTGGATTTAATGTCATACTAAGTGTAATCCAATGAGATGAATTGTAGTTCAATATGATCATGGACAGAAGAGAAACCTCAAATCCTAGCTTGAGGTGGAGGAGGAGATCCCAATAGGTGGTCTTGTTGTGCATGAATAATGGGGGGAAATATATGAGAAATTAGTTTTAGGTTGGGGGAAATATAAATACACTCGACTTAATAGGTTTCATGGTTGTCCAAATCATGAACTAACCATGTGAAATCCAATATCCCAATAGATGCCTCACATCAGATTGGTGAATAATTAGAATAATTATGTGCAAACCATAAAAATAAACTCCCCAATGAGACTCACATCATTCACATGGTAGTGCAGCCTAGAAATAATTGTTATAAATAAGAATCTGTCCCTCAATAGAATACTGGAACTCCCCCATATAGTTTAAATAACCAAGAAAACTAGGATACATTGTTTAAACGATGTGGACCACCCATTTCTTCGAAAAATATGGGCTCAAAGCATCAAATAAGCCCTAATAATCCATGTAACATTTGTGAACTAATTTTGAATCACCATAAGAATAAAAATAAATAAATAATATTAAATATATTGTTTTCATTCCTCATAAAAAAAATGTTATCATACAACATTGTCAGTGGATAATAGAGGATCAAGGAGAACAACTGAAAACCAAAGGGTGTTGTGTATAAGGGAGGTTCAAATCCTTGTATAAATACCTTGTTCCACCATTAATATTTAATTCATTGATTTTGTATTGTGAGAGATATTGTATAGAAAACATATTCACTACTAACATAATCAATGATATAGGAACAAATAAAAAAGGATCTAAAAAATAAAAGTCAAAATAACATTTGGTAAAAAGTAAGGAAAAACTGATTTATCCCCCATCTCATTTTTCCATACTAGATCCTAAGGAGAATATCCAAAATAAATATTTAAGAAAAGTATCCATTTTTTAAAAATTATCCTTTAATCAAATTAGATGGTATCTAAAAATAAATAAATTTAAAAGGTATATTTCTATGACATCCAAATTCTAAAATCTTGTTTTTTTGAAATAATATTATTACATTTATTATAAAAAATATTAAATATAATTATAAAATATATTCATGCAAAAAATTATTTGATAATTTTAATATCAAAATAGATTATTCCAAGATAACATCAAATCACACATAAAATCATCATAATCGACAACAGAAGGAAAAGAAGCCACATACATTAAACATGAATTCTATAATTCTCATAAATCTAGATAGTATGAAGAATATATTGATATGATATATCAAAATATAAAAACCATAAGACAACAATATTATTTTTCGATTCATTATATAATTTTAAATGATATTATGAATCAATATCTGATCAATCATGTGATATTTATTATGAGAGTGGAGAGAGAGAGATAGATTCAAAAAATAAGGATATTGATGATCTCTTACATCTATGTCTGAATTGATTTTCAAAACCATATATATAATTATATTTATTAGTTGTATAATATCTTCAATCATTCCAAATGGAATCTCAAATCCTATTCAATGTTAGTTTAGGGTGTCAAGAATTGTAAATATAAAATAACATGTGTATTACAAATCTGAAAAAAAATTATTCCAGGGACTGATGAGGCTATATTGTTGAAAATAATATTATATTATTATCTCCAGGATATATTATTCATTAAATATTCTTATGAAACACTGATATAATTTTATTGTGTACACTATTTATAATTCATTTAATGTATAGGACCTACAGTTTGGTTAATATACATCATTCCTCAACTAAGATAATATTTTGGAATATGTAGGTCAAAATCACTTCTTCATGGACAAATATTTTTTCCTGGTACATTCCGATCAAACTCTTAACATCTTACTTGAATCAATTAATCACCCAACAAAAGAATTTTATATTCACTTATTCTTTAACTAAAATAATATTAAAAAAATAGACACATTACAACATCTTTATATCCATAGAAAATTTAATATCATTATCCACTTATTCATATTCAGAATCCTCCTTTTACATCATTCATTGAGTGTTTAATTCTCAATGAAAAGTTGTAATGTGGGAACTAAACATTCATCATTTGAATTTTCCACTACATTAATTACTCAACCACGATTACTTATTGCTTATGAAAAATATGACCCCCTAAATTTAACTACTCATTTAGTTTTCATTTAACTAAAATTATCACTTATTCAGATTTCATAGCAAATCATATATAATGAATCATAATATTTACTTCATATTGAAAAGATAATTTTTTTTTAATTTATTTGATCTACATAATAAATCAATAATCTATATATTTTGATTTAACTTCTTAAAATTACATGTTACTTTGATATAACATATAGATCTTCGATGTTAATGATATATAACTCTATGATCATATAGAATAATATTTATTAATAATAAATAAATCATTACAAAATTGGAAAAAATAATTATATTCAATATATATTTTGAGAAAAATAGTGAAAATCCTCATAGTACGATGAAATTTTTATCCTTCATATCTTCCACATCTAAACATATAGAACTCAATATAATATCAACTAAAAAATGTATTGGATAACTAATGATTATTATTTGATAACTTCAGATCATCATGTGTTACCCTTTAATATGAGTTAATATTATAGAATTAAATCATATAAATCCCACTTTTTTTATGTCAATATCACCCACATATGAATTTGATGTTATCATTTAACAAAATCTAGAACATGAAAAATTACTTTCAGATTCCACTTCTAATCATGATCATTACACATCTAATTATTCCTACAATAATATTAATTTCACATCTCACTACTTCTTCTTCTATTATTCCACATCATCTAAAATAGACATTACCAATTTTAACTTTTTGATACTTATGAAATTTCACATGAGATGAAACTATAATCAACATTGATTGTTTCCAAAAACTACTATTTTTGTTTCTCACTCTTATAGTTTCACCTTCAAAATAATTATGAATAGTTTTAATCCTTAGTATCCATTTCATATAACTTTTTATATTCTTAGACCTCCCAAATTCAACATTGTCCTTATTATATAGTAGTTCATTATTTTGGCTTTTGGAATAGTACCTTTATATAAATGATTTGGGACCTTATCTATACGCCATTCCCAATTATATCATACCCATAATTTCGTCTAATAAAAAGAATATTCTATATAGACATTTTCCCTTAGAAAATCTTATTTATTATTCTACTATACCCGATAATATATTTTTCATTATTTGAGGGATTATATATCATATTATAAAAGATACTATTTGAATCATTATCAATCATTTATCTTTCAAAAATAGTACTTCCAATGAAATTAGGATCCAAAATAATTATTAATTTAATATTACAATTATTTTCATGAATAACATAATATATAGCTACAAATAAATTCTTTCATCATTTTCTTGTTGATATTTAATAGTAGTTTTCACATTTATTGATCACACAGAATGATTCTCGTAAATATCTTCTCATTAAAAGATAACTTCATTATTATTCAACTACAATAATCTTCTTAAAATCATCAAGATATAGATTTGATAATTCTTTCATAAACCTTCAACAATTTTCAGTGATTCAATCTATGTATGAATAAATAATCATAACATATATTGGAATCTTCTTTAAAGAACCAGTAACATCATCTCCATATTAAATCTTAATATGTATCATATTAATTACAGAAGTAAATTAAATTCCATTAAATGAAATATTAATTTGGAATCATAATCACATCCTATATCAATATTAATAATCCGAAAATTTTGTCCCATAGGAATAATATCATAAAAAAAACATATTTTACATTCTTCTTAACATATTATCATAATTTATGTGACATGTTAACTCCAATCCCCTTTCATTATTCCAATAAACCATAGATGAACCACTTCAATCATTAATTTCATCATCATCACCCAACACATTTAAAAGATATACTCAATCATATTTTTTTTTCAATTATTACCTGATTAATTTCATTATCCTAAAATATGTTAATTAATTATGTTCATAATTAACAACCAATTTTAATTGATAGTCTTATATATTGAGATTACTTATATACAAAAATGAATTTATCAACGTTATGGTCTAATGGGATCTTCAATGTTATTTTTTATTTATTACCAATATCCCCATTAGATAAACATTTTTTAGTATTTTATTATTACATTTTTTTTCTTTTCCACTTATTCATAATAAAATCAGAGGTTTCAGAGTTAGGAATAGTCATAATCTCCCCACTCTCCTTTTGTCTCCCACTTATCTTCCAACTGACTGATTGTAATCCCCATAAAACTAGAGATATGGATTAAATCAATTTTTGAAGGCAGTTATACATAAAATAATCAATTTTATGTCTATATGAATAATTCTAGATTTGTTGAACAATTCATCTTAATATAAACATAAATTATATCCTTAAAAAAACCCAATACGTGATATCTTCTACAAAATATTCATTCAGGGGAAGTTTGAAAATTCTGTTTATTTAATCTTCTATACTCATAAAAAATATTAAAATATTTAAAACACATGTAGTTTTCTCCACTCACCTCTTAGGTTTAACTTTTCATGTGATAGTCATATTTACGTCCTTAATAAGAAATGAAATAATTTTACAAAAGGAATAGATAATTTGGTCATAATATATAATTATCCTGAAATTCAAAATGATATTTTCTTCTTGAATAAGTGATTGTTACATTTTATATAAAATTATAAATTTAAAAATAAAAGATAAAACAATAAATTTTTTCATCTTTAATTAATAACATTACATTAGTCATCGACGAAACTGATTAAAATTCCAAAAATTATAACTTGACAAATAATATAAAATAAAAAATCCACAATGGAATTACAAGGAGCACCCCAATATACTAGAAACAATTCCCCAACACAAAATTATATAGAAATAAAAGAAACTACTATTAAACCCATAAAAATATTATGATAATTAAAATATAAACATATGATAAATTGTACTGTATTTTGTGTGAAATAATGAAGTTGTGTTTATAGGGTATGATGGGAAATGTGACTCATTATATTAAATAGTTATAGGATCATTGGACAATATAACCATAATTCAAAATTATAGTTGGTCAATATGACTATTTGAAACTATAAAATTGGTTAATAATTTTATTATTATTATTATTTGTATTTATAAATTGTTATGAAAAAGGAAAATTTCTAATTAAAGGATAATTGAGGGCCTCAACTAGTAGCATCATGTCATTTGAAACACATTTTTCATAACCTGGGAATTATGTACCATCACTAGGACTCTCCCTCTACCAATCTGAATCCATGACTCAACAAGTAAACCATGATGTAAATCTCTTAGGGGATACGTTCAGGTATGTATATATTACAACTCGCTCGATGTTGGCCAAGCCATGCCACAAAACACCCCCATCACACACCATACCCTTAAGATGTATGTGGACGTAATATGGGGTTCGATGTTCCGGATTTAGTTTAATAAAATATAAATTAAATTTCACAAATAATATTTTTATTCAACAAATTCCTCTTGTCAATATTTTTTCTTAATATAATATATGATTAATGTATGTAAACATTATAATTTTATTCATGGATTCAAATAAAACATAGTTGAGTTTTTCAATAAAATTCAATCAATTTTTAAATATAACTATGGTATTATAAATTTTATTTGTTTTAAACAAATATTCTTTAATTTTTTTATTTAGATAATAAATTATTAAGTAATTTTATAAAGACCTACAAATTAATTTATAAATGTCAAAAATATGATTATTCCTTAAAAACATGAATTTTTAATAAATATGGACTTTTCTATCAAATTAAAATTATCATATTTAGATAAATTTAATGTTATAATTAACAAAAAAAATTATATCATTACATAGAAATTATAATTGAGTTTATTTATGAGTATTTTTTAAAATAGTTTAATTTTTTTGTCAATAGTAAAAAACTATAGATTTAGGGTTGTGATATATTTTAGGAAATCATATTTAAGTGATAATGATGTAATAATTAGTTAAAATAAATAAATAAAAAAAATTATTTATGTAATATTATGTAATTTATTTAATTTTATTTTATTTATAAAACTATATGTTACATTCTAATGTCCAAAAATGGAAAATATGAGTTTTTATGACATTAGATTGTAGAATCATTACTTTTCCAAGAAAAAAGTAGTATTATATAATATTTTTCGGCTCTTGGGGATTAAATTACAATTATATGTGACCTATATGTCCAAATATCTGAGAAAACTCATGGATAAACCAATGATTATTTATTTTCCAAAATATTGTATTTCAAGAGCTATATTTTGAAATTATTAAACAATTCCTCAGCATATCCATTAAATATCCACCCATTTCCTCATTTTTATTCACTCTTTATCCATACTCCATGACTTTTTGTTGATTGATCCTCTTAATTGGTCGATCAAGTGTTCAACAGTCCCACAAGGTTCCATCATCGTGTTTTAGGAACTACTTAAAAAGGTAAGGGGAATAATCACATCATGTTTCCATTAAAAATTAATTTTTTCCATATGTTTTCGAATTGCTCATAAAATTAAATTTTCCACTTTCTATTATCCCAATATTGTATGAATATTTTCTTCTTTATGGAAGACCCTTGTCCCACCTAATTATTAGAATTTCTAAATGAATGTTTTACACATGTCTTGCAACTGAATTTTCTTCTAAAAATTTCCAATTTTACATGTGAAATTATCACTTATTTTTATTTGAATGGCCAAACATCTTTTATTTTAAGTGTGTATTCAAATATATTTAAAATTTTATTTTTAATTTGGGTAATTACATATATGAAACTCATATAACATTTCATCAGTTTAAAATCTTGTAATTATAATGTCTTTAAGAACTTCTGTATGTCATTATCATCGATAAAAACAAATTCATTTTCATCCATGCGTTATTAATGGAATGATTTATTATGATACATGTGGATCACATTAAATTAATCAATATAATGGCTTCACCCTAGTATCACACCAATGAAATGGGTAATTAATTTAATCTCTAGAGGTGACATGTTATACAATACATTGGGGAATCACCTTTTAAATGTTTATTTACGACAACTTAGGGATAAAACATGGTGTTATGGATATGAATGTGTCATTTAAATTTTTTATCCATATTTCAGTGTTATGATTCATATTATTTTTATTATCATATTACTCTATCTCATGTCGTATCATCATTCCTTTTTTTATATTGATATATTTCATGATCACATGTTATATGTTTCCCTTTCTTCATTCACTTATTGGGATTCATTCTCACATTTTTCATTTAAAGTATGTCCCAATGACAAGAGATATAGTAAAACTAACCAACAATGAATCCATGATTATTTATTTCATGTTTTTTAAAAATAATTTTCAATATTCTCATGTATTATGTATGATTGTTCAATAAACTATAAATTAAAAGATCGTCGGATTTATACCATGTTATGAAATGTTCTGTAATAAAAATATGGGATTCCATATCTTGTATAAAATGGATATTTAGTTATTTTTATAAATTAATTCTTATAATCATCATGAAAAAATAGGGAAATATCTAAATATAGAAAAACATCCTTGTTTTTTGATTATTATTATGTAAGTGGTTTCTGAGAAAATAAATCTATGTCTGCATACAAAAAAGTGTATGTGTCTCTCGCATAAATGTTTCAAGGGGTGACACTTATAAAAAATATATTATTAAGAATAAAAAAGGAACCATTTTACGAAAATAGTTCTTCATTCAATTTTTGTCTAAAACTCTAAGGGGATATGTTTGGTTAGTCAGAAGCTTTTTATGAACCATTATAAAGGATATATAGAAAATGCACCTATTCCTTGAAAAGATTAATATCATACGTAAAAATGATTTTTAATTCATAAAATAAATTTAAAATTATATCTTTTTTAAATTTAATGAGTTTCTTACTAATTTATTATTATTTTATAAAAATTGAAGAAAATAAGAGGAACCACATAAATGATGATTTTAAAGGACAATACACTAATTGAATTATGTTGGAAGATGGAAAGTGAAAATTAATGAGCATGATGAATCAACTAACGTATTTAAGGAACATTTACCTGAATCATGTTGAGATAAAAGATTCACCACGATGGGAAGTAATTTTCAATGAGTCCTCATTCATCAATGAATGCCTTATTGGATCTATTAACCCATTGATTTCTCGATTAATCTATAAGGTCTATATAAATGATATTTTCTGTACTAAATTGATTGGAGTAAGATAATGTAACCTCATATTTACACTACATAGAATAATACTATTATTAGTGGGGGACATTGCAACACACTGAGATTTTATGAAAAATATTATTTTAATTTCATTAACGTCTTATGTTGTATTCTACACCAAGAATACCTTGCTCTATACGCAACACCGTATTAGCTTGCAGTATACGCAACACTATTCTTGGACCGTGTTACACACAATTTTGATAATAGTTATTCTACGCAACATTGAGTATATATATATATATATTAAATGTATAAATGAAATATGGTTGGATTCTATTATACGAAACAATGAAGGATTCTTTCACAACACGCAACCCTGACTTGGCTTGCATTACACGCAATCGCGACCTTCCTCGATAGCGTGTGTTGTACACAATACCGGGTTTTAATAAACAATGTTATATTATTATAATATTGTCATGAACTAGCCGTTATGAATAGTATTAACTAAATTTTGAATTTTATAACATTATTATTCATCTTACACATTTCTAGAACATGGTATAAGAACAAAATAAATTTTTCGGGTAAAATAAGTATTTTTCAAAAAAATGCAGTTTTGCCGCCTTTTGATGGCGCACCCACATTAAATCTATTTTTTGACATGTTTATAAGTTCAATTTGACAAAATAAAATTCTTCTTTGGAATCAAGAAATAAAAATTTACTTTGGATAAATTTTTCATATTATTCTGGTAACTTTCACATTTTAATGAATAGTAAAAACACGCTATATTTTAATTAAAAACAACTTTTTTTTCATCGTAATATCTTATGTGGTTAAATTATAATATTGAATGGTTTTAAAGTATAAATAGAATATATTTTTACCATTTAATATAATTTATGTCATTAGCATTGATTTTACCTTGAATTCGTAGGTTAAATCAATTCAATCTTTTGCAATGTTTTAAACAAAAACCCGTTTTTATTCGACAACGGGATTAATTTTAATTTAATTTATGCAACTTCTGTGTATGTAATTTTAAAAAATGGATTCCATATTTGTAATCAGTGGGTCCAAATTATGTTAATAAGCTACTTTTTATTTTTGGGAATTATGAATAGTAACTACGGTAAATTTTATTTACCATAGTTAAAGGTAAATCGGGTAATTAAGGGTAAATATAATATTTTAAAATTACCCTAACAAATGTCAAAATCCTATTGGATGACTAAAATTCGACCCATATCACCTAAGGGTCAGATTAGAATCATTTAATGAACATTTGTCCATGAAAATAACTTAATTATTATTAAAACCAAAGAAAGTGACAACATGTCACTCTCTTAACTTTTATAAGTATATTAATTTTAATTTAGTGATAAACTTCATGAAACTTAGAAAATGAATAGTCTACATGAAGCTAATGAAATTATCTACATCATATAAATTTATTTATAATTTTTAGGGATTAAATAATTATCATTAATTATGACACAATAGTGATGCAGACATTGTTTATCTAGTGAAAAATCAAGAATATTGTCTTTTTAAACTAATAGTGACCATAAAATGCACAAATACCTAACCAAAACTTATTGGACATGTAAATGTAAACCATAAGCATCCAATGGTCGAATATTTGACCATTTGGAGCCTTATAAAAGCGATTATGACACTTATATTATTTTATTTTAAATGATGCCAAAGTTGTCACCTTCATAATTTAATAAATATAACAATTTAAATATTGTGATTTTAAGATGATAAATTCGAGTAAAAGTATTATTGTGAAAGGTAATATGTTTATCTTCATCATAGAATTTGATTTTAAATTTTATGCAACAAATAAGTATATTAAATAATTATACAAAAATGATGTAGTAATTATTTTATTAAGAGATAAACCAAATAAATGGTTTTAAAAATAATAAAATAAATATTATATGAACTATTTAATGTGATACACTAATTTTATAGATACATATGACCTTTTATTAATATATTAAAGCTTTTATTTCTAACATATCTTCTGTATATATTTTATTTAAATTCAAATAAATGAATAGTGTCAAAATTGAAACTATTGTTATTTTACAAAAATAACATATTATAAAATTGTTTAAAAATCACAAAAATATTTAAAAATTATAAATTTATATTTATATGGTCTATAATGTTATAAAGTAAACAAATATGGAAAATTCACAACAAATAAGTAATTATTTGTTATAATTTAAAATTTAGAATTTTATTACCACAAATAAACTTAAATAGATTAAATAAGGATAAATCAAAATGATAAGGTTTAAAATAAGATCCAAACATGTCTAAATTTGATTGGTTGATGAGATTACAACCCTATCTCATCTAATCTTCGAATATGAGTCATTTTTGGAGGTTTTTATGTGGGGTTAGATTTATTATAAATTAATATTTTTTAAGAATTCCTAAGGTGCCCCTCTCCTCCCTTATAAAAGGGCACCTCCTCCCCCTCCTCCTCACACCAAATTAAGCACTCAAGCTCGGCCAACCCCTGAAAAAAATCCCTTCTCCACTTCCCTAGAATAGTCCTAGAGGTCCTTGTCTTCTTCAAAGACCAATCTTAGTTCCCTAAGTGAAGGATTCAAAGAAGCGTTCCAAAGAAGAGGTAATATCCATTACCGATCTTTTCAATTTCTTTCTTCTTCAACTTCTTCTTATTTAGTTGTTTCATGATAAAGTAATAACATAAGTATTACTTACATACTGATATGTTATTATAAATATGAAACAACCCTAATTCACCTTCTTTCCAACCTACGGAAAAATGAAATCACCGCGCGTGCGTACGTACGGAATACCGTCTCCACGCCGTGGTGTAATCTATTTTCACCCATCACTTTAAAAGGATGGGTATAATGGTGTAATGAGTAACTATTTATGATTATTATAAAGTAATATTGATACTGAAATAATATATATATACTCCAATACAGTTCCACGATCATAGGAACGATATCATCACTCGTGCGTACGTACAGAATACCGTCTCCACGATGTGATGCGACTTGTTCTACATGATCATCATTACATAGAAATTATATAAATTGAATGAATAAATATGATATATGTTACACTAATACCATTCTGGATATAAGGTATCTATAACCTTAAAAGAAGAATAAGAATGTATTCGGCAAAACACGCATAAGAACAAAAGGCAATAAAGACCCGAGTAACAAGTAACAATGAAATATTACTATCAAGAAGCTAAGAATATGACCATATATGATATCATATCAATATGTATGATTCTCGAATAAGTCAATAACATTATTTAAACCATTATACAGGAGCTTCGGACACATACAAAGCAAATTGGACCTAAGGTAAGGGAAATATCACAATCTCATTTTTACCCGAGATTGTTTATACTTTAGTATTTACTGGGGTGTATTTTATCATCCACATATATGTTTCCTCAATATGTAATGTTATTTAAATCCACCTACAATTTTTTAAATCCAATTCTACCCTTTGGTGAGTTTTTAGTAAAAGATATGAAAGGAATCTTTTGTCGTTTTTCGTAAGAGGTACATTTTGACTTTTTCGACAAAAGTACAAAGAATGTTTTTTTTAACTTATACGGCACGAACAGATTTCTACTGTTTTATAAAGCCTTATTTTCATGAAGCTTCCTCAAAAAGATTTCATGAATATTTTCAATAAAATCTCTTTCTTTTAAAATTTCATGATGTTTTGTGAAAAGAAATTGATTTTGAAGAAGAAAGGATATTTTCCTCAAGAATTCAATTCAAGTGTTTTATCAAAATTATTTTCTATCTAAGATAATAAAGGGTTCTGTTTCTATCCATATTTTTACATTGATTTGACTATGTTGTGATGGAATTATGTTTATGAATTCCTTTATCTTATATGAATGGTTTTATGATGTCATGTTGTTTAAGAATCCCATTTTTATTACACGGGTTATGCAATGATGTATGATTTATGATTTTGTGGCACACATAAGAATGGTATCATTATGAGATGGGTGGGACCTATATCTCCCTCCAATGCATTGGGTAAAGATTTTATATCTCATGAGGTAGACAGGGCTGGAACGGTAGGTTATACCGGTTCAGTGAAACAGGACTGAAACGAGGGTTACTCGATTCAGAAAGGGACTTTGTCCACTAAGATAGTCTTGGCAATGAGTCTGGACTAACAAGAAATGATTCTCTATGATTATGTGTGAATTCCACAATGATTCATGTTTTAGGTTATGATTATTGTGATTACATTTCACTGCCATGATTTACCCCATGTTATGAAATTATGATCTCTTTTGCAGGTTAAGATTTCCAAAAGTTATGTGCTTATGTATATGATGTGACTGATATTTATTTTGTTTACCTTTTCTGAGCATTTGAGCTCACCCTTTTATGTTTTCTTTTCCCCAGGATATAAATAAAGGTTTTAGGTAAAAAAAAGGAAGATCTTTATAGGAGATGTTGAAGATCTTTCACCACGTTTAGAAGATTACGTTCCGAGTTTCCAAAGACACTAAACTATTACGATCCTTGTGTGTGTGTTTTTGTTATGTACTAAGTATTCCGCAAATGTAATGTAATGTCCATGTACGTTTGGCTTCGGGTCTCTACAGTTGGTATCAGAGGGAGGTTTAGTCAACCTTTGGAAACTAGGATGCGAGAACTTTAGTGAGATCCCTAGAGATATTTCTAAGGTATGTCTAGGGATGTCTCTAAGGTTAAGTATGCGTATAGGTTATAGTACTAGAATTACGCTAACGATCATAGAATTAAACCTAAGATGTTAGATATTGAAGTTACTCCCCCTTTATTATGATTTTTTCCTCTCACACTATTCTTTTGGGTTTTAGAAAATGGCTGGAAACAAGATGATTCACGATAATGGAGGATATGATGGACAATGGAATGATATTCTTCATAATGAAATGGGATTTGGAAGTCCAAACATCATTATTATGCCGAATCAGCAATCTCATAATATGATCAATAAAGTAAAATTTAGTAAGTTTCCTGACTCGGCTAATAAGAGAAAGATGGAGTTTCATGATGATCATAGAGGAAAGAAAGTTCAATTTCCCCTATGTAAATCATGAGGGAAGAGGCATCAAGGAGAATGTTTCAAAGGAACTGGAAGATGCTTTGGGTGTGGAAAAGAAGGACACAAAGCAAGTAAATGCAAAGGAAAAGGTTCAGTTAACAACATGGATGAGGATAATGGTATTGCTACGACATCAACAATGGTTAAATGTTTTAAATGTGGAATGTACGGGCATTATGCAAACCAATGCCCTAAGGGAAAGTCTCATGAAGATAATCAGTATGGTCGTATGGGAAGTATTTATTTGGATGATGATGAAGAGACTACAAATGATATGTGAGATGAAAGAATTGTTGAAGCTCGGTCAATGGTTTAAGAATGTAGTGGAATGATTACATGTTTATCATGTGTAATGTTGTATAAGTAATCTCATGGAACTATGGAATAAAGAGACATGTAAGGATTGTTACATTGTTGTCTGATTAATGTTACCAGTATCCATGAAAGGTTATTCAGATATTTTTGGAATGTAGATGATATGCGCATAATGAAGGGATAAGGAGAAAATAAAATGTTTGATAGTATTCATGAGCTCATGACTAATATAAGGAGAAGGTTATATCATGGTTTGAGTATATAGAATTTTGAGGATTTTGGTATGTGGAAAGTGTTAACTTTAAACTGCATTCATGTTTTCACTAAGGTATTCAAGAGAATACATGATTAAGGACTTTGAATGTTTGGAATGTGACCAACAAAACATATCTTATGATATATGGGGATCAACGATGGTATTAAATCTCTGGTAATCGTTTTCACTATTTTATGAGAGTGGACTGCAGTATTATGGATAAGCCTAAATATTGAAATGGATTATGTTGGACATAAGTGAGTATTGTTTAAGGATAGAAGTTTTTTTCGATATTATTGATGGGATGTTATAGTAATGTAGTTTTAGAAAAAGGACAACCTGCAGGACGGGCGACAGCCCATCGCGTCGGACAAGGCTGTAGGAATCGAACCCACAACCGAAGTGCGACTGGCCTTTATCGCCTACCACTGGCCTACAGGAAGTCCCTGTTTAGTAGAAACTAGTTTTATTATATTAAGAAGTATGATATATGAAGTATAAGTCCATTTTAGGAACCATATATGATTAATCTCACTATAGATCGACTTATGTATATAATTTTTGCTAACCTTTTGTTTGAGACAGATGGAATGACCCGTCATTCTATCACATGATCTGCTAACACTTCACGAATAACAAATTCAACTTCATTTATTTAAGAGATGAAGTGGAAATTGTTCAAGGCATGAACAACAGTGAGATTGTACCAAAATAAAGTAAGTATTTATTGTAATTCAAATTTTCAACTTTAGGGAAATGATCTTGAAAACCAAAAATGTTGTCCTAGTGCCCTTATATACGATGAATCAGATGGTACCCTAGATCATCACAAATGTATGGCTTTGTGATTGCTAGCTTTTCCATAGCCATGTTCTCTACCACTCTCCATCAGAACATGATGATTAGATTTCACTTCCATATCCATATTTTCACCTATGTGGAAACCCAGTGATTAGTTTATTTGGGTAACTGTTACGTTTCATACTTTTGTTTTTTAAAGATAAGTTTGGGTATTACTTTTTACGATGTGGGTTTCTATCAAAGAAACTTTCAAATAGTAAACCATTTATAACCCCGACAAATTTCGAAGGCAAAATTCATTTTAAGGGGGGTAGAATGTAACACCCCGAGATTTTATGAAAAATATTATTTTAATTTCATTAACGTCTTATGTTTTATTCTACACCAAGATTACCTTGCGCTATACGCAACACCGTATTAGCTTGCAGTATACGCAACACTATTCTTGGACCGTGTTACACACAATTTTGATAATAGTTATTCTACGCAACATTGAGTATATATATATATATATATTAAATGTATAAATGAAATATGGTTGGATTCTGTTATACGAAACAATGAAGGATTCTTTCACAACACGGAACCCTGACTTGGCTTGCATTACACGCAATCGCGACCTTCCTCGATAGCATGTGTTGTACACAATACCGGGTTTTAATAAACAATGTTATATTATTATAATATTGTCATGAACTAGCCGTTATGAATAGTATTAACTAAAATTTGAATTTTATAACATTATTATTCATCTTACACATTTCTAGAACATGGTATAAGAACAAAATAAATTTTTCGGGTAAAATAAGTATTTTTCAAAAAAATGCAGTTTTGCCGCCTTTTGATGGCGCACCCACTTTAAATCTATTTTTTGACATGTTTATAAGTTCAATTTGACAAAATAAAATTCTTCTTTGGAATCAAGAAATAAAAATTTACTTTGGATAAATTTTTCATATTATCCTGGTAACTTTCACATTTTAATGAATAGTAAAAACACGCTATATTTTAATTAAAAACAACTTTTTTTCATCGTAATATCTTATGTGGTTAAATTATAATATTGAATGGTTTTAAAGTATAAATAGAATATATTTTTACCATTTAATATAATGTATGTCATTAGCATTGATTTTACCTTGAATTCGTAGGTTAAATCAATTCAATCTTTTGTAATGTTTTAAACAAAAACCCGTTTTTATTCGACAACGAGATTAATTTTAATTTAATTTCTGCAACTTCTGTGTATGAAATTTTAAAAAATGGATTCCATATTTGGAATAAGTGGGTCCAAATTATATTAATAAGCTACTTTTTATTTTTTGGAATTATGAATAGCAACTACGGTAAATTTTATTTACCATAGTTAAAGGTAAATCGGGTAATTAAGGGTAAATATAATAATTTAAAATTACACTAACAAATGTCAAAATCCTATTGGATGACTAAAGGTCGACCCATATCACCTAAGGTTCAGATTAGAATCATTTAATGAACATTTTTCCATGAAAATAACTTAATTATTATTAAAACCAAAGAAAGTGACAACATGTCACTCTCTTAAATTTTATAAGTATATTAATTTTAATTTAGTGATAAACTTCATGAAACTTCGAACATGAATAGTCTTCAGAAATCTAATGAAATTATCTACATCATATAAATTTATTTATAATTTTTAGGGATTAAATAATTATCATTAATTATGACACAATAGTGATGCAGAAATTGTTTATCTAGTGAAAAATCAAGAGTATTGTTTTTTTAAACTAATAGTGACCATAAAATGCACAAATACCTAACCAAAACTTATTGGACATGTACATGTAAACCATAAGCATCCAATGGTCTAATATTTGACCATTTGGAGCCTTATAAAAGCGATTATGACACTTATATTATTTTATTTTAAATGATGCCAAAGTTGTCACCTTCATAATTTAATAAATATAACAATTTAAATATTGTGATTTTAAGATGATATATTCGAGTAAAAGTATTATTGTGAAAGGTAATATATTTATCTTCATCATGGAATTTTATTTTAAATTTTATACAACAAATAAGTATATTAAATAATTATACAAAAATGATGTAGTAATTATTTTATTAAGAGATAAACCAAATAAATGGTTTTAAAAATAATAAAATAAATATTATATGAACTATTTAATGTGATACACTAATTTTATAGATACATATGACCTTTTATTAATATATTAAAGCATTTAGTTCGAACATATCTTCTGTATATATTTTATTTAAATTCAAATAAATGAATAGTGTCAAAATTGACACTATTGTTATTTTACAAAAATAACATATTATAAAATTGTTTAAAAATCACAAAAATATTTAAAAATTATAAATTTATATTTATATGGTCTATAATGTTATAAAGTAAACAATTATGGAATATTCACAACAAATAAGTAATTATTTGTTATAATTTAAAATTTAGAATTTTATTACCACAAATAAACTTAAATAGATTAAATAAGGATAAATCAAAATGATAAGGTTTAAAATAAGATCCAAACTTGTCTAAATTTTATTGGTTGATGAGATTACAACCCTATATCATATAATCTTCGAATATGAGTCATTTTTTGAGGTTTTTATGTGGGGTTAGATTTATTATAAATTAATATTTTTTAAGAATTCCTAAGGTGCCCCTCTCCTCCCATATAAAAGGGCACCTCCTCCCCCTCCTCCTCACACCAAATTAAGCACTCAAGCTCGGCCAACCCCTGAAAAAATCCCTTCTCCACTTCCCTAGAATAGTCCTAGAGGTCCTGGTATTCTTCAAAGACCAGTCTTAGTTCCCTAAGTGAAGGATTCAAAGAAGCGTTCCAAAGAAGAGGTAATATGCATTACCGATCTTTTCAATTTCTTTCTTCTTCAACTTATTATTCTTTAGTTGTTTCATGATAAATTAATAACATCAGTATTACTTACATACTGATATGTTATTATAAATATGAAACAACCCTAATTCACCTTCTTTCCAACCTACGGAAAAATGAAATCACCGCGCGTGCGTACGTACGGAATACCGTCTCCACGCCGTGGTGTAATCTATTTTCCACCATCACTTTAAAAGGATGGGTATAATGGTGTAATGAGTAACTATTTATGATTATTATAAAGTAATATTGACACTGAAATAATATATATATACTCCAATACAGTTCCACGATCATATGAACGATATCATCACTCGTGCGTACGTACGGAATACCGTCTCCACGATGTGATGCGACTTGTTCTACATGATCATAATTACATAGTAATTATATAAATTGAATGAATAAATATGATATATGTTACACTAATACCATTCTGGATATAAGGTATCTATAACCTTAAAAGAAGAATAAGAATGTATTCGGCAAAACACGCATAAGAACAAAAGGCAATAAAGACCCGAGTAACAAGTAACAATGAAATATTACTATCAAGAAGCTAAGAATATGACCATATATGATATCATATCAATATGTATGATTCTGGAATAAGTCAATAACATTATTTAAACCATTATACAGGAGCTTCGGACACGTACAAAGCAAATTGGACCTAAGGTAAGGGAAATATCACAATCTCATTTTTATCCGAGATTGTTTATACTTTAGTATTTACTGGGGTGTATTTTATCATCCACATCTATGTTTCCTCAATATGTAATGTTATTTATATCCACCTACAATTGTTTAAATAAAATTCTTCCCTTTGGTGAGTTTTTAGTAAAAGATATGAAATGAATCTTTTGTCGTTTTTCGTACGAGGTACATTTTGACTTTTTCGACAAAAGTACAAAGAATGCTTTTTTTAACTTATATGGCACGAACGGATTTCTACTCTTTAATAAAGCCTTATTTTCATGAAGCTTCCTCTAAAAGATTTCATGACTATTTTCAATAAAATCTCTTTCTTTTAAAATTTCATGATGTTTTGTGAAAAGAAATTGATTTTGAAGAAGAAAGGATATTTTCCTCAAGAATTAAATTCAAGTGTTTTATCAAAATTATTTTCCATCTAAGATAATAAAGGGTTCTGTTTCTATCCATATTTTTACATTGATTTGACTATGTTGTGATGGAATTATGTTTATGAATTCCTTTATCTTATATGAATGGTTTTATGATGTCATGTTGTTTAAGAATCCCATTTTTATTACACGGGTTATGCAATGATGTATGATTTATGATTTTGTGGCACACATAAGAATGGTATCATTATGAGATGGGTGGGACCTATATCTCCCTCCAATGCATTGGGTAAAGATTTTATATCTCATGAGGTAGACAGGGCTGGAACGGTAGGTTATACAGGTTCAGTGAAACAGGACTGAAACGAGGGTTACTCGATTCAGAAAGGGACTTTGTCCACTAAGATAGTATTGGCAATGAGTCTTGACTAAAAAGAAATGATTCTCTATGATTATGTGTGAATTCCACAAAGATTCATGTTTTAGGTTATGATTATTGTGATTACATTTCACTGCCATGATTTACCCCATGTTATGAAATTATGATCTCTTTTGCAGGTTAAGATTTCCAAAAGTTATGTGCTTATGTATATGATGTGATTGATATTTATTTTGTTTACCCTTACTGAGCATTTGAGCTCACCCTTTTATGTTTTCTTTTCCCCAGGATATAAAAAAGGTTTTAGGTAAAAAAAAGGAAGATCTTTATAGGAGATGTTGAAGATCTTTCACCACGTTTAGAAGATTACGTTCCGAGTTTCCAAAGACACTAAACTATTACGATCCTTGTGTGTGTGTTTTTGTTATGTACTAAGTATTCCGCAAATGTAATGTAATATCCATGTACGTTAGGCTTCGGGTCTCTACAGACATTGATTAAAAACAAGGTACCAAGAAGGGAGATCAATGATATATAGTGGGAAGGGTTTATGTGAAAATTATCCACAAATAAATTACCCAATATATGTGAAAAAATAGAAAAGGAATTCATTGAACTTAAGTGCATGGAAAATGAATTGGTGGGAGTCTATTAAATTAACTTTACAAGACCAAATTAACCAACCTATGCCTTCATTTTGGATATTATGGGGAGGTTGATAGATTCTATGGTGGACTGAGATTAAATCTTGGGAGGAATATAAAAAATTGACAATATCTATGATATTATATTTATATAATGTTTAAATTTATTTATAAAATTAAAACATGACAAAATTATACTTAATGAAGCTACTGAATGAAAACATACAAGAAAAACAATGTTGTTATTAACCAAAATGTGATTTTAACAAGTAATTGTTAATAAACAGGTATTAAAAGATCTTATGTAGTTAATATAAGGTATGAAATATATAATTATGGTTCTTTAATATATTTATAATAATCAAATATTTTTTATATAGGAGTTACGAATGTGTATAAAGGATGTCAAAACTTATGGTATGATATTTTTGTCTCACATTTATTCATGTGGTACACATGTCATATTCACCACATGTTTCTTTTTTTGTATATATACTACCCTAGAATATATTTTATTATTATTATCATAAAATTATCGGATATACATATTCATTTAAATTTCATTTTTTATGGGTCTTATGATTCAGAATACACCAAATAGGTAAAGGGTTTATGTCACAATACACTTGTTTATTTATATTGTTTAAGATTATGTTTTTGAGGAGGAAATCATATGATATATCATTGAAGAAACTCATTAATTTTATTAAATTTTGGTTATGTCATGAATTTATTTTTCATCATAACCATCCAATGGTATAAATATCCCATTATAATTTAGAAGGTTATTTTAAGAAGATGTTTTTTCCATTAAAATTTGGGTTTTGGTTGATTTCAAATAATTATTTTCCAAGTGTAATGATAATTTTATTCAACAAATGTTCCAAGTGATCTTTCAAAATCATTTTCTATATAATATGGAATCCTTTGATGTTATATAATGTTTACCAGGGATATGATCAAATGATACCATCCTTATTATTTCAATGTATATTTTATGATTATAATGATGATATTTTTATAAAAACCATTCCTTATTCACATGTTTTTATATCATGAATTGATTAGTAGATTATGGAATCTACTATCTTTTTATGGGTTATTCCATGAGGAAATGTTTCTGAACCCCATTTCCTTTCTATTTTTTATTCTATCAAAATTTTATTATCACCATGTGTTGAAAAAATGAATTTTTTATGTGAATGGTGAGAACTAGATCACCCTTCAATGAATTAGGAAATGATTAATGTTCTTTGATCTTATAGGGAACACCAAATGCTGTTAAAATCCCAAATGTCGGTACAAGAGAGGTTCTCCCAAGATTGAAATAGGTTAAAAGAGAGTTATCACTTTCCCTAAATAGGGTACATGGGAGGTTACCCAAATATTATCATGTTATGAATATTTTATTTTGTGGCCTTGACATTATATTTTCTACATTTCTATGTATTCCATCATTTTATCATATACGCCAATGTTGTGCCTCATGGTCCATTTTCATTGATTCCATGAGGAATAATGACTTTTGAACTCCGATATTTTATTTCATGACTCATTTTTATGATCCATCATATTCATGTAGTTGTTTTCAATTTTTATTCTCTTGTTCACATACCCTTATTCCCATATTTTGTCGATATATCCCTTGTTTACCCTTATTGAGAATTTTCTCTCACCCGTTCCTATGTTTCCTTTGCTAGAGTTATGAAAAATGATATTTTGAATGATATTAATAATATTAGTTATAGTTAGGTTTATTTTTTTGGGACATGGAATAGCTCACTTATGGACCAGTTGTTTATGATTCCCATTTTCCAAAAGAATTAGACCTATATAATTTTGGAAGAGATCATTATTGTATAGATTATTAATCTATTAATATTCTATATATATAAATATGTGTGTGTGTGTGTGTTTGTGTGTGTGTATGAAATGTTGGAGTCTCAATATTTGTTATCAGAGAAGGATTTAGTTATCCTTTAGAAATGAGGATTAGAAATATTTAGTGAGAAACCTAAGGATATGTAAAAGTAAAGGAATATGTAATGAAACTTTGGTGAAGGATAAAGAGATTGGTTTCCATTAAATTATATCCACATCTGGATAATACAAGTTGATGTGGGTAGAGAATATTTATACATAGTGGAAATAATAATAAAAGTGGATCGGTGTTATTTGACTTCAGGTTCACTTAGTGCACTAAAATGGCACATGATGCACACATAATTCGACAGTACTAGGAGGAATGTTTTTAAAATACACATACTATTTCGAAACCAACATTAAGGATTTTAATAGATAACTTCCTTGAATACAGTAGGTTAAGACATAGGTATCATGGATTAAAAATAAGGTTTTGTGATTTATAAATCCAATAAATTTTGAATAACTCTAATAAAATATTCCTGATGTTCAGGATGAGTATTTCTGTATGACTAAGGGGTTGAAGATAGAAAAATGATGTTTGAGTACGGAATTGTACAAAAAAATATTGAAGTATCTTCTTCCATGATTATTATATGAGTTAAATTATAACTTGAATTGTCCCAATGAATGATATATAAAATCAACATTTATTTAATGTTGAATTGTTAGTGAAAACTTTTAATAGAATGTTGATTACATCCAAAGTTTATGGTTCTTCTCAAGTGGAGGTTTTTGTTAATTTTCATATTTTATATCTCATTATTCTCCATCGAGTTGAATTTCATGTTATCTTAGACAAGTATTTATTTTTGTATACATAAATCTAAAATTAATTTACAAGGAATAGAAGTCACATTTTAATATTCTAAAACCACATATGATCAAATACTAATGAAATTATTAATATTAACTATTAACATAAATTTGACCCATTTTATGAGTCTTTATTCTTATTAACAATTTATATTTAACTCATTTTATTGGGCAGAAACTCAAAATCAAGAAAATTTATATTATACATGATTTTTTTATATCTTTTAGAAAAAATTTCCAAATATAACACCAAATATTGATGATGAGTTCTCAAGAGAACTCATACCTGGTCACACACTTGTTTCAATGAATCCCTATAGAATGTACCATATTGAGTTGTAATAATTGAAGTATAATATCGGGGTGTATATTACTAATGGATTTATTTTTTCAACTGTGTCACCTTTGGGTTCTACATTCCTTTTTGTTAAAAAAAATACTGATCGATGTGACTCTGTATTTATTATTAGATACATAACAATATCAAAATAAAATAAAAGTATCCCCTGACCCATATTAATTATTCTTTTACCCACTATACGTATCTTGATATGGTTCCAAGATTTAACTTATTTATGGATTACAAAAATTAAGAATCTAGAAAGAGAAAATATAAATTATATCATTTTTATAAGGTATAGAAACTATGAATATATAGAAATGTCATTTGGTATTTTAATTACACCACTCACTTTATAGACGTAATAAATAGAGTCATTAGGGTTTACCTAGATTAGTTTTTTTGTAGTATTTATATATTATATAATTATATATTAAAATGATAAATAATTACATAAATATCACATGATAATTATATTTAAGACAATGATGGAGGAAAATATTTATTAAAATATTAAAAAGTGTGATGTTTTTCAAAAAAAATGTTTCATTTCAATGTCATATAATTTCAATAGAAGTTATATCTATGGATTCATTAATAATGGATGTTATTGAATGATGTATTAGAATAAATACAATGATTTATATCTATATAATTTCTTAGTTCTAAGTTATCCTTAATTTATTGATAATTTCAAATGACATTCCAATCCACTCACCAAGTTATATAAGAAGGGATTTATGTTCCTTTGTGTGTATGAATGTGAGGAAAATTTCAAGGAATTAAACAGACTTCTAGTAGATTCACATATTATTATATTAACATATGTTGGATAAGGTTTCATAATAAATATTGACACACTAATTAATATATAGTTATTCCTCCTCTTGTAGAATGATAGGGTTATATCTTATGACTCATAACAATTAACGGTTAATGAGAAAAATTACACAACACATGATTAAGAGTCCAATGTGGTAATTTTTGTATTACATATTTTGAGGAATTTTATTATGGAGAAATGTGTGATATATATTTTTATCATAAGAGATTAATTTATATTTTCACATATAAAGAGTTGAATATGTGCCATAGAATATGGTTCAGGTTTCTTAACTATTATGATAGCTCAATACATCACAATCCTGGGAAACGAAGAAGGTGGAAGATTCATTGAGTTGAGAAAATCATGAAATATTATCTATTGTGAGGATCACATAACATAAAATATTTATTGATATTAAAAGGATGGATATGGAAATCCTGAATGATGTGGATAAATATTATCTTTCTCAAATTAGTGTTTAACAATCCATCCATGTGATTATTACAGAGGATGAGAAGGAAGATATATAGTTGTAGAAATATTTTAGAAATATTAAAAGCATTAAACATGATTATAATGGAATTATATGGTTATAAACTATGCATATGTTCAATCCATTCCAGATTAATGAATTAGATGTTGTAGGAATCCTATATATTTCCAATCACTATTTATCCTGGATGTACAAAAATATATAGAGATTTGAAATAGTATTTTGTTGTTGGATGAATGTAAGTGATAAATTTTTGATTTTGTATATTAATTACTATTATGTCATCATGTTTTGAATAGGAGAAAAAATCATAAGTATTTGTGATAAAAATTACCCATAATAGAATGAAAATTTGATAAAAACGCCATGGATTTTATAATTAGACCACCCCATAATACCTAAAGGTTATAATGGTATATCGGTTATAGTTGGGAACCCTATGAACTTAACAAACCTTATCTCTATTAGATAATATTTATATCATGATAAGAATTTTAGAATATACATTAAATAAATGATAAGGTCTCAGGGAGTACCACATTGTATTGTATCTGATCGAGAACTGAGGTTTACATCAATGTTCTGGGAAAGAATAAAGCATTCCCTAAATATTGAGTTGAGATTCAGTACTGTGTATCATACATAGACATATTTTTTGTCTAATAAAATAATTAAAACCCAAAAATTATTCTTTCATCATTTTATATAGATTTAAATAGAGTTTGAGGTTAACACCTTACTCCAATAAATTTTTCATTTAATAATAGCTTTCAAACAAAAATTAAGAGGAATCAGTATGAATACTTCTATGGAAATAAGTATAGAACACCAGTGTTCTTAGATGAGGTTGTAGAATGAAATATAAACGATCTTGTTCGTGAAGAGGAAATTGAAATGATAGTCAGATATATTCAACATCACCTCAAAGTAGTTAAATATTAGTTGAAAAGTTATGCTATTAATTAGCAGCATGGTCTAGATTTTGATGTTTATGATAAGGTATTCCTATGTATTTATCTGTGAAATGAGGTTATAATGTTCATAAATAATGTATATATGATCCCAAATTATATATTACCATTTGATATTATTGACAGATCATAGATGGATGATTATTCCCTTGAACATCCAGCGAACCTCTCTCTAGTCCATGATTTTTTCATTGTATCATCCATGATGAAATACAATCATGATCATTCACATTTATATATTATAGATTTCATACTAATTACTCCTTATCTTTCATATGACGAAAAACCAATTGTTATTACAGATCATAGATATAATCATTGATGAAACCAAACCACTCACCTAGTCAAGGTTTAATGATGAAACAACCAATTTGAGGAATATAAATTTGAAATAGAGGATGTTATGAGGCATAATTGTTTTCATTTTTTATATTTATGTGATGCATTTTCAGTAAAAAAATTCATTTTAAGAGTGAATAATATAACACCCCTAGCTTTTATGAAATATTTTTTCTCAATTTAATTTAATTTAATCAATATATTATTTTAGACACAACATCAAGTTTTAATAAACCACAATGTACTCTTAAAATTATTATTTATTATATAAATATTAATTTTTTAGCAAATAATGAAAAATAATGATTTTTAATAAAATTTTATTTTTTTAATGATTTAAAAAAGTACCATATTGTTTTTAAGTATTTTAAAAGTAAAATTAGTTTATTTTCTATTATTAAAAGAATTTAGATCCTTGAAATTAAATTCATGTATACATTTGATATTAAAACAATTTATACATATAAAAAATTTCCTCTTTTTATAACCACTTTTTCATTATGTTTGTCATTTTAATTTAAAATTAAAATATTCAACATATAAGATTTTAATTTTGAAATGTATCCCTAATTTTGAATTATATTAAATAATATTATTTAATTTCTTCATCGTAGATTTTGGTTAAAATGAATACTAAAAAAATTACAATTGTTAAGGATAAAAATGGTTTACAAGGATGAAACTTAAAATATAAGGGGTGAAATGACATAAAGATTGTATAAATCTAATTTTATTTCCATTTTTTGGACCTTATATATTATATTATTAAATAATGAGCTAATTTTGATCGTTTTTTCATGTTTAAAACATTTGAACACCTTTTATTTTTTAAAAAATATATAGTTTGTCATCTCCCACACTCATAAAAGAGAAACACCCATCCTCTTGTATTCATACATCGAACCCACTTTTTTTAGAAAATAACTTCCCAAATGTCATATTTAATTAACTAAAAACTCTCTAGGGTTGTTAATTTTATTACTAAACACTCTAAATAAGGGTTTTGGTGCTAACCGGTAGACGTTATCTGAAGAAGAGGTATCGTTGTTACCCAATATGTTTTAATTAACATCTTCATCAACCTCTGTTAAATATTATTAAATTATGGAGATATAATAGTATTATTTTATAACATATAATTTTATGTTATTATATTAAATGGATAATCTATATCATTCTCCTATTCTATAAAATTGGAAATGAAACTATCGATCGTGTGTATTCAAAACTACCACCTCACAAATCGATGTAATTCATTTTCCATAACCGCCACCCATGGAAGTATATAATTTTTGATTATTCCTATATGTATATATATATGTGATATTTATGTCATAATTATGATTATGGAATTATAATATCACATATAAATTATTACATTCCATTTTGTGGAAATACGAAAATGTTGTTCGTGTGTATGGATGGTTACAACCTTATGAAGCGAAGTGATTCATTTTTCACATACACATCACATGGATGGAAATGAGGAAAAAATTTATTAATTTATTTGACATATGTGACTTCATAATTAATTAATTAAATTTATATCTTAGAGAACTATTACCTATATCGATCAAGAAATTGTAAAAACGTTCATGCATATGTATCGCCATCCGTCTCCTTGAACGACACAATCCATTTTTCTATATCTATCTTTTATGGAGGAATTAAATATGTATATATTGAAAATATATATTAAATTTATTCCATGGATAAATATTTGGGGATAATATAACTAGTATAAATGAAAAAGGACTAAAGCTTCTAAATTAAGACACACATGAAGAAAATCATTTATTAACTAAAAGGTGATTTTATCAAAGAATTTATAATATAGGTGTAATAAAAAGTAATATGTAAATAATATAATACCTTATATATATAATTTTTTTCTCTTAATAGATTTATAATAACAAATATTTATTATAAAGGAGTTTTAAACATGTAAAATATATTTCTTCAATTATGATAAGGGGATTTTTATATCACTTTTATTTCTATGAGAGAGATGTAATATTCAACACTTTTTAATTTTATGTAGTGTATATATTTCCCATTAAAGTATTTTATTATTATTCTATCTGAATTATGTGATATACATATCCATATAATTTTATTCCTTTTATTCTACTTATGATTTAAAAAATATGAATATGATAATTTTTTTATTGCAATACCTTTGTTTCTCATGATTGTTTCGGATTATGTTTTTGAGAATTAAGTATTTTGATGTATCAATAAATAAAATAATTAATTTTATTTTCATTTGGGAATTCCATGAAAATATATTTTTTTCAATTCATTTTACTCTCTTTATGAACTCAATAGTTCAAAATAATATTTTTAATGAAATCCAACTGTATTTCTCCCTTCTGTCAAAAAAACATTTTACATCCATGTCTAGGATTTCTAGAAAATGATCAATGAATTTATTTCATATTAGAAAAATATTGTTTGATATCATTTTAATTGAATATTTAAATTTTATAAAATGTTTTGAGAGAAATATTCATGTCATTTTCTAAACTATGTTCTTTTAACCTTTACCAAAAATATAAAAGGAATAATTTCTTTAACATGTGAGGCATGAATAGTACATTCAACAAAAAGAACAACTAATGTTTTAAATATTGTTATATAAGATTCCATGGTTATCCTCAAATAAAAACATTTATCCAATATTATAAAAATTTAAATTTTTTTTATTACTGTTTTCACAATGGAAATTTTTTTCCCTAAAGAAATATTCCATGCGATCTTTCAAATTAATTTTCCTTCAAAGATAACATATTTTTATGTCACATAATTATTAATGGGGATATGTTCCAATGATACCATACTTATTCGTTATCTATATCTCGTATAATTCGAATAAAGATATTTTTAGGAAAACAAAACATTTTCTTGGGTTATCCGATGATGAATTGATGAAATGATTATGAAACTCAATCCATTTATATAGGTAATGCTAAGATATAATGTTTATGAAAATAATTTAAATTCTATCGGTTATGATATTGTGATATATTTATTATCCTATGAAACAAAAATATATGTATTATGTAATGGTGGATAACTATATCTTCATCGAATACATTGGGTAATAATTGACATCCTATAAGCTCAAAGGGTGTACTTGAGGAAACCCCATGCCTGAAATAGGGTATAGAGTAGGTTATACCAATACCAAAAAAGGGTATACAAGATATTATCCTAATAATGAAGCATTTACATGGGTTATTATCCAAATCCATACATGATATCGATGTGTTATATGTTATCCATGACATAGGAATTTCAATGCATACATATATGCACAAAATTTGTCTCCTATGACAATGCTCTTCCCAAATTACTCATGTTATTTGATATATATGAAAATTCATGTCATATGAACTAAAAATATTAATTCCACCAATAATGTTTATTATAATTGATATGTAGAGTATTTATTTCAAATATTATTCTTATATTCTCCTACCCTTATTACAATGTTATATTGATAGATCCCTTCATTACACTTAGTGATCATCTGATCTCAGCCTTTATTTTTTTATATTCCATACGATATGTAGAAAGGTATTATCTTCGATATGTCGAAGAAGGAGGATAGTTATGATCAACTTATTGTAATATAACATATGTAATTATGGACCAATTGATTTGTGTTCATGTTTCCAAAGTCAATATAAATATTTTATTTTTTCATGTAATATTAAATTAGGTAATGAATATTTATAATGTATTGAAAATATGATTTATTGATAGAGGAATTATCATTCATGGAGAATTTTATCGCTAAAAAATTGATATATATAGACCATTTTAGGACAAAGGAAATTGAGGAGTGGCCTAAAAAAATTCTGTAATAGATATCAATGTATTCCCTAGATTAGATAGGTTGTATTGATGATTTTTGGAAAAAATTGTATGATTTTTAAAAATAATAACAAGGAAAAGATGAAAGGTATTTATATTTTATGGACCAATGAATGCGAATAGAGATTCCGGGAATTGAAATAGTGGCATATCACTTCACCAATACTCACACTACCTTCAAGAGGTGAACTTTTAGTGGACTACAACAATGATTAAAAGAAAGTATTAGGCTATGTGCTATTAAAAATATAATAAGTAAAAAACTACACCTGAATGTAGTTGCAATTTAATGAGCATAACTACCCAATGCATGATCTATTGTTGACTATCAAGATCTTCATTTTGAATAATTAAAAAAAATTATATCAATGGTAAATGTTTGAAATATATATAGATAGTATGATCCTAAAGTATATATTCACATAGAATGAGATATCCAGTGAAGATGGTTATAAATGATAATGTATTATGACTACTCAATTCAATGGCATATGTTGGAGGAAAGTATATTGGAAGGTTCTATATGCATAATCTATCCCACAAACTTATAAATGATTAAAATTTAGTTGTATCAAATCTTATTGGACTTGTAAAGGATGGAAATGTGAGTCATAAATTATGGAACATTATCATTCATTAATAAAATGGTTTCTAAAACATCCATTCTTGATAAGACAAAGGATTCTGAAAGAGATGACATTGAAATAGAAGATAATGTGGAAACTCCATAAAGAGTGAAATACATTTAGTTCCCAATTATAGAATAAGGAGTTGTGGGATTTTTATTATGACTAAATCTATTGTTAAGTATTTATATGAAGGATTTGTTGAACAATGCACATAGTTTTACATTATCCTTCAACCTAGGGTATTTAAAGATTTATCAAGATCATTGAGACAACTATTTGTGGGTTGATATGAATAAGGATATCATGGAATATACATAAAAGTAAATGTTATTCCCACAAGTGATGGAACAGAGGAAGAAGACGAATGGTGTGATAAAACCATTATCCACATCTACATTGAAATGGTAAATCATCACCATTGAATTTTTCACCAGTATCTGGTGGAAATCTAGTAAAAAAATCCTATTTAGGTTGTGGTGGATAGTTTTACATTGAATAATATCTATATTAAAATTTTATATGACTTTATAGTGGATCATATTATATATATATATACTTTATGTAATTTGTGAGGTTTCAATGAACGAAATTATCATTTGAATAAAATCAAGATATGGGATTTACCTCCATTTTGTTGAAAATTACTCAACATGTTCTAAACACAATATATAACATTAGTATATCATATCACCCTAAACTAATTGAAATTTTGTTCAGACTGTCTAGAAACATTCGCACATGTTGGGAGCATTCTGGAAGGATATCAATGTAAGGTGAGATCAATGTCTTGTTGTAGTCTAGATAGAATATAATAATATCTTTCACTCAAGTACACAAACGGTTCCATATGAATCCTTTTATGGGAACAGATATAGAAATCCTTCATATTTGGATGATGTTGATTAATTTAACATACATAGACATGAAATTGTAGATGAAATGTAAGAAAGGGGGAAGACTATTAAGAAGAACATTATGAAAACATATAAAAGAAAAAAGTCTTATGATACTAAATTTAAGAGGGATCTATACTTTGAGGTTTCTGAAAAATTGTTCCTCAATATATTTCTATAGTAGATAATCATGTTATTTTAGATTAATGGAATGTTATGTCATAGATTCATTGAGCCATTTGAGATTCTTGATTTCAATTGAGTTGAATCTGATCAACTATCACCATTATCCTTGCCTTCAGTACATGATGTGTTATGTGTGTATATCTTTAATAAAATATAACCAAATACCAAACATGTACTCTATACAAATTCAATATGGTTATATCATGATCCTTCATGTGAGGAGTATCCATTGAAAATCATGGACCATAGAATCATAGTTTTATCTAACAAGATAAATCATTTATACAAATAATTATGGTGGAACCATATGTACCAGAAGGATACATGGTTGTTAGTGGAAGTAATGGAACAAAATTACCCTAAAACGTTTTCATCTTAGTGGTTGAAATGTTATTTTTATGGTGAGATATCAACAGGGGAAATTAATTTAATGACCCAAACAGTCTATAAATGAAATTTTCCATCAAATTATATAATTATGTTGTATTTATTAATGTAGTATTATATAAATAATATTCATAGAATGACACAACCAAAAAATATTATATTAATATTAACATTCCTTTTAGGCAATGAAAATATTAATAATAGTTAAAAGTGTTATAATTCGACACAAAATAAAAAATAAGATAACTATAATTTGTGTATTTGGATCTGGTTGATCCCCAAGAATAATCACACTCGCAAACAACATTGTTGAAATGCAATAGAATATATGTGATGAGATATTAATTTCTAAATTGATATATATATATATATATATTACCTTGAGAGAAATTATAATTTAACAATGAATAAATTATATATACGCAATTTATAGAATGTAGAGAACTCATATGAATGTTCTAAATCATATCATTGTAATAGAAATCTATTTGTTTGAATGACAAATTTCCCATTATGATGAGTAACATAGCTCTTATAATATATTCCTCGTCTATTTAAGCATATAATAAAATATATATTTCTTAATACAACAAAAATATATAATATTTTAATCCTTATACAAGTCAATAATTTTTTTTAAATTATAAAATATGTGTTTTTATTTTAATAATTCATATAAAATTTTTATAATAAATTTAAAAATCGTAATTAAAATATAATTTCATTAAATGGATTTATGAAAAAATATTATGTTTTATTATAAAGATAATTAATTTTTCCCCATATATAATTAATAACAGGTAATAAAATTAATCATAATATCAAAATCATCAGCTTTCAATTAAATAATGCTTTTATTTTAATATTGATTTTATCATATTTAGAAAATTATTTTCATAAAATAAATTTTATTTTTTTAATCTATAAGCCATAAAATTGTTATCTTTAATTTCATTTAAATTTTAAAGATAGTTGAATTATTTATGAATAGTGAAATACGAAAAAATACAATAAGCATTAAAATAAGCTAAATATGTACCAAAATTGTCAATGAATGGTGTATGTGTCTAATTTCAATTCCCAACATGGATTAATTAATTCATATAATCACAATAATAAAAAATATTGGTATTTATCAAGTTAAAAAAATAATCTAATCAATATTATATTAAAAAATACCCCTCCTTTCCCCTTATAAATACCACCCCCTATCCTCCCAAATACAAACTTCATTACCTTACAATATCTTTGAAACAATATCTCCCCATATCTTGTCTATTTCCCGATGTTACTTTTTCTCATTAAAATAATAATCCATGGTACCTTAAGGGGATGTCTAAGAGGATTCATCCAAATGATATGGAAATGCACTAAACTGGGCCTTTTACTTTTTTATCCTTATCAACATATATAAAAAATATCCCATTATGGCATAATGAATCATATATCCTAAATATACTATAATTTTATTATTCTAATGGTTCATCTATCATATATCATCTTTTATTGTCCTCTGATTCTAAAAATTAAATTGTTTCTCATATTATGTTATGTTCATAACCTTCATGAAAAACATTATTCATTTTTACCCACAGCATTGAAGGATTGTTATAAAAATATTTTTATGCTTAAATTTGATAATAATATGTATAATATAATTTATTTCGTATTTTTTAATTTATTAATTAAATAATCCTTATATATTTTTGGATGGTTAGTAAAACAACATAAATGAGATAACTGTATAATGATGATGTCTATATTAAATGAATCATCCCAAGTTTTGAAAAAAATTAATATTTTTAGGAATTAAATCTATGTATTTAACGGAATATCACATAAATTTACATTTGGAATTATGGTAAAAAATTTAACATCTTTAATAAATATAGATAAACTAATGGGAGCATGGATGCATAGAAAGAAAAACACTGGGATAGGATAAATATAAAGAATAACTCAATTAAAAATTATAAAATATATATAAACAATGATATAAAAAAAATTATTTGAATAAATATCTAAAACATGTACATAATAAAAAAATTAATCTTTTTAGTATTTTTGAGATCATGTGTATAGTGATTCAGTACCTAAGGTATGGGATCTCTCTAAACCCCCCAATTTTCATGGGATATTATTTATCTATATTTTCCCCTATTTGAATATATATTATTATTATTTACTCCCTCCAAATTAATTATGTGTTTCCAACACATATATACATTTTTTTAATTCACATATTCTTGAATCAGATTCACATGGTATTATGATTCCTCTATTAATGTCATTAGATAATCAATTATGATTAATAGTAACTTCTCTATTTCTTTCCCTATTTCATGTACCACTCCATAAAATGATTCAATCCATCCATGGATTCTAAAATTCTTATTTTTTTAGGGAAAACCATTTTATCACATTTAGTGATTTATGGAAATTATTATCCTATTTGTCCTCATTAATGACATATTACCCTTTTCACAAAATCCCCATTTAATTAGAAATTTTTTTAAGTTACCTATCCATTTTTGTGAACAAATTCACGTCACATAAATATTATTCCTCATGTTATATTCTTATAATTCACTAATAATCATTCAAAGCTATTTTAAACCATTATTTAATAAAAACTATTATGATACTCTCTCTAGATTTGTTATAAGACAAGACTGTACACCCCATTTATTCCAATAGGTATTTATTATGTTTACGACATACAAACGATTTTTATTTATGGAACACATAAGCAAGAAAATGTTATGATGGGTGAAACTATATTGTTATCCAATGCATTGAAACTACATATGTATCATTAGATGATATTTATAGGCATAGGGAGTAATCCTAATCCATGATGGGACTATATCCATTAATTGATATTGTTTTGAATTTATCTGTGAATTATGAATTTTACATGTGATATATTGTTTTCATGTTACTATATTTCATTGATCTCTTGTTTCAATCATACAAAAATTATCAATCCACATTGTCATTCAAATACTATTCCTCTTAAGATATCACAATATATCATTTTAATCAAATGTTTTGTTTTTATATTATGTGAATTCCTTTACAAGGATTTATAAATCAACCATTTCATTTATTTATTCCCAAGGTTATCTTCTATAGTTATCAGATCTCAATGGAATATTTGTGGTCATTATGGAAATTAGAATAATAATGTTTTAATTTATTTTTCTTATTGGTGTATTTTAAATCTAATCTTCCAAAGAAACTAGGATTATCAATAACCTTTGAATATATAATTTATATTTATGTTTAATATAATTTAATAATATCTGTAAATGACATTGGTTGATATATTTTCTTCTTCTTGAAATATTATTAATAGGACTATTGGTTGTCAGTGGGAGGGTATAACCCAAAAATTGGTTAGAAATTGCGGTTTATACAATTTTTAGAGAAAAATGGGAATTTGAGATGGAAAACCAAGTGGTTATAAAGACTTAATGGTCATCCATTTCATTGAACCTAGATTCCCAAGTGTGGACTATATGATGATAATGGGATAAAATATTTAATAAATGAAAAAATTATAACTCTATCGTATCGTATAATAAAATATAATATGTGAATAATACTAATTTTTTGTAATTGGTTAATTATAAATCCAATGATTCCATGGTGGGGTTCTATTCGACTCTGTGAGATCTATGACATTAGATTATTTTATTATAGGGAACACTCCCCCCACATAGATATGCGTTACATATGATGATTTTATAGTGATGCACAATTTCCTCCTAAGAGAGGTGTTATATCTGATGATTCCTAGTTTAGGAACTCATTCTACATGAGAGATGTGTTATATGATAATATTACTGGGTGGGGAACTATAACCACATACGTGATGAGTTATTTAAGATGATTCCTGGGTGGAATTCTCTTCCACCTTTGGAGATGTGTAAAATTATTTGATTCTTTATATTAATAATCTTTCCCATGTGAAAAATCTTTTATGATTTGATTTTATTGCGAGGGTTCTTCCACAAAGAATGAAATGATATATGAGATGGTTCTAGAATGGGAAGATATTCTCCCCAAATATATTTGTTAAATTATATGATTATAGGGTGGGGAAATCATCGACCTAGTAGATATGTTTTATGGATTGATTCTAAGGAGGGTTCCTCTATACCCTAAGTTATATGATGTAAGAAATAGATATATGGAGTGGTTTCACACCTCCATAAGGTTAGGTTGTGATTCATAGATATATAGAACTCGATAAGGCATATATAGTCATTCCCTTATGTCATTGCATAACCTAAAAATTAATGGTGGTTCATTTAATGATCTGACCTGTTATAAATAATATTTCACTTTTGATTAAATGTATCATTTTGTAATATAGTTATGGAAAACACATGCACTTATTTTTAATTATTAAATCAAATTGGATTTAAAATAACATTAATCATCTTTACAACTGGTAATATAGTCAATGAATAGTTATCCCATTATTATTATAAATATATGGTTTTTACCAATCCCATAGACATAGACAAAATAAAATTATGGACTCTACCAATAGGATCATACCTTAAGAAGCCCATTTATCAAAGACTCTGAGGGAGATATCATCATTCATATTTTCCCTTGACCAATCCAAAAATTAAATACAATAACATGATCATAAGTGAAATTATTTATTGGAGATGTTCAATCTCACCAGGATTGCAATCTATACTAGGTTCGTTGAACCACCCCATAATAGTTCCACTTTCACACTCAAAACTCATAGAGTGTTTTGTGGCGTATTAAAGGGATATGTGTCGTGAATATAGAAATATTAGTATGTAAATTATTATTTGTAAAATAGTAAATATATTTTTGTCATATAATGGATACCTACTTACATTTGGGAGTTTACCCAAGTGGTAAAGTCTCCACGTAATGCTACATCAGACACATGTTCAAATACAAGTGGGTGTGAATATCTATGGGAAAGCATTGATGCAAGAAATGACACATGCATGTGGTGATTTTAGAGGTGAGATAGGCATTACATAAGAAATTTGGTACACATGAATGATACATAAAGGATGCTTCACTAGGCCTCTGGTCCAGTTCGTGGGGCTTTGGGCCATATAATCTTTTTCGTACCCACTAGGACTTCAGTTCGTGTACCAAATAAATAAATATTGTTGGGTGGTCTATCCCATTGAGGGGATATGGCCAGTCATTCCATAATATGTGAGCTGTCTGTGTGTGTTTAATATAATTTTAACCCCAAGAAACTAACATATATATGATTACATTATAAATGTTTTTTATTTTCAATCCATAAAAAAATTAGTAGTTTTTTTAATATTAAAATTCAACTAAGGAATTTTTTCCGATGATTTAATTGATTTTTTATATAAATAAAATTTTAATTGAAAATTGTTATTATATTTTTTATTAATTAAAAATGATCATATAATTTCTATTGAGTAAAATTTAATTTTTATAATAGTTCAAAAAAATTTACTATAAAAAAATAATCATTTCCTAAACAATGTAATACTTTTTTAAAAGAGAAAATTAAAAAAATTAGAAATTTATTTAGATAAATGTAATGTTATTTTTTTAGTCATAGTTTTTAAATTATCCAAAAGTGACATTTTCATAATATGTAGAGACAGTTGAATTTTCAGGTAAAAATTAAATGTCCTACAAATATACTTTGTGAATTATGACATTATAAAGACCCAAAAGTGGTTTAGTAAATAATATAAATGATATCCACATCCAAATATATATTTTATATTTAAAATAATTTGATTTTAGGTTTATTTGTTTAATTTTATAAATCCATTATTAATCCCCCAAAACCATTCATATATTTTAGGGTTTTAAAATAGTTTCTTTAAGAGTATGACTCACCTTTATATACGAATGGAATTTTTTTATAAATTTCAGAGCGTGGCCTAATAAAATAATAAGTACTACTCCCATTTTCGAGAAACCATGTGAGAAACAAGGTATGGTTTGGGGTTTATTTTATTTTATTTATTATACTCCAAAACCTATAAAATAATGAACCCCATTCATATATTAACCCACTAAATATACTATTTCTCTTATCTCAAACCCATTAGAGAACTTCCATACTCTGACCTCCACTCTCTAGAGTCCTGATAAGGTTCCCCCAGACATTAAAGAGGCCCCTCCCATGATTTTGTATTCACAAAATCAGGGAAGGTATTTATCTCTTCACATTTCCATTCAATCACCTATTTTATGTTATTATTCATAGTATTATTTTTTTGATTTTTAGGTAATCCTTCCTAAAACCATCATTCAATCAATTTAATTTTTAAATAACGATATATTCATATCTCACTCATCAACCCCTCCCATGAACCTTTATGTATACATGTTATCATGGAAAAATTTAGTAAGGTATTTTTTCATTCTCCACTTATTCAAATACATTCTTTACCAATCACCTTTTATCCTCATCTTCTAACAATGTGACATTTAATAAAAAATAACCCTTGCCTTTAAATTTGTCTTAATATTTTTAGAGACCCTATTTTTTTATCAATAATGTTTTTGAATTTTTATATGAAACTGTTATGGTTCCAAAATATCACCGTAATTTTCCATGCCAACCCAATTGTGTTTTCAATATCATATCAATTTGTTATAAAGGATGTTCAACAGTATACACTTATAGCTGTTTGACATGTTATAAAATTGATTTTATTCCATAATACATGTTCATGTAATAAAATGAAATAAAAATGATTAAATGTTTTATGATCAATCTAGAACAATTATGTATTAGAATGTAATGAATATGTTAGGTGTGACCTAAATTACATAGTAGTCCAATACATTGGGTAATGTTTAATATCATGAGACATCATGTTTGGATAGGTATGGAACCTGATTCATTTATGGAAAATTTTATATGAGGATTTCAGGGATTTTAACCCTAACATATGTTTATAATGAAATGTTTTTATGTTGTTACCAAAATTTTCATGTTATGATTATCATGGTATATCATGTAACAATATTCATGTTTATGTTTCATACTCATTTTATGCCCCATTTATTTTCCAATTTTCTAACTTGCATCACCTAATTCCATTTTTATTCCCTTACTTGTATTTTTAACCTAACCCTTTCTTATGATCTCCCTAGGTTATATAGTGCAGTTTCTAAAACCGTGGAATATTAGAATCGTGTTAGGGATGTTTTTAATAATGATTTTTCCTCCAATGTTCAATATTTTATAATGTGTACCTAATTCTATAATATACTATACGTCTATATCATCCTTGTTTAATTATGTGTAAATTAATTTAATATATCGATTATTAGTGTGAAACAAAGTAAAAGGTGGTCATAGTTTGTATCAAAGGAAAATAATATTTTTTTGATATAATGATTTGAAAAAAATGTCAAAAAAATTAGGGAAAAAATATAAGAAACAATTTATAAATTTTAGAATTTTTAATGTATGTTTATTATCCAGAAAACAAATCCATGTCATGATATTTCATGTGGATGTGGTTATGGAAAAAATGTACAAAGGGGTAAAAAATCCGACATGGAGTTTCGGGCCTAACTCAATATAACCTGGTAAAAAAGAGGCTTTATTTCATAGTTAGATTTACACTCATGGGGGATATGCTTTGTTAAATTTATAAGATCATTATGAACCACTATTAAGGGAACACAAAATTTATAAAATATCATGTGTTGGAAAACAAATCATGGATAACATAGATTGGTGAATAAAAATTCATTAGTTAATAAAATAAATGTAATTTATATGTAATCACTTTAATTTCATTATATTCCAATTTATGTTTTAATAATTTTAAATACTCATCCCTAATTTTCCATTTATTCAAGGAAATATCTTAAAACATGATTCATTAGGAAAATAATTAATTTGATAGGAATTGTGATGATGCCCCAACAAGATTCCATGTTTGTTGAGTGTAGGAATCACTGATATCAAGAGGATACTGTTTCACTTGACACAATTTCTGATTATAAATTTGGAAAAATAGGAGCATCTGCATTTCCCTAAGAGTGAAAATATATTATTAATACATATATCCAATAGATTCTCCTACATTCAATAGATAATCCAATACCTAAATCCCAGAACAATGTATCAACTCTATTGAGAATATATTATTTATCATTCAATGTTTTGAGAAATTAAATGTTCCACAAGATGATTAGCATATGGACGGGGAGGATGATCAGTGGAGGACACTAATCAATAATATTAATCCTAAATAATTGATCGAAGTGATGAAGTGGACGAAATTCTGGAAAATATTTTTTAAAAAATATTTTCTTCTCACTCTCCATCATAAAATGGACATGGATTCCCTTTACCTTATGCAAAAAAGTAAATCAATATAAATTTCCATATAAGTAAAATTTCACAAGACCATCATAATATTCCTCCTTATTTTTTGTTACCCCTGAATGTAATTCTGACCACTTCTTTGGTACGATACAATTGAGTCATCAAAAATCCCAGGCGATTGGAGACATTGATAAATATGAATAAATTGTTTAATGTGTTGGCAATGTTGAAATGATGATTGGTGAGTATCAAGGGTATCATGGGGAAAATAAGCAGAATGTGGAATTTAATTCTAGAGTTCTTATGGAAAAAACTAATGGTGAAAAAATAAACGTCACATTTGTAAAAGGATCATAAATAAGCACCATATAAATTGGTGAATGGGAACAGGGAAATTTAATACCTCTGGGAAGGAAGGATGTTACAACCTGACCCTAGTTACGAAAAGTCAGTGCATTATTACTTAACATTGGCATGATACAAAGAATCATATCCATAATAACCGATCAGTTTAATATCCATGGATTACTAGATACATTCATATGTTTTACATTACAACATGAAATAAAAAAATCAAAAAAATTTGGTCCCCATTTGAACACACTTATATCTGTAGGCTATCTTTATAGTTAAAAAATAAAATAAATCTTCACATCCTGTGAAAAATTAAAAAATGGAAGGGGTGAAATCATATGCTGAATAAGGATAAAAATATAGAGGAAACATTCATAAATAATCATATACATTTAAGGAAATTTATTAGACTAAAAAAGCCTTTTAAACTTAAACATTATCATAATATAGATTATATAAAATCAAATAATTCAAATTACATAATCACATTGATATTTTACTAGACTAATAATCACATGCAATATCAATATCCACTTTCATAATGATGGAATGGATATTTCCAGACTTCATAACCACTTAGTCAAAGCCTTGTGCCAAAACTACAAAGAAGATTTTATCCTGGCCTTGTGACTAGACACTAGTTTGTCTCTTGAGACATGCCGATGATTCGAGGAGCTATAACGTACTCCACTAGTCACTTATAATTTCCAATGCATTCCTCATATGAAAAGAATTAAGCATAACATAAAAATTTATATTAAAACTAGCATACAAAATATAAATACATTATCTATAAACCATTAATGGTCTAAAAACAACACATACATAGTAAAAAATATCACTAATCCTTCAGTACTATATGGATGTTTTGTATCATATTAAATCAACATAAAAAATATTAAATTCCATCAAGGGATGTTGACATAGATAAAATCAATACTTTTTTAAAGAAATATCTCATTTTATTTTCAAATCATTTATAAGAAATATAATTATAAAAGAAAACATTTATATTGAATATATTCTTATAAGCTTAAAGGAAATCATTGATGATGATATTACAGTGGAAAATAGCCACACCCATTGTATACGTTAAAAAAACATTCTTACCATAATTTTTTCAAAAAGGTCATAAAGTACCTTATTTGGAAAATGTTGAAAAGTTTCTTTTAAAACCATATGTGGTAAAATAAGCGTATTAATTACTTTAACCCATAGTAATGTATATAGAAAAAAAAATTTGAATTTGATTTCAAGAAAACATGGATTTGGATGATAATGATGTTTCTGTAGATACTTAAGTAAAAAAACCCTCGATAATAAAGAGTTTGTGAAATTAAACCACACCTTGTACTTTTATTTATTCTATGGTATGTTAAACGTTTATAAAATAGTTAAAACATTGTTATAATTTTTTACAATAACTATATACATAAATACGATATCATATTTGATCCTCTAATATTACTTTGTTAATAATATTTTAGTAGTATACTCGTTTCAGATATTAACTAATCTGTTTTCCATTATATGATCAGTTACTTAATCCATGTTTTTTATAGATAGGATTTATATTATTCATATACATAATGATATTATGTTCTCAAACATTATTTTTAATAAAAAAATGAATATTATTCTTGAATGATAACGAATGGAATGAATCTCATCGCCTTCATGGGGATGGTAATCTGTATGTACGCTCGAGCGACAATATCATTATATTGATGGAGAAATGTTATGTAATTGGAGGGTATATAATATATACAGAATAATTAACATGTTATATATATTATTTAAATATGTTATACTCATTATTATACTCATCCAAATAATGATGTGTTTGAATAACAAACTACACCACAACGTGTAGACCGTATGTCATACATACACACTTATGGTGAATTTTTTATTCATATGATGGGTAGAATAATGAATATGGATGTACCATTTTTATGATAACATCACAGTATATAGAAGATATTGGAGTTATTATTTTAGAATGGAAATAGCAAAGAATGAGGAGGTGGAAGAAAAAAATAACTTGAAAGAGGGTGGTGAAATTATTACATCTTCTTTAGGTGTTTCCTTTTGAGTTAATCAAAAGGGATCCTTAGATTGGCTTTAAGATTAAAATAAGGCCTCTATGATGAAGTTATGAAAATTGAGAGGATATTTGGGTAGGGTTTGTCTGAGAAAAATGACTTTGGATATATGATTTTGAGATAAAGGAAAGTGCTCTTTTATAAGATAGGTGAGAGGCACCTTAGGAAAAGATTCAAATATTATTTCCAAATAAAATATTTTTTTGTATCTAATGACTCAAATATGATTTATTTAGATGATAAGGTGTATATGGGTCTCAAACCCCTAATCCAATATGTTTTAGAAAGGTTTGGGTCACCATATTATCCTTATCATTTAGATTTAACTCTTAGTTAAATAGTTTAACATTTACCATGTATTCTTATATTATTTTAATAATTGATTAATAAAAATACTAAAAATTTCCAAGAGAACCTCAAGATTTTAATTAATAAAATACCTATCATTATATATGTTCTTTTGAAGAACCATTGATTTTTAGGACTATTATATAACTTAATAATACAATATTTATTTAAAAAACTCATTTATGTCAATTTTAACACTATTTAGTATTTTGTTTTTTTTTAAGTCATCACAACTTGATTGCTTCAAACCATATACATTAAATCAACTCTAACTTGTCATAGTAACCTAGATAATTCACGGATGTCATAAAAACATTGAAATTATATTTATTTTAATATTTATAATTTGATTTATTTGATCCATTCAATAATAACGTAATTACAGCATCACCATGGTTCCATAAATAAATTTAATTATTTAATGTTTAAAATTGTAAATAAAATAAAATTGTGTACAAAATATTTTTTGATTTATATTGAGTATTTATAGTCCAAATAATAACTTATATAACCCCATTTAAAAATTATTTTACAAAAAGATTTTTGTTTACGTCATTCTTGTCTTTACTTTAAATAAATTAATATAAAGTGTCATTATCAATCTCAAGTGGCTCTATGGGGACCCAAAATGTACCCAAGGTATCAAATGGCCAGAAATGTATCAACCCATAGGAATTGGATAGATGTTAGGGTAATTTAATATTATTATAAAATTAATTTGTTCCCTTGTATAACGGATTTGTCCTTTATCCATGGTATATAAAATATTTAACGATGTAATTATTAATAATGTCTAAAAATAAAAGATACCTATTAAAAAAATTTGACCTCCTGATTCAAAATATGGAATTCATTTTTCCAAATTACATACACAGAATTGGCATATATTAATATAAAAATAATTCCTGTTGTAAAAAAAAAGTGTGTTTTTAAGAAATAATAATTATCAAAAGATTGACACTTGTTTATGTCCAATTTAAATGTGAAATTACATATAATGACCGAAATATCATTAAATTATAAAAATATAATCTAATTACAATTTAAAACCACTCAAATGTATAATTTTTCAATATAAATTATTTTTATTACAAAAGTGGTTTTTAATTAAAATTTATTATTTTTCACTATTCATCAAAAATTGTTTTTTTTCAAAAAAGTACTGAAAATTCACTCTAAGATAATTTGGATATTATGAAATAAAAAATGTAGTCGATTTTGAAATATAAAATTTATAAAATTTTAAAAACTGGTTATTTCTATGTATAATGTCTAGTTTGATTGGTCGTGCTGTGTTCGAACATGAAGTTACGTAGTGTAACACCCCAGGTAAATAAAGAATATGACATTTTCATATTTGTCCATATTTGTGAATAAAATATTAATATGACTTTAAAGGGGATGCTATGCTCGATGGCGTACCCAACACGCAACAACGAGTTTCTTGGGAATCTTACGTTGCACTCTAATAAAATAATTTTAAATGGTAGTTAACATGTAGCCATTGTATTAGCGGGAATGGATAGAAATAACTAAGATATGATTATATATGTTTTTATATGTTTTTACATTTATCCAATAAAGGATAGAGGCTTAAAATACGGAAAGAATTCAATTTTAGGCGTATATGCCCTAGTTTTCACTAAAGGTTCACTTATCACCTTTTGATGTTGAACGATAATTAAATATAGTTTTGATCACTCTTAAACATTATTTTGGACCAAATACAACTCTTACTAAGAATCGGGACATCAAATTTTACTTTGTGTAATTTTTTGGTATCTTTCCGATAAGGTTCATTTTTTTTAATGAATAGTGTAAAATGTTGTATTTTAGTTCAAAAACACTTTTTAATCTAATTTATTTATATGATTAGATAATATTTTGAATTGTTTTTAAAGTGAAATTTGAAAATATTTTTACCATTAAATCCCATAGTGGTCGTTGGAATTAATTTCACTTTGAAATCAGACGTAAACTAGTGTCAATCTTTTGATACTTATTGTTTTATGAAAACACGCTATTTGCGCTGACAGCGGGAATTAATTATTAAATTAATTAATGTGACTAATATGTTTTGAATTTTGTAAAATGGACTTCATTTTTGAATTCGGAATATCAATTATAGCTTAGGGTGAATTTTTGGGATTTTTCTGAAAAACTTCAATTTTTGATGAATAGTGAAACCACTAAGTGGTAATCAAGCAAACTGATTTTTCAGTTAAATGAAATTTTACCACTAATGTGTATTGAATTTTGAAAAGCCGACATACATGGTTGTCATTAAGAAGTAAAATGTGGTTCAATGAGATTATAATATTTTTTTGGTGAATAGTAACTCATTAAGTTCTTAATCGCGATTAGTGGTAATTAGGGTAGTTTAAGGTATAAATAATGATTTAATAATATAAAATGACCTAGACACATGTCCCAACATTATTGTTTGTGTCATGGCCGACCAATACAAGCCATGTGTCAACTTGGGGACCCCATGGATCCACTTTGGTTGGGAAATGACATAAATAACATTTTATTTAATGTAAAAGAAAAATTGACACAAACATGATATGTTTTACTAAAACAATTTTTAAGTGGGGTTACACAAGTCCAAATTTTGATTATAAATAGTCATTGAAAATCTAAAAAGATTTCCTATATCATAGTATTTGTTTTATAATTTTTAGACATTAAATAAATTTAATTATGTATGACATAATAATGATGCAGCGATGACATCATTATTTGACGATTTAAATAAAATAGAAAGATAATGTAAAATCTATGAACTACACATGTCCAAACCCAATTGGATGAGTGGATTTCAAACCCTTATCACCTTATCCACGAATTCCATCAATGTGGGACCTTTTAAAACCGAAAAACATTTTCAAATAATGTAATGTTTCTTTACTTTCCAAAAGTGCCCCTCCTCTCCCCTTATAAAAGGCCCCCACCTCTACCTCACTTCACACACTCTTCAAGCCATTGGCTCGGCTAAACCCTGCCCATTTGCTCTCTCCAAATCTCTCTCCTCATCCTAGAGGATTCCCTTTGGGCATAATCCTTTCAAAGGAAGCCTTTAGGCTCAACTCAAAAGGAGTTACACTTTTAAAGGTAATTCTTTCTCTCATGTTCATTTGTTTTATTTTGCTTCTCCAACCCCCTAAACTCTTTTTATTTACTTCTTTTGTAACAACACCAGTATCTTCAATATACTAGGATGTTGTTATAAGATTTATTTGAGCTACACTCTCACACAACTACATCAAATGGTTAAAGAACATAAGGTTTCCGTGGATGGCGAAATTCTGCCTCCCGAAACGATGATTGTTCAACACTCATTAAACACCTTCAAAGGTGGCCATTATGATGTCACTATTTTTATATATGATATATAATATGTTTATGTATTCCTTAAGCTTCTGTTTTTTTCATTTTGGGCATACCTTTATGGTTTCCATTATGGGTAAAACACGATATCTTCATTTTAGGAAGCGCGGACTACCGCCCCCTAAAAGTGATTTGATTCGTTAATACCATATGTGGGATGTATAAAGGATGGAACTATGATATTATATATTATATTATACTATAATTATAATATACCTTTATATCATTATGATTCCATTCTATAAACAATGAAATAGAAATGGAAGTAGCGTTCATGCGTACGTACGGCTTACCGTCTCCATGAACGGTGCATTTCATTTCTTACCTCTAAATGATTATGTAATGTTATAAATGAATGCATGTACTGGATATATATGACATATATGATATCTACAACATGAATACAATTATGTTTATAATAAACATTTGGCCACACGAACAACATGTAATTGTAAGAAGTCCACTTTCGACTTAAGAACCAAATATCGGCGAAACAAATATTATTAACTTAAATGATTACATTATGTTTATGACATGGTAATAAGTGGTATAAAAGGAATAATTAACTTGAAAAAGGTTCTTAAGGAAGTAGAAATTAACTCAAGTTTATTATTCAGGATATTAAAGAATGATCAAGTCAAGTCGGACCAGAGGTAAGGGATCCTACACCTCTCTTTCTTTTTAAGTACACTCTTTTATGTAATTTCTTTTAAGCTCATCTTTCTTATGATTGGGATGTTATTTTATATTACTCCAACTGTAATTTTTATGTTCATGTGATGAGAGACCCTATTCTCTCTCATCAATCCTTTTTGGAAGTTTTATGTGGCGCCGTTAGGCTGCCGAGTTTTCGTAAGGGATTTTTCATCTCACTTTTATTCTCGTGAGATTTATGCTACATTTGCCACAATTTCCTTTGAGTGGTGTATGTGCTGCCCATTATTCTACTCTTTGTGTAATATAATTTCGTTTATGAGTATTTACATCAATGATTTATTTCCCTTCTTTCATGGGGTGTATGTTTTGAAAGATACCCAAGTCGGTAAGGGAACCTTTCACCCTCCTTTTTTTAAAAGACTTCTTTTGTTGGGTCTTTTAATTTACACATTGTTATGTTGGGATATGTTCTCATATACCCTTATTGATGTAAATTTTATGTCCAAGTGATGAGATACACTTTTTATCTCTCATCAACTCATTTTGATGTGATGCCGTTAGGTTGTCAAGGGAACTTTTTAACCCAATTTCGATTTCTTTGGGTTCAACATGTAGACATTGAATATGTCGTCCATTGAATATGTGTGAATGACCTTTTATTGTTTTACACTTAATATCCACTTATATTGGGTGTATTTATTTTTGTCACACATATTTTTGAGATTTATTTGTCCTTAATTTAAGGATACCTTCTCTATAAGGGATTTCATCACATTTGACATTTCTATTGAGGGTTCATTGTTGTTATGCACCAATTCACTCTTATATGGTGTATATACTGTCCTTTGGAGTATTATATCATGAATCCTTTTATTCTCATGATATTATAAAGTTCTTACTAAATGTTATTCCTCAATTATTGTATTCAAGTGTCTCTAATTTTGGTAAAACCCCTTTAACCAAAATATCGTTTTAAATATTTTAATTATTTGTTCTTGTTAATATCCATGTTTTCAAAATGGTTTTAAGGATTTATTTATATGGATATTAATGGTTTAAAATTTTAAGCTTCAAGGTGCTATGGGACACTTTGATTCAAAAATCTCTTCATTAAATGTTTTAAATGGTTTTGGAAATGGTTTCTTTTTGAATGGATTCATTATTTCAGTATCCTAAAATGTTATATTGTGATTGAAATGTGGAAATGTTATGTTTCCTTTATTCATGTTTTATGTGATACGATTATGTTATGGTTCTTGGGAATTTTTATGAAGAACGGGTAGTTCCGTGATAAACTAAGGGCGGGTGAGCCCGATATAGCTCTCCAATGCATTGGGTAACGCGAAGGAGTGAAACGTTAAGGTTTCTCCGAAGAGATTTAGGGAATATACTGTGATGGGTATTCCAAACGTAACCAAGAGGGTTACTCCCTATGTAAGAATGTTATGAATGCCTCAAGTTACCTTTATGTCTTATGTTTTCTATGATTTATTCATGATTTGATATGCCTATGTTTTATGGGTAAAGTATGAACTCATTCTTATGTAAATGTGTACCCATGTTTCCTTTCCATATTTTTCTATCCCTTACTGAGCTTTTTGTGCTCATCCCAAGTTTTTGAAATGTTTTTCACAGGTCAAGGGAAAGGTACATGATGTGATGATAGTGTCAAGGATGTGTCAAGAAAGAATCCGTGTTATATTTTAAATATGTTTCCGTTGATGGGAAGAATGAATACTGTCTTTTATGTAACCACTTTGTTTAAATGTGGAATGTAATGCAAGTTTCATGATCTAATTCTCTAAAACTCTAAACCTAAAAAGATCCTCAATGTGTAATCTTGTAATAACTCAAGATTAAGTAAGGTTTAAGGCTGGGGCCTTATAATTGGTATCAAAGGGAGGTTTAGATAACTTTAGAGGTTAGGGTATTCTTTAAGCATATGTGACATTACCATAATGGTTAGGATTTCAGAAAGAGTCCTAGTTTTAGATAAAGTGAATGAGTAAGTGTATCTTAGTGTTTACCTTCCTCATTAGTACATGATGGTTTTGTTGATATACTCACACTGACCTTTTTGGTTTTAGTAAATGGCTGGATCTAGCAGGCACCAAAGTAACAGTGGATGTGAAGGAAACTGTGACAGCTTTTTGAGCAAGCAACTGAATGATATGGGAGATGCAATGAGAACTCTTCTGTTTATCCTCAACCAACTATCTGGAGTCATGATTGACCACCTAAACCTTGGAGTTTTCTCTAAGGCATCATATATGCAAGAAACAAATCCCTACGGAAGTACAGGAAATAATCATAAAGGTATGTGTGTTCAAAAACCTATGTGTCAAAGATGTTGAAAGAAACACCTAGGAAAATGTTTCAAAGGGACAGAAATATGCTATAGATGTTGAAATGAAGGTCATAAATCAAGAACCTATCATGGAAAAAGGAAGCATCCAGTTGACTCGAGGAAAGGGAAAGAAGTTCTTTCTGAGGGATGAATTGAATGTTTTAAATGTGGTGTGCATGGTCATTATGCAAACACATGTCCTATGAAGAAGTTTCGTGAATGGGGTCACCAAGAGCGTACCAATATTCGTTTACCAATACCTAATGCCATTCCGATTGAGGATGAAGAAACTGACAATGACCAATCAAAGGTATGTACTATTTCATGACTATTGTGTTCTTATTTTGGAATCTTAGGATATGATTCATGATTTTGTTTGTAGGAAAGAGGTATTTCGGAATAAGTTGGAAAGGAATGGATAATGGATCATGAAGAATGTTGAATGAGTAAGATGTCAACATATAAGGGCTTCAAGAGTTAGGGTGACATTCTTAAGAGTATTAAGTCTCTTTTGATGATGGGGTTACATTAGAAGAATTTTTATATTATATGTAACCCTGATGTTTAATATAGGCAAATTTTATTCAAGTAATAGTTATCTTTTCTTTTGTGGACATAGTTATAAAGAACCATTTGGGTTTATATGATCCTTACTTTTGAGGTAATTATGGGTTACCATATGTTATGATTGAAGTGAAAGGCATGAGATAAAATTGAGGTTAAATTATGTTATGGTTATTTTTGATGATTTTATCCCTTTTTGGGTAATGATTTGAGAATTATATAGTTTTGAAAAAAGGACAACACGCAGACCGTGTGACTACCCGTCGCATCGGACAAAGCTGCGGGAATCGAACCCACAACCAAAGTGCGACTGTTATTTATCGCCTACCACTGGACTACGTGAAGTCCCTGGTTAGTTTGACTGATTCTTTTCAGTTATATGATTTTATGAATTAAGAGTAAGTTGATTTTGGGTTATTTATGAAAATGATTAACCTATCATGGAGGATATGTGATTAGGATAATTACTTTTCAATGTGAGACTTTAGGAGCAACTGATGTTGTTTGGAGATAAATGTTACGATTTAACTTGGAAGACTATGTGACTAAATCCTTCAAATATTTGGGTTTCAATCTTATATTGGTTTACTTTGAAGAATTTTATGGAAAAATTGTTTATCGGATGGTCCTCATTGAACTTTGGGTTTTGTTGGACAAATTTTGGAGATTAAGAATAGATTTTCTTTTTATAAGGGGTTATCATTTTCTAAATTATCTGATCTTGTACTAGCCTTTTTGGTTTTGGATTTGGTTAAAGTCTAAAGACATGGGAAGTATATAGTTCTATTTTGTGGATTAGGTGATTATCTAGAAGTTGATTATAGTACTCTTAATGTGAATAAGTCTTCCTAAATACTCATCTTTTGGAGAAAATATGAGTTTGTGTAAGGAATCTAATAAAGGTTGAAAGTCAATATGATAAGTGATTATGTTTCCTTATGAATAAATTCCTCAATAAAAAGTAACGTAAAACAAAAATGTTGTCTATTAAATTTTCCTACTGGGGAATCGAATACCGTTTAACCCATCACAAGTTTGTGATTTTCTCGTGGTTAACTTTCTCCTAAACATGTTTTCTGTCACTCTCCATCAGAACATGACCCTTTGTTTTTTCCTCCATGTCCATATTTTCATACTTGGAATCCTAGTATGGGTTAACTCGGGTGACCTTTGTACTTATCTTTCTTTATTTTAAAGTGTTTGTTTTACCGACTTTTGTTCCGATGTGGGACTTTCAAGGATGTTTCCAAGAGCAATTTTAAAATTTCGAGGACGCAATTCCCAAAAGGGGGGAAGGATGTAACACCCCAGGTAAATAAAGAATATGACATTTTCATATTTGTCCATATTTGTGAATAAAATATTAATATGACTTTAAAGGGGATGCTATGCTCGATGGCGTACCCAACACGCAACAACGAGTTTCTTGGGAATCTTACGTTGCACTCTAGTAAAATAATTTTAAATGGTAGTTAACATGTAGCCATTGTATTGGCGGGAATGGATAGAAATAACTAATATATGATTATATATGTTTTTATATGTTTTTACATTTATCCAATAAATGATAGAGGCTTAAAATACGGAAAGAATTCAATTTTAGGCGTATATGCCCTAGTTTTCACTAAAGGTTCACTTATCACCTTTTGATGTTGAACGATAATTAATTATAGTTTTGTTCACTCTTAAACATTATTTTGGACCAAATACAACTCTTACTAAGAATCGGGACATCAAATTTTACTTTGTGTAATTTTTTGGTATCTTTCCGATAAGGTTCATTTTTTTTAATGAATAGTGTAAAATGTTGTATTTTAGTTCAAAAACACTTTTTAATCTAATTTATTTATATGATTAGATAATATTTTGAATTGTTTTTAAAGTGAAATTTGAAAATATTTTTACCATTAAATCTCATAGTGTTCGTTGGAATTAATTTCACTTTGAAATCAGACGTAAACTAGTGTCAATCTTTTGATACTTATTGTTTTATGAAAACACGCTATTTGCGCTGACAGCGGGAATTAATTATTAAATTAATTAATGTGACTAATATGTTTTGAATTTTGTAAAATGGACTTCATTTTTGAATTCAGAATATCAATTATAGCTTAGGGTGAATTTTTGGGATTTTTCTGAAAAACTTCAATTTTTGATGAATAGTGAAACCACTAAGTGGTAATCAAGCAAACTGATTTTTCAGTTAAATGAAATTTTACCACTAATGTGTATTGAATTTTGAAAATCCGACATACATGGTTGTCATTAAGAAGTAAAATGTGGTTCAATGAGATTATAATATTTTTTTGGTGAATAGTAACTCATTAAGTTCTTAATCGCGATTAGTGGTAATTAGGGTAGTTTAAGGTATAAATAATGCTTTAATAATATAAAATGACCTAGACACATGTCCCAACCTTATTGGTTGTGTCATGGCCGACCAAGACAAGCCATGGGTCATCTTGGGGACCCCATGGATCCACTTTGGTTGGGAAATGACATAAATAACATTTTATTTAATGTAAAAGAAAAATTGACACAAACATGATATGTTTTACTAAAACAATTTTTAAGTGGGGTTAAACAAGTCCAAATTTTGATTATAAATAGTAATTGGAAAGATAAAAATATTTCCTATATCATAGTATTTGTTTTATAATTTTTAGACATTAAATAAATTTAATTATGTATGACATAATAATGATGCAGCGATGACATCATTATTTGACGATTTAAATAAAATAGAAAGATAATGTAAAATCTATGAACTACACATGTCCAAACACAATTGTATGAGTGGATTTCAAACCCTTATCACCTTATCCACGAATTCCATCAATGTGGGACCTTTTAAAACCGAAACACATTTTCAAATAATGTAATGTTTCTTTACTTTCCAAAAGTGCCCCTCCTCTCCCCTTATAAAAGGCCCCCACCTCTACCTCACTTCACACACTCTTAAAGCCATTGGCTCGGCTAAACCCTGCCCATTTGCTCTCTCCACATCTCTCTCCTCATCCTAGAGGATTCCCTTTGGGCATAATCCCTTCAAAGGAAGCCTTTAGGCTCAACTCAAAAGGAGTTACACTTTTAAAGGTAATTCTTTCTCTCATGTCCATTTGTTTTATTTTGCTTCTCCAACCCCCTAAACTCTTTTTATTTACTTCTTTTGTAACAACACCAGTATCTTCAATATACTAGGATATTGTTATAAGATTTATTTGAGCTACACTCTCACACAACTACATCAAATGGTTAAAGAACATAAGGTTTCCGTGGATGGCGAAATTCTGCCTCCCGAAACGATGATTGTTCAACACTCATTAAACACCTTCAAATGTGGCCATTATGATGTCACTATTTTTATATATGATATATAATATGTTTATGTATTCCTTAAGCTTCTGTTTTAATCATTTTGGGCATACCTTTATGGTTTCCATTATGGGTAAAACACGATATCTTCATTTTAGGAAGCGCGGACTACCGCCCCCTAAAAGTGATTTGATTCGTTAATACCATATGTGGGATGTATAAAGGATGGAACTATGATATTATATATGATATTATACTATAATTATAATATACCTTTATATCATTATGATTCCATTCTATAAACAATGAAATAGAAATGGAAGTAGCGTTCATGCGTACGTACGGCTTACCGTCTCCATGAACGGTGCATTTCATTTCTTACCTCTAAATGATTATGTAATGTTATAAATGCATGCATGTACTGGATATATATGACATATATGATATCTACATCATGAATAAAATTCTGTTTATAATAAACATTTGGCCACACGAACAACATGTAATTGTAAGAAGTCCACTTTCGACTTAAGAACCAAATATCGGCAAAACAAATATTATTAACTTAAATGATTACATTATGTTTATGACATGGTAATAAGTGGTATAAAAGGAATAATGAACTTGAAAAAGGTTCTTAAGGAAGTAGAAATTAACTCAAGTTTATTATTCAGGATATTAAAGAACGATCAAGTCAAGTCGGACCCGAGGTAAGGGATCCTACACCTCTCTTTCTTTTTAAGTACACTCTTTTATGTAATTTCTTTTAAGCTCATCTTTCTTATGATTGGGATGTTATTTTATATTACTCCAACTGTAATTTTTATGTTCATGTGATGAGAGACCCTATTCTCTCTCATCAATCCTTTTTGGAAGTTTTATGTGGCGCCGTTAGGCTGCCGAGTTTTCGTAAGGGATTTTTCATCTCACTTTTATTCCCGTGAGATTTATGCTACATTTGCCACAATTTCCTTTGAGTGGTGTATGTGCTGCCCATTATTCTACTCTTTGTGTAATATACTTTCGTTTATGAGTATTTACATCAATGATTTATTGCCCTTCTTTCATGGGGTGTATGTTTTGAAAGATACCCAAGTCGGTAAGGGAACCTTTCACCCTCCTTTTTTTTAAAAGACTTCTTTTGTTGGGTCTTTTAATTTACACATTGTTATGTTGGGATATGTTCTCATATACCCTTATTGATGTAAATTTTATGTCCAAGTGATGAGATACACTTTTTATCTCTCATCAAATCATTTTGATGTGATGCCGTTAGGCTGTCAAGGGAACTTTTTAACCCAATTTCGATTTCTTTGGGTTCAACATGTAGACATTGAATATGTCGTCCATTGAATATGTGTGAATGACCTTTTATTGTTTTACACTTAATATCCACTTATATTGGGTGTATTTATTTTTGTCACACATATTTTTGAGATTTATTTGTCCTTAATTTAAGGATACCTTCTCTATAAGGGATTTCATCACATTTGACATTTCTATTGAGGGTTCATTGTTGTTATGCACCAATTCACTCTTATATGGTGTATATACTGTCCTTTGGAGTATTATATCATGAATAATTTTATTCTCATGATATTATAAAGTTCTTACTAAATGTTATTCCTCAATTATTGTATTCAAGTGTCTCTAATTTTGGTAAAACCCCTTTAACCAAAATATCGTTTTAAATATTTTAATTATTTGTTCTTGTTAATATCCATGTTTTCAAAATGGTTTTAAGGATTTATTTATATGGATATTAATGGTTTAAAATTTTAAGCTTCAAGGTGGTATGGGACACTTTGATTCAAAAATCTCTTCATTAAATGTTTTAAATGGTTTTGGAAATGGTTTCTTTTTGAATGGATTCATTATTTCAATATCGTAAAATGTTATATTGTGATTGAAATGTGGAAATGTTATGTTTCCTTTATTCATGTTTTATGTGATACGATTATGTTATGGTTCTTGGGCATTGTTATGAAGAACGGGTAGTTCCGTGATAAACTAAGGGCGGGTGAGCCCGATATAGCTCTCCAATGCATTGGGTAACGCGAAGGAGTGAAACGTTAAGGTTTCTCCGAAGAGATTTAGGGAATATACTGTGATGTGTATTCCAAACGTAACCAAGAGGGTTACTCCCTACGTAAGAATGTTATGAATGCCTCAAGTTACCTTTATGTCTTATGTTTTCTATGATTTATTCATGATTTGATATGCCTATGTTTTATGGGTAAAGTATGAACTCATTCTTATGTAAATGTGTACCCATGTTTCCTTTCCATATTTTTCTATCCCTTACTGAGCTTTTTGTGCTCATCCCAAGTTTTTGAAATGTTTTTCACAGGTCAAGGGAAAGGTACATGATGTGATGATAGTGTCAAGGATGTGTCAAGAAAGAATCCGTGTTATATTTTAAATATGTTTCCGTTGATGGGAAGAATGAATACTGTCTTTTATGTAACCACTTTGTTTAAATGTGGAATGTAATGCAAGTTTCATGATCTAATTCTCTAAAACTATAAACCTGAAAAGATCCTCAATGTGTAATCTTGTAATAACTCAAGATTAAGTAAGGTTTAAGGCTGGGGCCTTATACGTAGAACACAGGTTAATGATTTATTCAAAGGGAAACATAATGTGGTAGCATGGGGTGTTGCACTCCCCCCCATTACAATAGTTTCATCCTATAAATTTATAAAATAATACTACATTAAATGATTCTAGTGGTTCTTCATCATTTGTTCCTCAGGTTCCCTTGTTGATTCTTCAATCGTATATTTTCTACATAGATCTTTTACCAGACGAGTCATCCGGTTTCTCAGCACATGTTTTTTGGTATCATGAATATTGAATTTCTATTCACTATAAGAAATATCAGGTTCCAGTTCAATTTCCTCATAGGTTAGTACATGCGTTGGGATAGGCTTGTATTTTCTCAACAATTATATGTGGATCACATCATGAACATTGGGGAGACACTGAGGCATTTCTGAACGATAATCTATGACTCTAACTTGTTCTAGAATTTAGAAAGGTCTTATGTATTTGAGAAACAATTAACCCTTCATTCCAAAACATATTACACCCTTCCATGGAGATAGCTTCAAGAAAACATGACCTCCTACTTGAAATTCCAAATCCTTCATTCGGTTATCGACATTTCTCTTCTTCATACATTGAGCTTATTTGATGCATGTTTGAATAATATTCACTTCTTCCCTTGTTTCCTCAAAATGTTATTTTCCTATGAGTTTTCTTTCACCAACATCATCCAAACAAGTTGTTGTGCGAAATTTATTTCCATATAATATTTCATATAGTTCCATTTGAATACATGAATGGAAGCTATTGTTATAGGAAAATTATACCAGAGGTAAATATTAGTCCCACATACCTTGAAAGTCATGAGATAAAGATCTCAACAAGTCTTCTAAGTTTTGAATAGTCTGTTCTGATTGTACAACATTTAGAGGGTGGTAAGCAGTGCTCAAACAATGTTTAGTATCAATGGATTTATGAAGACATTTCTAGAATCATTATGTAAAAGGGGATAATGTTCTGAAACAATCAATAGTGGTACTCCATGAAGTCTTAAAACATCATTAATATATTTTCTTTTCATACGTTCATGTGCTAAATCTTATCTTATAACATGAAAATTTTCTTACTTGGTATGACGAACAACACTGACCCATATTTCGTCATTCCTTTTAGGAGTCTTTGGTGGCCACATGACAAATTCAAGGGTAATATTATCCCATTTCCACTCAAGTTTGGGAAGTGGTGTCACTACTCCTCCTAGTTGATGACTTCCAGCATTCATTTGTAGACAAACATTACATCTTGACACAAAATCGGCAATCTCCCTCTTCATGTTGTCCCAAAAGAATGTTCTTATAAATCTCTCTACATCATGGTGCTCCCAGGGTGAATAGAGAAATTGGAGCTATGAGCATCATCCGAAAATATCCTTTTTAGATTAGTTATGTAAGGAACACAAAATCTCTTCTCAAATTTCACAATCTGATATTCATATATTATGTCACTCAATCTCCCATCATTCATAGCTTTATTCTTTTCATTTTGAAACTCCTCATCAATAGTCTGAGAACTCTTTATCCTTTCTAATATAGATGGTTTGGAAACCATTTGAAATGTATTTATGCTTCACCTTCCGTGGTTATTCCCATATCAATATTTACTAGATCCATTCAAATAGGATAACTTTAAACTCTCATCTTTTTCAAAACTCCAGGATCCATTCTACTCAAAGAATTGGCCACCTTATTTACCTTCCATGGGTGGCAGTGTATTGTGAAATCATAATCCTTGAGTAGTTAAATCCATCGTCCTTGACTCATGTTTAGTTCATTTTTTGAGAAAATATACTTCTAAAACATGTGATCAATATAAATAACACATTTTTTACGGTAGAGATAGTGTCTCCATATCATCAGTTCAAAGATTACAACTACTAATTCAAGATCATGGGTGGGATTTTTTTTCTCAAAATATATTATCTGTCATGATTCATAGGAAATAACTCTATCATTCTACATAAGGGCACAACCATGTCCTTTCTTTGATTGATCATTATAAATAACAACCCCATCATTCCTAGATGGTAGAGTCAAGATATAATCATTGAATATTATTCTTTTCAGTTCATCAAAACATTCTTCATGCTCTTTTTTCTAAACAAATTTAACTCTTTTATGGTTGATCTTGGATAATGGGTTAGCCAGTTGGGAAAAATTATTGAACAAATGGTGATAATAACCTACTAAACCAATAACACGGTTTACCTCAGTTATACTTGTCAGTTGTGTCCATTTTTGGATTTCCTTGGTCTTTGAAGGATAAATAATGATTCCACCTTTAGTGAAAATATGGCCAAGAAAATAAATCTCCAAATACATGAATTCACACATGCCAAATTTCCCAAATAATTCATTTTTTATAAGAGTCCATAAGGTAATGTGCAAGTGATTTTCATGGTTTTCATATCAATTTGTGTATACCAAAATATAATAAATAAATATCACTAAAAATACATCAATATATTCCTTGAAAACTATTTTCATTATATCCATGAAGACATGGGTTACACTAGTCAATCCTAAAGGCATTACTATAAACTTGTAATTCCCATACCATGTAGAAATGTTGTTTTCGGAATATCTTACATCATCACACACAATTAATGATATCCAGATCAAAGGTCAATATTTGATAAATTTTGGGCTCCATGAAGTTGTTCTAATAAATAATTAGTGCGAGGTAGGGTATACTTCTTATTTATTATTATAGCATTGATCTCTCTGTAGTAAATGTACAAACTTGTAGATTCATATTTCTTACTAACAATAGGAACATGGGCTCCACATGGAGAAACATTAAGGAGAATATGTTTATTATTACACAATTCCACTTTTTGTTTCTTTAGTTCCTATAATTCCACAGTGGCCATTCTATTAGGGGAATTCGTTATTGTCCCTAAATAAGGAATTGAATCAATGGAAAACTGAATTTATCATTCAAGAGGATGTCCAGGTAAATCCTCTAGAAACACATCAAAATATTCATGAAAAATAGTTATGTCCTCTATTGGAACATTATTTTCCTCACACATATTTATTTCATTATCTTCATTTAGAATAATTTAATTTATAAGAGCTACTGGGGGAGGATCAAGATAAGAATCAGGTGGTGACATTTCTACTCTAAAGATATGGTACTCATTATCATCATAAATTTTTTTATGATTCTTCTTCATATAATAAATATTCAAATCATGGTCTGAAATCCAATCCATATCGAGAATTGTATCAAATTCAATAAGGTGTATGATGATGAGATCAAGAGATAAGGAACATGTATATTCCCTAATGGGAACATATTCCCAAAACATTGTTTTGTTGATACTTCCCATATGTGTTTTGACCAACAACATCATTGTTAAGTAAAATTGAAAATATCTAATTTTCATAGAAAACTGAGAAGATATGAAACAATGTGATGATGCATAATCAAATAAATCATTGGTTAAACTTGAGGAAACCATTAAATTATCAGCCACCACATATTTCGGAGATTCAAGCTCAGTAGTAGTGATTGCATAAGCTTGGTCGTGCTACCTTTTCGTTTTTTGAGGGTTATTCCCTTGGCTCTTAGGAAATTCTATTTTCATAATTCCACATTTCTATAAAATCATACCGTTCATCATTGGAAGCCTCATTCTTCCCCTAGAAATAATGAGCATGATGTCCTTTTTGACGACACTTGTAAGAGACTCTCATTACCTTCAAGAAAGTACTGGGGTGTTTCTTCTCACATTTACCACAGGGTGGATATTCATCTTTTCCCTTATTATACTTATTCAAATTTCCATAGTGTTTTGTATATCTATTCATCTCTTAATTTTATTTGAATTCATAAGACTTAGAGAATTTCTTTTCTATCTTGATAGAGCCTGATACAATATCTTCGTACAGTGAGAATTATTGTGAGACTAATGCTCTACGGATAAATGGATTTAACCCACAAAAGAATAAATCAATCTTACTCTTTTTTCTATGTATATAATCTACTGGATTCCTTTATATCCTTGTAATGTTAGCCTCAAACTTTGCGACATTCTCATCCTCCTTTTTCCCAAGACACAAAAATTTCATTTCAATAACTGTTCGATGGTCACAGGGAAAGTATTTTTCTATGAAATTTATTTAAACACCCTCTATTAGATGTTTCATACTTATTCATCTTCCTTTGTGTTTTGGATTAATGATCAACAATTATCTTCATATCCCGTGAGGCGATAAACTTCCATGAAAACTTTTTCCCATTCACAACCCCGTAAAGCATGAATTAGTTTCTCTAATAAACTTATACATTTCTTAGATACTAATAGATTTATAATCCCATTGAATGTTGGTGGATGTTTCCTCATGAAGTTGTCTAACATTTATCTTATGTGTTGCGGATCAGAGTGAGCCATACGAGTAAGGTTATTATTCATAACCTGAGTGAGTTTTCATAGTGTGGTGATAAAAAGATCTTCCCTAGTTGCATCGCCAGATCCACTATAATTATCTTGAGTAAGTGGTAAACCCATACATGGATTATGTGGGTTGATAAGGTTTCCATTCCTTCCATTATGCACCATTTCAAAACAATGGCATATACTACATTAGATTATGATTCACAATACATAATTCGAAACCTGCAAAATAGTTAACATAAATTGAGAAGTTTATGTACATAATACATATTCATAAAAATGTTTTCTTTAAGGAATTATATTCTCTTAAACCCTTCATAATGGATTGTAATTAAAATGAGAATTATCCTAATCATATTCCCCGAGAGTGTCGTAGCCAAGAGTGCAACAAGGCCCATTGTCGTGCACCTGTTCACGTTCGAGTCTTGCTCAAAGTAGTTTTTTCTGGTTTTACCTTTAGTTACCTCTATGACAGATCCACCTCTACCTTCTCATATCCAGGCAGAGATGTATTTCTTGAATAACACCCAAAATCATTACATTACAAAAATTATAGAAGATATTCTATACTAATCCTCAAGGAAAATCTTAGGGTAATGTTCTCAGATGAAGTTTTTTCTAAATCGTTCCTCCATAGATTGTACTAAACATCTTTTGATAACAACTATAACACCCTGACCCCAGTTACAAAATGTCAGTGCATTATTACACAACATTACAATGATACAAAGAATAATATCCCGAAATACTGATCAATTTATTTGCCTTGGAAATACAAGAATCGTTCATAAGTTTTACATTACGTCATTAAATTAAAACATCAACAACAATTTGTCCATTTTTAACACACTTATATCCATATCCTCTCCATGAAAGCGAATCATAAAATACTTCATCACATCCTGTGAAAAATAAAACATGGAAAGGGGTTATATCAGATGCTCAGTAAGGGTAACAATATAGCGGAAAATTTCATAAAGTAGCATCAAAATTTATGTTAATGTATCAGACTAAAACAAAAGATATTTAAACATAAACATCAGCATAATATGTCAATGATAAAATAAAATAATTCCATTTACATAATCACAAGGATATTATACTAGTCGAATAATCACATGCAATATCAATAGCCACTTTCACAATGATGGAATGCATAATTCCAGACATCATAACCATAAAGTCAAGACCTTTTTCCCAGACTTCAAATATTATTTATCCAAATCCATATTCCTAGACAGTATTTTGACTCATGCGACCTACCAATTAATTGAGTCTATAGAGTGGGCTCCACCCATCACTTAATAAGTCTGATTCATTCCTCAAATGAAAAGGTTTAACCATACCATTAACATTCGTATTAAAACTACTATAAAAATGTCAATATATTATATATAAACCATGAATGCTGTAAAAAAACACATCCATAGTCAAAAATATGAAAACAGCTTCATTAAAATATGGAATTTTTGTTTCATAATAAATCAACATCAAACTAGTTTAATATCCTTCAAAGGTTGTTGACATAGATGATATCCAAAAAAATTTAGAGAAATGTCTCTTTCTATTTTGAAATCCTATAAAAGTCATATAATTATAAAAGAAAATTTTTATTTTGAAAATATACATATAATATTTTATGGGAATATTCGATGATGATATAACTATAGAAAATAGCCACACTCTCTGTTTATGTTAAAAGAGACATTCTTACCATAATTTTCTGAAAAAACACATAATGTTCTTTTATTGGAAAAAAAAATAATGATTTATTTCAAAACATATATGTTAAAATATGGGTATAAATTACTTTTAACCCAAATTAAAATAAATAGTAAAAATGTTTTGAATTTAATTTTTATGAAAACACAGATGTGGATGATAAATACTTCCCAGTATATACATACGTAATAACAAACTTGGATAATAATGAGATTGTGAAATTAACAATTACATTGTAATTTTTAATAGTATATGGTATGATAACTTCTTGAATAATAGTTAAATAAATTTTATAAAATTATTCAATAACTATATACATAAATATGATATCATATATGATCCTGTAATATTAATTTGATAAAAATATTTTGGTAGTATCATCATTTTGGGTGTTAACTTATCTGTTTTGTTTTATATAATTTGTTATGTAAGCCATGTTTGCTATGTATATGATGTATTTTATTCATATCCCGAATGATATTAAGTTCTTAAAAATTATTTTTATTTCTAAAATGAAAATTAATCTTTAATGATTACGGGGAGGAATGAATCTCATCATGTTCGTGGAGTCAGTAATCTGTACGTACGCACGAGCAACAATATCGTTATATTGATAGTGAAATCGTAGTTAATTGGATGATATAACATATATACAGAATCAATAACATTATACATTTAATATTTACATTTTTTATACTCATTATTATACCCATCCAAATAATTAAATGTTTTAATAAAAAACTACACCACGACATGGAGACTGTACGATGTGCATACGTACTTATGGTAAGTTTGTCATTCATATGACACATATAATAATGAATATGGTTGAAACATTTTAATAATAACATCACAATATATATAAGATACTAGATTTATTATTTTATAATTTAAATAACAACGAAATATGGAATTTAAGAAGAAATGATCTTGAAAGAGAGTGGTGAAATTATTACCTCTTCTTCGGGTGTTTCCTTTTGAGTTGATCAAAATGGCTCCATAGGTTGGCTTTCTGATCAATCTATGGACTCTAGGATAATTTTAGGGAAATTGGGAGGATATTTTGGAAGGTGTGGGTTGATCCAAATAGAAATTGAGGTATGATTTTGATAGAAGGGAATGTGACCTTTTATAAGAATGGTGAGGGGCACCTTAGAAAAATATTTAAATATTATTTTATAATAAAATAATTTTCAGTTTATAATGTTTCCAAAATATTTTTTTAGAGGAAAACATTGGTATGGGTCGAAGAAAAATCAACCAATAGGTTTTATAATGGTTTGGGTCACCTTATAAACATTATCATTTAGATTTAACTCTATGTTAAAAGGTTTAACTTTTACCATGTATTCTTTTATTATTAAAATTATTGGTTAATATACATACTATAAAAAGACAATAGAACCTCAAGTGGTTTAGTAAATATATATATAACATTATATATTTTCGTTGGTGTATCATTATATTTTTAGGACTAATATATATTTTAATAATTTAATATTTCTTTTAAAAACTCATTTATGTTAATTTTGACACTATTTAGTATTTTTTTTAAAGTCATCACAACTTGATTAAACTGAACCAAAAACATTGAATCAACACTACCGTGTGATGTTAATCTCTAAAATTAGGGGATGTAATAAAAATGTTGAAATTTTATTTATTTTTATATTTATAAAACCATTTATTTTATTCTTTCATTAATAGGGTAATTACTACATCAACATTGTGTCATAAATAAATTTAATTATTTTATGTCTAAAAATTAAAAATAAAATAATTTTTTTATTAAATATTACTATATTTATAATGAGTATTTATAGTCTAAAAGATAACTTATATAACCCCATTTAAAAATGGTCTTAATAAAAGATTTTTGTTTATGTAATTTTTGTCTTTCCTTAAATTAATTAATATAAAGTGTCATTATCACTCTCATGATGCTCCATGGGGTCCCAAAATCAACCGAAGAATGCCCATGGCCTGAAATGTATCAACCAATAGTAATAAGAAACATGTTAGGGTTATTAAATATATTTATAATATTATTATTTTCAAATATTTACCGGATTTACCCATTAACCATGATAAATAAAATAATTACCGAAGTAATTATTCATTATGACTACAAATAATAGTTACCTGTTTACAAAATTTTTACCTCTTGATTCTAAATATGGAATAAATTTTTCCAAATTCAAAAAAGTGAAGAGGCCAAAATTAATTTAAAATAAATTGTCATTGTAAAAAAAGCATGTTTTTTAAGAAATAATAACTATTAAAATATTGTCATTTGGTTTTGTACATATTTAAATTAAAATTACATAAAATGACATAAATTTTATTAAATGATAAAAATATAATCTTATGATACATTAAAACCACTCAAATGTATAATTTAACACTATAAATTATTTTTATTAAAAAATTTGTTTTTAATTAAAATTTAGTATTTTTCACGATTCATAAAAAAATCAATGTTTTTAAAAAAAGTACTAAAAATTCACCCTGGGCTAATTTCGATATTTTCAATCCAAAAAGAATGTCCATTTTGAAAAATAAAATTAATAAAATTTAAAATGTGGTAATTACTATTTATGACGTCTTTTTTTATTGGTCGTGGTGTGTTAAAACTCCCAGTTATGTACAATGAAAGCTAATTCATTATTAAAAGGGAATCATATAGTGGAAGCTATGATTTGTAACACCTAGAGATTTTATGAAAAATATTCCTTTAATTTCATTAATGTCTTGTGTTGTATGCTACACCAAGATTACCTTGCGCTAAATGCAACACCGTATTAGCTTGTAGTATACGCAACACTATTCTTAGATCGTGTTACACACAATTTTGATAATAGTTATTCTACGCATCATTGAGTATATATATATATATATTAAATGTATAAATGAAATATGGTTGGATTCTGTTATACAAAACAACGAAGGATTCTTGCACAACACGCAACCCTGACTTGGCTTTCATTACACGCAATCACGACCTTCCTCGATAGCGTGTGTTGTACGCAATACCGGGTTTTACTAAACAATGATATATTATTATAATATTATTATGAACTAGCTGTTATGAATAGTATTAACTAAATTTTGAATTTTATAACATTATTATTCATCATACACATTTTTTAGAACATGGTATAAGAACAAAATAAATTTTTCGGGTAAAATACATATTTTTCAAAAAATGCAGTTTTGCTGCCTTTTGATGGCGCACACAATTTAAATCTAGTTTTTGACATGTTTATAAGTTCAATTTGACAAAATAAAATTATTCTTTGGAATCAAGAAAAAAAAATTACTTTGGATAAAATTTTCATATTATTCTGTTAACTTTCATATTTTGATGAATAGTAAAAACACGCTATATTTTAATTAAAACCCACTTTTTTCATCTCAATAATTTATATGGTTAAATTATAATATTTAATGGTTTAAAAGTATAAATATAATACATTTTTTCCATTTAATATAATGTATGTCATTAGCATTGATTTTACATTAAATTCGTAGGTTTAATCAATTCAATCTTTTGCAATGTTTTAAAGAAAAACCCATTTTCCTTCGACAATGGGATTAATTTTGATCTAATTTCTGCAACTTTTGTGTATTGAATTTGGAAAAATGGATTCCATATTTGGAATCAGTGGGTCCAAATTCTGTTAATAAGCTACTTTTTTATTTTTGGGAATTATGAATAGTAACTACGGTAAATTTTATGTACCATAGTTAAAGGTAAATCGGGTAATTAAGGATAAATATAATATTATAAAATTACCCTAAAACATGCCAAAATTCTATTTGATGGCTAAAAGTAGACCCATATAACCTAAGGGTCGGATTAGATTCATTTTTTGGACTTTTGACCATGAAAATAATTTAATTATTATTAAAACCAAAGAAAGTGACAACATGTCACTCTCTTAAATCTTATAAGTATAATAATTTTAATTTAGTGATAAACATCATAAAACATAAAACATGAATTGTCTTCAGAAATCTAATAAAATTATCTACATCATGATAATTTATTTAGTATTTTTAGGGATTAAATAATTGTCATTAATGGTGATACATTATTGATACATAAATTATTTATTAAGTGGGAAATAAATAATATAGTTTTTATTGAAATAATAATACCCATTAAAAGGCCCAAAAACCTGCCAAAAACTTATTGGTCGTGTATCTCTACACCTTAAGAATCCAATTACCTAATATATAACCGTTTTAATCCTTATAAATGTGATTATGACACTTATATTATTTTATTTTAAATGATTCCAAAGTTGTAACCTTCATAATTTAATAAATATAACAATTTAAATATTGTGATTTTAAGATGATAAATTCGAGTAAAATTATTATTGTGAATGGTAATAGATTTATCTTCATCATAGGATTTTATTTTTAATTTTTATGCAACAAATAAGTATATTAAATAATTATACAAAAATGTTGTAGAAATTATTTTATTAAGAGATAAAACAAATAAATGGTTTTAAAAATAATAAAATAAATATTATATTAACTATTTAATGTGATCCACTAATTTTATAGATACATATTACCTTTTATGAATCTATTAAAGATTTTAGTTCGAACATATCTTCTATATATATTTTATTTAAATTCAAATAAATGAATAATGTCAAAATCGACACTATTGTTATTTTATAAAAATAACATATTATAAAATTGTTTAAAAATCACAAAAATATTTAAAAATTATAAATTTAAAATTATATGGTCTATAATGTTATCAATTAAACAATTATGGAAAATTCACAATAAATATATAATTATTTGTTATAATTTAAAATTTATAATTTTATTATCACAAATAAACTTAAATAGATTTAATAAGGATAAATCAAAATGATAAGGTTTAAAATAAGATCCAAACATGTCTAAATTTGATTGGTTTATGAGATGACAACCCTCTCTCATCTAATCATCGAATATGAGTCATTTTTTGGAGGTTTTTAAGTGGGGTTAGATTTATTATAAATTAATATTTTTAAGAATTCCAAAGGAGCCCTCTCCTCCCTTATAAAAGGGAACCTCCTCCCTCTCTTCCACACACCTCTTTGAGCCTTAAATATAGGCCAACCCCTGCCCAATTCTATTCTCCACTTCCCTAGAAACATCCTAGAGGTCCTGGTCTTCTTCAAAGACCAATTTCAGTGCCCTAAGAGGAGGTCTGAAAGAGGCGCTTCAAAGAAGAGGTAATTTATGTTACCAATTATTTCACCTTTATTTCTTCTTCCACTTATTCTTCTTAGGTATTTCATTATTAAGTAATAAAATCAGTATCACTCATATACGTATATGTTATTATATTCATGAAACAACCCTATTTCACTATCTATCCATCCTACGGAAAATGAAATCACCGCGCGTGCGCACGTACGGAATACCATCTCCACGCCGTGGTGTAATCTATTTTCCACCACCACCTAACTTGGATGGGTATAACGGTGTAAATAATAACTATATATTATTATTGTAAAGTGATATTGATTCTTTAATAGTATACATACACTCAAATAAAATTCCACGATCATGGAAACTATATCATCGCTCGTGCGTACGTACGGAATACCGTCTCCACGACGCGATGAGATTCATTCTCAATGATTAACCATTCATAAATGATTATAAAGTATATATAATAAGTAATCATGAAATATATTACATAATAATGATACTGGATTTATTTATATATATATATGTATTTCATCCAATTAATTCCATTCAATTCAATGAGGAAATGAAAACAACGTTCATGCGTACGTACGACCTACCGTCTCCATGAACGGTGTATTTCTTTCCATTTATCGATCTATTATATATATGTATATTCTGAATATATATTATATATAAATAATGTTTTACATTCTGGATGTAAGTAATCATGATCTATGTAATAATATGAATAATTACAAGTCAAAACACGGACGACAAATGAAATGATTTTACCCAAAACGCTCTTTAACATGGAATTTACAAAAGAACGGGAAATATAAAGCCATAAGTGAACCATATATGATATCATAACAATTAATATGATTTTTTAATAATTTAATAACATTATTTAAATCATTATATGGGAGGTTTGGATACGTACGAAGCATATCGGACCTAAGGTAAGGGATAATTTTCAAAATTTCATTTTTATCTGAGATTGCTTATTCGTATGTATTTACTGGGGTTATTTCTATCATCCATGTCCATGTTTTATAAAATTGTTTTAATGTATTTATAAAGTCTTTTTTACCCATTTTTGACTTTAACTAGATTGTATGTAAGGAATCTTTCTTTTGTTTATGTTACGAGGTACTTTTTGACTTTTCCAGCAAAATTACGAAAAGAATGTTTTTCTTTTAACTTATACGGAATGAACGGATTTTTACGGTTTTATAAAGCCTTATTTTCATGAGGATTCCTCCAAAATATTTCATGACTATTTTCAAGAAAATCACTTTCTTTTAAAATTGCATGACGTTTTTTGAAAAGAAATTGATTTTGAAGAAGGAAGGATATTTTCCTCAAGAATTCATTACAAGTGTTTTATCAAAAACATTTTCCATCTAAAATGAAATTATTTAATATGTGTATGTTTCAAGTGTAATGTCTCTATGATTGACATGGTTTCACTTTTCTTATTAGGAAACGATATCCATTTCTTTTATATGGATTATGGGATGATGGGATGATGTTTATGAAACCCATTTTATTCGTTGGGTTATTATGAATGATGTATGCTTATTTTGTGGCACAAGTAAGAATGATTTCATTATGAGATGGGTGGGACCTATATCTCCCTCCAATGAATTGGGTAAAGATTTATATCTCATGATATAGACATGGCTGGAACAGAATGTTAAACCGGTTCAGTAATACAGGACTGGAATGAGGAGTCAACTCGATTCAGAAAGGGACTTTGTCCACTAAGATGGTCCTAGCAGCAATGCCTTGGCTACTATGGAAATCATATCATGTGCTTAATGGTTTCCACACTTATATGTTTTATTCCCATGCTATTTTGTCATTATTAATGTTTCTTTATGATCTATGCCTTACGTACTTCCATGTTTTATGTCATTTATCAAGATTTTGATGTTTAAACATTATGTTCATATTTTTAAGTTCAAATGTATATGGTATGTTTCATTTTATCCATGATTACCCTTAATGAGAATTTGAGCTCACCCTTTTTATGTTTTCTTTTCCCCAAGATATAAAGAAAGGTTTTAGGTAAGAAAAAAAGGAGAAGATCTTTATGGGAGATGTTGAAGATCTTTCACCACGATTAGAAGATTTCGTTCCAAGTTTCTAAAGACACTAAGCTATTACGGTCCTTGTGTGTCTGTTTGTGTTATGTATTAAGTATTCTGCTAAAGTAATGTAATGTCCATGTACGTCAAGCTTCGGGTCTCTATAGTTGGTATCAGAGGAAAGGTTTAGTCAAACTTTGGAAACTAGGATGCGAAAACATTAGTGAGATCCCTAGAGATATTTCTAAGGTATGTCTAGGGATGTCCCTAAGGATAAGTATACGTATAGGATACAGTCCTAAAACTACGGTAAAGATCATATAATTTAACATAAGATGTTAGATATTGAGGATACTACCCATTTACTAGGTTGTTTTCCCTAGCATGATTTTTGCCTCTCACACTATTCTTTTTGGGTTTTAGAAAATGGTTGGAAATAGGAAGGTTCATGATAATAGAGGATATGATAGACAATGGAATGATTTTCTTCATGAGAAACCAAATGAAACGGGATCTGGAAGTCCAAACATCGTTATTATGCCTAATCAGCAATCTCATAATATGATCAATAATCTCAACTTTGGTAAGTTTCCCGACTCAGATAATAAGAGAAAGATAGAGTTTCATGATGATCATAGAGGAAATAAAGTTCAATTTACCTCATGTAAATCATGTGGGAAGAGACATCAGGGAGATTGTTTCAAAGGAACTGGAAGATTCTTTGGGTTTGGAAAAGAAGGACACAAAGCCAGTATGTGCAAAGGAAAAGGTTCAGTTAACACCAGGGACAAGGATAATGGTATTTCTACGACATCAACAATGATTAGATGTTTTAAATGCTGAATGTAAGGGAATTATGCAAACCAATTCCCTAATGGAAAATCTCATGAAGAGATTCAGCATGGTCATATGGGTAGTATTTATGTGGATGATGATGAGGAGACTACAAATGATATATGAGCTGAAAGAAGTGTTGAAGCTCAGTCTTCTGTTTTAGAAGGTAGTGGAATGATTGTATGATTATCGAGAGTTATGTTGTATAGTTAATGGTACAATGGAATAAAGAATCATCTAAGTATTGTTACACTATTTATTTCCTAAATGTATTTGAATGTATATGTTGAATGGTACCAGTAACCATGGAAGGTTATTCAGATATTTTTGTAAAGTAGATGATATGCGCATAATGAAGGAATAAGAAGATAATGAGATGTTTGAATGTATTAATGAGCTCATGATTGATATAAGGACTAAGTGATATCATGGTTTTAGTATACAGATTTTTGAGGATTTTGGTATGTGGAAAGTGTTAACTTTTAACTACATTCATGTTTTCACTAAGGCTCAATGGGTATTAATTTTTCAATAGAATACATGATTAAGGCCATCGAATGTTTGGAATGTGACCAACAAGTCATATCTTATGATATATGGGGATCAACGATGGTATTAAATCTCTGGTAATCGTTTTCACTATATTATGAGAGTGGACTGCAATATTATAGATAAGCCTAAAGATTGGAATGAATTATGTTGGACAAAGTTAGTATTGTTTAAGGATATACGTTTTTTCAATATTATTGATGGGATGTTATAGTAATATAGTTTTAGAAAAAGGACAACCTGCAGGACGGGCGACAACCCATCGCGTCAGACAAGGCTGTGGGAATCAAACCCACAACTGAAGTGTGACTGGCCTTTATCGCCTACCACTGGCCTACAAGAAGTCCCTGGTTAGTAGAAACTAGTTTTATTTTATTAAGTGGTATGATATATGAAGTATAAGTTCATTTTTGGAACAATATACGATTAATCTAACCATAAGATGGACTTGTAACTTTTGCTAACCTTTTTTTTGAAAGAGATGGAATGACCAATCATTCTATACATGATCTCCTAACACATCACGAATAACAAATTCAACTTCATTTATTTAAGGGATGAAGTGGAAACTATTCAATTCATGAACAATAGTGATATTGTACCAAAATCATGCAAGTATTTCTTTTAATTCATCAACTTTAGGGAAATGATCTTGAAAACCAAAAATGTTGTCCTAGTTCCCTTATATCCGATGAATCATATGGTACCTTAGATCATCACAAATCAATAGATTTGTGATTATTGGCTTTTTCATAGCCATGTTCTCTACCACTCTCCATCAGAACTTGATGGTTAGATTTTTCTTCCATATCCATATTTTCACCTATGTTCTCCTACGTGGAAACACAGTGATGTGTTAATTTGGGTAACCGTTACATTTTATACTTTAGTTTGAAATGTCATGTTTTGGTATTCCATTTTAGGATGTAGGTTTCTATTAAACAAACTTTCAAGTAGTAATCCATTTATAACCCCGACGAATTTCAAGGGCAAAATTCATTTTAAGGAGGGTAGAATGTAACACCATGATATTTTATGAAAAATATTCTTTTAATTTCATTAATTTCTCGTGTTGTATGCTACATAAAGATTACCTTGCGCTATACGCAACACCGTATTAGCTTGTAGTATACGTAACACTATTCTTGGATCGTGTTACACACAATTTTGATAATAGTTATTCTACGCAACATTGAGTATATATATATATATATATATATATATTCAATGTATAAATGAAATATGGTTGGATTCTTTTATAAGAAACAATGAAGGATTTTTGCATAACACACAACCCTGACTTGGCTTGCATTACACGCAATCGTGACCTTCCTTGATAGCGTGTGTTGTACGCAATATCGGGTTTTACTAAACAATGATATATTATTATAATATTATAATGAACTAGCCATTATGAATAGTATTAAATAAATTTTGAATTTTGTAACATTATTATTCATCTTAAACATTTTCTAGAACATGGTATAAGAACAAAATAATTTTTTCGGGTAAAATAAGTATTTTTCAAAAAATGCAGTTTTTCCGCCTTTTGATGGCGCACCCACATGAAATCTAGTTTTTGACATTTTATAAGTTCAATTTGAAAAAATAAAATTCTTCTTTGGAATCAAGAAATAAAAATTTACTTTGGATAAATTTTTCATATTATTCTGGTAACATTCATATTTTGATGAATAGTATAAACACGCTATATTTTAAATAAAAACAACTTTTTTCATCGCAATAATTTATATGGTTAAATTATAATATTGTATGGTTTTAAAGTATATATATAATATAATTTTACCATTTAATAAAATGTATGTCATTAGCATTGATTTTACATTAAATTCGTATGTTAAATCAATTCAATCTTTTGCAATGTTTTAATGAAAAACCCGTTTTCTTTCGACAACGGGATTAATTTTGATTTAATTTCTGCAACTTTTGTGTATTGAATTTGGAAAAAGTGATTCCATATTTGGAATTAGTGGGTTCAAATTATGTTAATAAGCTACTTTTTATTTTTGGGAATTATGAATAGTAACTACGGTAAATTTTATTTACCATAGTTAAAGGTAAATCGGGTAATTAAGGGTAAAAATAATATTATAAAATTACCCTAAAACATGCCAAAATTCTATTGGATGGCTAAACGTAGACCCATATAACCTAAGGGTCGGATTAGATTCATTTTTTGGACTTTTGACCATGATAATAATTTAATTATTATTAAAACCAAAGAAAGTGACAACATGTCACTCTCTTAAATCTTATAAGTATAATAATTTTAATTTAGTGATAAACATCATAAAACTTCGAACATGAATAGTCTACAGAAAGATAATAAAATTATCTACATCATGATAATTTATTTATAATTTTTAGGGATTAAATAATTTTCATTAATGGTGATACATTAATGATACAAAATTTATTTATTAAGTGGGAAATAGGTAATATAGTTTTTATTGAAATAATAATACCCATTAAAAGGCCCAAAAACCTGACCGAAACTTATTTGTAGTGTATATATACACCTGAATCATCCCATGACCTAATATATAACCGTTTGGAGCCTTATAAAAGTGATTATGACACTTATATTATTTTATTTTAAATGATTCCAAAGTTGTCAGCTTCATAATTTAATAAATATAACAATTTAAATATTGTGATTTTAAGATGATAAATTCTAGTACAAGTATTATTGTGATAGTTAATAGATTTATATTCATCATAAGATTTTATTTTTAATTTTTATGCAACAACTCAGTATATTAAATAATTATACAAAAATGTTGTAGTAATTATTTTATTAAGAGATAAACCAAATAAATGGTTTTAAAAATAAGAAAATAAATATTATATGAACTATTTAATGTGATATACTAATTTTATAAATAAATATGACCTTTTATGAATCTATTAAAGCTTTTATTTCTAAAATATATTCGGTATATAGTTTATTTAAAATCAAATAAATGAATAGTGTCAAAATTGACACGATTGTTATTTTATAAAATAACATATTATAAAATTGTTTAAAAATTACAAAAATATTTAAAAATCATAAATTTAAATTTATATGGTCTATAATGTTATAAAGTAATCAATTATTTAAAATTAACAACAAATAAGTAATTATTTGTTATAATTTAAAATTTAGAATTTTATTACCACAAATAATCCTAAATAGATTAAATAAGGATAAATCAAAATGATAAGGTTTAAAATTAGATCCAAAAATGTCTAAATTTGATTGGTTGATGAGATTACAGCCGTATCTCATCTAATATTAGAATATGAGTCATTTTGGGAGGTTTTTAAGTTGGGTTAGATTTATTATAAATTAATAATTTTATGAATTCCAAAGGTGCCCCTCTCCTCCCTTATAAAAGGGCACCTCCTCCATCTCTTCCACACACCACTTTGATCCTTCATGCTCGGAAAAACCCTGCCCAATTCTCTTCTCCACTTCCCTAGAAACATCCTAGATGTCCTGGTCTTCTTCAAATACCAATTTTAGTGCCCTAAGAGGAGGTCTCAAATAGGCGCTTCGAAGAAGAGTTAATTTCCATTACCGATTCTTTCACCTTTATTTCTTCTTCCACTTATTCTTCTTAGGTTTTTTCATTATGAAGTAATAACGTAAGTATCAATAATATAATTATATTTTATTATAAGTATGAAACAACCCTATTTCACCATCTATCCATCCTACGGAAAACGAAATCACCGCGCGTGCGTACGTACAGAATACCGTCTCCACGCCGTGGTGTAATCTATTTTCCACCACCACCTTACTTGGATGGGTATAATGGTGTAAATAATAACTATATATGATTATTGTAAAGTGATATTGATTCTGTACTATTATATAGACAATCCAATAAAATTCCACGATCATGTGAACGATATCATCGCTCGTGCGTACGTACGAAATACCGTCTCCATGACGCGATGAGATTCATTCTCAATGATTAACCATTCATAAATGATTATAAAGTATATATAATAAGTAATCATGAAATATATGACATAATAATGATTCTGGATTTATTTATATATATATATATATATATTTGTATTTCATCCAATTAATTTCATTCAATTCAATGAGGAAACAAAAACAACGTTCATGCGTACGTACGGCCTACCATCTCCATGAATGGTGTATTTCTTTCCATTTATAGATCTATTATATATATGTATATTCTGAATATATATTATATATAAATCATGTTTTACATTCTGGATGTATGTAATCATGATCTAAGTTATCATATGAATAATTACAAGTCAAAACACAGAGGACAAATGAAACGATTTTACCCAAAACACTATTTAACATGGAATTTACAAAAGAAAGGGTAATATAAAGTCATAAGTGAACCATATATGATATCATAACAATTAATATGATTTTTTAATAAGTAAATAACATTATTTAAATCATTATACAGGAGGTTCGGATACGTACAATGCATATCGGACCTAAGGTAAGGGATAATTTTGCAAATCTCATTTTTATCCGAAATTGCTTATTCGTAAGTATTATATGGGGTTATTTCTATCATCTGTGACCATGTTTTATAAAATTTTTATCATGTATGTTTAATGTCCTTTTTACCCATTTTTGGATTTTACTACATGGTATGTAAGGAATCTTTCTTTTGTTTACGTTATGAGGTACTTTTTGACTTTTCCGGCAAAAGTACGAAAAGAATGTTTTTCTTTTAACTTATACGGCACGAACGGATTTTTATGGTTTTATAAAGCCTTATTTTCATGAAGATTCCTCCAAAAGATTTCATGTCTATTTTCAAAAAAATATCTTTCTTTTAAAATTTCAGGACGTTTTGTGAAAAGAAATTGATTTTGAAGAAGAAAGGATCTTTTCCTCAAGAATTCATTACAAGTGTTTTATGAAAGCCATTTTCCATCTAATATGAAATTAATTCTTATGTGTTTATTTCAAGTGTAATGTCTCTATGATTGACATGGTTTCAATTTTCTTATTATGAAATGATATCCATTTCTTTTATATGGATTATGTAATGATGGGATGATGTTTATGAAACCCATTTTATTCGTTGGGTTATTATGAATGATGTATGTTTATTTTGTGGCACAAGTAAGAATGATTTCATTATGAGATGGGTGAGACCTATATCTCCCTCAAATGCATTGGATAATGATTTATATCTCACGAGATAGACTTGGATGGAACGGAAAGATAAACCAGTTCAGTAATACATGACTAGAACGAGGAGTGAACTCGATTAAGAAAGGAACTTTGTCCACTATGATGGTCTTGGCAGCAATGCCTTGGCTACTATGGAAATCATATCACGTGCTTAATGGTTTCCACAATTACATGTTTTATTCCCATGCTATTTTATCATTATTAATGTTTCGTTACGATCTATGCCTTACGTACTTCCATGTTTTATGTCATTATTCAAGATTTTGATGTTTAAACATTATGTTCATGTTTTTAAGTTCTAGTGTATATGGTATGTTTTATTTTATCCATGCTTACCCTTACTGAGCATTTGAGCTCACACTTTTTATGTTTTCTTTTCCCCAGGATATAAAGAAAGGCTTTAGGTAAGAAAAAAAGGGGGAAGATCTTTATGGGAGATGTTGAAGATCTTTCACCACGATTAGAAGATTACGTTCCATGATTCTAAAGACACTAAACTATTACTGTCCTTGTGTGTCTGTTTTTGTTATGTATTAAGTATTCCGCTAAAGTAATTTAATGTCCATGTACTTCAAGCTTCGGGTCTCTACATGAGTGATACAAAGGATGCCTAGCTAATGATAGTTGACATGTGTATCTCGCTAATGAAATAGAGGAAATGAATGCTCTGGTAAACCCTTTGTGTGTTTTTTATTGCTTTTACTTCAAGAGACAAGGGAATGTTGGAAATCAATTCACTAAACCCAGGGTTATTTAGAGACAAAAAACAACATTTAAGGTAGATAAGATTATATTTTCCCATCACAACTATTAATATGGATCCAAAAAATGATGTTGTGAAAGGTAATATAGTTATTTTTTCAATAATAATTAATGTACTTTTTCAATCGTCTTATACACATTACTTCAAATCATGAATGTTTAGTATAACTATTCAAAAACTCACACAATGCATAGAAGAAGAGCATAAAATGGAAATAGAAAATGGGTAAATTATTTCATCGCAAGTATATAATTTTTACCCTATCAGATAAAATGGGATTAAAAAACCAGTCAACCTTTTCAAACTTCCTTTGGTGGAATTTCATGCAATTTTGTCCATGGGGTTGGTTTTCACTATATATATAGAACATAAATTTCCATGATAAGGACATCCGCCTCCATATTGGGAATTGACCCCTTAGTTCATTCAAGTGTAAAGAGGAGTATAAATCTTCATTAGCACCAACATCAAAAGCATGGATATTATTTCCCTATGAGAAGTCAAATCTAGCTCAAATGATTATGTCTAAGGAAATGAAAAATCAATAATACATTCTTATTGTGATGGTATCTGATGATGTGTTTCTCAAAAAATTTTATGGCCTTCATTTTTGGAGAGGGGATTCCATTTTCATAGGGCATATACTAAGGGTTTTCCCATTATCCAAGACTCCGTATAGAATAGCTATTATGGGACATGAGGAGATGAAGAAACGAATATTGAAGAATCATTGAAAGGGTTTCATGTGACAAAGTGCTTCACCATGGGTTACACTAGTCATATTAATAAATAATAAGGTTGCCTCAATGCGCCTTTTTATTGATTATCTTGAGATCAGCAAGATCATAAGGAATAAAAAATATTCTCTTCCATGGATAAATGACTTGTTTGAACAAATATGTGGATCATAATACTTCTCAAATGTGGATCTTTATTTAGGATATTATCAAGTATGTTTGAAGAAGGAATATATCCCCATTATCACATTTCAAAAGATGTACTGTAACCAGGAGTTCATAGGGATGCAATTTTAACACACTAATGATCCAAAATAATTCATGGACTTATTAAATCTTCTTTAGATAATACATCGTAAAAAAAAATTTATAGCCCTTATAGATGATATAATCATATACTCCAAAACCCAGGAGGGTCATGTGAAGCATCTATGAAAAGTTATGATGTCCTTCTGAAAGATAAATCTTTTTGAAATGTACAAAAAAAATTAATTTATTGTTAGAAGATGTTTCCTTCATAGTCAATATCATCAAATCCAAATGTGATTTTTTTGGATCCTAGAACGACAGAAGAAACTCTAGAATAGTGGAGGGAATATCGAATATATCTTTTCTATAGTTTTCTTATATTAGTTTGGTATTATCTTTAATTTTGACAAAATTCAGTCAATTTTCAAACCCTTTTACCAGGATAACATGGTAGAGAGTCATGTTTTCATGGAATTATGAATGTGAAAAGGAGCTTCAAGGAGATGATATGGAGGGTTATCACTACCCCTATTCTCACCCTATATAGAAGATGAGATATTTTCATAGTATTTATCAATGTTTTAAAGAATGTATTGGGTTGTATGTTTATGATAAATTATAAACTAATATCATCTGTGTTATATAATTTAGATGTTCACAGATATAAATACCCAACGCATGACCTGGAGTTTGCTATTGTGATCCTCGCATTGAAAAAATGGTGGAATTATCTCTTTTTTGAGAATTGTGTGATATATACGTATTAAAAAAGTTGAATGTATGTATTCACAAATAATGATCTGAATATGTGCCAATGAATAAGGTTTGAGTTGATCATGTTCAATGTCTTCTAAATATATTACCATCATGGTAAATCAATTAATTTTGAAGATGCTCGAAGTAAAAATTACATAGAAATGATATCATTGATTTGAATGGTGATAGATCTGATCATCTAAGACATGAATATGATGGACATAGGAATCAAAATTAAAGGAATATCATCAATCCTTTCAAAAATAAATGTTCAAACTTATATTTTGGAAAAAAAATGAATGTGAAAAGTGATGATATGGGAATTTTGAAGAAAGTGGAATGTATAAGAAAATTGAAATCCTTAGTGATCAACTTTAATGAAGTTGTATTGAGAAATAGTCATGAAGTCATACCATAAAATCATATGTTAATGAATGAATTGTTTGATGATTGATATGTCTTGACTTTATCCATTTTTACATGAATCACATAGATGTATTTTGATCTAAAATAGCACTACCGGTGGCCTAATATAATAGGGGAGAACACTAAATAAAAATCAAAGTGCCTTGTTTATCAAAAAGTAAAGGATAGAAGGTATAAATATAAAGGGATTATGCTACCACTACCCATACCTACAAGGATATTATAAAACTACACAATATACTTTTTCACTATACATCTGATGGAATCCAATCGAGATAATGCTATGTGTGTTATGGTGGATAATCTAATAAATAATACACACTACACTATGATTTGAGATTATTTCCAACTAGATCAAATTGAAAAAATATATATCTAAAAAAGAGTGAGACTTCATGGGGTACTACTATCAATTTTATCTAATCGAGATCCAATATTCACCTCAATGTTTTAGATTAGTCTCTAACAAGATTAGAATACATTTTTGTTCTTTACTGTGGATTGTCACCCTAAAAATGAAGTCTAGTATGAGTGGAATGTCCAGATAATTTCGGAAATGTTGGGATCCTACACAATGGACCTCAATGGTGGATGGGACGAACATATTCCACTGGTAGAGTTCTAAAAAAAATTAATTTTCGCTTGGGAATTTCAAAGCCGCCCTATATAGACCTTTATGGGAAGAGGTCCAAAACACCTATATTCTAGTATGGTGTTGGGGAATTAAAACTACTAGGTCCTTAAATGTTTGAAGAAATGGTGGAAAAAGTTAATACCATTCAATATCGCATCAAGGATATTCAGAGTTGATAGATGATCTATGTTGGCAATCATCAATGGGACCTAATGTTTGATGTTGGAGACATAAAATCCCCCACATATCTCCATTGATGAAAGTGATTATTTTTTGTATTAAGGGGAAGATTATTCCAAGAAACATCAGCGCCATTGAGATCCTTGATCACATCCTAGTAGTGGCCAATCTATTATCACTCCGACCAATCCAATCTCAATTACATGATGTATTCCATGTATTACTCATGATAATATATAGACCAAACCCATAACAAGGACTAAATCTAGTGGTTTTACCATTGGAGAATGATCACTCCTACGAGGAATATCTGATGAAGATCATACATTATAGAGATAATTTTCATTGAAATAAGATAATTCACCTTGTCGTAATGCTAAGGAGAAACCACAAGTTTGAATAAGCGACATGGGTCCTAGAGGAAGCGAGGAAAAAAGATTCAGTCATCTGTTTTTTTTTGGAATATGAATATTTCAATGGAAATATTTCATAATTGGGGAATATTATAATGACCTAGAATGTTCAAAATAAAATCCTCCTTTTGATTAAAAGTATTTTTATTTAATATAGATATAGAAAACATAGGCACTTCATTTGATTTATTATATATGATGGGATTAAAAATACCATTAAGTATCATTATCATTGATTATGTAGCAATTTAATAGTTATCACCTGAATATTATAAATAAAATGTTACATCAAAATCAATTGACATAAACAAAGGAATTAATGGAATAAACCAATAGGATAATACACTATGAAGACAATTTATCATAGCATCTATGGATGATAAAATCACGATAATTTTCCCTTGACCACGTCCATGATTATATCCAACAACATAAGGATGATTTAATCTATTTAGAGGATAATTTCAACCTCATCTTGATCACATCCCAAACCATGTTCATTGAACTACCCCATGAAAGTCCCATTATCTTGAAACATACTCATTGGGGATTTTATGGTGTAGTAAAATGATATGCCTGATGGATGTAGATATATTATATTTCACATTATTTTTTTATAGAATAATGAATGTATTTTCATTATATTATTTTAATTTATATATGTTTTTTATACAATAAATCACAATGAATATTTTTTGTTAATATTCCAAATCAATTAAGGAATTCATTTTTTTGAATTAATATAATTTTTAAAAAAATAATATTTTAATGAAATATCTATTATTCATTAAAAAATGTGTGGATCCATTCCTCTTGTTAGATTTTTTGAGAAATATGGTCTCACTTCCATATTCTCCTTCTCCATTGAATCTCCCCGTCCCCATTTGTGTCTCTATTTCTCGGAAACCCATACACACCTCGACTCTGAAACTCCTTTCCACTTCCCTGACTAACTCCTCATCTCCCAATATATCCAAGATGTCAAATCATTGTATCCAATTCCCCATCACTGATATTCTATCTACTTCCCCTACTCCACCACCAAACCTCAATTCCTATAAGATTCCCAGTCTCTCGGACATACCTAGTCAATTTCCCATAAACCCTACACCCCTCATCTCCATCAAAAATCCCATCACTCCCTTGACTCAATCCTTGTCTCCCTGACGCCATACCCCCATCGATATATCCTTTTCGCATCTATATACCGCACCATCATCATATTTGGTTTTTAAACAAGATTATTTATTTATTTGTTTGGTTCATCGGTTATCATCGATCCCATCCATGACCATTGTCATTGATTTTAGTCGAAATTATGAGATCATCTCGAATTAACTCTATAACTATTTCTCCCTCTACTCAATGTTCTGTAAAAACATTATTCTATTCTCCCTATGGAGACTCATGATTTAAACAAAAGTCTTCCTCCATTTTATTAATATTTTTTTGACTTTATTACACCTAGCATATTTATTATTCTCAATTAAATATCTAGGAATTCATATGAAATGGAATTTATGGATCCAACTTTATCATTTTTATTTCAGAATATATATTCATAAGTATAAATTTATTTTTACAAAACTCAAATTTTTGCTAATATTTGTTATGAAAAGCTATTGATGACATTTTTTAAGGAGGTGAGAACATTATTCTTATAGGGTTCCCTTGATGAAATTTTTTTCTAATTAATTTTTATTTTATTATAACATTAAATTATTTTCATTAAATAGATATTATCTAAGATCATAGTGTATAATAATTTTTCTACCAATGTTTTTGTGAAATTTTATTTTTTATTGACATTTAGTAGTTTTATTCATTTCTTTGCAATGCCAGTTTCTAAATTCAATTTTCCTATGTTCCTGTACAAACACATATATCTCCAAGACAAAAATTCTGAAATGTAAAATTATTATGTAGACAATGTATGAATTCACTAAGATAACAAGAATAGAATATAAATGTAGAAAAAATAGAAATTTGATAAAGGATATAAAACAAGCCCACCAAAATAATGAGTCTGCAAATGCGTATTCACATGATCCAGAAACACATCCATAGAAAAACCCTACCTAAAGGGTAGGTGTAGGATATATATATGAATTAATTAGATCACACCTCCCATGCATGAACTCAACAAGCACTATCAAGTACTCATCCTACTGGAACCCTTTCAAAGCATCAATCTTCTATACAAGAAACTTTATTTATTATAAATAACCTAAAGGTGTGAGTAAAAAAATAATCAATAGGACACCTGGAAACCATAATGGAATACCATTGAGGAAAGACCAGGAAGAAGATTCTGTGGAGAAATACCACAAAGGGAAAACACCACTAAGAAGATATAGTCATCTCTACATAGGTACATGTCTTTAAAACATATAAAAAGTATATCCATGTATACACATAAAGTATTCCAAGTATAAAATAGTCATCCACTGCTAGCAACATAGTTCCTCTCGTAGCATGCTAATCCCACAAGATCTCACCACTCATATTATGTGATAGGTGAACATAGAACATGTCTACTAAAGGTACCCAGGTGAACACTAGGGTGTCTAATCATTATGAAGCTCCACTAAGTCATCGATTTTCAAAATTACATGATGTTCCTATGACACCTAGTTTTTGGTAGCACATGGATTGTCGGTAACACACAGAGTGTCAGTTACTCACAGAGTTATGGTGACACATGGAGTGTTTATAAGTAAAAAAGACCCCAAGTCACCTAGTCATCATGTAATAGCCTAACATTATAAACTAAAAATAGCATTATGCAGACTAATTAGGTCTAGTCATGTAGAAAAAATTAATTTGATATCTACACATAGATAGGGGTTTAAGGCCCAAGGAACACATGTGGGAAAACTAGCCCTACTAGAAACACCATCCTTAATATGGGACAGGTTCATCTATAAATATTGGCCACACCTTCTCAACAAACCGTATCTATGATACTATAAAGAGACGTGAGGATAGAACAGTCTTCTAGGTGGTATAAATTCTCCAACCCTCTGATTCAACTATTGATGTAGGGATGACAAAACTTGATTATGAATTCGGGTCATCCTCTATGACGGGAACATGTTCCTACATCGAGGCCTCAGAGGAAAAGACAACGGGTACAATCTCAACCTCTTCTAATAAATATAAAAACCATATAATCTTTCTAAAAAGTACCTCCCTATCGCAAGGTTCCCAACATTGTAAATGGCTCGACAATTAGACGCTCTGTCTGAAATATATGACTATTTAGTAAAAAGGTCTACTCAGAGTCCATTACGGGTCTTACCAAACCGTCTAGACCTGACCCATCCCACCAGCTGACCTGACCAAGACAAAATGACCCATCATGGTCTATCTTGATCAATCCTATCCCACTAGGATCGATACATTGGTCCACTAGAGAGACCCACCTCCTCTGGATTGGCCCTCACTATGGGCCTGTTTGGTTGCACCGCATGTGGAACATCAAACTGTGTGCCTCTGCCTGGTCAATTTGGTGTCTCGACATTCAAGGAAGATGGCCACTACATCCCATATATCCCATTAATTTTATTCATTAGGGGCTCCACATAGATCCCAACTACGTACATAGCTCCCTTAACCAAGTTTCTGATCACCTCCCATAGCACTGCTCCAGCCACGGGCTCCCACACTGCCCCGCCAGACTGTTATGTTCCACTATTAGTTATCGCCGCTTCCTGTTTTCAGCCTTAATAGGCTGGTGGTCCCTTTCATAGGTCACTTATTTTCCTCTAGTTCTTCTATTTTCAAAATGGATGCATGCCTATGATCCTTTCGTAAAGTTCTTTATCTCCCTAGACATCGATCGACGTCATGATCCATTCCGATGAAACTACACCCAAATTAAGATATCTACTGAACAATAATGGTATAACTATTACTATCCTCATATCATCTTCTTCATCAAATTATAACTGTAGATTTTTCATATCAGACCATTGAACCACAAATATTGTGTGCAATGATCGGACGAACTAATTTTTTTGAGTAACGGAAAAAAAAGAATGTCCATAAAAATGACAAATGCTTGGAGAAAAAAATCATCCAACTGGAAATGGAACATGAAATTTTTTTTATATTGATAATGGTTCATTTCTATTAGATATGAAATATGAATCCAACAAATAATCAAAGGATTTATCTCCCATCAAAACCAAAAAATGAAAATCCCATCCCACAAAAATGATCTATCTGTGGGCCAATTTGATTGTTGATAGGTATGCATTATTCATGGAATTCATGATGGTGTTAAATAAACCAAATCATAAATTCCTTTCCACAATTTGGTTTGACACCTAGAAAATAATGGTCACCATGTTGTTGTCATTTGTCAATATCCATTGAATCTGGGGTTTGAGGTTGATCATTGATCCATGATCCACTATCGTCTGTTTGGAGAGCTTTGTCTCCTTGACTCAAGGGAATTATAGGGTTATGGTGATAACATTTAATCCTATGAAAACACTTATTAAATGAGAACACATCAATGAGTCAATAATTTTTTTGTTAAACTATTTTACTGATGTTTACATCCGAAAACAGCCCCTCACAACTCGCCCACACCGATAGCTGTTAAGACTCACCTATAGAAGATAATTCTTAATGAACTCAAAATTTGGCTCATATTTCCAATCATAGTTACATTTAATAATTTATTAGTATTGAAAAACAAAATAATGTTATTTAATTATTTTATTTACAGTTACGTCTCTAGTTTATTTTTCTAATGATGACCCACTTCGACCTTAATTTGGACACACCTAAGGTAAAGCCAATGTTCATTGATCAATGGGCCCCTCAGATTTCTAATCTAGGAAACCACATAAAATTTATTCTAGTTTTTTGATAGGTCACAATTGTATGCTATTAAATACTTAGTCATTATTCACTGAATCTCTCCATGTATACTGGTCCTCAGAAGTGCACGTTGTCTCAGTTCCTAGTCTTAGAATGTTTGCAACTCATTTCAAAAAATAAATTCAGGAAACTATATTCCATTTCATTCTCCACACCTTATGACTTTATTTCTGTGAAAGCCAAAATAATGGGCTATAAAAAAATTGAGGGTATATAGCATGAATCTAATCCTTCCAATATCATGTTATACCATGTATATTCTTGTGCCACCATCGAACACACACAATAGGAATCAACAACCCATGAAAGATCCCCTTCATTCGACCCATTAACTCCAATAGGTTTTCCTCAAAAGACAACAGAGTTAATAATGTGAAATGAATATTACATGTATCCCATAATCTGAGACACATGAATGATGTCATATACCTAGTTTGATTGTGGGTGTAGAGAAAAGAAGTACACCACCACAATAAATCTATGTAGTATCAGAAATTGGATGATTATACACAGAGATAGACTGTCATCCCGGTCAAGTCTGCATATCCTATGTCAAGGAGAAACCTAATGTAACACATGGTATCACTACTAAAACTCCAAATCCCTCTATTTCCTATCATTATAATAATTCTGATGGCTATGTATTGTATTAATCGGCTCTTCTATGACTTCCACCTTCTCTGTAGTCACCTACATCAAATCCATGCCTCTGATCACCGACTATCCATGGTCAGTCCAATAAGATGGTGAGTTGTGGGGTCACCCATAGAGTCCATCTAATGGTTCCATAATGATGGTGGAGGGTTATTTATTGTTGTATACAAACTCCAAAATAGGTAGGAAATCCTCCCAACTACATCCAAAATATAAAATTCAAGCCCGAAGTATGTACTCCCAAACAAAAATGGTCATCTTTGAAAAGTCATCCATCAAGGGATGAAATACCATTCTCAAGCATAATTGAATCACTAATCCCTCCTATATTCCCTTACATAGCCAGGAAGTGAATCAAGGATAATGATATCAAACAATAATTGTTGTAACTCCATGTATCCAAACAAATTCTTACACGTAGAGGCATCCCAAGATCTAAATGGAATGTTTCTCTCAAATAGGTAGGTAGTGGACCAACAGGGAGAGTCAGTAAAATATCATCTATAAGGTATCATGACCCTAGATATATGTGTTAATCCCATATAAATTTCCTTTTCATTCCATACGATTTCAATTTCGTCACCTCAAGGGGTTGAGTGAAATCTACTAGAAACTAACGTTCAACCCTCACTTATTGACATGCAAGGCAATGAGACCAAAAATCTCCAACTTTCCTATGCATACCTATCCACAAAACTATTTTAACGGGCCTTGTTAAATCATTTCCACACTTGGATATACCACTAATGGGGATTCATGAAACTCCCTCACAACCTCCTCTTGCAATGCCACTAGTATCATCATGAGTTCTTTTGAAAGAACAGTGTGTCCCCACATTTTTAATATCTATTAGGTGAATGATCTATAAACATTTGAGCATATAGAGCCGCATATTCTAAATCCACATGTTGTGAATCCATTAATCACTAAATGAGTGGAGGGATAACAACTATTTACATGAGGTAGGTTTCTCCAAGTCCATCAACAATGGCTATCTTCAATGAGGCTAACAACACAGGTTCCTCATTCAATGTCTACAAGCTAGAACTCTTGCTTAAGGAGTATACTAATATGTACCATTTTCTAGGAGTATAGAAAATAAAAATTTTATAGTATCAGAGAGAACTCTAGCCATAACCTCTATCTCATGTTCCAATTCATTAAGGATAAGATATACTTGAGACTCTTGTGGCAAATGTAGATGATAAACTCATTGCTAATTAGGTAGTGTCATCACATCTTCAATATGAAGACTAATAAAACTTGCTCATGATCATGGATAATGTAGTTCTGCTTGTATGATATCAATTGGCATGAACGATATGTAATCACAGCTTGCATGTGCATCACAAAAAAACAAATCTTAGTTCCTGATGCAACACAGAACACTGTATACTCAACACCCTCCCCTAGAAACCTCATCAGTTGAGTTCTCGTCCAACACTGAGTCAACCTTCACTAGTTTTATTTTAACACCATCCTACTAGATTATAGTTTTGTGATTAATGATGACCAAATAGGGAAGCCTTGGATGAAACACTAGGTTTCACAAATACCTTCCTCTATAATCCCTCCAACATCACTCTATGCTGAAGTTTCTCTACAGGATCCATCCGATATGCTGGGGTACATATCAGTATCTTCTGGGGGTGTAGATAAATGAAAAATACATACTCTATATAGAGGGTTATACCTATAACATATTCAGGGATGGAATAATTGTACACCACCACTATTACAGGAAACTTAGTACTCAAAACATCTACTACACTGGGGATTAGGATAGCCTACTGAATTGTAATCTGTTGAACCCTGCAATGCATGAGTCTATATGAATCTTCCAGGAAATCACTTTTTCCAAAAACAAAGTTAAATATGGTACTATTACTTCAGATGAACCACAAAATTTTCAAAAATAGTTAATCTTAGCAGGAATTGTGGCATCTAGTCTATTATGAGAAGGACATCTTATGACCTCGACTCTAAAACCAAGAGATCACAGCTGAAAATATCACATTTAAGAGTCAGTTAACACTGTCGATTCTAGAGGTTGATCATTGGGTATCCTCTAGATGGAGTCTATAAATGTTAGTGTTATGTCAAGGGATTAATCAAAATATCTATGAATCAAACAAGAAATGTGGCCAGAAAGCAAATCACTAGCATATGTGTATATCTACTTCAGCGAAAGTAGAATTACACAGATTGTGACTTGAATCAATCATAGTGACCTATATTCATAATCCTTGATAGAATGTAATTATATAATCCCCTGTACTCTAACTCCATGAGTCCGGTATTGACCAACTTGGGGTGGAAATGGAAACATGTCAAAATGTTGGCCACCTCCTAGTACTTCCCCACCTATTTTGCCACATCCACCACCTGGCGAATGTGTATGCTCCAACCATAACCACTTTCATGTAGATTCGTCAACCACCTATATTAATGCATTCTGAGTTTTGGTAAAATCAAATGTGTAATGTCATTTCCCTCTACATTAAAAGTGTAACGCCCCGAACCTAGATACCCAGAGTCAGTACATTATTACATAACATTGGCATGATCACAAATGATCAAGTCTCGAAAGGCCGATTGGTTTAGTAGTCTTGGAAACACTAGATATATTCATAAGTCTTACATTACAACATAAGGTAAAAAAACTACAAAAACAACTTGTCTTCATATCCCCTAATACTATCATTGAAGGTCATTCATAAATTACTTCTTCACATCCTAGGAAAAATAAAACATTGAAAGGGGTGATCTCAGATGCTCAGTAAGGATAACAATATAGCAGAAGCTTTCATAGATAAGCATAAAAACTTAAAGCAATTTATAACTAAAACAAAAAAAATTTAAACTTGAACTTCAGAATAATATGGAAAAGATAAAATGAAATAATTCCATTTACTTATTCACATGGATATTCTACTAGTCGAAAAATCACACGCAATATCAATAACCACTTTCATAATGATGGAATGTATAATTCCAGACTATCATAACCACATAGCCAAGGCCTCGTGCCAAGACTACAAATAAGATTTTTCCAAGGCCTTGTACCAAGACACTAGTTTGTCTCATGAGACCTACTGATGCATAGAGGAGATATAGCGGGCTCCACCCGTCACTTAATTAGTCCAATTCATTTCTCATATGAAAAGTTTTAAACATAACATAAACATTCGTATTAAAACTAGCATACAAAATGTAAATTCTTTATCCACAAACCATGAATGGTATAAAAATAGCACATCCACAGTCAAACATAACTCATTCGATACAATATGGAAGATTTTATTGTATCATATTAACCTCAGTCAATAATAATGATGGATATTGACATAGATGAAAATAATCATCAAAAATATTTGAGAGAAATATCCACCTTTTTCTTGAAATCATTTAAAAGTCACCCTATTTGTCAAGAAGCCATTTAAAAATAGATTTTTCAATCAAATTGTCCCATACCACTTTGAAAATTTTAAAAGGAGTTTTAATTTTAAAACATTAATGTCCATATAAATAAATCCTTAAAACCATTTTTAAAACCTGGACATTAATGAGAGAGATTTAGAAGAATAAGTCTTTAAAACATTTAAAAATGGTATTTTAGTTAGAGTTTCTAACCAAAATAGAGACACTTGAATACAAAGAATTGAGGTAATCAAAACATTGTAATATCATGAGAATAATGGTATTCATGATATACTATGTCAAAGTACATTATATACACCACATAAAAGTGATTTGGTGTATAACAACAAAGAAGTCTCAATGGAATGTAAATTGAGATGAAATCTCTCATAAAGGCCGTATCCTTAGGTTAAGGATAAATCAACGACATAATTATGTGTGACAAATATAAATACAGTAATGATTATTGGATATTCAGTGTAAAAAAATAAAAGGACATTCACATATATTCTAGTAAAAACAACACCAATGAATTGGATGTTTATCTCAACAAATTGAGATTGAGTAAAAATTACTCTTATCTAGTTCATACTGATGACTTGAGAATTTATCAATGGAGTGATTATGTGTATAAAAAGTATATCCACAGAAAGGGGAGTGGAAATTATTTCATAATCAAATTAATAGTGATTCCACACATAATGTTGGAGTAAAATAATCAATGAAGTATGCGTAAAGCCGAATGAGTGGAAATTGAAATTTCAAATTCCCTTATCGATTTGGTAACTTATGAAACATGCACCCATGAAATAAGAATCATACAATGATGATGTAAATACCCATAAATTATAGTATATTACACAATGAATACAATCATGGGCAGTATACACACCACATGCAATAAATAAGTGGTGAACAATGGAAATCTCACTGAATTAAAAGTGAGATAAGAAACCCCTTACTTTGTACTTTTTCCTTGGTATATGGTAGGTTAACCTCCTATATAATGGTGAAATAATTTTTATTGAATTATACAAGAATCATTTATATTAATATGATATCATATATGATCCTTTAACATTTATTTGTTAATAATATCTTAGTATTAGTGTCATTTCGGGAGTTAACTTACTCATTTTCCTTTATATTCTTTGTTACATAAGCCATGTTTGTTATAGATAGGTTGTATCTTATTTATATCCAGAATTATATAATGTCCTTAAACATTATTTTTAAATCATCAAATTATAATTATACTTGAATTGATACGATGGATAATGAATCTCATCACTTTCGTGGAGACGGTAGTCCGTACGTACGCACGAGCGACAATATCATTATTTTGATGTTAAAATAATATAAAATTTGAAGGTATATCAATAGAAAGAATAATAATAATCTTATATTTATTATTTACATGAATTAAAAATCATTATTATGCCCATCCAAATAATAATTTATTGAATGACAATTACACCACGACGTGGAGACGGTAAGCCGTACGTACACATGTATGATGACATGTCATTCAAAGGATGAATAGAATATGAATATGGTTTTACCATATTTATAATAATATTATATTATATAGGAGATACTAGATTCATTATTTTATAATTGTAATAACAAAGAAGGAAGAAGTTGATGAAGAAAATAATTTGAAAAAGGGTGGTAAAAACATTACCTCTTCTTCGGGTTCTTCCTTTTGATTTGATCAAAAGGGATCCCTAGGTTAGCTTTATAATAAAACTAAGGCCTCTAGGTTGTAGTGAGGGAAGTTGAGAGAGTATTTTGGCAGGGTTTGGCCGAACAAAAAGGCTTTTATGTTGTGAAGTAATGAGAAGGGGAGTGCCCTTTTATAAGAGGGGTTGGGGGCACCTTTGGGAAAGCCTAGAAATATTATTTTATAATAAATTCATATTCGGTTTCTAATGTCTCCAAAGTAGATTATTTAATGGTTAGGGTGGGGATAGGTCTAAAATCACTTAACCAATAGAATTTATATAGGTTCGGGTCATTATATTAACCTTATATTTAAGTATTAACTCTTAGTTAATTTGTTTCACTTTTACAATGTATCTTTGTATTTTTATATTATATGGTTAATAAAATTACTATATACATCCAATCGACCCCCATGTGGTCCATTAATGATACAAATATCATGATATAAGTCTCTTGAAAGAACATTATGTTTTTAGGAATTTAACATCAATTAATAATATAATATTTTTTTAAAAAACTCTTTTATGTCAATTTGGACACTATTCAATAATTGATTTTTGTGAAACTCATAACAGAATGATTACTTCAAAAAAAGTCAATTAAATCAATCCTAATATGTCATATTAACCTATAAAATTATTTTAATTCAATAAAAGTATCCAATTATATTTATTTGCGTATTTATAATATCAATTAATTTAATTTTTCACTATTATGGTAACTACTGCATCATCATTGTTTCATAAATAAATTATATAATTTAATGTCTAAAAATTATAAAAAAATATCATTATCTATGAAATATTTTTATATTTCTAATTAATATTCACAATTTAATTTACCTTATGTATAACCCTATATTAAAAATGTTGTATAAATAAACATTGATTTTAACTCTTTTAACTCTTCTTTGAATTAAATAATAATAAATGTCCTAATCTAATCCATGTGGATCTAAATGATAATATTTTACTACTAATGTTGTTTTTGGTCGACATACACTTGTCCAATAGAATTAGGACATGTGTTAGGGTAATATTAATATCATTTTTACCCTTAATTACCCTATTTACTTTTAACCGTGGTAAATAAAAGTAAAAAGTTACTATTCACCAAAAATTATTTTCATCTCAATGAACCACATTTTACTCCTTGATATTAACCATGTCTCTCGGATTTTCAAAATTCCACTCACAGAAGCGGTAAAATTATGTTTTATGAAAAATTCAGTTTTTTAACTACCACTTAGTGGTTTCACTATTCATCAAAAAATGAAAGTTTCCAGAAAAATACCAAAAATTAGGCCTAAGATATATTTGATATTATGAATTCAAAAATGATGTCTATTTTACCAAATTCAAAACAAATCAGTTTCATTAATTAATTTAAAAATTAATTCCCGTCGTCAAAACAAATAGCGTGTTTTTAAGAGATAATAACTATCAAAAGATTGACACTTGTTTATGTCTGGTTTAAATGTGAAATCTAATCCAATGACCAAAATTGTATTAAATGGTAAAAATATATTCTAAAAATACTTTAAAACCACTCAAATTAATAATTTATAACTATTAATTATTTCGATTAAAAAACGTTGTTTTTAATTAAAATTTAGTAATTTTCACTATTCATCAAAATATGACAGTTATCCGAAAAGTACCAAAATTTCACCCTAATCTAATTTCGATATTACGAATCCAAAAATGAAGTCCAATTCGAAAGAAAAAATTTATAAAATTTCACAAAGTATGTATTACAATTCATAATGTCTAGTTTTATTGGTTGTGGTGTGTTAGAACTTGAAGTTGCGTACAACACACGCTAATGTATTATTCAGAGAGAAGCATATCGTGGATGCTTGGGGTGTTACATTATCCTCTCCTTCAATAAATTGTGTCCTCGAAATTTTTAAAATTGGTTTTGGGAATATAATGGAAATCCCACATTTGAAAAAGAGTCAATAAAACTATCACTTTAAAAGAAAGAAAGATAAGTACAACGGTCACCCGAGATAACCTATAATAGGATTCCATGTAGAAAAACATGGATATGGATGATAAAATAACTTTCAAGTACTGATGGAGAGGGATAGAAAACATGATCAGGAGAAAGTTAACAATAAGAAAATCACAAACTTGTGTTGGGACAAACAGTCCTTAGTCTCCCAGTAGGAAAAGTAAACAGACAACATTTTTTGGTTTTAAGTTACATTACATAAGTACGAGGAATTCATTTATGATATTAAATAAGAACATAAAGAGATATACTTAATTTTTATGTAGAGTTTCATTCTTTAATAACTTTTTACCACTAAATCATTTTTTTGAACAATGAGTATTCAAGAAGGCTTGTTAACAATGGAAGAGCTAGAATAAACTTCTATAGAAACACATGATCCACGTAGGATAATCTATATATTTACCTCGTCTTTATAGATTAATCAAAACCAAAATGGTTAGTATAATATCTGATGACCCCCCAAATGGATATTCCATTAGAGAAAAAAAACACTAATCTTAATTTCTAAAATTAAACCATCAATACCCCAATGTTAAATAAATACCATTCAATAATCAATTGTCCTTAAAATCCTTCAATATAATCCAAAATAATATTGAAACTCAAAAATTATAAGAATGTAGTCTTCCACGTTAAATTGTATCTCCAAATGACATTAATTACACTTAAAGTCACATACTTAAAAGTAATTAACCTAATCATTTCCATAAACAACCGAAATCACTATAAATCTACAATAAAAACATAGATAAAAATCCACCATTACACCTCAAATGAAATACCATACTATTCTATTTTCCATAAAACAAAGCGAAGAACTTACAAAATAACATTTATCACTTAATTAACAAATCATTTTCCTATAATAAGGGTATTCATTTGATAAGACATAAGATCCCAAATAAAATTATTAATGATCAATAAAATCATTTAACTAAAAATAATAGTCACACTAACCAGGGACTTCACGTAGTCCATTGGTAGGCGATAAATCCCATTCGCACTTTGGTTGTGGGTTCGATTCCCACAGCTTTGTCCGATGCGATGGGTTGTCACACTGCCTGCATGTTGTCCTTTTTCAAAAACTATATTTTATAACATTACAAAAATGAGATAAATTCCTCGAAATAACAATAACATAATTTAACCACAAATCTTATCTCATACCTTTCATTTTCATTATAATAACTTGTAATTGCCTTAAACCCAATGATCATATAAGACCAAATGGTTATTTATAACTATATCCGCAACTGAAAAGATAATTCTTCCTCAAATATCATTTTCACATGATAAATTGTAGGTTTACACATACAGGAGAAAATTATTCCAATGTAATCCCATCAATAAAGAGCACTAACACTTTTAAACATTTCACCATCCATTTATTTCCACATAGGTTCTTCATCATATATTCCTCGGGTTCCCACATTGCATCTTCCATCTTATGATTTCTCCATAGAACTTTTACCAGACGAGTCATTCGGTTTCACTACACTTGATCTTTGGTATGAAGAATTATGATAGGCTCTTCACAATAATATAGATCGGGTTCTAGTTCTAATTCTTCATAGGTGAGTACATGCATTGGGTCAGGCATGTATTTTGTCACTAGAGATATGTGGGTCACAACATGAACTCTGGAGAGACTAGGGGGATTTTCCATTTGGTAGAATGCGTTCATGTGTCACAACGGTACCTCAGGAATTTTTCAAAATCATCTACTTACATTACCCAAAAACTCATCATCCATCTTGGATTATATCGATGGAAGCATCGATGCATCATAAAAAATAGGTATTTCTTATATATAATTTTGAGACATCGTCTTTAACATGTTTTTTTAGAAAAATTCTCACTAATTCATTTTCAAATATTTCCAAATAAGGTTTTGGTAAATCAGTTTCCGTATATCCCAAAAGACATAAATATATAATTTGATACATATAGGCTACTCGAAGGTCTCCCTCTTCTACAGCATCTAGAAAATCATTTAGTGCATTGTAATTTAGAGATAAAGTGAATAATTTGAAAATACCCTGATGGTACTTCCCACGCATAGCGTAGTAATAAATTTGAGAGCGCAACATTATCCCATAGTCGGTACTTGATCCTTGAAAGAATCGTGAAATTATAGAGGTATTGGATGTCTCATAAAGTTGTTTGCATGTAACATGGACATTTGAAAAAGTTTCAACATCATCTGTGCATGACTTCTGGATAATAATTGTAAGTAGTTCTTCAGGAAGAGAGAGAAGAGTTGTTCGTGATATTGCTCCCTCCATGTTTCAACTAACAAAAATAAAATACAATTAGGGTTTTGAATACTTATCTAATAAGAATGTAAATAAATTAACATAATAGGATAATCTTGTAGTTGAACAATATATCCTAACTTGGGGTACCCTATGTTAAAATCTCGGTTATCCACTATCTATTTGCCGACATATATTCTTAGGGGAATTTTTTGTATTCCCTTAATAATGGTTCATACTAATCTTGTGAATTTACCAATGCATATCCCCCGAGAGTGTCGTAACTAAGAGTGCAGCAAGGCCCGTTGTCGTGCACCAGTTCCCATTCGAGTCTAGCTCAAAGTGGTGTTTTCGGGTTTTACCCCTAGGTACATCTGTGCTAGAGCCGCCTCTAACTGATCGTATCCAGACATGGATGTATTACTCGGAAAACTCACAAAATATCTACAATACCAAAATTCTAGTATGTTCTTCTATACTAATCCTCATATTCTCTCTTAGGGATTTGTGATCTAATCAGAGTTTATCAAAATATAGCTTCTAAGGTTTGTACTAAACTTCTTCCGATACCAACTCTAACGCCCCGAACCTAGATATCCAGAGTCGGTACATTATTACATAACATTGGCATGATCACAAAGGATCAAGTCTCGAAAGACAGATTAGTTAGTAGTCTTGGAAACACTAGATATATTCATAAGTCTTACATTACGTCATAAGGTAAAAAAACTACAACAACATCTTGTCTTCATATCCCCACATACTATCCTTACAGGTCATTCCTAAATTACTTCTTCACATCCTGGGAAAAATAAAACATTGAAAGGGGTGAGTTCAGATGCTCATAAAGGATAAAAAAAGAGAAGAAGCTTTTATATATAAGCATAACCACTTAAAGCAATTTATAACTAAAACAAAAGACTTTTAAACATGATCTTAAGCATAATGTCGAAAAGATAAAATGAAATAATGCCATTTACTTATTCACATGGATATTCAACTACTCGAAAAATCACATGAAATATCAATAACCACTTTCATAATGATGGAATGCATAATGCCAGACTATCATAACCACATAGCCAAGGCCTCATGCCAAGACTACAAATAAGATTTTGCCAAGGCCTCATGATCTTAAGCATAATGTCGAGGTGCTATAACGGGCTCCAACCATCGCTTACTAAGTCCAATGCATTCCTCATATTAAAAGTTTTAAACATAACATAAACATTCGTATTAAAACGAGCATACAAAATGTCAATACTTTATCCACAAACCATGAATGGTATAAAAATAGAACATCCATAGTCAAACATAACTCATTCGATACAATATGGAATATTGTATTGTATCGTATTAACCTCAATAGATAATAATGAAGGATATTTACATAGACAAAAATAATAATCAAAAAAAATTGAGAGAAATATCCCCCTTTTTCTTGAAATCATTTTAAAGTCACACCATTTGTCAAAAAGCCATTTAAAAATTGTTTTTTGAATCAAAGTGACCCATACCACTTTGAATCTTTTAAAAAGACTTTTAATTTTAAAACTTTAATGTTGAGATATAAAAATCCTTAAAACCATTTTTAAAACATGGACATTAATTGAGAAAGATTTAGAAGAATAAGACTTTAAAACATTTAAAAATGGTATTTTAGTTAGAGTTTCTACCCAAAAGAGAGACAAATTAATACGAATAATTGAGGTAATAAAAACATTGTAATATCATGAGAATAAAGGGATTCATGATATACTATGTCAAAGTACATTATATACAACACATAAAAGAGATTTGGGGTATAACAACAAAGAAGCCTCAATAGAATGTAAATTGAGATGAAATCTCTCATAAAGTCCGTATCCTTAGGTTAAGGATAAATCAACGACATAATTATGTGTGAAAATATAAATACACTAAATATTATTGGATATTCAGTGTAAAAAAATCAAAGGAAATTCCCACATATTCTAGTAAAAACAACACCAATGAATTGGATTTTTATCTCAACAAATCGAGATTGAGTAAAAATTACTCTTATCGAGTTCATACTGATGACTTGAGAATTTATAAATGGAGTGATTATGTGTATAAAAAGTATATCCACAGAAAGGGTAGTGGAAATTATGACATAATCAAATGAATAGTGATTCCACACATAATCATTGAGTAAAATAATCAATAAAGTATGTGTAAAGCCTAATGAGTGGGAATTTAAATTTAAAATTCCCTTATCGATTTGGTAACTTATGAAACATGAACCCATGAAAGAAGGGTCATAAAATGATGATGTAAATACCCATAAATTAATTTATATTACACAATGAATACAATCATGGTCAGTACACACACCACATGCAATAAATAATTGGTGAACAATGGAAATCTCACTGAATTAAAAGTGAGATAAGAAACCCCTTACTTTGTACTTTTTCCTTGGTCGACGGTAGGTTAACATCCTGTATAATGGTGAAATAATTTATATTGAATTATACAAGAATCATTTATATTAATATGATATCATATATGATCTTTTAACATTGATTTGTTAATAATATCTTAGTATTATCGTCATTTCGTGTGTTAACTTAATCATTTTCCTTTATATTATTTGTTACGTAAGCCGTGTTTGTTATGGATAGGTTGTATCTTATTCATATACAGAGTTATATCATGTCCTTAAACATTATTTTTAAATCATCAAATGATAATTATACTTGAATTGATACGATGGAGAATGAATCTCATCGCTTTCGTGGAGACGGTAGTCCGTACGTACGCACGAGCGACAATATCATTCTTTTGATGTTAAAATAATATATAATTGGATGTTATATCATATAGAAAGAATAATTAACATGTTATATTTATTATTTACATGAATTACACATCATTATTATACCCATCCAAATAATAATTTATTGAATGACAATTACACCACGACGTGGAGACGGTAAGCCATACGTACGCACGTATGGTGACATGTCATTCAAAGGATGAATGGAATAATGAATATGGTTGTACCATATTTATAATAATATTATAGTATATAGGATATACTGGATTCATTATTTTAGAATGGGAATAACAAAGAAATTAGAAGTTTAAGAATAAAAGAATTTGAAAAAGGGTGGTAAAAACATTACCTCTTCATCGGGTTCTTCCTTTTGATTTGATCAAAAGGGATCCCTAGGTTAGCATTATGATAAAACTAGGGCCTATAGGTTGTAGTGAGGAAAGTTTAGAGAGTATTTTGGTAGGGTTTGGCCGAACCAAAAGGCTTTGAAGGTGTGAAGTAATGAGAAGGGGGAGTGCCCTTTTATAAGAGGGGTGAGGGGCACCTTTGGGAAAAGCTAGAAATATTATTTTATAATAAATTCATATTCGGTTTATAATGGCTCCAAAGTGTATTATTTAAAGTTTAGGGTAGTGATAGGTCGAAAAACACTCAACCAATATAATTTAGACATGTTTGGGTCATTATATTAACAGTATGTTTAAGTATTAACTCTTAGATAATTAGTTTCACTTTTACAATGTATCTTTGTATTTTTATATTATATGGTTAATACACTTACTATATAAATCCAAGAGACCCCCAAGTGGTCCATTAATGATACACCTATCATGATATAAATCTCCTGTACGAACCTTATATTTTTAGGAATTTAATATCAATTAATAATATAATTTTTGTTTTAAAAACTCCATTATGTCATTTTGGACACTATTCAAAAATTGATTTTTGTGAAACTCATAAAAAGAATGATTACTTCGAAAAAAGTCAATTAAATAAATCATTATATGTCATATTAACCTATAAAATTAGTTTAAATCAATAAAAGTCTCCAATTATATATATTTGGGTATTTATAATATCAATTATTTTAATTTTTTACTATTATGGTAACTACTGCATCATCATTGTGTCATAAATAAATTAAATTATTTAATGTCTAAAAATTATAAATAAAATATCATTATGTAGGAAATCGTTTTATATTTCTAATGAATATTTACAATCGAATTTATATTATGTATCACCCAATATTAAAAATGATTTAGTAAATAAACTTTTATTTTAACTCTTTTAACTCTTCTTTGAATTAAATAATAATAATTGTTCTAATCTAATCCAAGTGGACCTAAATGATAATATTTTACTCCTAAGGTTTTTTGGGGTCGAGATACACTTGTCCAATAGAATTAGGATATGTGTTAGGGTAATATTAATATCATTTTTACCCTTAATTATCCTATTTACTTTTAACCGTGGTAAATAAAAGTAAAAAATTACTATTCACCAAAAATTATTTTCATCTCAATGAACCACATTTTACTGCTTTATATTAACCATGTATCTAGGATTTTCGATATTCCACTCACAGAAGTGGTAAAATTATGTTTTATGAAAAATTCAGTTTTTTAACTACCACTTAGTGGTTTCACTATTCATCAAAATATGAAAGTTTCCAGAAAAATACCAAAAATTAGGCCTAAGATATATTTGATATTATGAATTCAAAAATGATGTCTATTTTACCAAATTAAAAACATATCAGTTGCATTAATTAATTTAAAAATTAATTCCCATCGTCAAAACAAATAGCGTGTTTTTAAGAGAAAATAACTATCAAAAGATTGACACTAGTTTATGTCTGGATTAAAAGTTAAATCTCATCCAATGACCAACATCGTATTAAATGGTAAAAATATATTATAAATATACTTTAAAACCACTCAAATTAATAATTTATCACTATTAATTATTTCGATTAAAAAATGTTGTTTTTAATTAAAATTTAGTAATTTTCACTATTCATCAAAATATGAAAGTTATCCGAAAAGTACCAAAATTTCACACTAAGATAATTTCTATATTACGAATCCAAAAATGGAGTCCATTTCAATAGATAAAATGTATAAAATTTAAAATAGTAGGTATTACTATTCATAACGGCTAGTTTGATTGGTTGTGGTGTGTTAGAACTTGAAGGTGCGTACAACACACGCTACTGTATTATTCAGAGGGAAGCGTACCATGGAAGTTTGGGGTGTTACAAAAATAAATTCCTCTTCCTAGGGGAACTTGTACACCACTAAAACATTGGATGAAATCTCATGTTCTGTGGCTTACATTGAGGACCTGTTATTGGTAGGACCTACTAACCCTTCTTCTTGGGTGACTGATACCTTGGAATCCCATGATACACGTTTTTAACCTACATATCATCATATAACACAAAAATATTGATCCAAGAATCATTCTATAATGATTAATTCACCTAAACATCTAGAGGTTTGTATATGAATTATTCAATAGAAACGATCTCCCTTTACTGACCATAATGATGAAATAACACTCTGTGAGTGGCTCCCCACTTGGAAGCCGCATAAATCATCATCTCGAACTCCAAATCCTGTTTTAAAAACCTTAATGGCTTGTGTAGTGAATAAATATTGTAAGAAAAGAAGATGTAACATGTTTGAAAGAATATACCTCATGAGATGACTCAAGAAGGGAATTCAAAAAACAACCCATTGCTATATGATTCATGAACATTTATATTTTCCTAATAAAGTGTTTTCATGTAATGAGTTGAAAATCTGGTGTTCAGATTCCTGGTGTAATGATATGTTCTCTTCAACACCAACACTAGAGTATCTATCCTGAAATCCAAACTTGAGGCACATAACACTGTTTCCAAAAAACCAGTATCGTGGACACCTAGTCCTAAAGTTGAGCTAACCTCTCTTTAATATTACTCTTTCATCACCTATACTATTATGGAAAATGCCTTGATTTCCCCAAAACTCCCTCCGATAGGCTAGGGGCATACAACTATCATTGAGTAGGAATATCCCACAAATAGAAAATATTTTCTTATATACCTGTAAAAACACACACATCACCAAGACCAAAATGATTAAATATAAAAACACTATGTAAAAAAAGTTTTCATACATGATGATACCAACCACATAGTACAAAAGGTGAAAACAAGAATGTAAATGGGGTCAAAATGTAATCCCTAGAAAAGATACTGTCCGAAAAAGTGAATTCCGGAGTTTTGTAAACTCCTCCATAGAAAACCATACTTCAAGGTTAGGTGTATGGAAGGTGTGTAAATATGAGGGAGTGCACCTTGTCTTTCTGATATCCCCATGAATTTTCTAGACCTAGTCAACATAAAACTATTTCAGGGAATTGATCATCTATATAATACATGACACATGTGGGAAAAGCCCATGTTGGTGTGATAAAACCAATACTCAATAGCACACCTTGAAATCCCAACGGAATACCATAGGAGAAACCCCATGATAATGATACCACAAAAAATAGCACAATGGAAAGACCCCATTAAGAATATATAGTCAGATAAAAATTGTTAAATATATATATCACATTTAACATGAACATCCAAGTATACTCTTAATGTATTCCAATTCTCATGGACTCATCCATTTCCCACTACACAGTTCAGCTAGTATCACGTTTAGCTAAGGAGATCTCACTCCTCAAGCTATCTGATAGAATAACATTGAATTACTCCAAAAAAGGTACCCAAGACAACACTATTTACATTACACATTGTGTAGTTTCCCTGAGACATCTAGTCTTGTTAATACATGGAGTTTCGATATCACATGGAGTATTAGTAACTCATTGAGTATCGGTAACACATGGAGTGTTGGTTACATATAATTTAAAGATAAGTCATGCAGCCCCCATGTGACTTAGTAACCAAGTATCATCCATAAAAAAACACTAAAAACATCTCGAAGAAAACTCGACATTTCTAGTCAGATCGAGTGGAATGAATCTGATCTCGATACACAGATTGGGGGTAAACACCTAGGGGACACAACTGGGACAGATGGACCTATTAGAATAATTATCCTAGATTAGTGATAGCTGGTCATTTAAATATTGGTCAAACCATCTCTACAAACCCTATATAATGTACTGTAATGAGATGTGAGGAACGATTGGTTCTCTTGGTGCGATACATTCTCCAACCCAATCAGTCATCTATTGAAGCTAGGCTGAGACAACTCACATCAACAAATAGGTCATCCTCTATGGTAGGAATGTGATCCCACATCAAACCCTAAAAGGATAAGAAAATGTGTATTCTATAAACATCTATTGATCCATATAAAAACAAAGAAAGTCATCTAAAAATAGCTTCACCTTCTCAATAATCAAAAAATCACAAATTTCTCATTAATTTGATGTTATGTTTGAATAATATGGCTATTTTAGTGAAAAGGCCTGATCCGGGTACTATCCATGTCCGACTCGACCCAACCATACCAACCCGACCTGGTCCAGATCAAATCATATTAACCTATTAGGTTCAGCTGATTGGGCTTTCTATACCAGGTCCCAGGTCCCCTGTGGAATTTTTCTATGGTGGGCTCCATGTTGTTCCCTTCATCGTGTCCCCAATCGTCTGCCAGGGCACCGCTCTAGTCGCAGGATCCCTTGCTGCTTCATTAGAGTGCATTATTACTTTGTCTTCCACCTCCACCACTGAATGCCAGTGTCGGAAAATTGGTGTTCCCTTTTTTGGGCCACATGTTCACCTCCAATTCTCTTCTTTTCGAAAGGAAAACATGGATGTGATCCTTGGGTGACATTCTTCATCCCCAAGGGCTCAGATCAACAACATGATCCAATCCCTTGAAATATAACCCATTTAGTGATATATCCAGAACCACATTGGTCCATATACCACTATCTTTATTTCACCTCTTTCATTCCATGATAATCCCAGATATGTGATATCGAATCATTGTGCCAAGAATCTATTTTGCAACAATCGATCGATCATAAAATTTTGAGTTTAGGTCCAAACGAAGAATTCCCATGAAAAATGAAGAATGAGTGTAGAAAAGAATAAATCCACAAAGAGGAATGGTTCATGATCGATGTTCATATATATTGGGGTACATTTACATTATTACTACAATATAAATACAAAAAATAATCACAAGATCATTCTCTCATCAAAACATAACAAAGGTAAATCCAATATCGCAACAATAATCGATCTACGAGATAATATTATTGTTCATTTATCTTTTTTTGTTGTGCAATTCATGATAAGGGAAAAGAAATTAAAAAAAATTCCCTACCTTGATTTGGATCAATCAATGATGAAAAAAAATTGGTGTGTTGTTTCCATTAGTGAAGATCCTTTGAATCCGAGGAACATCATGGATTATCGATCCATGATCCACCACCATTTGTTAAGTTAGATTCTTCTCCTTTCCATAATTGAATTCCAAGATTATGGTGATGACACTAAGTCATTTGGAAATTGAATTTTGAACAAAAACACATTATTGTATGAAGAATAAAATATTTTTATAAAAATATTTTATGACTTTTACATCATAAAACTATCATTCACAATCAGTTGATGCCTACATATGTTAGGCAACACCTACGGAAAACACCCCCTTATGAACCCAAACATGGTCTCATTTTTCCATTCAAAGTTACCATTTATGAGTAATTAGTATATGAATATAAATTCATTTTATTTAATTATTTTTTACTGTAATTCTCATGATTTCTTTTTCTAGAGATGTCATATGATGGCCATGGTTAGGTTACGCCAATGGTAAGGCCATTGTTCTGAGATCAAATGTGCCCTAATATTTCTGATATGAGACACCACATAAATGTTATTTCTCATTAAAATAAAATTTTTGTGTGAATTCATTGAAAACCATAATAATTTTTATCGAATCATTCTGGGCACATTGGGCCTCAAAATCACATGTCATATCAGTGCTTGGTAATATAATTTTCCAAAAATAATTCCTAAAAATAAATTCATGAAAAAAAGTAATAAATGTAATTATATTTTTTCATTTCATACATTATTTTTATTAATTTTTTTATTAAAGGATTCAAAATATCATAATCCCTAGACAATTATTGATGAAAAATTGAGGTTAGTTATAAGTTGGATTACAAGTATTCTTAAATAAGTAACTCAAGATTTTTTTTATCATCAATGTTATTTTTAATCATTATTTTATTCCCTCTATAGTCTATGTTTTTTTCATCTTCTGAAACCAAGTATTAATAGATTACATATGGTTAACTTTCATCACCCAAGAGTATATATGGTCAAAATTTTCATCATAGGGGATCATGTTGGGTGTATTTAGTTGTCTGTTTTCTCTAGTAATTTTTCATACATTTGTCTTATATTCTACTCTACTTGTATCCTTTTTCATATTCAATTAAATATATGTCTTTTTATTATTACATTAATTTTTCAATGTTTTTTTAAACATAGAATAGAGCCAAAAATTTCCTAATTACCAAAGATTATTACTTGGATTTTGATATTCTTACTTATATGTCCTATATTAGTATTCAAGTTCCTCTTCCATGTTTATTTATAGATATGAATTTCTCGAAGTATATTCATTTCAATTGAGAATTAATTGGGGGAAAAAAGGAATCTGACACCATACTAACTATCATTCATGCATTATTACTTTTATCAAGTTGGTAATGTTCATTTTATAATTAGTTTATATTATACATTGATGTTTTAGGAAAAAGAGTTTTATTTTTTTATTTGATTCATATGTAATGTGAAATGATCTATTTTTCTGGAAAATTATGAGTGAGAAGCTATATACACCTTCAAGTTTCCAATATATTTCATGGTATGACAATGATCCATGATATTTTGTATGATACCATATTTCATGTGGCTAAATTGTTTCCCTTATTTGTCACTATTATGAAAAAATAGGTGTCTTGATTATCTACTTTTGTGTTCACAATACATGATACTATATTCTATTAAAATTTCCATAAATTTTTTTTTGATAAAACTTAATGTTTTTAGCCACCCCATTAATTCAATGCATTTTTCAATAACATATTAATGTGACAAAAACCATCATAAAATCATGTTAACCATTAATATCTTTAAAAACAATCATTATATCACTAATTTATTTTTCAATATTTGATTCATATTTTTGACTTTATTTATTAATCCCCAATTCCATTATTGGGCTTCACATTACATAAGCTACATAGAAGGAACTATACTAGTTTTCATTTATGCTGGGTGATCATTATCATTTTTATATTTACGATCATGAATGAAAAACAGTGATGAATGACATTTTCATAATTATGATTAAATTAAATAATAAAATGAATGATAAATATTCATATCTTCCTTTTAATTTTTAGTAAAATTACCTTTCTAATTTCATATATTAGGATTAGGTTAATTACCAATACCCAAATGCAAAGGTTTCCACTAAATCATAGACTATGCATTCAAAAAGCAAGATATTTAATATTTTCCTATTATTTATATTTCGACAATGGTATTTTCTCACTTACATTTTTTGGATTCTATTGCTGGTTGTGCTTTGTGTATTTTTCCAGGGAAGCTATTCTAATAATTAAAGAAATAGGTTTATTAGAATTTATCAACCAATTTATGAACTTAACTATAGGTAGTTGATAATTTTTACTTTTTCAATTCATTAGGCATGTTGATCTATTTTTAGATTAGAAAATAAAACATTATGGTATGTCAATTTTTGCCATTACAAGTGACTGATTTTCACTAAAACAAGAGTTATGGATTTATGTTCTATTGTCACAATGCCTATTTATCGTATCACGTAACATAATATATTTAAAATTTTGATAACATGTTGTATCTTCAGGTTCATTAAATTATTTTTAAAACACTATTTACAAATTTTTCCAAATGATTTCTGGGAAAGTAAACATTCTCTGATGTTCATAGTATGATTTTACTGAGTATGTATTATATATATATATATATTAATAAATGAACATGAAAATGAAACCATAAGTATCCTTGTCAATATTTCCAAATACTTATTCATATTAATGTAGATATGCCTTTTATGGCCCACTTACATTATTCCATTGATTATCATTTAATGTGTTCTATATTAATAAGTTTTTATTATATTCTTGATTGTATATATTAATTATCTTGGATGATTGATATTAAACAAATATTAAATTTACAAAAAGTATCATCAATGTATTGAATAATTATTATATATTGGATAAAAAATCCTAAATTTTCAAAAGGAAATCATTTACCTTGTACAAAATATCATCTTTTTAATCCCTTTCCAGAATTTTATTTTTTAACTTATATTCAACCACATATTTATTTCAGTAATCAGTAAATGATATAATGAACATTATTTTGAAATTTAGCGTATTGATTATAATTGTATAATCTATACAATTACGATCCTGGGGGAACTAGTCTTTTGAGATAAGGTTAGATGTTACCATTACTGAAATGAAGGATATTCAACTCCAAGAAAAGGAACACACATGATTGTTCTAGTGGGAGAAATAAATTAGACATGATTCAGAGGAATATAAGATCAATTAATGAACATAATATTTGGATGGAGGAATTTCCTTAATTGGTGGATAGATCAAATGTAGCAAGGAGGAGAGACCCACTCCCTTGGAGATTTAATTTTAATGTCAAAATTAATGATGCACTGTAACTACATGTAGAGGAATTTTTTTAGATTATTTGACCCTCATTTTATTGAATTTATTTGATAATAGATGTATATACTCCTATTAATGATTATTTATTTAAGAGTTTGTGGAAATAGAAGGATGAATGTTTTTTCCTGTACATGACATACTGTGGTCGGAATATAATTGGGTCTGAAAAGATGAAATTAATGCTTATAGTTGATTATTGATAGACTTTTTGGGATGTTTGGTATTAATTTGTATCTAAAATTTTCATATCTGGTCTCATCAATTATCTTTATAGGGGTCTAATTCCATGAAATTATGAGTTATTATTTACACAAACTCTTATTTCCATTTCTATATTTAGGTTTTCAAAAGAAAAATGTAATTTAAAATTATGTGTGTGCATATGTGGATTTGAAATTAAAATGATCAAATTGGGAAGTTTCATGGGATTGGTACTAGTCATTAAGAAATTGTTATTTTTTAATATAGATACTCATATAATTTTTATGATGTCAACTGTAATTTTTAGAAGGGTTCAAAAATTTTTTTGCCAAAAAACCAATATTTTATTAATAAATATCAATTTTATTTTATATGTGAAATTTAATTTATTTAGAAAATTATTTTGAAAAAATGAAGAAAAAAATGTAATCAGAATGTCAAAATTAACCAATGGTGAATTTTTCATACATTTCTGAGATGGTCAAATGTTCAGTTGAAAATTAAAAACTATATATATATATACATTGTGTATTAAGACATCTTAATGACTCAAAATTAGTTTATAAAATATTATAAATCATCTCCAAAACCAAATTTTTTTTATCCATAAAAATATGTTGATTATATGTGTAACGCCCCCACCCTAGTTACCAAGAGTCGGTGCATTATTACATAACATTGGCATGATCACAAGAAAGATCAAATCTTGAAAGATCGATTGGTTTAGTAGCCTTGGAAACAGTAGATATATTCCTGATGTTTTACATTACATCATATAAATAAAAACTACAACAACATAGTGTCCCTATTCCACACTCTTATCCCCCCATACTATCCTTGCTGGTCATTCATAATTTACTTCTTCACATCCTGGGAAAAATAAAACATAGAAAAGTGGTGAGCTCAAATGCCCAGTAAGGATAACAATAAAGCAGAAACTTTTGTAAATAATAATAAACAATTAAGGCAAGGTATAACTAAAACAAAAGCCTTTTAAACTTGAAATTAAACATAGTATGGTAAAAATAAAATGAAATAATTCCATTTACTTATTCACATGGATATTCTACTAATCGAATAATCACATGAAATATCAATTACCACTATCATAATGATAGAATGCATAATGCTAGACTATTATAACCACATAACCAAGGCCTCGTGCCAAGACTACAAATAAGATTTTGCCAAGGCCTTGTGCCAAGACACTATTTTGTCTCATGAGACCTACTGATGCATCGAGGATCTATAGCGGCTTCCACCCGTCACATATTAAGTCCAATGCATTCCCATATGAAAAGTTTTAAACATAACATAAACATTCGTATTAAAACTAGCATACGAAATGTCAATACTTTCACCATAAACTATGAACGGTATAAAAACAGCACATCCATAGTCAAACATATCACAAAACCTTCAATACAATATAGAAGTTTTGTATCATAATAAATCAACATCAAATAAGTGTAAAATCCATCAAAGGATGATGACATAGATGAAATCAAAACGCTTTTTAGAGAAATATATCTTTCTATTTTGAAATAATTTAAGAGTCATATATTTATGAAATAAAACATTTTCTTTGAAAATATTCTTATAAGATTGTAAGGGAAGCTTCGACGATTTTATAATGGTGGAAAATAATCGCACCTTCTGTATAAGTTAAAAAAACATTCTTACCTTAATTATGTCGAAACGGTTAAAAAGCACCTTGTTTGGAAAATGACGGAAAGATTCATTTATAAACCACTTATAAAAAGTCATACAAGGGTATAAATTACTTTAACCCATATTCTTGTAAATAGTAAAAATATTTTGAAATATATTTTTAAGAAACATGGATGTGGATGATAAAGAGATCCCAGTAGATTATTACATATAAACAACCTCGAATAATGAAGAGATTGAGAAATAAACCCTTACCTTGTACTTTTCCTTGGATGAGGGTAGGTTAAACTCCTGTATAATGGCTAAATAATTGTTATTAAATTATACAAGAATCATATATGTTAATATGATATCATATATGATCTTTTAACTTTTCTTTGTAAATAATATCTTAGTATTTTCGTCGTTTCGGGTGTTAACATACTCGTTTTCATTTATATATTTTGTTACATAAGCAATGTTTTTCAGGGATAGGTTGTATATTATTCATATCCATAATTATATCAAGTCATTAAACATTATTTTGAAATCATAAAATTATAATTATACTTGAATGGATACGATGGAGAATGAATCTCATCGCGTTCGTGGAGACGGTAGTCCGTACGTACACACGAGCGAAAATATCATTATTTTGATATTAAAATAATATATAATTGGATAGTATATAATATATAAAGAATAATTATCATGTTATATTTATTATTTACATGAGTTACACATCATTATTATACCCATCCAAATAATAATATATTGAATAACAATTACACCACGACGTGGAGACGGTAAGCCGTACGTACGCACATATGGTGACATGTTATTCAAAGGATGGATAGAATATTGAATATGGTTGTACCATATTTATAATAAAATCAAAGTATATATATGATACTGGAGTTATTATTTTAGAATGGTAACAACAAAGGAAGAAAAAGTGGAAGAAGAAAGGAACTTGGAAAAGGGTGGTGAAATCGTTACCTCTTTTTCGGGTTCTTCCTTTTGTTTTGATCAAAAGGGCTCTTTAGGTTGGCTTTCTGATCAAAATAAGGCCTCTAGGTTTTCATGAGGGAAGTTGGGAGAGTATTTGGGCAGAGTTTGGCCGAACCAAAAGGCTTTGAAGGTGTGAAGAAATGAGAAGGAAGAGTACCCTTTTATAAGAGGGGTGAGGGGCACCTTTGGAAAAGCTAGAAATATTATTTTATAATAAATTCATATTCGATTTATAATGGCTCCAAAGTTGTTTATTCAAATCTTAAGGTGGGGATAGGTCGAAAACCATTCAACCAATATAATTTAGATAGGTTTGGGGTAGTATATTAATCTTATCTTTTAGATTTAACTCTTAGTTAATTAGTTTGACATTTACCATGTCACTTTGTATTTTTATATTATATAGTTAATAAACTTACTATATACATCCAAGAGACCCCCAAATGATTCATTAATGATACACCTATCATTATATAAGTCTCTTGGAAGAAGATTAGATTTTTAGGAATTTAATATCAATTAATAATATAATATTTATTTTAAAAACTCTTTTATGTCAATTTTGACACTATTCAATAGTTGATTTTTGGGAAACTTATAAAAGAATTATTAATTCAAAAAAAGTCAATTAAATCAGTAATAATATGTCATATTATCCTAGAAAATTAGTATAATTCATTAAAAGTATCAAATTATATTTATTTTGGTATTTATAATATCAATTATTTTAATTTTTCACTATTATGGCAATTACTGCATCATCATTGTGTCATAAGTAAATTAAATTATATAATGTCTAAAAATCATAAATAAAATATCATTTTGTAGGAAATCATTTTATCTTTCTAATGAATATTTATAGTTGAATATCCAACATATATAACCCTATGTAAAAATTGTTTTTCTAAAAGATATATGCTTGTGTCATTTTTGTATTCATTTTAACTTAATTAAAATAAAGTGTCCCTATCACTTACAAGTGGCACCATGGGGTCCCAAAATCGACCCAAAGATGTCCATGCTCGAACATGTATCAACCAATAAGGTTAGGACACGTTTTAGTGTAATTGTTTATTATTATAATATTATTTTTAACCCTTATTTACCAGATTTACCCTTTAACCATGGTAAATAAAATATTTACCGAAGTAATTAATCAAAATGTACAAAAATAAAATTTAACTATTTAAACAATTTTAACATCCTGATTCCAAATATGGAATCCATTTTTCCAAATTCAAAACACAGAAGTGGCATAAATTAATTTATAATTAATTCCTGCTTCAAAAGAAAAGGTGTTTTTAAAGATATAATAACTATAAAAAGATTGATACTTGTTTATGTTCGGTTTAATTGTGAAATTATGTACAATGAACAAAATTTTAGTAAATGGTAAAAATATATTCTAAATATACCTTAAAACCACACAAATTCATAATTTTTCAATATAAATTATTTCGATTAAAAATGTTTTTTTTAATTAAAATTTAGTAATTTTCACTAATCATGAAAATATTAATGTTATCAGAAAAGTACCAAAATTTCACCTTAGGATAAATTCGATATTCCGAATCAAAAAATGAAGTCCATTTTGAAATATAAAATATATATAATTTCAAAAAGTAGGTATTACTATTTAGAACGGCTAGTCTGATTAGTTATTGTGTGTTAGAGCTCGATGTTGCATACAACACATGCTATCACATTATTCAAAGAGAAGCGTACCGTAGAAGCTTGGGGTGTTACATTCTCCCCTCCTTCAAATAATTTTGTCCTAGAAATTTCTAGAATATTATCGCATGAAAAGACTTGGGTGGTTCATCATCATAAGTTCCTCGGGTTCCCACATTGCCTCTTCCATCTTATGGTTTCTCCACAAAACCTTTACCAGACGCATCATCCAGTTTCTCAGTACTTGTTCTCTTGTATCAAGAATCCTGACGGGCTCTTCACAATATGACAGATCGGGTTCCAATTCTAATTCTTCATAGGTGAGTACATGTGTTGGTCCATGCATGAATTTCTTCAACAGAGATACGTGGAACACATCGTGATCTTTGGAGAGACTTGGCAGCATTGCCAATCGGTAAGCTACAGCCCCAATTCATTCTAGAAAATCGAAAGGTCCGATGTACCTGGGACTCAATTTACCTTTCTCACCAAAATGTATGACTCCCTTCCATTCCATATTTGATACTTCATCATCTTCCTTCGTATTTTGAATCAATGACCACCATTGATCAACATCTCCAGTGAGGCGGTAAACTGCCATGATAACTTTTTCCCTTTCACTACTCCCCAAAGCCTGAAATATTTTCTCTACGGAAAATATCAATTTCTCAGCTACTAAGGGATTTGTACTCCCATTGAACGTTGGTGGTTTTTGCCTAATGAAGCGATCTAACATTGATCCTCCACGCTGCGGATCAGGGGGCTCCATACGGGTATGGTAATTATTCATAACCTGAGTAAGTTGTCCCAGTATGGTGATTAGCTAATCGGCACCGGTCGCATCACCAGCTCCACTATAATTATCTTGAGTAGGAGGAAAATCCCTACATGGAGTGCGTGCATTGATACAGTTTCCATTTCTTCCACTAGGTTCCATTTCTAAACAATAGTATAAACTAGATCAGTTTATGAATCAAAATACATAATCCCATACTTATAAAAAACTTAACATAAATTGAACTATTTATGGATATAATCCATAATCATAAAAATGTTTTCTTTGAGGAAGTATATACTCATAAGCCCTTCATAATGATTTTTAAAGAAAATGAGAGTTATCCTAAGCATATCCCCCGGGAGTGTCATACCCAAGAGTACAACAAGGCCCGTTGTCATGCACCAGTTTCCGTTCGAGTCTAGCTCAAAGCGATGTTTTTGGGTTTTACCCCTAGGTACATCTGTGCCAGAGCCGCCTCTACGTGCTCGTATGCAGACAGTTATGTATTGATCAGAAAACTCACAAAATCTCTACAATACCAAAATTCTAGGAATTTATTGTATACTAATCCTTAAAGTTCATCTTAGGTCTACGTGCTCTAATCAGAGTTTATCTAAATCTAGCTTCCAAGGATTGTACTAAACTTCCTCTGATACCAACTGTAACGCCCCGACCCCAGTTACCTAGTTTCGGTTCATTATTACATAACATTGGCATGATCACAAGAAAGATCAAATCTCGAAATACCGATTGGTTTAGTAGCCTTGTAAACACTAGATATATTCCTGAAGTTTTACACTACATCATAAAAAAGAAAACTACAACAACATAGTATCCATATTCCTCAATCTTATCCCTTCATACTATCCCTACAGGTCATTCATAATTTACTTCTTCGCATTATCGGAATAATAAAACATAGAAAAGGGGTGAGCTCAAATGCCCAGTAAGGATAAGAATAAAGCAGAATCTTTCGTAAATAAGAATAAACAATTAAGGAAATGTATAACTAAAATAGAAGCCTTTTAAACATGAACTTCAAAATAGTATGGAAAAAATAAAATGAAATAATGCCATTTACTTATTCACATGGATATTCTACTAATCGAATAATCACATGCAATATCAATTACCACTTTCATAATGTTGGAATTCATAATGCCAGACTATCATAACCACAAAGCCACGACCTCATGCCATGACTACAAATAAGATTTTTCAAAGGCCTTGTGCCAAGACAGTAGTTTGTCTCATGAGACCTACCGATGCATCGAGGAGCTATAGCAGGCTCCACCCGTCAAATATTAAGTCCAATGCATTCCCATATAAAAAGGTTTAAACATAACAAAAACATTCGTATTAAAACTAGCATAAGAAATGTCAATACTTTCACCATAAACTATGAACGGTATAAAAATAGAACATCCACAGTCAAACATATCACAAAACCTTCAATAAAATATATAAGTTTTGTATCATAATAAATCAACTTCAAATAATAGTAAAATCCATCAAAGGATGTTGAAATAGATGAAATCAAAAATCTTTTTAGAGAAATATATCTTTCTATTTTGAAATCATTTAAAAGTCATTTATTTCTAAAATAAAAAAAATTATTTGAAAATATTAATATAATATTGTAAGGGAAGCTTCGACGATTTTATAACGGCGGAAAATAATCGCACCTACCGTATAAGTTAAAAAACATTCTTACCTTAATTCTGTCGAAAAGGTTAAAAAGCACCTTGTTTGGAAAACGACGGAACGATTCCTTTATAAAACACTTATAAAAAGTCAAAAAAGGCTATAAATGTCTTTAACCTATATTATTGTAAATAGTAAAAAAAATTTGAAATACATTTTTAAGAACCATGGATGTGGATGATAAATAGATCCCAGTAGATTATTACGTATAAACAACCTCGAATAATGAAGAGATTGCGAAATAAACCCATACCTTGAACTTTTCCTTGGTTGTGGGTAGGTTAACCTCCTGTATAATGGCGAAATAATTGTTATTAAATTATACAAAAATCATATATATTAATATGATATCATATATGATCTTTTAACATTGCTTTGTTAATAATATCTTAGTATTATCGTCGTTTCGGGTGTTAACTTACTCGTTTTCTTTTATATGTTTTGTTACGTAATCCATGTTTTTCATGGATAGGTTGTATCTTATTCATATCCAGAATGATATAAAGTCATTTAAAATTATATTTAAATCATAAAATGATAATTATACTAGAATGGATATGATGGAGAATGAATCTCATCGCGTTCGTGGAGACGATAGTCCGTACGTACACACGAGCGACAATATCATTCTTTTGATATTAAAATAATATATAATTGAATAGTATATCATATATAATGAATCATTATCATGTTATATTTATTATTTACATGAGTTACACATCATTATTATACCCACCCAAATAATAATATATTGAATAACAATTACACCACGATGTGGAGACGGTAAGCCGTACGTACACACGCATGGTGACATGTTATTGAAAGGATAGATAGAATACTGAATATGGTTGTACCATATTTATAATAACATCAAAGTACATATATGATACTGGATTTATTATTTTAGAATGGTAACAACAAATGAAGAAGAAGTGGAAGAAGAAACGAACTTGGAAAAGGGTGGTGAAATCATTACCTCTTCTTCGGGTTCTTCCTTTTGATTTGATCAAAAGGGCTCCTTAGGTTGGATTTATGATCAAACTAAAGCCTCTAGGTTGTATTGAGGTATGTTGGGAGAGTATTTGGGCAGATTTTGGCCGAACCAAAAGGATTTGACGGTGTGAAGAAATGAGAAGGAAGAGTGCCCTTTTATAAGAGGGGTGAGGGGCACCTTTGGAAAAGCTAGAAAAATTATTTTATAATTAATTCATATTCGGTTTCTAATGGCTCCAAAGTTGATTATTAAAAGGTTAAGGTGTGGATAGGTCGAGAAACATTCAAAAAATAGAATTTAGATAGGTTTGGGTTACTATATTAACCTTATCTTTTAGTTTTAACTATTAGTTAATTAGTTTGACATTTAACATGTCACTTTGCATTTTTATATTATATAGTTAATAAACATACTATATACATCCAAGAGACCACAAAATAGTCCATTAATGATACACCTATCATGATATAAGTCTCTTGGCCGAACTTTAGTTTTTTGGGAATTTAATATCAATTAATAATATAATATTTGTTTTAAAAACTCTTTTATGTCAATTTTTACACTATTCAATAGTTGATTTTTGTGAAACTTATAAAAAAATAATTACTTCTAACAAAGTAAATTAAATCAATACTAATATGTCATATTATCCTATAAAATTAGTGTAATTCATTAAAAGTCTCAGATTATATTTATTTGGGTATTTTTAATATCAATTAATTTAATTTTTCACTATTATCTTAATTACTACATCATCATTGTGTCACAAATAAATTAAATTATTTAATGTCTAAAAATTATAAATAAAATATAATTATGTAGGATATCTTTTTAGATTTCTAATTAATATTTATAGTCTAAAATCCAACATATATAACCCTATGTATTTTTTTTTCTAAATGATATATGCTTGTGTCATTTTTGTATTCATTTTAACTTAATTAAAATAAAGTGTCCCTATCACTTACAAGTGGCACCATGGGGTCCCAAAATCGACCCAAAGATGCCCATGGTCGAACATGTATCAACAAATAAGGTTAGGATACGTTTTAGGGTAATTTTTTATTACTATAATATTATTTTTAACCCTTATTTACCGGATTTATCCTTTAACCATGGTAAATAAAATATTTACCGAAATAATTATTCAAAATATCTAAAAATAAAAGTTACCAATTTACACAATTTAAAAATCCTGATTCCAAATATGGAATCTATTTTTCCAAATTCAAAACACAGAAGTGGCAGAAATTAATTAAAAATTAATTCCCGCTGTCAAAACAAAAAGCGTGTTTTTAAGATATAATAACTATCAAAAGATTGATACTTGTTTATGTTCGGTTTAATTGTGAAATTATGTCCAATGACCAACATTGTATTAAATTTTAAAAATATATTCTAAATATACTTTAAAACCACTCAAATTCATAATTTATCAATATAAATTATTTCGATTAAAAAAGTTGTTTTTAATTAAAATTTAGAAATTTTCACTATTCATCAAAATATTAAAGTTATCCGAAAAGTACCAAAATTTCACCTTAGGCTAAATTCGATATTCTGAATCCAAAAATGAAGTCCATTTTGAAATATAAAATATATATAATTTCAAAAGGTAGGTATTACTATTCATAACGGCTAGTTTGATTAGTTATGGTGTGTTAGAACTCGGTGTTGCGTACAACAAACGCTATCACATTATTCAAAGCGAAGTGTACCATAGAAGCTTGGGGTGTTACAAAATGTTTTTTTTGTTAATTTTATAAATCCATTAGAAATCATTCAATATAGATAATAAATTTTTAGGTTTTACAATTAATTCATTAAGAGTATGACTCACCACCATAGAAGAAAGGACATTATTTAAATAATTTAGTACATTGGAAATATAAATTAATTATAACCAATCTAATTTGGAGGAACCAATTGAAAAAAAATCCTTGGGTAGGTTTTTAAATTGTGATATTTTATTATGAAGTGACAAAACATAAATAATAATGAAATTTCCCTCTTTTCCAATATAAACACACTCAATATCCCATTTCTCTTCACTCAATATCTATGGTGAACCTACATACTCATTCCTAAATTATTTAGAGTCCTCCAAAGGTGCCCCAATGATCTCATAAATCCCCACATAAGCAAATGGTGTCACCCCCTCATGTATGGGATTTCTCTCTTCTCATTTACATTCAAGAACCTCTTTTATTGTATGATCATTTGTTTAAATTTTTTGTTATTTGCGTATGTTTTCCTAAATATCCCATGCATTCCATTTTATGTATAAATAATTTGAGACCCCATTATATCTCATTAACCCCTCCTATTAATCATTATGAACATATGTTACCATTCCAAAATTTAGTAAGGGATCTTTTACATTCTCCTATTTCATTAAATATATTCATTAATATATTTCATTTATAAACATTAAATTATGATGTGGTATGTTATTACATATCCCCATTTGTAATTCCCTAACCCATGTTACCCAGAGTTGGGAATTAATATATAAAATTCGAATGATACAAGGAATCATGTCTTGAAAGACCTATCAGTTTAGTATTATTGGAAACAACATACATACATATGAACATCTTTACAACTTCAAAAGAAATACAACACTAATTTTTTCAATTTGAAAACCCAAGACACCTATATTATTCCTACAAGTCACTCAAAAAAAACATATTCTTATCTTTGAAAATGAAACATAAGAAAGGGGTGAGCTCAAACGCTCAAAAAGGGTAAGCAATATAGAGAAAGATAACAAAAACATTAGTTAGGATGAAAAATTAAAAACACTTGCCTTTACAATTAATAAACCTGAAAATTTTATGGAAGGAATATTAATAGAGAAAATAATTCCACAATAAATCATAGTCATGGGAATGATACTAGTCTAATAACCACATGAACCATCATTATTATTTTTATAATGTGGGAATGTAACATGTCGGACATTCGGAATAATCTTGTCAAGGCATTGGCAAAGACATCTAAAAGTAATTTAGGCCATAGCCAAAACCGTATATCAAATTTGGAAAGTCCTCAGCCTATTCAATGTTTAATTATCTCATTAAACATAATGATGCACTGATGATCTATAGCGGGCTCCACCCATCACTTACTAAGTCCAATGCATTACTCATATCAAATAGATGAAAAATAACATTAACATTTGTATTAAAAATAGAATATGAAATGTCAATAATTTAACCATAAAACATGAATGGTATAAAAATAACACATACATATTAAAAAATATCACAAAATATCACAAAACCATCAATAACATATGGATGATTTTTATCATAATAAATCAACTTCAAAAAAGTTTATAATTCATCAAAGGATGTTGACATAGATGAAATGAATCCTATTTGAACGAAATAAATAATTATATTTTGAACCCATTTAAGAGTCACATTATTCTAAAATAAAACATTTATTTTGAAAATATTATTATAATCATGTATGGGAAGCTGGGATGTTGTTATAATGGCAGAAAATAGCCGCACCTACCGTATATTTTAAGAAAACATTCTTACTTTAAATTTGTTGAAAATGTTATAAAGTACCTTGTTTGGAAAATGAAATAAATATTCCTTTCAAATCATATAAGGTCAAATATGGTTATAAATGAATTCCAACCATAGTATAGTAAATATTAAAAAAAATTTGAAATACATTTTTATGAAAACATGGATGTGGATGATAAATAGGTCCCTGTAGATTTTTACATAAAAACAACATTATATAATACAGAGATGGTGAAATTAAGACTTTCCTTGTAATTTTACTTGGTCAAGTATATATAATCTCTTTTATAATAGTTAAATAATTGTTATTAAATTATAAAATAACTATATACATAAATATGATATCATATATTATCATCTAATATTGCTTCCTTAATAATATTTCAGTAGTGTCATCGTTTTGGGTGTTACCTAATTTGTTTTCCATTATATGATTTGTCACATAAGTAATGTTTGTTATATATATGATGTATTTGCTTCATATGAAAAATTATATTATGTTCATAAGAAATATTTTCAGTCATAAAATGAAATTTATTCTTGAATGGTTATGATGGGGAAATGAATCTTATCGCGTTTGTGGAGACGGTAATTCGTACGTACGCACAAGCGACAATGTCATTATATTGATGGATAAATCTTATGTAATTAGATATTATATCATATATATAGTATAATTAACATGTTATATTTATTATTTACCTTATTTATACTTTTTATTATAGACATCCAAATAATGCAGTGTTTGAATAACAAACTACAACACGACGTGGAGATGGTAAGTTGTACGTACGCATGTAAGGTGACTTTTTCATGTATAGGATGGATAGAATAATGATTATTTTTGTAACATACTTATAATAACATCACATAATGTATAAGGTACTTGGTTTATTATTTTTGTATGGAAACAACAATGAAAGAGGAAGTGGAAGAAGAAATGAATTTGAAAGATGTGAGGAAATATTTACCACTTCTTCGGGTTCTTCAATTTGAATTGTTCAAAAGGAATATGTATATTGGATTTCAGACCCTAGGATGGCCTCTATGATTAATGGTGTAATGTAGGTAGGTTATTTGGGTAGAGTTTGTATGAGCCTAATGGCTTTGGATGTGTGATTTTCAGAGAATGGGAAGTGCCCATTTATAAAAGAGGTGAGGTTCACTTTTGGAAAAGATTCAAATATTATATTATGATAAGATATTTTTTGGTTTCATGTGGCTGAAAAATGATTTATTTAGAGTCTATGGTGGGTATGGGGCGAAAAACTCTCAAAACATAGGTTTTAGACAGTTCTAATTAATCATATTAACATTATCTTTTAGATTTAACTCTTAGTTAAATAGTTTTATATTTACCATGTCTCATTGTATTTTTATATTACAATGTTAATAAAAAAACTACAAACATCCACGAGAACACCAAGTGGTTATTTATTAATATATATATCCTTATCAATGTATTTTTTTGGAAACCTATATTTTTTATTGTTGTTATATCTATTAATAATATAGTATTTTTTTTTAAACACAATTATGTCATTTTTTACACTATTTAGAATTTTATTTTTTTGAAAGCCATTAAAAAATAATAACTTAGAATAAAATATATTTAACCAACCATAACATGACATGTTAACCTACAAAATTAGTATAATTCATCATAAGCCAAAATTTACATTTATTTGGATATTTATAATACAAATTATTTTAATATTTCATTACTAAGGTAATTATTGAATCATCATTGCGTCATAAATAAATTAACATATTTAATATATAAAAATTAAAAATAATACACCATTATGTAGGAAATATTTTTATCTTTCTAATAAATATTTATAATTGAATTTATATTTTTTGTAACCAAATATTAAAAATGGTTTAGTTATTATAAATTGATTTTAACACTTTTATCTTTTCTTTAAATAAAATAATAATAAATGTACTAATCTAATTAAAGTGGACCGAATGGGGTTATATTTTATTCCTAAGTTTTTTGGTCGAATTATACTTATCTAATAGAATTAGGACATGTGTTTGGGTAACTATGATTACATTTTTACCCTTAATTACACTATTTACTTTTAACTCTACTATATAAAAGTCAAAAGTTAGTTTTCACCAAAAATTATTTTCATCTTCTAGAACCACATTTTACATACCAATATTAACTGGGTATCTCATATTTTTAAGATTCAACTCACAAAATTAGTAAAAATATGTTTTACGCAAATTTGTAAATTCTCTATGGAGGTGGGTAAAAGACGGAAAAAAGTTTTTAAAAAATTATATAACTAAACATATTATAAAATGACTCCAATTACATTGAAAATATATATAAGTATTGTGTATCTTTTTTTACCTAAAATAAATTTTATTATAATAAATATTTTTTAAATAAAAATTCGGTTTTAACCAATATTGCAGTGTTTTTTACTATTCATCATAAAATTTCATGTTTTCAGGAGAATACCAAAAGTTCACCCTATACTAATTTCGATATTCCAAATTAAATAATGATGTCCATTTTGAAAAATAAAATTAATAAAATTTAAAAAATGGGCTATTACAATTCAAAAAGTCTAGTTTGGTTGGACGTGATGTGTTAAAACATCAAAGTTGTGTACAATAGAGGCAATTACATTATTCAAAGTGAAAAATACATAGGAAGCTCAGGGTGTTACATTATTCCCTCCATAAAATTATTTTTTTCCTCTAAATTTCTAGAATACTTCCTAAAAATGATTTTGTTTGTTCCTCATCATATGACCCTCTAGTTTTCACGTTGCATATTTCGTCTTATGGTTTCTCCATCGAACATTTACCAGATGAGTCGTCTGGTTTCATAGCACCCGTTCCAATGTATGATGAATATTGACTGGCACTACAGAATAAGACATATCAGGTTCCAGTTCAATTTCTTCAAAGGTGAGTACATGCGTTGAGTTAGACAAGTATTTTCTCACAATGATATGTGGAACACATCATGAAATTGGTAGAGACATGGAGGCATTTCCAAACGATAAGCTAAAAATCCAATTCATTCAAGAATTTTGAATAGAATAGTGTAACTTGGACTCAATTTACCTTTCTTACCAAAACGTATAACACCCTTCTATTTAGAATTCGTCGAAAAAAAACATGGTCTCCTACTTGAAATTACTAGACCTTCCTTTAGTTATCAGTATAGCTCTTTTGCATTCTTTGGGCTGTATTGATGTGGGATTGGATAATCTTCACATTTTCCATTTTTTTCAACATGTTGTGGGCCTACGTTTTTTCATTCACCAAAATCATCCCAATAAGTTGGTGTGTGACATCACTTTCCATATAACGCTTCATACAGTGTCATCTGAATAGTGGAATTGATGCTATGGTTATAGGAAAATTCAAAGAGAGCTAAATATTGATCCCCCATACCATGAATTTCATGTGAGAATGATCTCATCATGTCTTCTATGTTTTGAATAATACGTTCTGATTGTCCATCGATTTCATGGTAGTAGGTAGTGCTCAAATGAAGTTCAGTATCCAGGGTTTCTAAGGGCTTTTCTAGAATCTTGATGTAAAATGGGGATCTCGAACAGAAAAAAATTGTTTGGGGTACTCCATGATTTTTTACAACCTTATTAATATATAGTCTTTCCATACGTTCAAGTGGTAAATCTTCTCTTATAGCAAGAAAATGTGCTGACATGGTAAGAAAATCAACAATGAACCACATTTCATCATTCCTTCTAGGATTATTTAGTAGCCCTATATCAATGCCCATCGTAATATTATACCATTTCCACTTTGGTATGGGAAAATGTTTCATGGATCGTCTAGGTTGTTACCTTCTAGCTTTCATATATTGAAAACCCATACATCTTGACAAAAAATCAGCAATCTCCATCTTCATGTTATCCCACCCAATTTTTTTTCAACTCTCTATACATCATGGTGATACCAGGGTGTAGAGAGAAATTGGAGATATTAGAATCATCCAACAATTACTTTTTTAGATCAGGAATGTTAGGAACACAATTTATCTTCTCAAATTTAAAAATTCCATCTTCATATATGAAGTCACTCAATATCCCATCATTCACAGCTTTATTCTTCTTTTGAAACTACTCATCATTAGTTTGGGAACCCTTTTCCCTTTCATGTGTAGATGGTTTGGAAGAATTTGAAAAATTATTGATGTTTCACCATCCATGATTATTCCCATATCCATCATTACTTGTTCTATTAAAATATGATTCCTTTAAACTATCATCTTGTTCAAAACGCCATGGTTCTTTCTACTCAATGCATCTACAACCTTATTTTCCTTCCCCAGGTGGTAGTGTACAGTATAATCACAATCCTTGAGAATTTCATTCCATTATCTTTACCTCATGTTGAGTTTTTTTAGACAAAATATACTTCACACTCGTGTGATCAGTATAAATCTCACATTTTTCACCATTAATATAGTGTCCCCATTTTTTCAGAGCTAGGATTAGATCTTTTAACTCAATATCATGAGTAGGATAGTTTTTCTCCTAATGTTTTAGCTGTCGTGATTCATATGAAATAACTCTATCATTCTTCAAAATGAAACCACCAAGTCATTTCATTGAAGAATCACTATAAATAACAAACCCATCATTCCCTGATGGTAGTGTCAAGATAAGAGCATTAAGTAATCTTTTATTCAGTTATTCAAAACATTCATCAAACTATTTTTTCCAAATAAATTTAACCCCCTTAGTTTGGAGCTTGTTTAATGGGTTAACCTACCAGGAAAAATTCTAGATGAAATGTTGATAATAACCTACTAAACAAATAAAATATTGTACCTTAGTTCTACTTGTTGGTGCAGGCTATTCATGGATTGCCTTGGTCTTGGAAAGATCAAAAGAGATTCCATCCTTAGAGGCAATATGGCCAAGAAAAAAAATCTACTGAATCCATAATTCACACTTTCTAAACATTCCATATAATTCATTTATTCTAAGAGACTTTAATATAACGCGTATGTGAATTTCAAGATCATCATAGCTTTTGGATTATACTAACATATCATCAATAAATACCACAAAAATTGTTCATGATATTCCATGAAATCCATCTTCATTACATCCATGAAGACGAAGTGAGCATTAGTCAATCCAAAAGGCATTACTCTAAACTCATAATGCCCATACTTGGTTCGAATGGTTGTTTTCTGAATGTATTCTTTCTTCACACACAACTGATGATATCTAGATCCAAGGTCAATCTTTGAAATATATTGAGCTCCCTGAATTTGGTCTAATAAATCATCAGTGAGAGGTAGGGGATACTTGTTATTTATTGTTATAGCATTGATCTCAATGTATTCAATGAAAAACCCCAATGATATGTCATTCTTCATAAAAATGGATAAGGGCTCCCCATGGAGAAACACTAGGGTGAATAAATCCATTATTTCTCAATTCCTCTAGTTTTTTCTTCAGTTCCACTAATTATATAGTTGAAATTTTATAGGTATGTCCTCTATTAGAACATTATTTTCCTCACCCATAATTATTTCATTATCATCCTCCCCAAATAAAAGAATTTAGTTGATCTTTTGGGGTGGATCTAGATAAGAATCAGATGGTGACATTTTTTCTCTAAAGATAAGGTACTCCATTTTATCATCTAGAATTGTAACCTCATTCATCTTAAAATAAATTTTCACATCTTGGTATGAAAGACAATTCATACAGAGGACTATATCCAATTCAATAATGGGTATGAGGATTAGACTAGCAGATTAATATTGTTTATATGCCTTAATGGGAACTGATTCACAATACTCTGTTGCAATTATACTTCTATTAGAAGTTTTGATTGAAAACTCCCCTCTTAAATCAAATTGGAAAAATCTAGTTTTCTATGAAAACAGGGAAGATATGATACAATGGGATGATAAAGAATCCCATAAATCATTGGCTAAACATGAGGTAACTATTAAATTACCTGCTACCACAAATTTCGGAGCATCAACCTTAGTAGTAGTGATGGAATAAGCATGGCCATGAAACCTTTTCCTTTTTAGAGGTAAGTTTCCCTGGTACTTAAAAAATCATTTTCATAATGTAACATCTCCTTAAATTTTATCATTGAACATTGGTATCTTAGTTCATCCCCTTAATATCACTATCAAGATAGAGTTTCTGGCCACATTTGTAGCATACTCCTTCTCCATTTAGATTGGAACCATGGTGCATCCTTCCACAATTAACACAGGGTGCGAATTCATCTCTTCCATTATTCCATGTTTCCTTATTTCCTTTCGCATAGTGTTCTACATATCTCTTCTTCTCTTTCTTTGCTTTAATGTAATAAGACATAGAGAATTACTTTTCTCCCTTGATAAAACATGAGAGAATATCTTCATATGTTTCTAATGATTTAAAAATAATGATCAATGGAGAAATGGTTTTAAAACATCAAATATATGATCAATCTTAATTAGTGGGAAACATATATAATCTGTATCATGCCTTTCCATCCTTGTCAAGTTATACTTATACATTTTTCCATTTTCCTTATCATTTTTCCACAGACTCAAAAATTGTCTTTCCATATCTTCTTGATGGTCATGTAGAAATTATATTTCTTAGAAAATATCTTTAAACTCCCTCCATTCCAGGTTTTATACTTATTAATAGACCATTGTGTTTTGAATCAATGACCACCATTGATCTACGTCTCCCATGAGGTGATAAACTGCCATGAATTTTTTTTTTCGAAACTCCCAAAGCATTAAATATTTTCTCAAAGGAACTTATCCATTGCTCAGCTACTAAAATATTTTTACAACCATTTAATGTTGGTGGTTGATTCTTCATGAAGGTATCTAAGATTTTTCCTTCGCATTGTGGATCAAGATGCTTTATACGGGTAATTTTATAATTCATAATAGGAGTAAGTTTTCCTATTATGGTGATAAACTGATCAGAACCAGTTGCATCACTAGCTCCACTATAATTATCTTGAGTTGGAGGGAAAACCCTACATGAATTATGTGCATTGATACAGCTTCCATTCCTTAAACTAAGATCTATTTCAATACAATAACTTACAGTACAGTACTTTATAAATCACAATACATAATTCTGAACTTGTTAAACACTTAACATAAATTGAACAGTTTATGGATATAATTTATAATAATAAAAATTTATTATTTGAGGAGGTATATATTCATAAATCCTTAATAATTGTTTGTAAAGAAAATGATAATTATACTTAGTATATCCCCCAGGAATGTTGTAACCAATAGTGTACCATGTCCCATGGTCATACACCAGTTCCTATTCGAGTCTAGATCAATGTGGGGTTTTTGGGTTTTACTCCAAGGTACATCTTTACCAGAGCCGCCTCTACCTGCTCGTACCCAAACACGATTGTATTTCTTGGAAAACTCACAAAATCTCTATAGTAACAAATTTATATGACGTTCTTATATACTAATCCTCAATGTCTATCTTAAGATAATATTTTATAATCAGAGTTTTTCTAAATCGAGTTTCTGAAGTTTCTACAAATCATCCTCTTATACCAACTATAACACCTCGACCCTAGTTAGCCAGAGTCGGTGTTTTATTACATAACATTATAATGAATCAAGAAATCATGTCCTAAAATCCTTATCAGTTTAGTATTATTGGAAAAAATATACATACATAAGGTCAACATTACAATGTGAAAATAAATACAACACAAATTTGTTCCATTTGAAACATCTAAGACTCTTAGATTATGCAAGAAAGTTAGTCATAAATAACTTTTTCATATCGTGGGAATATTAAACATAAGATATAGGTGACCTCAAATTCTCAGTAAGGGTATGAAATACAGTAGAAGATTACATAAAAATTAGTCATGTGGAGTAATTAAAAACACATGCCTTTATAAATAATAAACATGAACCCTTTGTGGCAGGAATATTATCAGAGTAAATAATTCCATAACAAAACAAAGTCATGGGGATTCTACTAGTTGAATAACCACATGAACCATCATTATTATTTTCATGATGAGGAAATTTATAATAACAGACAATCTGAAACATCTTTTCAAGGCCTCGGCCAAGATGTCTATAAATGATTTTGGCCTTGACAAAAACAATATATCAAATTGGGAAATCACTCTACCAATTCCTTGTATAATTGTATCATTAGACATATTGATGCACCGAGCAGCTATAGCAGGATCCACCCATCAATTAATATGTCCAATAAATTCCTCATATTAAAAGGATGAAACATTACATAATCATTATTATAAAAAATAGAATACAAAATGTCAATACCTTAACCATAAACCATGTATGGTATAAAAAAACACATCCATAGTAAAACATTTCAAAATTCCATCAATACATTATATATGATTATTATCATAGTAAATCATCTTCAAACAAGTTTAAAATCCATCAAATTATGTTGGCATAGATGAAAAGAAAACAATTCAAAAGAAATACCTCTTTCTATTTTGAAACCATGTAGGAGTTGAATAATTATAAAAGAAAAAATTTATTTTGAAAATATTCTTATTATATTGTATTGGAATATTTGATGATGTTATAACATTGGAAAATAGCCTTACCGACCATATAAGTTAAAAAAACATTCTTTCCTTAATTTTATTGAAAAGGTCAAAAAGTACATTATTTGGAAATTGACTAATGATTCATTTTAAAACATATAAGACCAAATAAGGTTATAAATGACATTAACCCATATTATATTAAATAGTAAAAATTCATTGAAATTAATTTTTATGAAAACATGGATGTGGATGATAAAGTGGACCTAGTAGATACTTACGTAAAAACAACCTCGGACAATAAAGAGATTGTGAAATTAACCCTTACCATGTAATTTTCATTAGTTGAGGGTAAATTAACCTCTTTTATAATAGATAAATCATTTTTATTAAATTATACAAGAACTATATACATAAATATGATATAATATATGATAATCTAATATTTCTTTCATAATAATATTTCAGTTGTATCTTCATTTCAGGTGTTAACTGATAAGTTTTCCATTATATACTTGGTTACGTAAGCCATGGTTGTTATGGTTAGTATATAAATGATTAATTTACAGAATAATATTATTTTCACAAATAATATTTTTAGTCATCAATTTAAAATTATTCCTTAAAAGTTAGGATAGGGAAATGAATCTCATCGCGTTCATAGAGAAGATAATCCATACGTATTCTCGAGTGACAATATCACTATATTGATGGTGAAATACCATGTAATTTTATTGTATATCGTGTATACAGAATCATTAAAATTTTATATTCATTATTTAAATTAGTTATAATGATTATTATACACATCCAAATAATGACGTGTTTGAATAACAAACTACACCACGACATTGAGACGGTAATTCGTACGTACACATGTATGGTGAATTTTTCATTTATAGGATGGATGAAATAATTAATATGGATGTAACATGTTTATAATAACATCACAGTATGTATACATTACAAAATTTAATATTTTGGTATGGAAACAACAAAGAAAGTGGAAGTAGAAGAATAAAATAACTTGAAAGAGGTGATGAAATATTTACCTCATCTTCGAGTTCTTCCTTTTGATTTGATCAAAATGGATCCATAGGTTAGATTTATCACCAAAGGAAGGACTCTAGGATGTAGGTAGGAATGTTTGGAGGATATTTGGGGAGAGGTTGGCCGAGACAATAAGCAATGGAGGTGTGATTATGAGAGAAGGGGAAGTTCCCTTTTATAAGGGAGGTGATGGTCACTTTAGTAAAATCTTGAAATATTATTTTATAATAAAATAATATTCAGTTTTAATGGCTCCAAAATTATTTATTTAGAAGATAAGGTGGGTATGGGTCGAAAATCACTCAATAAATAGGTTTTTTATAGGTATAGGTCACCATATAAACATTATCATTTGGATTTAACTCTTAGTTAAATAGTTTGACATTTACCATGCCTCGTTGTATTTTTATATTATATGGTTAATAATTTTACTATAAATATCAAAGTGAACACCGAGTGGTTCATTATTAATATATATGACCTTATCTATGTCTTTTTTTCAAGGATTATATTTTTATGAATAATATATCAATTACTAATATAGTATTTGTTTTAAAAACTCAATTATGTCAATTTTGACACTATTAAGTATTTGATTTTTTTGAAAGCTACTAAAACATTATCACTTCGAAGAAAATTTATTTAACCAACCATAACATGTCACATTAACCTAAAAAAGTAGTGTAATTAATCATAAGTTTCAATTTACATTTATTTGGATATTTATAATATCAATTATTTTAATATTTCATTAACAAGGTAATTACTACATCATCATAATGTCATAAATAAATAAAATTATTTAATGTCAAAAAAGTATAAATGAAATACCACTATGTTAGAAATAAATTTAGATTTCTAATGAAATATTATAGTCTAATTTAAATTATGTGTAACCATATATTAAAAATGTTTTAGTTATTAAAAATTAAATTTGACTCTTATAAATATTCTAAAAATAAAATAATAATAAATGTCCAAATCAATTCCACAAGGACCAATTGGGGCCATATTTTATTCGTAGGGTTTTTTCTGGTTGAATTTTATTATCCAATAGAATTAGGACTTTTTTGGTTAGTAAATATATCATTTTTACCCTTAATTACCCTATTTAATTTTAACCGTTGTAAATAAAATTCAAAAGTTAATATTCACCAAAAATTATACTCATTTTAATAAACCAAGTTTTTATTATTGATATAAATCATATCTCTATAATTTCTTAAATTCAACTCCAAGAAGTGGTAAAATTTAGTTTTATGCTAATTTGCAAATGCGCCTAGGAGGTGGGTAAATCACTGTAAGAAGTTCAATAAAAAATATATATATCTAAACTTATCATTAAGGGACTCTAATTAATTACAATGAAAATATATATTTATTATATATCTATTGTGACCTAAAATAAATTTAAATAAGTTAAATAATTTTTTTAATAAAAATTTGGTTTTAACCAATAATGAAGTGTTTTCACTATTCATAAAAATTAAATGTTTTCAAAAAATACAAGAAAATAAAACTAAGATAATTTTGATATTTTGAATTCAAAAATGAATTCCATTTTGAAAAATAAAATTTATTAAATTTTAAAAAATGGGTATTACTGTTCATAACACCTAGTTTTATTTTTCGCGTTGTGTTAGAACGTCGATGTTGCGTACAATGAAAGGTATTTAATTATTCAAATGGAAACGAAACATAGAATCTTGGGGTGTTACAACAATACTATCAAACTGTTTACAAAATTATGTGATACCCCTTTCACCCTCATCACCCCCTTTAAGGAATTTTTATGTGATGTTGTTATGCTGCATAAATTTCACCATGATTTTTTTTACCAAAAATTTTTTGTTGTGAATAATATAGACATTTAGTATCATTAATGTCCAAATTTATACAATTATACCACTTTTACATGTAAAATAACATATATATATTTGAAAATCCATGATTATTGATAAAAATTTGGTTACAAATGATTCTATGTTTTGTGATCTATGTGATACACATATGAATGAGAATGAAATGAATATGAAATGTGGACCTAGAATTGTCTAGTTATCCAATTGATTGATTAAAGATTAGTATAATGATTTTATATATTTGGAAAATTATTAATTCAAATTACTTTATGTAAATTTGTCCATCATGATGTCTTGGTAGTCATCCTTGCCCTTTGTTTAGGATGTTGTGTTTTAAGATGATTCTACACTTCTCATGTTATGAATATCTCATAATATCATGTTAAATTGTTAATGTTTATGATTCTGACTCTATTAATATAGCATTGATATTCGTATGTTCTAGAATGTATTATTTAATTACGTGTTAATTCCTATACTAGGATTCTTTTCTCACCCTTTTATAATGATTCCCCCCAGGTTAACCTATGATGTTTTTAAATCTATGGAATTATAGAATCATGTCAAGGATGTTTTTTATTATGCCTTTATATCTAATGATCTAGTCTATATTCTATGTACCTAATTCCAAAATCCACTATTCTTAATGATCTTCTTGGTTTTATTCCGTATAGAGTAATTCAATAAATCATGTACTCATGTGAAATAAAAAATTTGGTTATTATTGTTTGAATATTAATTAATTCTAATATTCATTATAGTATAGAAATATAAACATTATTTTTTATTATATATTATCAGAGAAAAAATTGGTAGTATACTACTATTTTGTAGCCATGAATTATATAAATCATCATAGGAACCCTTGTATACAACACATATGCATGTCGGGATAATGGAAATGGTCATTTTATTTATACATGACCACACTACCTAAGAGATGTATGGTGGATGGGATCATGTCATGAAAATATAGTTGATTTATGGCTTCACCATGTTTTTTATATTATTTAATTTATATGTTGATGCATATAATCCACAATGGTAGATTTTATTTATATACATGTGATTATTAGATTATGTAAACATTTATTTAGATATAAAATGGGTTATTTATTTAGATTATGGGTGTTGGGTTGTGATATTGATTATTCTCCCTTATTTTTTAATTATTATTATCATTAGATTCACAATTATTGTGGTTATTTTATCAAATGGTATAGTCTCAACATTATATTATTAGAGGCCCAATAATATTTGGTATCCTTTGGCATATGGGAAAGCTCGACTTAGGCCTTGTGGCACTATAGACTTGTTTTTATACATAGATTCTACATGCTAAAATAATTCGAAACAAAAAAATAACATTTTTAATTAAATATATATAATATTAATCTAAATAATTGTACATTTAAAAAATTTATTCAGGAGGTAAACAATTATGATCATTTCATAACTAAATATTTATAACCATTTTTAAATTAATCATGATTTATAGATATTTAATAAATAAATAAACATGAACATTTTACAACTTTTTTAATATGATATATTTTATATTTTTATTTATCACTAAATATTACATGAGTTCCCTTACATTTAAAATATGTTATATTTATAAAATATAGTATAATCTAATAAAAATTTCTTATTTTGTGAAAAACAATTTACCTATTTTTTCATTTTTAATTAAATTTAAAACATTTTCAAATTCATGAAAATAACCAATATTATATTTTAAATATATTTCTGAATAATGTCTTAAATATAAAAATATCATTGGATTACTAATGAAGATATCATAATTTATTATAAACTCTTTTTTATCTATATTTTAACATTTATAAAGTTTATAAATTAATAAACCATTAATATTCACTTTAATCATTATTCACATCCAGTAAATTGTTTTGTATAGTCAAAAGAATTATTCTATATCAATATGGTCTCTCCATGCCTCCATTGGAAAAAGATTTTAAAAATTATCGGAAAATAATTATTTTCTTGAAAATATAAATTGTGACTATTTATTACCATAATCTATATTTTTGTTTTATCAATCAATAATTTTATTAAATAACTTTGAAAAACAAAAAAAATTATTATGGGAAGCTATTTTGGTTAAATACATAAAAAGTAATACTTTTAATGTAAATCTATGATATTGTTTAAAGACATCATAATTTTCCAATAGAAATACAATACCCATACAAGAAACCAACAATATTCTTTAAAACCCTAACATAATAATCATGTCGGGCAATATTAGGTTTTTGAAAAATCATTAAACCCTTATTTTTCATTCACCATGGTATAATTTTATGATTCCTAAATCCATTGACATTTTTTAAATAATTTCTTAGTTATGGGATATTTTATGAACTATAACCATTTTTAATAAAACATAATTTTGGTTCATGAATGACATATTTATAAAAATTATATATCTTACAATATTCTCTATTTCATTATAAATAGAAGAACCCATCAATTTGGAAGATCCATAGTACATGTTTATCTCAGTTTGATGCCATGTGTTTAGATCAAACATATAAGTGAAGAATTTCCCTTCGTATTCGGGGATACAGATGTGAATAAATAATAAGTGAGGTTAAACCACAAAATAATTAAGTATTGAAATTAAATAGTGTTTATTTTAAAGATTTATTCCATAAAACCATATCATTCTATAAAAATAATAATAATAAGTAATATAAACATACCCCCCCAATGTTGAAATAAAATAAATTGTATGCCTCAATAATGGAATACATATACTCTTACACTAACTATCTTCCCCTTCCATTAATATTATTTCCCACACCACCATTAAATTGATTTCATATATTTAAAAAATAGTTATAAGAAGAATGGGTTTGAATAATAAAATAAAATTGCTTCCCACTATTTCATTTAATTTTAATATTATGTTCATAGAATACTTATGAAATCATGATTAATGAAGAACTAAAAAACTATCCCACACTTGATTAAATTCTAGAGTTAATTATGCCACAATATTACAGAAAAAAGTACACTCTTCAATTCACATGGGAACGTGGTATCACAGAAGTATATTGTGATTTTTTTTTCAATTTAATTCAATCATTTCAATATTCTACAATTCACACAACACTAAATATAGAATTTGTTATATAAAATAACTACGTTTGGATGGTGTTTCACACCACATAATGTAATTCTTAAACTAAATTCAACACTTATATTAGCTTTGAGTACACTCAACACTATGTTTTTATTTTGTTGAGTTCCTTCCAAGGCTTGCGTTACACATAAGATGAAGTTTTACTAAACTAAAATTTCTATTAATATTATTATTAAAATATTATTATTTATTCCACCTAGTTGTTTAAATGGATGTGGGGAATAATATTAACTAAATTTTAAAAATATTATTTACAAATGTATATAAAATGATTCCATTGGTTTTAAATTAGTTAGAAATGAATGATATAAATATTTTAAAATAAAAATAAAATCATTTTATATGGAAAAAAATTCTATATAAAAACACATTTGATCTATATAATTTAACAAAACTACTTTTTATGATTGTTTTTAATAAAAATTATATTTTATATATCCAATATATTTCTTAGAAACTTATAGAATAGATTTTATAATGATAAGATAAAATAATATCACATTTTATGAATAAAATATGTATGTTTCATAATGTTATTTTCCCCCATTTAATTGTACACAAATTTTAAATACATTGTTTTAAATTTTAATAATTTTTATTTATCAAATGAAACATTGTTTTTCAAAGTGGAATATGAAAATTAATTTTTATCCCAACTAGGTAAAAAAATGATAGGGGTAAGTAGAGGAAATATTAATTATAATAACTACCCATTTTGGATCTTGTTTATCTATAAAACAAAACACTCATTCCTAAATTTCCTATAGTAATGTATGAGAAGAAATGAAATCATGCACGAGACAAGGGGATTATACATGGTTAACCCTCATAAGGCTAAATTAAAGGAGAAACAAATTACAATGTGGTTACATATAATAATTTCAAAGAATTAATTCCAATTCAGGGCTTAGGTGAAATCACTTATTTACCATGTTTATTGAAATTGCAATTTTTCTGTTCATCTCACTGCTTTCTCAAGGATCACACCCTAACTCTTTTTCGATGCCTCATTGTTGGTGGAAAGGATCCCCTTTTCCTCTTCCCTTTCTCACTATTCCAAAATATACCTAAAAAAGGATATAGACATGTAGGCCCCATAACTATCTATTATGAATTTATCATCAATTGTACTTACATTATGTATTGATGTTAATTTTGTGATTTTACATCACTTCATTGAAAAATCTATGATGCAGCAATTCCACATTCTGGAAAACTAGAATAATCTTTCATATTCTATAAACACAAAAATTTCCTCCACATTGTGTAGATCATTATGATATTCCATGTATTCCTTTCCGTAACATGAATTTAGTAGTGAATGAAATCATTTGACACGTATTTTCTTAATAGTGAAGATCCATTATATACTTTCCCTTCTAAATAATTTAGATATGGAATTGATATTGCACACCTAGGAAATGTAGGATTGTATCTCCATGAGAAATATTCTATTCTGACAGACCTATGTGATACCCTAGTGAATAACTCCTTTCACGAGATAATGGAATGTAACCTTGTATAATATCCAATAATATACCATGTTCACTATTTGTACGAACTCCTAACACAATCCTTGTTCATTCAATGAATGAGCTCATGGCCCAAATTGTGTTTTTTCTTTGTATGAGCCCCTAGTGTTATCCTTCTTATGATTTGCTAGAGATCATTGTGAATACCCTTGTCATGCTTCATGAGAGCTATAAGAATGAACCCTATTCACACAATGCACAAGATCCATGTGTGAACCATTCTGAGTCATTTCACGAGCTCCTAGTGTTTAATGTGTCTGCTCTTTTCGCAAGACATTGTTTAGATCATGCACAACACTTAACCAATGTATATTTTTTTGAGACCTCTTCACATACCTACTTCATGTGATCCATCCAAAAACCTCATACTATGATTTCACTCTAAAAATAAATATAATGAATAACTTAATCATTATTTAATGATACGTTATGGGTAAATATGGTCATAAATACACCTCTTAAACTCTAGAAATCTAAGGAAAATGTCTGTTTTATCGGCATCATGAGTTCGAAAAACCCCTTTTTTTTGAGATTTGTGCATGAGTCCTATTTTTTTGTGAGGTCTAAGAAAAACTAAGTTATTTATTTTCATGATATTAGAGTGTGAGTCATTTTTGGGCTTTGGAAATGTTACATCATTCATGCTTTTAAATACATCATTCATTTCATACATTCATGAGATTCAGGGGTGATTCATATTTTCTTTAATTATGAGATCCTTGCATGTTTTTGTTGTGATTTGAATAGTATCCAACATTCACTGTTTTTGTGAGACCATGTAGTACTCGCTTGCATGAGCTCAAGGTGTGAGTCCTATTTTCACTATGCATGAGATCAATGCATGAATCCTATTAAATCCATGAGAAATATTTTTCATTATTACTTTTCAGAAGACTAAATGGTTCTTTCTTTCATGAGATCAATATTTTTATACATTCATGAGAACAAATAGTTCGCACTTATGAAAGATCATGATGTTTTCACATTCACGACATCAAAGAGTTCACACTTCTGTGAGATCAAGCCATTATGAAGACTTTTCTAGACTTATTTGATCACTATCATTCATAAACAACCTCCAACCATGTAAACAAAAATAATAATCACAATAAAACAATAATTGGGGGTTTCACCTAATAAAATCAATCTTTTGTTTGTTGAAAACTCTTTGAATTTTGATTCCATGTTAAATATTCTTCTATATTCTACCAAAAAATTCACATCATTCGATTCAAATAGCTTTAAGAGACTTACTCATCACAAAATTTAATACCACATGGACCATTATCAACATGATAAAGAAGATATGAATGAAATTTTTATCATTGTATCACATCATTTGAAAACAACTAAACTTATTTTATCATTAATTTTATTGGTCGTGATATATAATGTTTGATTGATCTACTTTTAGCATGATCTGATTTAAACATCCCCCTACTTCACTCATCCCATCATCTATTTCTCCCATATCTTGATTTAGAAAAATCACCCCTTTTATAGCCACAATTTATTCCTCTTGGTTGATGACCATGATGTTCACTTCATTGTGGTCTGCAATAGGGTAATTATCATGGATATCCATATGAAGGAAAAACGCATAATAACTCAGGGATTGGGGTCCAAATCCACACTTTTTCATGTTTGGGGAGTCAATTGAGATCCATAGACCCGTCATTTAAATTCAAAATCTTCTTTTGGTAAGTCCATTGTTATAATTTCAGAAACCCATAGTTATGTAGTCACATACTCCATCATTGCCGGTACTTTCCCCTCATTCACATTATAAAATGATACATTATTTCAATATTATTTTTCAATGAGTGATGGAATCAATATTAAATGATATTTAAAGTAATTATATTAAATTTAATGTACTATAATTAGATAATTCACTTCAACTCCAATATTATCAATCTATTTCATCATCCACAAAAATTGTGTGCATGCTAGAGTAGAAATAATATAATCAACTTTCATTGTCCTTAATGATATTAAATTTTATGACATTCTTAGACATGTACTATAAAATACCACATGATATAATGCACCACATATCATTGATTTTATATCTTTAACTACCCCCGCTTTACATACATTATTATTGCTTGAAAATTGAATCACGCTTATTAAACATATAACAAAACCATGAAAGGACCGTATAGGTATAGTGTATTTAGAAACTAGGAAACATAAACAACTGGTTCAAAAAGCATCTACATTGTCTCCCATTTATTTCTTCATATCTACAGTCCCTTATGGTATACCATACTTAATAACCTTCTTCCTGACCTGGGGAAAGAAAACATACAAAAGGGTGAGCTCAAATTCTCATTATGGGTAAACAAAATAAATATCAATCACTTCATATTCATAATGACATAACATTTTGGAAATATTAACCTGAAAAAGAGATCATAATTTCATAACATGGGATAAATCATAGTAGTGAAATGTAATCCCAATAATCATAACATACAACATGAAACATTGTGGCATACACACATAATCATATAGAATCATTTCTTATTAGTCAAGACTCATTGCCAAGACTATCATAGCGGGCAAAGTCCATTTCTGATCCGATTTCACCTCTCGTTTTAGTCCTGTATCACAGAACCGGATTAGCCTGCCGTTCCAGCCATGTCATCTCATGAGACATAAATCTTTACCCAATGCATTGGAGAGAGAAATAGGTCCCACCCTTCTCATAATGAAACCATTCTTATGTGTGCCAAAAAATCATAAATCATACATCATAGAATAACCCATGTAATAAAAATGGGATTCTTAAACATCATGTCATCATAACATAATCCATATAAGTTAAAAGGACATCATTAAAATAACTTCATCATGTCATAATCAAATAAATATAAGAATAGGGATAAAAACAAAACCCTATATTATCTGATACGGAAAATAGTTTTGATAAAACACTTGAACTCCATTCACGAGGAAAATATCCTTTCTACTTCAAAAACATTTTTCCTTTCATAACATGTCATAAAATTTTAAACTAAAAGAAGTTAATAAAAAATAAACTTGAAAACCTGTAATAGAAGCTTCATGGAAATAATGTTCTAAAAATCGATTCATGCCATATAAGTTAAAAAACACTCTTGTCTTACGTTGGCTGGAAATGTCAAAAAGTACTTATGAAAAACGACAAAAGATTCCTTTCATATATTTTTACTAAAAACTTACTGAAGGGTAAAATTTGATTTAAACAATTGTAGGTGTTTGGAAATAATATTACATGTTGAGGAAACATATATGTGGATGATAAATATTCCCCAATAACTTCTGAAGTATAAACAATCTCGGATAAAAATTGAGATTGCGAGATTTTCCCTTACCTTAGGTCTGATTTGCTTCATAAGTTTCTAAATCTCATGTATAATGATTTAAATAATGCCATTGACTTATCCCAGAATCATACTTATTGTTATTATATCATATATGGTCATATTCTTAGCTTTTTATTAGTAACATTTCATTGCTACTTGTTATTCGGGTGTTTATTACTTTTTGTTCTTATGTCTGTTTTGTCGAATAAATTCTTATTCTTCTTTTTTAGGTTATAGATACCTAATTTAAAGAATTGTATTAGTGTAATATATATCATATGTATTCATTAAAATCATTTATATAATCACTATGCAATGAAGATCATGTAGAAGGAGTCGCATCACATTGTGGTGACGGTAGGTCGTACGTACGCACGAGCGATGATATCATTCCCATGATCGTGGAATTGAATTTAAGTGTATGTATACTATTTCAGAATCAATATAATTTTACAATAATCATATATAGTTTTTATTTACACCATTATACCCATCCAATTAAGGGTGTGGTGGAAAATAGATTACACCACGGCGTGGAGATGATATTTCGTACGTACGCATGCACGGTGATATCGTTTCCGTAGGATGGATAGATGGTGAAATATGGTTGTTTCATACTTATAATAAAATATAATTATATTATTTATACTGATGTTATTACTTCATAATGAAACAACTAAAGAAGAATAAGTAGACGAAGAAATAAAGTTGAAAGAATCGGTAACAGACATTACCTCTTCTTTGAAGCGCCTCTTCTAAACCTCCTCTTAGGGCACTAAAGATGGTCATTGAATAAGACCAGGACCTATAGGATGTTTCTAGGGTAGTGGAGAAGTGAAATTGTCTGGGTTTGACCAAGCTTGAAGGCTCAATGTGGTGTGAGTAAGATAGGGAGGAGGTTCCCTTTTATAAGGGAGGAGAGGGGCACCTTTGGAAAAACTGAACATATTATTTTATTATAAAGTCATATTCTATTTTTAATAGCTCCAAAATGATTTATATAGAAGGTAAGGTTGGTATTGGTTGTAATAATCTCATAAAATATAAATTATACAAGTTTAGGTTTATATTTTAACCTTATCATTTAGATTTAACTTTAAGTTAAATAATTTTACTTTTACCGTGTCTTTTTGTTTTCTTACACTATAAGGTTAATAAACTTAATATAACAAGCCAAACGAACAAAAATTTGTTTATTATTAAAATATATAACCTTATCTAAGTCATTTGGCCAAACCTTATATTTTTAAGAACAATATAACAATTAATAATATAATATTTGTTTTAAAAACAATTTTATGTCAATTCTGACACTATTTGGAACATGATTTTTGTGAAACTCATAATAGCTTGATTAGTTCTAAAAAAGTTATTTAAATCAATATTAATATGTCATATTAACCTATAAAAGTATTTTAATTCATTAAAAGTCCCAAATTACATTTCTTTGAGTATTTATAACATCAATTATGTTAATATTTCATTAATAAGTTAATTACTGCATCATCATTGTGTCATAAATAAATTAAATTATATAATGTCTAAAAATTATGAATAAAATACCATTATTTAGGATATCGTCTTATCTTTCTAATGAATATTTATAGTCAAATTTATCTTATGTATAACCCTATTTTAAAAATGGTTTAGTCATTACACTTTGATTTTAACTATTTTAACAATTCTTTAAATAAAATAATATTAAATGTCCTAATCTAATCCAAGTGGGCCTAAATGGTCATATTTTATTCCTAAGGATTTTTTTGGTCTAATTACACTTATCCAATATTATTAGGACATGTTTTAGGGTAATAATAATATCATTTTTACCCTTAATTACCCTATTTACTTTTAACTGTGGTAAAAAAAGTAAAAAGTTATTATTCACTAAAAAATATTTTCATCTCATTGAACCACATTATATTCCTTGATATTAATCCTGTCTCTCGGATTTTAGAAATTCCACTCACAGAAGCAGTAAAATTATGTTTTATGTGAATTTGTAAAAAGCTCATAGGAGGTGGGTAAAAGACGGTGAAAAGTTCAATAAAATTTTTATATATCTAAAATTATTATAAATGGACTCCAATGAATTTAATTAAACTTATATAGGTATTATGTATCAATTTTGAACTAAAATAAATTTAAATAAAATAAATGATTATTTAAATAAAAATTCTGTTGTTAAATAGTAACCCAGTGTTTTCACTATTCATAAAAAATTGAATGTTTTTAGAAAAATACCAAAATTTCACCCTAGGATAATTTCGACCTTCCGAATCCAAAAATGAAGTCCATTTTGTAAGATAAAATTTAAAAAATTTAAATAGTGGGTATTACTCTTCATAATAGCTTGTTTTAATAATATTTTAATAACATATCATAGTTTAGTGATTCAGATGGCGAGTGCGACTACTCTCGGTGACACGATGGATCTCAATGATTGGCGATGAACCCTAGTTCATGAGCGCAGATGAATACCCCACCCCCCTCCCTAGAGGTGGGCGGGGGGGGGGGGGGGTGGATGCTCTTCCACGACCTCCGAAGTTTGTACCTTTCTCTAAACCTAACTTTCTCCCTGAATTTCCTTCGATTTCATTGAGTCCGAAGGTTCCTAATATGCATCTTGGGGACCCTGAACTCTCGATTTCTCTTCCAGAGTTCTCCACGACATCTTATCTCCTGAACATGACACTGGTGGCTCTATTTAATCACCGAAGACCTTCGGTTGATGAGTTTGATAGGTTTGTGTTCAGTAAGTGGGACATGCAGGATCACACGGTGGTGGTATTTCATGACAATAATCATCTGATGATATGATTATCCTCAGTGGAAGATTTAGTGTGCGCTTGTTCAAGAGATCCTCGCTGATGCAGTGGATGCCATTTCTTTCTTCTATGATGGACTTTTGACCATTGTATGAATCAAGATTCAACCGTAGAGGCAACTTGGGTTAGTCTTCCTCATCATCCTTTGCCATTCCAAAATCCATCGATAATCCGAATGATAGGGAATCTAGTCAGATGATTTCTCTGCTCTGATGCTCGCACCTCATCTGTAAGTCATCCTGTCAAGCCGCAACTATGTGTAGAGGTGGATGCTTCGACACCGCCTATAGAATGGATTTGGATTACGGTTGGTGAGTAATTCTACTAGAGGCAGGCGGTGGTCTTTTAATCGTGGGTCGATTATTGTCCGAGGTGCCATCGGATGGGTCATCGGGACGGTCACTGCTATGGTGGAGCAACCTCAGTCACGATTGAGCGTTGTGGTAAGGATGTTGGATAGGGGCATAAGACTTGTGATGTTTATATGGCTGGCACTGGCGTGGGTTGCTCGACCTCGCGGAATCCTGCTGTTGTGGTGGTGTTTGAGAGGCTGAGGAAGGACCACATGTATGGTGTGTGCCAAGTGAATGAAGATGATGGTATTTCCGGAGGTGGTGTTAGGCAGAAGGCTATAGTGGAGCATGATGGGTGTGTTTCCAGTGCTGGGCTTGAGGATATTAGAACTTGGTTGTGTGCTGTCAGTGCTGCTGAAGACAATGCTCGTCTGAAGGAAGTTGGGTGTGCGGGTAGTGTTGTTGAAGTCATTCCTAGTTCGAAGGAGGATGGGAAGCTATTGAATTCCGATGGGTGGAAGCACCCCAAAGTTTCATATCCTCTTGGTAAGGGGTCCATGATGCAAATGCAATCTGTTGCTTCTAGGAATGCGGATGAGACATATAATCGGTTCCAAACATTGGCGACTGAAGAGGTTTCTAATGGGGAGGTGGGCTCCTAAATGAAGGCAGATAATGTTTTGAAAATTATTCCAGGTGATGCAGTGAAGCAAATGAATTCTTGGAAGGATTTTGAAGGACAACCACATTTATTGGCGATGGTTGCCTGCAACAGCTTGTCTTCAGCCCGAACGGTTGATGCTGGTTCTCATGATGTCATCGCTGGAAATTGGGGGGATCTCTCGGACAGTGATAAGGAAAATGGAATGGTCAGGTCGTGCTATAGTGAGGTCCTAAAGGATGGAAAGGGGAAGTCCGGAAATTCGGTGACTGTCATGACAAGCCGAAGGCCGAGGAAAGACTACTCTGATTTGCCAAAGCCACATTCTACTTGGTCCACCTTAAAGAAATCTTCGAAAGAGCAGATCTCATTGGAGAAACTGAATCTTAGAAGGAAGCATGCCAAAATTCTTAAGCACTATGAAGCTCAGAATGGGAGTCTGCTACTGCGGAGGAAGTCTATCATGGGGGTGGTAATCGGTATGATATGTATGACATGTAACTGGCTTTTTATCTTGCGGCGCATGATTTCAGAACTTTTATTTTACTTTAATAAACAGTCTGGGGTCCACCTCTAACCGCCTTCTCTGGTATCATAGTTTTATGAAACTTGGTCTTGCGTACAACACAAGCTATCAAGGAAGGCCGCTGTTGCGTGTAAAGCAATCCAAGATAGTGTTGTGTGTAGTGAAAGATTCCTTTGATGATTTATATAACATTAAAACAAAACATTTCTAATAAAAATCATAGGTGTTACATTCTACCCCCTTAGAAGGAATTTCTCCCCCGAAATTCATCACTTTGTAACAAACAGATGATGATACCTCTCCCTCATCATATCCTCAATCCCCCATCTATCTTTTTCTAATTGGTTGTTCCTCCATAAAACATTCACCAAGAGAGTGGTCTTGTTTCGTAGGAATTTTTATCTACGATCCAGAATCTCTATCGGCTGTTCTTCATAAGAAATATCTTTCTCCAGCGGTACAACATCTGAGCTTAGTATATGTGAAGGAATGGGTATGTACTTTCTTAAGAGAGATACATGGAACACATCATGAACAAGAGAGAGATTCGGTGGAAGCGCCAATCAGTAAGCTACCTTCCCAACACGATCTAGTTTTTCAAAAGGACCGATATACCTAGGGCTTAGCTTTCCCTTCTTTCCAAATCTCATTACTGTCTTCCAAGGAGATATTCGTAGGAACACTTTATCACCACTTCAAATTCTAGGTCTTTTCTTCGGTTGTCGGCATATCTTTTTTTGTCAACTCTAAGCGGCTCTTATGTGTTTTTGAATAGATCTGACCTTTTCTGCCATCTCATCAACAAGATCAGGTCCTAATAGATTTCTTTCCCAAACATCATCCCAGAAAGTTGGAGTCCTGCATTTCATTCCATAGAGAGCTTCATAAAGAGCCCTCTGAATACAAGAGTGAAATATATTATTATAAGAAAATTCCACCAAAGGTAGGTGTTGATCCCAACCACCATTGAAATCCATAGATAAAGATCGTAACATATCTTCTTGAGTTTAAATTTTCCTCTCAGACTGACCATCTATCAGAGGAAGATACGCAGTGCTGAAACTCAACTCTGTATCCAGAGTATGCTGAAGACTTTTCCAGAACATTGAGGTAAACCTCAGATCCCGATCAGATATAATGGAAAGTGGCTCTCCATTAAATATTACCACTTCCTTTATATATATACTGGCAAGAAGATCCAGAGAGAAATCATCTCTAATATCAATGAAGTGTGCCGACTTTGTAAGAGGATCAACTATGACCCAGATATCATTATGGCCATTGGATGTTTTAGGAAGTCCGGTGACAAAGTCCATTGTGATGTTTTCCCATTTCCATTCGGGTATGGGTAATGGTTGTAACATCCCCATATACTTCTTTCCCTCAACATTATCTTGCGGACAAACCAAGCATCGCGAGACATATTCATCAACATCTCTTTTCATTCCATCCCACTAGAAGTACTCTTTCAGGTCCCTATACATCTTCGTGCTTCCAGGATGAATCGAGAATGATGAACTATGAGCCTCATCCAGTAGCTCCTTCTTTTATTCTGGGATGAGAGGAACACAAACCCGATTTCTGAACTTTATTATCCCATCACAATCAAGTTTGAATTCAGGAACATTTATCACCTTCTTTTGAAACTCTACATCTTCTTCCTGTTCCTCTTTAATCTTCACATGTATATATGGTTGAAGATTCATTTGAGAAAGATAAGATTCTTCCCCTTCCATTATAATTCCATGATCTATCCTTTATATATGCATAAATATGGTATCTTTTGTGATCCTCATCATGGATTAGTAGCATGGTCTTGTTGACTTAATACATCTTCCACCTTGTTTGCTTTCATAGGGTGGTAGTGAATTGAGAAGTTGTAATCCTTAATCAACTCCAACCATCTTCTTTGGTGCATATTCATCTCCTTTTGTGTGAAAATATACATTAAACTTTTATGATCAGTATTAATATCACACCTTCCACCATAAAGATAATTCCACCAAATATTTAATTCAAATATTACCACAACTAACTCCAAATCATGAGTTGGGAAATTTTGCTAATGTATTTTCAACTGTCGTGAGGCATAAGCTATCACCATATCATTTTTCATGAGAAAACACCCCAATACCTTCTTGGATGCATAACTGTAGATCACAAACCTTTCTCCACTACAAGGTAGTGTGAGCATAGGTGCACTGGATAACCTTCTTTTTAACTCCTTGAAATTCTCTTCACACTCCCCCATCCACACGAACTTAACTCCTTTTCAAGTCAACCTGGTGAGTGGATTAGATAATCGTGAAAAATATTTCATAAAACGTCGATAATATCCAGCCAAAGAAAGAAAACTTCAGATCTCAGTTACTGTTGTTGGTCTCGACCATCTTTCAATAACCTCTGTTTTTGCTGGATCCACAGATATCCCCTCTTTTGAGATTCTGTGACACAAAAATGAAACTTTTTGAAGCCAAAATTCACACTTGGTAAATTTGGCATAAATATTCTCCTTTATTAGGGTCTTTTATATAATTCTCAAGTGATATTCATGTTCTTCCTTGCTCATTGAATAGTCAAGAATATCGTATATAAAGACTACCACAAACTGATCAAGATAGCCTCTAAAGACTCTATTCCTCAGATCCATGAAGATAGTAGGGAAATTAGTAAGACCAAATGGCATCACTATAAATTCATAGTGTCTATAACTTGTACGGAAAGTCGTCTTTGGTATATCCACCCTTTTGACCCTTAATTGATGATACCCTGAACGAAGATCAATCGTTGAAAATTATTGAGCTCTGCGTAGTTGGTCAAATAAGTCATCAATTCATGGGAGATGATAGTTGTTCTTGATAGTGATCTTGTTAAGTTCTCAATAATCAATGTAGAGTCTCATTGATCCATCTTTCTTCGTAAAAAACTGAACACTTGCTCCCCAAGGTGACGCACTAGGGCATATGAATCACTTATCAACATTCTATAGGAGTTTCTTCTTCAATTCCTGCAACTCAATTGGGGCCATTCTATAAGGTGTATTTGAAATAGGTTAAGCACCCGGTATGAGTTATATTGAAAACTCAACCTCACAATTTGGTGGAAGACCCTGTAATTCCTCCTGAAAGACATCATCAAACTCCTGTACAATGGGAAAATTAGTAATCATGAGTTTCTATGCAACCATTTGAGATAAATAACCTTCATTTAGTGGAATCAAGACCCACAAGATGGAATAAATTTCCACTAGAAGGTTATGTTCATCCATGCATCGATAGAAGATCATAGATTGATCTGGAATATGAAATGTCACTTCCCTTCTTTGGCAGTTGATATGAGCTCCATATAAAGAAAGCCAATCCATGCTAAGAATCACATCAAATTACACTATAGGGAGGATCACAAGATTTTCAGGAAGCACTTTCCCACAAACATAAATCATAGAATAATTATAAACTTTTGATGCCACTGTTGTTCCATTAGGGGTTGTCACAGCTAACTCAACATCTAATTGTTGAGGTAATACGGTGATACCCTCAAAAAAAATTTCATAAATGAAAGAGTGGTCGGATCTAGAATCAAATAAAACATTTTCTACTTTAGAGTGGATGAAAAGTGTACCTTTCACCACTTCGTTCTCATACTCCACATCGCTGATAGAAATTGCATGTTACTTTCCTTTGTCTTTAGTCTTAAGAGTTTGTTGACATCGATCATTGTGAACAACCCTTGGATTAGGGAATTGATTGGCATAATGCCACATTTCCTTGCACTTGTAACGTTGAAGTGTAAGAGTTTCACTCTGTGTAGCCTTTTCTTTGTTCGCATCACTAGACATCTTCTTCCCATCATTGTGGCATTCAAATGCCCGATGACCTTCCTTTCTACATTTGAAACATTTACTTGTCCCTTTAAGACAACTCCCTCAATGTTTCATTCCACACTTTGAGAATAAGGGAAAACTCATCATCTTCTTTAGTGTGCTGTTTAGATTTCCCTTTGAATTACATTTTCCCCTTATTATCAAACCCATATGACTGATTGGTTACTCCAGTATCCATATCAACCATGAGAGCACGTCAAACGATTTCCTCGTAGCTATTGAAGTCCCTTATGGCTAACACACTTCTAAGAATTGGTTTTAAGCCACTAAAGAATCGATCAGTCTTACTCTCAGGTTGGATAATAATCCCAGAAGCGTACCATGAAAGTCTTGTAAAATTTTCTTTGTAGGTACCAACAGATTCATCATCCTTTTTCTTCAGTTCAAGAAACTCCTTCTCCTTCTTTGTTCGAAGAATACTAGGGAAGTACTTATTGAAAAATAAGTTCTTGAACTCATCCCATTCCATGGACTCAATTTCATCTCTTGTCCTCGTATTCTTGATAAGATTCCACCATTGATCACCTTCACCTTCCAAACAATATACTGCTAAGATGACTTTATCATGTTCAGAACATTGAAGAACTAAAAATATCTTTTCAGTGGTACTGATCCATTGTTCATCCACTAATGGATCAGTAGACCCGCTGAATGAGGGTGGACGCTGCATCATGAAGGATTCATCAGAATGTTGCTCCTTCATTTTCTCATTTGAAAGTCCTGCATGATTCATAGATTGAGAAAGCTATGTGAGCATGGCTACTAGATTTTTCATTCCACCTCCCATAACGTTTGGTTCCTCATGGGTACAATCATTGCATTTCCCATCACATTCCGCATTAACACGGTTTATTTTGGCTTACAGCCATCGACTAAAACCATGAAGAATAGTGTGAGTAACACTAATTATAATGGGAAAACCACATAATCAAGAATAAAATTTCCCACTGAAGGTCTTATAATAGGTTGTTCATTCCATTTTTAAAACACTAAGATTGTGTTCTATGCTTAGACATATCCTTAGGGTTCTTACTAAGGATTTCACATCCTAGTTTCTAAAGGTGGACTATACTTTTCCTCTGATACCAACTTTAACGACCCACACTTTACATACAATTTTATTGCTTCAAAATTGAATCACACTTATTACAACATATAACAAAACCATGAAAGGACCGTATAAGTATAGTGTCTTTAGAAACTGGGAATCATAAACAAATGGTTCATAAAAAATTTACATTGTCACCCATTTATTTCATCATATCTATAGTCCCTTTTGGAATATCCTACATAATAAACTTATTCCTGACCTAGGGAAAGAAAACATACAAAAGGGTGAGCTCAAATGCTCAATAAGGGTAAACAAAAGAAATATCAATCACTTCATATTCATAAGAACATAACATTTTGGAAATCATAACCTGCAAAAGAGATCATAATTTCATAACATAGGATAAATCATAATAGTGAATTGTAATCCCAAAAATCATAACATAAAACATGAAACTTTGTGGAATACACACATAATCATATAGAATCATTTCTTATTAGTCACAAATCATTTCCAATACTATCTTAGCAGACAAAGTCCATTTCTGAACTGACTTCACTCCACGTTTCAGTCCTGTATCACTAAACTGGATTAACCTGCCGTTCTAGACATGCCATCTCATGAGATATAAATAATTACCCAATGAAATAGTGGGAGATATAGGTCCCACCCATCTCATAATGAAACCATTCTTATGTGTGCCACAAAATCATAAATCATACATCATAACATAACCCATGTAATAAAAATGGGATTCTTAAACATCATGCCATTATAACATAATCCATATAAGATAAAAGGACATCATAAAAACAATTCCATCATAACATAATCAAATAAATGTAAGAATAGGGATATAAACATAACCCTATATTATCTTATATGGATAATAGTTTTGATAAAACACTTGAACTCCATTTTTGAGGAAAATATCCTTTCTACTTCAATTTTTTTTTCCTTTCTTAACATGTCATAAAATTTTAAACTAAAAGAAGTTAATGAAAAATAAACATGAAAACTTGTAATGGATGCTTCATGGAAATAATGTTCTAAAAATCCATTCATTCCGTATAATTTAAAAAAACAATCTTCTCATACTTTCGCTGGATATGTCAAAAAGTACATTGTACGAAAAACGACAAAAGATTCCTTTCATATATTTTACTAAAAACTCACCGAAGGGAAAAATAGAATTTAAAACATTTTAGGTGGATGGAAATAATATTACATATTGAAGAAAAATGGATGTGGTTGATAAATATACCCTAGTAAATTCTGACGTATAAACAATCTCGGATAAAAATTGAGATTGCGAGATTTTCCTTTACCTTAGGTCTGATTTGCTTCGTAAGTGTCTGAAACTCCTGTATAATGATTTAAATAATTCCATTGGCTTATTCCAGAATCATAATTATTTTTAAAATATCATATATGGTCATATTATTAGCTTCTTATTAGTAATATTTCATTACTACTTGTTATTCGGGTGTTTATTACTTTTTGTTCTTATGCGTGTTTTGTCGAATAAAATCTTATTCCTCTTTTTAGGTTATAGATAACTAATTTAAAGAATGGTATTAGTGTAATATATATCATATTTATTCATTCAATTCATTTATTTAATCATTATGAAATGGAGATCATGTAGAACGAGTCGCATCACATCGTGGATACGATAGGCCGTACGTACACACGAGTGATGATATCATTACCATGATCGTGGAATTGAATTGAAGTGTATGTATAATTTTTCAGAATCAATATAACTTTAAAATAATCATATATAGTTATTATTTACACCATTATACCCATTGAAGTAATGTTTTTGTGGATAATAGTTTACACCACGGTGTGGAGACGGTATTCCGTACGTACGCACACGTGGTGATTTTGTTTTCCGTAGGATGGATAGATGGAAAAATAGGGTTGTTTCATACTTATAATAACATATCAGTATATAGTGATACTGATGTAATTACTTCATAATGAAAAAACTATAGAAGAATAAGTATAATAATTTTTTTTTGAAAGAATCGTTAACAGACATTACCTCTTCTTTGAAGCACCTTTTCTAAACCTCCTCTTAGGGCACTAAAGATGGTAATTGAAGAAGACATGACCTCTAGGATGTTTCTAGGGAATTGGAGAAGATAAATTATCAGGGGTTGGCAGAGCATGAAGGCTCAAAGTGGATTGAGGAAGAGAGGGAGGAGGTTCCCTTTTATAAGGGAGGAGAGGGGTACCTTTGGAAAAACCAAAAATATTATTTTATTATATAGTCATATTCGGTTTTTAATAGCTCCAAATTGATTTATTTACAAGATAAGGTAGGGATGGGTCGAAATCATATCATCAAATAGAATTTATACAAGTTTAGGTTTCTATTTTAACTTTATCATTTTGATTTAACTTTATGTTAAATAATTTTACTTTTACCGTGTATTCTTCATTTCTTACACTATAAGGTTAATAAACATACTATAACAATCCAAACGAACCCCAAGTTGTTTATTATTAATATATAAGACCTTATCTAAGTCATTTGGCTAAACCGTAGATTTTTAATAATAAAATAAAAATTAATAATATAATATTTGTTTTAAAAACAATTTTATGTCAATTTTGACACTATTTGGTACTTGATTTATGTGAAAATCACAACAACATGGTTAGTTCGAAAACAGTTAATTAAATCAATACTAATATGTCATATTAACCTATAGAAGTAGTGTAATTTTTAAAAATTATCAAATTACATTTATTTGAGTATTTAGAACATCTATTATGTTAATATTTCATTAATAAGATAATTACTTCATAATCATTGTGTCATAAATAAATTAAATTATTTAATGTCTAAAAATTATAAATAAAATACCATTATATAGGAAATATTTTTATCTTTCTAATTAATATTTATAGTCGAATTTATCTTATGTATATCCCAATATTAAAAATGTTTTAGTTATTAAACTTTGATTTTAACTATTTTTACAATTCTTTAAATAAAATAATATTAAATGACCTAATTTAATCCACGTGGGCCGAAATGGTCATATTTTATTCCTAAGGTTGTTTTTGGTCGAATTAAACTTATAAAATAGAATTTGGACATGTGTTAGGGTAATAATAATATAATTTTTACCCTTAATTACCCTATTTACTTTTAACCGTGGTAAAAAAAAGTAAAAAGTTATTATTCACTAAAAATGATTTTCATCTCATTGAACCACATTTTAGTCCTTGATATTAACCGTGTCTCTCAGATTTTCAAAATTCCACTCACAGAAGCGGTAAAATTATGTTTTATGTGAAATTTCAAAAAGCTCCTAGGAGGTGAGTAAAAGACGGTGAAAAGTTGAATAAAATTTTTATATATCTGAAATTATTATAAAATGAATCTAATGAATTGAATTGAAAAAATATAGGTATTATGTATCAATTTTTACCTAAAATAAATTTAAATAAAATAAATAATTATTTAAATAAAAATTCAGTTTTTAAATAGTAACCCTGTGTTTTCACTATTCATCAAAAATTGAAGGTTTTCAGAAAAATACCAAAATTTCACCCTAGGCTAATTTCGATATTCTGAATCCAAAAATGAAGACCATTTTGAATGATAAAATTTATAAAATTCAAAAAAGTGGGTATTACTATTCATAACAGCTAGTTTTAATAATATTTTAATAGCATATCGTTGTTTAGTGAATCTCGGTATTGCATACAACACAAGCTATCAAGGAAGACCACGATTGCATGTAAAGAAAGCCAAGATAGTTTTTTGTGTAGTGAAATATTCCTTTGATGATTTATATAACATAAAAACAAAACATTTCTCATAAAAATATCGGTTGTTACAATATCATCTCTGGATCTAGTCCAATATTCATCTGTATTACTCAAAAACTCTTGCATATATTTGTCATTATATAAAAAAATGAATTCCATTATTACATTGATATAAAGAAGAGCTATTATTAGTAAAAGAAATTGGGTTTCCATGGGATTGCATTGATACCTTATAGGTCAGAATGAGGATGAAACAATATTATATCTTATCTCTTTCATGTACAGTAGTCTGAAAATTAATTTCCATTATTCTATGAAATTAATAGTATTTCCTTCATAATTGCATTAAAATTTCATCCGGGTAGCCACTAGAGTCTCCATCTCTTTGAAATTATCCATTCCAAATCATCTCAAAACAATCGTGGCATATTTATACTGAAAAATTAATCTTCCATTCATTTTTTTAAAACCATTATTCCATGGAATACATAAGTTTACCAATCATTGGAATTTATAATTCACTTTTTATGAATTCTATGATTTTATTACCCAACTCATCATCTAATCAAACAAATATTATCTCATTGATATATAGCTCAACCATCATCCATTGTAGACAATAATTGTTGACATATTGATTGTAATTAACTCCACCATGCTGAAAACAATGCTTCTTCAAAAATTGATTTATTCTTTAATATGATACTTTTAGAGATTTATTTATCCCATATAGAGAATTAATCTATCAAAAAATATATACCCATAATCATAAATTATAAATCCAAATGGTTCCTCAGTATAAACATCTTCTTCTATAAACCAATTCATAAATTATGTCTTAATGTCAATCTGGAAGACATTGAAACTTATTTTTACTCTTATGTCCAAGAATAATATGATTGTCTCTTGCATCAAAACAATTGAAAATATTTCATCATCATCAACACAATATATTTTAGAGAAAAATTTTAACACTAAATATTATTTGTTTCAAATCATTGTTTCATTTTCATTCATCCAATTGAGGAAGACACATTCAGTACTAATGAAATTCTTATTTATCAATCCCAAACCAACCCCACCTATCATATTCCTATCATTTTTTTAGATATTCATTCACATAATACACCCCATTAACATCCCAAAAGACTTTACCATAACATTTAAGATCTACATGAGAGAAGAATGATCCATTTTGTAAAGACTTCATTCTTCATTTTTTAAATTATGATGATTTCTCACCAATGATTTCATGTATGTCAATTTCATATTTACTCATCAGTTTTCATATAACTAATATTTAATTTCCATCCTTTTCATTATCTAAATATTCATCTAAATCATCCAATGAAACTGTAAATTCCTCATCTTATTATCTATTCATCATTTTCATCCTGAGATTGATCCTGTATTTAGTAAATTTTATGCACATTCTCTAACATATTTACATCCTTTCATACAACTATATATCCTTATCACTTATTGAAATAAGTATATTCTTTTCATTTTCTTCTGTAGATATTAATTATCAATACATCTCCATGGGAATCAGAAATCATGTTTTTCCCTTATAGAGAATGAAACACTTAATTTTTATAACATGAAAGTACATCAAAGTTGTACTATTTACCTACTATAACTCACACATAGTCTTCTATTCTACCAGAAATAATATTGCCCTTTTTTTTGTAGAATTATTTCACTACTACTTATTTCAAAAACAACTCAAGAATGTCTTTTTAAATGTGGATTTGTCGAGCCGTGGTGTTGAATATTCAATTTCTTATCTCCACAAATATACTTTTCTATGGAGTTCTTTGTGCTGAAAAATATTGACAAATCATGTGTTTCTCAATATAATCCTCCACATAGATATTTTTTTTACTCTATTCTATTATATATTTTAATATTAATGATTTTTTATATGTCCTCTTTTAAATATCCCTTCAGTAAGTTATTATAGAACATAACACATTGAACAAGTGAGTGATGAGTAAAACATATTCCATTCTGGAAAAATCATTAATGAAGATAGAATAATATCTCTTCAAATTAATGAATCATGGGGAAAAACGAAATCACACATCAATATAAAACATCATAGGGTAATTATTGAAATTTTCTGATTTTCCTTATCTGTATTTGGAATTATCATCCATTTTTAACCAGAACCACATGTCTGGGTACAATCTCATATTTACCTGTGAAGGACTTTGGTTGCATCACATTTCACTAGATTTTCAAATTGTGATTAGTTCAAGTGACCAAATATTTTCTTATATAACTTGTTTAAATATTCTATAGAAACAACTAACATATATTATTATGCATATTTAATCCTGAGATTCTTCTTTGTAAGCATTCCAAACAAAAACAATTTACCATATATTTCTTTAAAGGTACATAATTTCATTGAAATTGTTATAGAATGTCCCAAGTAACATAGTTGAATTAAACATTACATGTTGTGAATTTGACCATTATTAAGATATAAATAAACACATCTCATGTCTTTTACCCCAAACATGGGGTTTATGGAGGCAATAATTTTCATTCCATCATTATTACCAAATTTTACATTACCTTTGTTATCGTATCTGATTCTAGTCAATAGTTAGTTATATACTATCATAGGAGTGGTTAGACCATTTTAAATGATCCATATTCTAGTGTGATCTAATTATTTGAATGAAATATCTACAACCACTACATGTTCATCGCTTTTCATCCTCATTTATACAATTGGATGATATTCTGGATGGTGCTCAGATCACGATAGACCACTAACATCTTATAATGATACAAATCGATTTTTTTCACCACATTTAAGTATAAATTGAGATTCTAATTTTGAGCATATTTAGTCTTCACTGACACAATTTTATATATTTTAATGAGAAATATATATCCTTACATTCGAATACTACACAATATTAAAATTGAAAATTGAATTATGTCTTGGAAAATAGATCTTTGTATACATTCCTTCTCTAGTATGGTTGGATTTGTTACCAGATGTATGTGAAAATTAAATCTTCTGAGTGTTCTATATTTTCACAACAATAACATCTAATGTGATGTTTATTCTTGTGTGTCAACACTAAATCACTAGTTTTCCATTAGGTTATATAGATAATCAAGTTCTGATTCATACCCACATAAATCCTAAACCTTGGAGTGGGATCTTATGGTCTAAATTCAACAATTACATATTTATATTTTAGATAAAGACCTATACTATTTTTATCCTTATGATTAGTGAATTTTAATTCAAGACACACTTTTATCTAATTCACTATAATTTTGAATTCTACTTTTAATGTTTTTTGTTACCTTTTTAAAGGAATTTTTTGAAATCAAGAGTTTATTCTAATATTTCACTTTCCATTGTATACTAACATTATCCCCTTTACGTTCATTGATACATTTTATTTGATCTATTCATTAATTTTTAAACTATCGATCTCTCTTTTTTATCCATCGATTTTTAGTTTTTACTCAACAGTCCTTTTGATTTATCTAGAATGACCTATTTGAGACATTCAATTTCATCCTCTAGCTTAGATTTTTATTCATCCATCATCTTAATATAATGTTTGCAATCAAAAACCACGTTGATAGAATTTTTTTTTGAAATAAAAACATATATCTCTTCAGTAGTAGAGTCTAATTCGATCTGACGATCAGCTCTTCCTTCGGTGAATTCTTTATCCTTGTCATTATGTTGCCTTGATTGAAAATTTGTAAAAACTGCCACCATAACATCATCATTACACTCATGATTCTCTTCTTATTATTTTGTAATAGAGTTTTATAAAAATTCATCTTATTTTTAATTAATATTATTTTTTTAAGAGAATTTCTCTTCATACTCCTCTAACAAATCACATTTACTAAATATATCTACCCAGGAATTTCATCATTGTCTTCATGAAAATATTCAATCTTCTTTATCCACTATGTCATAAGATGTCTAATTAGTCCACATTGAAATCAGGCAATTGAAAGTTTCCCTTGAAAATTTGTTCTTCTAGATTATAAATTTGAAGATAGAAATGACATGACCTTATCCACATTATCTTTATTCAAAATATCATCAACTATGATCTTCTCCAGGGACTCGAATTCCAGTAGATTGGTCTTCCTCCTTTTCCATAGTGTATTAAGCATCATTTCTCATCTCATATCTGACTAGAGTACTATTCAAGCTATCCAGCTTCATCTCCATTAGATATTTATCTTCCAATACATAAATATTCAGATTAAATAGTGGTGGTAGTTTTCTGAAGATTCATATTAAAATCCTTATATCCTCAACAATTTCTCTGAGACTACACATGTCTCCAAAATTAATATTCACTCGGTCAAATAATGTAACCAAAAATTAGTTATTGTTAATTAATTGATTTTAATAATTGTTCCATAGAACCGGTTGTTTTTCTTTTCTCACTTTTGAATATCCATGATAAATATTTATAAGCTTCTCCAAAATAATATGTTATAACCTACATGAAATACCCTTTGTTTAGACTTCATTGGATATGGATCTCTCTAATGCATTGTTTCCTTCAGCATCAACATCCAATTCCTTATGATATACTTTTGATAAAATATTACTATCCATGATAGTAGAAATACCATTCATTAATGATGTTAATAAATACATACCAAAAGATAAAAATTGATGTTTCACTTGATTCCACCATATGTGAATTTTTTCCAAAAATAATCAAATTCCCTTTGTGATTAATAGATTTCATTTCCTCAATCGAGAGAAAATATATGACTTTCAAACATTACCTCTTATACCAATTATTATCCTAACTAGGCTAACTAACCTTAGAGTGGGTAAATTAGGGTATGAAAGATTATAACAAATGCCCATTCTAGATCTTTTTTAGTTATAAAAAAACACACTTCTTCTCTGTTTCCCATTGAAAATTTTGAACATAAATTAAATCATGTACAACACACAACTGTTTTACTTAGTTCACCCTCAAAGTACTCTATAAAAGAACATACAATTATGATCTGTCGATGTACCAATATTATTAAGGCTCATCACCCATTCATGGTTTTCACTAGATCACTTCTATGATTAGGATGACAATAGTTATAATTTTTAGGGTTATATCACTCATATCACAACATTCACCACTTAACACTATTATAATGGCTCACTAATATTGGAAAGGATCAAATTTTTTCTTCATCCTTTTCTCATTAATATAGAGTTTATCAACACAACATTTATGTACATGTATGTTCCTTCATTATGGGGTATTTATATAAATAAATACACCTCCTTAACATGAATAATCACGATACACCATTAGTTTAATTGGAATCAGGCTCCCTGAGAACCCCCAAGTGTGAGATCCAAGAGAAATCCCTATAAATGATTTCTATGAGATTCGAGTATGAGCCCTATTTAGGATTTGTGAAAGAAAAAACATACATGATTTTTCTGGGACCAAACAGTTTGTTCTTGGGAGGGATATGTGTGCGACTCATGTACAAAACATTGTGTGAGATCTATGTGAAATTAATTTTCACACATTAATAAATATCTAGTATTCATTCTTTTCTTGAGACAAAATAGTATGTGCTTGTGTGAAATCATAGTGTGATTACAATTCACACTTTTTGAGAGATTTTTCCACTAGTACTATTATTTTTTTGTTCACGATACGACAACCATGATACCCAACAATTCATGTTTGTTAATGTTGAAGAGTTTTTGGATTCCTCAATATGAATGTTTTTTACATGGATGAGATCAGATAGCCCTCACTTTCACGAGATCATAGAGTTTGCGCTTCCGTGAGATCAACCACTCATGAAAACTCATCATGCCTTCTTTCACAAATAACTATCATCAAAAACCTCAAACCTAGTCAAAAAAAAAATCAACCTAAAATAAAAATAATCAGTAATTTTCTCCAAAAATTTACTTTGGTCATTTTTTTGATATTTTTCTGAGAAGTTTCATTTTTTATGAATATTAAAAAAATGAATTTTAATTGAAAACATATTTTTAATATTATTTATTTATATAGTCAAACTATATGTTAAATTGGTTTTACTATATAACTAGTTCAATTATACATAAATAAATCTAATGTACGTAATTGGAAAAAAATTGATTTAAATTGAATATAAAAACATTTCAAACAGTGGAATATTTAACTTTAAACCCTACATTTCCATCATGTCTATGTGATTAATATAAAATCTATTTACACCACATATATGATTTGAATTACTAAAAAATGATTATAAATTTGAAATAATATTAATTTATAATACCTATAAAGGTAAAAATAGTTCTATATTGGTGAGAGTCAGTAAATTAATTATAGCGATTAAGGTAAAAATGAGCATACAAAATGAATAAACATAGAATATAATGTGTAAAAATGACCTAAACTTGTCTAAAAATTATTGGATGTTTACATTTAGACCATTAATACACTAAATATATATAATGGTTCTCTTTATAACAATTTTTTAAATGTAAAATATGGAACGAACTCAAATAGATTCAAGAATACCCATTGTGTTATTTTTCATTCTTATAAAATGACACCTCTCCCTCCCCAATCTTCACTCTTACCAATATATTTGGGTCAACCAAACCATTCACAAATAAGAACCCATAATCACTCATATAATCCTAGAAGACTCTGTTTTGGAATTATTTAAACCAAGGAATAATATTTTATCAAAACAAAAGGAGTGAACCAAATGAGAGGTTATATCCTTCAATAAGAACTTTTTTTATTCCCTTATGTACACATTAATTTATTCTTTTTTAAGAATTATATAAAAAATTAATTATAATAAATGTAGTGATATGTTTTTATTACAAGGATAAAACCTACACTATGACAACCCTGCTTTTATTACAAACTTAAACATGATTTATTACATAAAACATCACTTGATACAACAAGAAGATCAAGAGTTTTAGTGTCTTTGGGGCTTAGGATCATTACATAATAACATGAAACATGAAATACAACATCTTTATTGAAACAATCTTTTACATGACATCTACATTCCCTCATACTTAGCATTGCATGGGATAACCTGAGGACATGCATAAGAAAAGGGTGAGCTATAAAGCACAGTAAGGGAGTACACATGGAATAACATGAGGAGTACAATACATGTTAGAAAATAGGAATATCAATAGACCATAAAAGAAACATGAACATAAATTAATGATAAATCATGATAATCATAACATGGAAATGTGCCAACAACACTTAACATGGCATTAGCATGAGCCAAGGCTCATTGCACATAGAGCATGGGTAAATCCTCATTGCACCTAAAGCACGAGTAAACCCTAATTGCACTTGAATTATCATGATTCAACACTCATTGCACATGACGTATCATGATACTATACTTTACCCAATGCATTGGAGTGCTATAAGGGAATACCCTTCTTAAACATTTCATTTCATGTATAAGTGTGCCACATGGATCATAAAACATGGATTCATTTAACATAATCATTTATTCCACAATAAAGGAATGTAGAATTTATACATGAATATTTATAATCTATAAGTAAATGCGCATACAGGTGAATACCCTTTACGGATAAATGTGCATGGTAATCACTACACAATGGCATTGGCTTAGAATATCGGTGCGATTTCGGCAGCGTAACGACGTGACATAAGAATTCATAAAAAAATGTTGATGAGAGAGAAAGGGGTTCCTCATAATATTTACATGTAATTTACATTAAGGAGGTCATATAGATACATGTCCCATAATTTGTAATGGAATTTAGATTCATGAAACAAAAGTATTGCTTGAATGTAAATGAGGAGAGAGAAGTTCCTTTCGGAATTTCGGCATAGTAATGGGTGTACATGGGAGGTACTTAATGAGAGGGAAAGGGGTATCCCATCATTAAAAAATAAATAGGGAAGTATGTGGGAGGTGTGAAACCATATCCCAACAATAATAATTGAAATTAAAAGGCAAAACAACTTAAGGAAAATTGGACAAAAATGAGAAAGGAAGAAAAACCCTTACTTTGATGTGTGCTTCCAAAGGCTAGAGAGAGGCTTGTGAGAGGTTTATTGGGAGCTTGGGCCACCTTGGGAGGATTATAGAGAGAGTAGGGAATAGGTTGGAAAAACATCAAGGGATTTTAGTGAGGAGGAAGTGGGAGCTTGGGTGGGTTTATATAGGAAATGTGAGGGAATTCATTATTATTTAGGTTTGGGACCCCTTATATTAAATTAATCCAAACCACAAACCAACCCATGGTTTTTGCCCATGGTTTTTGGAAAAGGGAAGAAGAATACAATATTTTATAAGGACAAAGTCCTAAAATTTTAAAATAATAAGGTTTCTTATGGGGAGGTGAGTCACACTCCCATGGAAATTAATTTAAAAAGGCAAAGTGGTGGATATGTCTTATGGGGTCCATTAATGCTTTGAAAATTAAGTCAAAAAAAACCCAAAATCACATTATTTTAATGGTAAAACATATATTGTCCGAACATAAAGATTATATTATTTTATTACATCACTATTGGGTCATTATGATGTCATAAAACACACTATATTTAAACGGTATTTAATTTTTACCCAAAAATTTGACTGTCTCAGAAAATTATGAAAAATTAACCGTTGGATAATTTTGACGTCCAAATTCCAAAAATAACATATATTTTATCTAAATAATTTTCTAAATCTATTAATTTTCACTTTTAAAATAAAAACTGACATTTATCGAAAATTCACGGGTTTTGATAGAAATGGCTTTCAAACCTTAATAAAAATTTTAATTGCTTTCATAAAATTATATGATCATTTATATTTAATATAAAGTAATTTAATAATATTATTATTATTATATTAAAATATTATTTAATTCAAAAATACCTTAATTTAATAAAATATATTTCTTAATTAAATAATAACTAAAAACACCATTTGTACTTTATAAAATATTTACAATGTATCAAAAATGACTAGAAATTATTTTCATTATTATATACAAATATAATTTACATGAACATTGTACTAGGTATTTGTTACATAACCCCTTAAAACAGCCGAATAGGACCTAATGGTAAGGTGTTCGATGGTGACAGACTCTTGGGGTGGCTCGGATAACATCGATCGAGTGGTAATTTCAATCAACTTCCAATTCTCCCATATACGGTCACGTTCGAGCTTGACATGACGAAGCTCAGATTGGGATTGGTCAAGGGTGAAGCCCAAAGATGCCACCTCTTTTCCGAGCTCCGACAAATGGGCTTCGTATGGGGAAATTCTATTGGATGAGGACATCTATTCCTTTGTCTGAGTAAATTGGATTTGTTAAAGTCCTATATTTATACTAATCAAGTGATTACTGTTCAATGGATATATTAGCAATGGTCAAAATTCATAACATAAAACCAAAGAAGTTGACATTTTATGGAAACATAAAGAGACATTTAATTAGATCAAGAAGGATTTCCATTAATGAAACATTGGGTCTTTACAATATTCCCCCCTTAAGAAATTTCGCCCTCGAAATTTTCCTTTTTCCACACTAAAACAAATGTGGGTAACTCAGCTTCAACATATCCTTTGATTCCCAAGTCGCTTCTTGAAACACGTGGTTTCTCCACAACACCTTGACGGGGAGCATTGTCTTATTTCGTAGAACTTTTTCTCTATGATCTAAGATCTTCACTGGTTGCTCCTCATAAGAAAGATCATCTTCCAATTGTACCACCTCGGAAGAGAGTACATGTGAAGGGTCTGGTATATACATCTTTAAGAGGTATACATGAAAGAAATCATGTACTTTGTCCATGGAAAGTGGAATTGCTAGTCGATAGGCCACATACCCGACATGATCAAGAGTATCGAGGGGGCGATGTACCTTGGACTTAACGTCCCTTTCCTTCCAAACCTCATGACCTTCTTCCACGGAGATATGCGTAGAAACACCATGTCTCCAACTTTAAAGTCAAGGCCTTGTAGGTGATTATCAGCATAACTCTTCTGTCGACTCTGGACTGCCTTGATATGATACTGAATGGTTTTCACCTTCTCTACCATTTATTTGACCATTTCTGGACCAAGCAGCTTACATTCACCAACCTCATCCCAACATACCGGTGTTATGCCCCTTTTCCCATACAGGGCTTCATATGGTGCCATTTGGATGCTCGAGTGGAAACTTTTATTATAAGATAACTCAACCAGAGGAAGATGTTGATCCCATCCTCCTTTAATGTCCATTGAGAAAGCTCTCAACATATCCTCAAGTGTTTGGACAGTCCACTCGGATTGGCCATCAGTTTGAGGATGATATGTCGTAATGAAGTTCAGTTCAGTATTCAGAGCATGTTGAAGACTCTTCGAAAACTTAGAGGTGAATCTTGGATCTGAGTCGGACATAATATATAGTGGTACTCCATGCAACCTTACCACTTCCCTGATATATATCTGTGCCAGTTGATCCAAATAGAAATCCTCCCGAATAACAATGAAGTGTGCAATATTTGTAAGATGATCTAGAACAAAGAATATTGCATTGTTGCCTTTGGATGTCCTTGGAAGTCTAGTGACAAAGTCCATGGTGATGTTCTCCCATTTCTATTCTGGTATGGGCAGTGTTTGCATAATCCCCTTACACTTCTGGCTATCTTCCTTCACTTGCTGAAACACTAGGCGCTTTGATGTATATTCAGTGATCTCCATCCTCATATTATCCCACCAAAAGTTTTCTCGGAGATCTCGATACATCTTTGGGATCCCTGGGTGAATAGAGAAATTTGATCTATGTGCATCATCCAAAAGATCCTTATTTAGCTCCGGACTTTATGGAACACATATTTTTTTCCCAAACCACACAATTCCTTCTTCATTAACATTGAACTATGAAGATTTCCCTTTTTTGATAGCTTCCACTTTTTCCTAAATTCCCACATCATCATTTTGAGCATCCTTTATCCATTCCAAAAGAGATGGTTGATCAATAATTTGTGAAAGGATTGACGATGTTCCATTCTTTATGATTCCCACGTCCATCTTCATCAAGTCTATGAATATTGGATCCTTCTCAATTCTCATCATTGATATAATTGTTGGGTCCTTTCTACTTAGGGCATCTGCCACCTTGTCCACTTTCCCAAGGTGGTAATGTATTGAATAGTCATAATCCTTGATGAGATGTATCCATCTTCTCTGGAACATATTATTCTCTTTATGTGTGAATATATATTTAAGACTCTTGTGGTTAGTATATATCTCACATTTATATCCATAGAGATAATGTCGCCATATTTTCAAGGCAATGATCACCGCCGCCAACTCCAGATAATGCGTTGGATAGTTTCTCTCATAGATTTTCATCTGCCTTGAAGCATAGGATATAAATTTATCATTCTGCATCATCACACAGCCTAAGACCTTCTTTGAAGCATCACTGAAAACAACAAAAATTTCCCCACTTGTGGGTAAAGTGAGAACGGGCGCAGTGATAAGCCTCCTTTTCAACTCCTTGAATCTTTATTTCCATTCATCACTCCAAGCAATCTTTACTCCCTTTTGAGTTAGCTTGGTAAGAGGGTTGGACAATCGTGAGAAATTTCTCACAAATCGTCGATAATATCCAGCTATCCCCAAGAAGCTACGGATATCTGTTACCGTTGTTGGCCTCAGCCTTCCCCCAATTGCATCTGTTTTGGAGGGGTTCACAGATATCCCATTGCTTGTGATGATATGGCCCATGAATGAGACCTCCTTCAACTAGAACTCACACTTTCGGTACTTTTCATAGAGTTTAACCTTGCACAAAGTCTCTAGTATAGTTTTTAAATGCTCCTCATGATCCTCCTTGGTTTTGAAGTATATTAGAATATCATCTATAAAGACTACCACAGATTTTTGAAGGTAATCTCTAAATACTCTATTCATCAAGTCCATGAATATTTCTAGAGCATTGGTGAGTCCTAAAGGCATTACTATGAATTCATAGTGCCCGTACCTTGTACGAAAAGCAGTATTGGGGATATCTTCCTTCTTCGCCCTTACTTGATAATATCCAGACCGAAAATACACCTTGGAGAAGTATTGTGATCCACACAGATGATCATACAACTCATCAATTCTTGGGAGAGGATACTTGTTCTTTATCGTGATTTTTTTAAGTTCACGATAATCGATGAAAAGCCGCATTGACCCATCCTTCTTCTTTACGAAGAGGACTGGTGGACCCCATGGTGAAGCACTTGGGCGTATAAACCCTTTATCCAGATTTTCTTGTAGTTGTTTCTTCAGCTCTTAAGCTCTACAACAACCATTATCTATGGAGTCTTGGATATTGGTAGCGCCCAAGGTATAAGTTCAATTGAGAACTCAACATCTCTTCTTGGAGGAAGACCAGTCTGTTCTTCGGGAAACACTTCAGCGAATTCCCTCACAGTAGGCATTTCTTAAAGGGTGGTTTCTTCCTTGGAATCAATCATTTGAGCCAGATACGCATGCTCATAAGGCAGTAATATCAATTTTTGAGATAATGGAGCTATAAGAGATTCATATTCCACCTGACACTTCTAAGGAATCGGGGGTCGATTCTCTATATGGAGTGTAATTTACCTCTCCTGATAATTTATGTTGGCTCTATCTAAGGAAAGACAATCCATGCCAAGAATTGCATCAAAATATACCAGAGGGAGTATGATGAGGTTCTCTGGGAAATTCAATCCACAGACTATAATAGGGGAGGACTTATATTCATGGGATGCAATGATTTCCCCATTTTCCATACTCACCGACATCTTTACTTCCATGATTTGTGGTGGTGTTGGGATTGTTCTACTAAACTTTCAAGATATAAAAGAATGCATAGAACCTGAATCAAAAAGTACGTTCACTATTCTGGAATGAATAACTAGCGTACCTGTCACCACTTCATTTTCGAGGTTCAATTTGGAATAAGTGATGGCAAAATCTCTTCCTTTATGTCTTGGAGGTTGTTGGTTGTATATGAAAACACTTGGATTACGACACTGATTTGAAAAATGACCAGATTCTTTGCATTTGTAGAATTGAACAACGCATTGAGGTTCGAACAGAACATTCCTCTACTCTGTCACAGCCGTGGGTCTTTCTTGCCAATAGTTAACAGCTAGATTCCCTTCTCTTACACACCTGAAGCATTTTCTCGTCCCCATAAGGCAATTTACAGGGTTCTTATTTCCGTACTTTTGGAAATTGGGGTGCTGGATCTTCTTAGCACTGTTGGATTTATCCATCGGACCACAAGCATTGAAGTCCACCTTACGCTTCTTGTCCCCATGATACCCTTGTGATTCCCCGATCTCCATTTCGACCTTGAGTTCACATCTGACAATTTTCTCATAGATGTTGAAGTCATGGATCACTAATGCTTTCCGCAAGCTAGGATTCATCCCACCAAAGAATCGGTCAACCTTGCATTCGGGGGTAACGACAAAGAGGAAAGCATATCGTACAAGCCTTATGAAGTTTTCCTCATATGCTCCAACAGATTCATCATCTTTTTTCTTGAGGGAAAGGAAGTCCCTTTCCATCTTAATCCGGAGGGTGCACGGAAAATATTTATTGAAAAACATCTTCCAGAAATCCTTCCATTCCAACGCCTTGATCTCCTCCTCAGGCTTCGTATTTTTTATCAACGTCCACCATTGATCAGATTACCCATCCATATGATAAGCCACCAGGAGAACCTTCTCTTGTTCAGAACATTGGAGGATGGATAATATCTTTTCAATAGAGTTGATCCATTGTTCATCGATAGTGGGATCGGATGATCTACTAAAAGTAGGAGGCCTTTGTCTAATGAAGCTCTCGATAGTGACTTGTTCTTTCTTAGGGGGGGTTGAACATTCCTCTTGACCCGTGTTTCTATTCAAAACTTGAGTTAGATGAGAGAGAAGTGTGACAAAGTTCAAGATTCCTGCTCCCATTGGATTGGGAATCTCATTAGTACAATCATCAAACTGGTCTTCACAACGGTTGTTAGCCCGAGTCCTCCTATTACCGGCCATTGGCTGGAATAAAAGGAAAGTTAAGGGTAACACATAAAGGGTACTCCAAAGACAAAAGTTGATGACTTATAAATAAAATTTTATTTCCTTACTCAAGAGTCTATAGGATTCAATCTAGGCTTTTCATGATCTACTTTCTAACATATATTCGTAGGGAAATTTTTTTAATTCTCTTAATAAGGGTTCATACTATAATTTTGAATTTATAAAAACATATCCCCCGTGAGTGTCATAACCAAGAGTGCAGCAAGGCACATTGTCGTGCACTAGTACCCATTCGAGTCTAGCTCAAAGCTTTGTTTTTGTGTTTTACCCCTAGGATACATCTATGCCAGAGCCGCCTCTACCTGCTCGTATCCATACAAGGATGTATTTGTTTGATAAACCACTTAGTCAGTACTTACCAAAACATAGGGATTTTTTTATTATACTTAGTCTTGTATCTAAGGCTTTATTAGCGATTCCTAATCCCAAAAATAACTGAACTTATCCTCTGATACCAACTATGACAACCCTGCTTTTATTACAAACTTAAACAGGATTTATTACATAAAAATTCACTTGATAAAACATGATGATCGAGAGGTTTAGTGTCTTTGGGGCTTATGATCATTACATAAAAACATGAAACATGAAATAAAACATCTTTATTGAAAACTTCCTATACATGACCACTACATTCCGTCGTACTTAGCATTGCAGGGGATAACCTGAGGACATGCATAAGAAAACGGTGAGCTATAAAGCCCAGTAAGGGAGTACACAGGGAATAACATGAGGAGTAAAATACATGTTAGACAATAGGCATATCAATAGAGAATAAAATAAACATGAACCTAAAGGCATGATAAATCAATATAATCATAACATGGAAATGTGGAAACAACACTTAACATGGAATTTGCATGAGCCAAGGCTCATTGCACATAGAGCGTGAGTAAATACTCATTGCACATAAATAATGAGTAAACCCTCATTGCACTTGAATTACCATGGTTAAACACTCATTACATGTGACGTATCATGATACAATAATTTACCCAATGCATTGGAGTGCTATAAGGGCACACCCTTCTTAAACATTTCATTTCATGTATAAGTGTGCCAGATGGATCATAAAACATAGATTCATTAAATATAATCATTTATTCTACGATAAAGGAATGTGGAATTCATACATGAAACTTTATAATCTATAAGTAAATGTGCATAAAGGTGAATATCCTTTATGGATAAATGGGCATGGTATTCACTACACAATGGCATTGGATTAGAAAATCAGTGCGATTTCGGCAGCGTGACGACATGACACAAGAATTCATAAAAAAAGGATGATAAGAGAGAAAGGGGTTCTACATCATATTTACATGTAATGGACAGTAAGGAGGTCATATATATACATTTCCCAACAATAGTAATGGAATTTAGTTTCATGATACAAAATTATTGATTGAATGTAAATGAGGAGAGAGAAGTTCCTTTCGGAATTTCGGCATAGTAACAGGTGTACATGGGAGGCATTTAATGAGAGAGAAAGGGGTCTTACATCATTCAAAAATAAAGAGGGCAGTATGAGGGAGGTGATAAACCATACCCCAACATTCATAATTTAAATTAAAAGGCAATAAAAGTTAAAGAAAACTGTAAAAAATGAGAAAGGAAGAAAAACCCTTACTTGGATGTGTGCTACCAAAGGCTAAAGAGAGGCTTGTGAGAGGCTTCTTTGGAGCTTGGGGCACCTTGGGAGGATACTAGAGAGAGTAGGGATGAGGTTGGACGAACTTAAAGGGATTTTAGTGAGGAATAAGTGGGATCTTGGGTGGGTTTATATATGAAAGGTGAGGGAATTCTTTATTATTTAGGTTTGGGAACCCATATATTAAATTAATCCAAACCATAAACCATCCCATGGTTTTTCCCCATAGTTTTTTGAAAAGGGAATAGAAAAACAATATTTTATAAGTACAAAGTCCGAACAACTTAAAATAATAAGGTTGCATATGTGGAGGTGAGTCACACTCCCATGGAAATTAATTTAAGAAGGAAAAGTGTTGAATATGTCTTGAGTAGTCCATTAATGTTTTGAAAAGTAAGTCAAACAAACCCAAAATCACATTATTTTAATGGTAAAAAATATATTGGCCGAAAATACAGATTATTGTATTTTATTACATCACTATTGGGTCAATATGATGTCATAAAACACACTATATATTTATTTGGTATTTAATTTTTACCCAAAAATTTGACTGTCTCAGAAAATTATGAAAAATTATCCATTGAATAATGTTGACGTCCTTATTCTAGAAATAACATTTATTTTATCTAAATAATATTATAAAAATGTTAATTTTCACTTTTAAAATAAAACCCGACATTTATCGAAAATTTACGGGTTTTGACATAAATGGATTTCAAACATTAATAAAAATTTTAATTGCATTCATAAAATTATAAGGTCATTTATATTTAATAAAAAATAATTTTATAATAATAATTTTATTTTATTATAATATTATTGAATTCAAAAATCCCTTAATTTAATAAAATAGATTTATTTATTAAATAATAACTAAAAACAACATTTGTACCTGTAGAACTATTTACAATGTATCAAAAATGACTAGAAATTATATTCATTATTATATACAAAAATAATGTACATGAACATAGTACTACTTATTTGTTACATAACCCCTTAAAACAGCCACATAAGACCTAAGGGCAAGGTGTGTGATGGTGACAGACTCTTGGGGTGGCTCGGATAACATCGCTTGAGTGGTAATTTCAATCAACTTCCACTTCTCTCGTAGACGGTCACGTTCGAGCTTGACATGATGAAGCTCTGCTTGGGCATGGTCAAGGGAAAATCCCAAAGATGCCACCTCTCTTCCGAGCTCCGACAAATGGGCTTCTTAGGGGGAAATTATACTGGATGAGTTCATCACTTCCTTTGTCTTAGTAAATTGGATTTGTTAAAGTCCTATATTTATACTAATAATGTGATCACTGTTCAACGTCTATATTAGCAACGGTCAAAATTCTTAACATAAAACCAAAGAAGTTGACATTTTATATAAACATAAAGAGAAATTTAATTAGATCAATAGGGATTTACATTAATGAAACTTTGGGTCATTACATACAGTCACACACACTTCCATCAAATAGAATACACAATCACCTTTCATGTTTGGGGTGAACTATCATATCATGATCCGATAACATTCATTATTCCAATTAAAACATTCATGGTTTGGAATAATAATTGGAATACATTTTATATGTCATATATTTTATATTTATGATGTATTTTTTCTTTTAGAATTTTTATATTACACATAGTTTCAATTGAAACATAATTTAGGAATATGATAACTTTATTTAGGGATATGTGGACTACTATCTCCTCAAAGTGAAGTGATTTATTCACACATTACATGGAATGTATTAAAGATGACTATAAAAAATTTATATAATATATATTTCATATAAAATCTAGTGGAATGATAATCTATATATATATATATATATATTTTACATTATTTTTTCAATATGAAATGAAAACAGAAACCATAATCATGCATACGTATAACCTTCCATCTCCATGAATGATGTATTCCATTTCATATTTCTATCATTGATTTAATATTATAAATAAATATATACATAATATATATTATATTTAAACCATGGTTTTCATTCTTTATATATTGAAATTGTGATCTACCTTAAATGAAAAAATGACATGTCAAATCAAGTATGAAAAACAAAGCGGTCATTACCCAAAACATAACCTTTACCTGGAATTTCTAATAAATGGATAATATAAAGTCACAATGAAATAATATATTCTATTATATATAATAATATTATTATATGGTAGATTTATAATAATCACATATTTTTTTTACATGGTGTTACAACATGTACATTTTAAATCATGACTTAGTGTAATGGTTTTCTCGTCTCACTTTTTGTCTATGTGATATATGCTATATTAACCAGTTATTATTATTGAGTGGTGTATATTCTATATTATGAAATGTTATATCATGAATTTACAATATTAAATTATTTTAAATTTTTTAATTTCTTCAATCTATTCATGGACCTAATGATTTAATTGTTACTCATGTAGTAAAAGGATTTTTAATCTCTCTTTTATTTATGTAATGCTTATACCATATTTACCACTCATTTATTTGGAGTGATGTATATAATTCCCATGTACATATTCAATGATTATTATCCTTACTGTTTTTATTATTTACATATCCATTTGATGATCTCTCTTTCATGATGTCTATGGTTAAAAATTTACTAAATCAGTAAGGTAATTTTTTCTCAATTTTCCTTCGTTGAGAATCATGTTTTCCAATATTACTATATTATTTGCCGAGGGTTATATATTATACCTTTGACATTATATATCATGAACATTCATATTTTCATGATATATGGTGGCTTAATTAAATGTTATTTTATCATGGTGATAAATATTAAAAGTTAACAAAGTTGTAAGATATTACTGCTACAATCTCTTTTTTTATCATTGTTTTTTTGTGATTATGAGTCAATTGATGAAATATTATTATAACTTCCTAAATATATCTCATTAATATTATTCATGAATTTATATTATTTCAATATTCTGTTAATGGTATTATTTTCCCAATATTTTTGTATTCTAAATAATTAAAATTCATTCAAGAAAATCATAATTTATTTCAATCTACACTCAGAAATCTATTTTTCCATCAAAATAGTGTTTTCTAAAAATGTTTTTAAAAATTTTATAATTTAATACTATTATTTTTAAGATACAGTTTTAAAAAAAATTACCCTTTTAGAAATTGTTTTTAAATTAATATTCTTGTCATTTTATGATCATGTAACATTTCTAATCATTTTTTTATGAAAAACTAATGTTCAATATGTATTGATTTCCTATAATAATGACCATCATTACCTATAAAATATTATTAAGGTTTACTAGGTTATTATTAAATAAAATGTTTTATTATTATATTCAAGATTTCTTTTTCACAATGAATATGGTTTTGAAAATATTTTCAATATTTCTTTATATGTTTTCAAAACAGTGTTCAAATAATAGGTTATCCAATTGTTTTGATGTTTTATTTAAATGTTTTAAAATAAATTATAAACTAAAATTTATTATTAAAATATTTAACTTTATTTTTGTTTTTTAATTGTTTTTTGAAAGATAAACATTTTCAAAAAGTATTAAAGATTTCATTATATGTTTTCAATTTTATTTTGGAATAATGTTTACCAAATTCTTTTCAATATTTTTTTATATGTTTTTAAAATAATCTTCCAAATAAAAAATTATCAATATTTTTGTAATTTTCCTTCGAATTTTTTCTGATCTATTTTCAAAGAAAAATGGTTTCAAAAGTTTTTACGTTTTAATATCATTTTTCAAAGATGAAATTATTTTTTACATAATAATTGTTTTAAATTTTCCTTCAAAATTAGTTTCCATATAAGATGTCATTGGATGATGTTACCATATCGATAATAGGTTATAATCGAGGGATACAATTTTTATTCTTTCTCAAACTTGTTTATTCTTTTTATGACATGGTTTTTTAGAACAATTTCTCTTTCATGGGTTATCTTATTTATTAACCCACAACTCTTCCGGATTTATTAATTGATAAAATTAAAATGAAACCAGTATAATTTCTATGATTTATAATTTGATAAAATGTTTATGATAACTATTTCATTTCATGGGATATGATATGTTGAATATTCGTTTTCTACAATTTTTTTTCTTTATGTGACATCTGGGAAAAATATCTCCCAACAACGCATTGGGTTATAAATATATCACCTGAGATAATTATTTGAACAAGTTTAAAGGATTGATCCACAATAGGAAGAAGGTGTAACATGATCCACAATGAATAATGGGTTACCACTGGGGACGATGGGGTGTCTCATCATAGAGGTATATCCCCCTGTGATTAATCTTATTTAAATGTAAAAAATGTTACATGTTAACATTATTACAGGTTCATATTGTCATTAATGGACCAAGTTTTATCTCCAAATGTATATTTGTGGACCTTATTTCATGTTCACTATGTTTTGTGTAGACCTTGTGATGTTTTCACAGTGTTATGTGTGAACCTGATTACTTGTTCCTAATGTTATGAATGGAACCAGTTGAATGAAACATATTCAAGGGTTATTATTTGATAAAATTATTATCAAACCAATATAATTTACATGAGTTATAATTTGATAATTTTTTTTGATAAACATTTCAATTCCTGGGTTATGATAAGATGAATATTTTTTTCTTTTTATATATGTTTTTTATTTCATTATGTGATGTGTGGGACCAATATTGTAACATCCCAGGTAAATAAAGAATAAGACATTTTCAAATTTATTAATATTTTTGAATTAAATATTAATCATAATTCAAAAGCGTTGCTCTGTTCGATAGCAAACCTGATACACAACAATGGGTTTCTTGGAAATCTTACGCTGCATAATAATAATATAATAATATGATTTTAAATGGTAGTTAACACGTAGCCGTTGTATTGGTGGGAATGATTAGAAATAACTCAAATATGATTATATATGTTTGTTAAATGTTTTTACAATTATCCAATAAAATATAAAGGCTTAAAATAAGAAACGAAATCAATATTAAGAATAAATACACTAATATTCACTAAATGGTCGATTTATCACTTTCTGATGGCGAAACCTCTTTAAAAATAGTTTTGGTTACTCTTATAAATTATAATAGACCAAATAAAATCCTCTTATAGAGTCGGGACATCAAAATTTATTTTGTGTATGTTTTTGTTATTTTTCCGATAATGTTCTTTTTTTATGAATAAGTGAAAAATTTTGTATTTAAATTTCAAACCACTTTTAAATATAATTTATTTATATGATTATATTATCTTTAAAATTGGTTTTAAAGTGAAAGTAGAATATATTTTTACAATTTAATCCAATGGTGGTCATTGGAATTAATTTCACATTGAAATTGGACTTAAACTATTGTCAATCTTTTGATATATTTTGTTTCTTAAAACACGCTATTTGTTTTGAAAACATGATTTAATTATTATATTGATTAATGAAACATATATGTTTTCAATTTTGTAAAATAGACATCATTTTTGAATTCAGAATATCATATATAGCTTTTGGTGAATTTTTGTTATTTTTCTGAAAAACATCATTTTTTTATTAATAGTGAAACAACTAAGTGGTAGTTAAAAAACTGATTTTTCGTTTAAATGATACCTTACCACTTATATGAATTGAATTTTAAAAATTCGACATACATGGTTTTCATTATTAAGTAAAATGTGGTTCAATGTGATGAAAATAATTTTTGGTGAATAGTAACTTTTAAGTTTTATTAATCGCGATGAAAGGTAAATAGTGTAATTTAAGGTAAAGATAATGTTATAATAATATTAAATGACCTTGAACCATGACCTACCCTTATTGGATGAGTCATGGTTGACCAAGAAAATCCATGGGTCATCTTGGGGACACCATGCAACCACTTGGTTAGGAAAATTACATTAATAACATTTTATTTAAAGTTAACATAAAAATGTCACAAATATGTATTGTTTTACTAAAAAAAATTACATTGGGTTATACAAGTAATATTTTTTACTATAAATATTTATTAAAATCTAAAAAGATTTCATACATCATTATTTGTTTTTTTATAATTTTTACACATTAAATAAATAAATTTATTTATGACACCATGATAATGCAGCGATTACCTCATTAATGAATGATTTAAATAAAATTAAAAGAAAAGTAAAAATCTAAGACTTACACATGTCTAAAACCGATTGGATGGGTGTATTTAGAACCCTTATCACCATTTCCTTGAAATATATAATTGTGGGACCTTTAATATCGGAAAATCATTTTATAATAAAGTAACATTTCAAGACTTTCCAAGAGTGCCCCTCCTCCCTCTTAGAAAATGTCCGCACCTCCACCCCCTCACCCACACCTCTCAAGACCTTGTATCATCCAACCTCTGCTCATATTGTCTCTCAACATCCGCCTCTTACTCCTAGAAGCCTCACTTTGGGCAGAGGTCTTTACAAGGAAGACTTTGAGCTCAAATCAAAAAGAGTTATCCGATTGAAGGTAATGACGTCTCTTATGTTCTTTTGTTTTATTTTTCTTCTCCAACCCACTAAACTCTTTTTATTCCTTTATTTTGTAAAAACATGTCGCAACCCATCCTCGGGACCCGTGCTGTGACAACCCCAAGCATGCCTTCCATTGGCCAGGGGATGGAGACTAGCACCAAAGGCGTAAATCCCGAAAATAGGGGAAGGTATTGCCTTTCTAAAGTAAACAAACACCACAGAGTACACAAGATGAGTAAACACTAAGTAAAATGAGTACAAAATTAAATGTTGGAATGTAAATGGGCAAGAATACAAACCCAACTGAAAGTAAAGTACAACTAAAAAGAGAGTACAACGACAGAAAAGTAAATAAGAAACTCCATGTCGTCCTCTGGAAATCCCACCTAAAGGGTGGGTACAGATAGTCTCCTAAGCTCCTCGGCACTAGTCGTCCGCTCCGTGTACGTCTCGTCCAGTGATCCACCTCCTGGTACCGTCTAGCTCCACTAGCTCCTGCCTCGATCATCGTTGTCCTTCGTCTGCATCCAACACAATGTAGTGCAGGCATATCTCGTGCACGGGTGAGTATACGCTACTCAGTAGGGACCCCGAGACCCCCGAAGGTCTCCCATAATCCCCGAAGGATAAACCAAAAAGGAAATATTACAATCATGAAGTAACAACCAACCCAACATAGGTATATGCCCATACATATACCTAAGTCATCAATTCCAGTTCGACTCCAATATCTGAGCCCAGGTTCGATCTAGTCCACGCAGGATAGTACAATCCAATCCACACAGGATAACACAACCCAATCCACACAGGATAGAAAAACAATCATACCGAAGATAATGATTGAAAGTAAAGACTTAGCTCCCACAGGTATACTTCTTCATAAGACAGTAGAGATGATCAAATGTTGCCACTAATTCATCTAAGATGTTGTACCCACATAGGATACAAGACCAGCTAAGCTGTCAGACCCACAAAGGATACAAGACCAGCTACTCTGTCGGACCCACGTAAGATACAAGTATAGAGTCAAGTACTGCCCGACCCACGTAGGATACCATCATTGTAGTCAAGTACTGTCAGACCCACATAGTATACAATAACAGTAGTCATCACCGTCGAACCCACGAATGATTCCAGTACGGTCGTTGTCGCTGCAGAACCCACGGAGGATCCCAGTATATTCGTCATCGTCGTCGCAGTCGCAACAAGCTCTCGGGTTCCCACACACAGCATGCTCGATTCCGGGAGGGTCCTCTCCACGAGCCAAGGGGGGTCGATACATCTACTGACATGTAGTCCAGAGTTGATGTATCTCAATGTTACGTCTCGTCAAAAGGAACTCAACACGATTGATGATGCGTCAATTGGACGCCCAGTCTGAAAGTTATTGGATTTTTTGTCCCAGGGGCTCGGTTGGGTTTTAAGTCAAAACCAACCCAACCATACTCCAACTATGTCCAATCCTCATGCATAGTAAGCTAAAATAACCTTCCCACAAAGAGGAAAACAACAAAGTCAACGACACGTCAATCGGATGCCCAAAGCTCAAGTTATAAGTGTTTCCGCTCTGATGGCCCGGTTGGTTTCATGTTCGATCCAACCCGACTGTACCCAAAGTTCTCTGAAAAATTGACTATAATTTTCCAAAACGACCGTATCGATCCAAGGATATCTACTCAACTGATGCTGCGTCATTCTGATATCGGTAGCCAATGTTATGGGTGTTTGAACAGATCATTCCGAAAACAGGTGGTTCGAGCCCGTTTCAACCCGGCCCAATACTCCAGGGACAGCCCGAACCAGGTGGACCCGACTCGGGTCCGGGTCTAGCCCGGTTGGGCACAACCCAGCCTGGCACGGGCTGTCCGGTCTAGTGCGGCCGGTCCGGTCCCGTGTGGGCGCCCGCTTTCCGAGTGGATGCAGAAGGTGGGGGGGCATTCCCTCCTTGCTAGACATACAGTGGGTCATTTATGGCCGGCCTTAACCGATCCCGCGGGACCCTTGGGGTCCTGGCTCCAGTGGCTGGCTCAGCCGGCTGCTTCCCCGAACCGCAGCGGCCCGCCCCGGTCGTAGCCCTCCTAGATGCTCCGGCACGGCGTGATGACATCGCGCCCCTCTGCCATGGCCCAACACCAGCCACGACCTTTTTTGGTCTCAACGGCGTGACATGACGGTGCAACACTCCTTCACCGCAGCCCGCACCGGCCGCGGTTCCTTCGTTTCCGTGTGGTGTGACGGAACCACGTCACCTCCTTTCCAAACCATAACAAAGAATAATATCAAAGGGGAAGAGGGTCGGCCGTGTTTTTGCGGTCCGGACTCCTCTCACTAATTTGATAACAAGAGGTTATTTAATTAATGATGAACGCCAAAAATAACCATTAACGTAAAATCAAACCCCTACCTCGAAAAAGTTGTCGAACGTTGATCGTCGCTGGAAAACAACGTCGCGGGGGGGGGGGGGGGGGTTCGATGACGGTGTTGGTGTGAATCAAATAAGAGGATGACATCTCACACCAGCTGCAGAAAAGAGAAAGATCGGCACACCGTCTCTCTTTGGTGCTCCGGCATTCTTCGCGTTCTTCAACGAGATAGAAGATACTCTTTAAGACAAGAGCATTCTTCTCCAATCCTTAACAGAACCCATCTAACCCAAAAAATAAAATAAGATCCACTTATTTTATTAAGCCATTCCATTAGTTCAAAATTTAAAAAAACTCAAATCCATTAATTTAATTAATGCATTGGATTTATTAAATGAGAGGAGAGGGGAAGTCACAACATTAAAAACAAGGGAGGTTTTAAAAGGAGTTTAAAGGGGGTTATGGATATAGTGAAAATGGGGGGGGGGCACATGTGGGCCCCACCTCATTAATATTCTAACTAGAAGTTAGGATCCCATAGTAGATACAAATAAAGTTTTGACACAACTTAATTTCATTTAACACTTTAACCACTTAGTAAAGAAATAAAAATAAAATTTTCAAACAATTATATTTTTATTCCTCACATTTTTAACATCTCCTCCCAAGAAAACACACCTTCGAAAAAGGTGTTCCTAATCAATTACTGGATCTGGGGTTTCATTGGTGCCCTCAGATTTCGATTCCGAGCACCGGTTCAGAAGTTAGGAAAACCCGCTCGTTCGTTCACTGAACGTACCCAAGCAAAACTTTGGAAATTGATTCCGGGCACACTAGGCCTCAGAATCAGGTGCCATCAGAAACTACATACTCGTAAAATCCCAAAGAAATTAAGAAAAAAATTTCCTTGAAATTTACGAGGCTTTAAATTAGTCCCACCATAGGGATTTACGTCCCCATAAAGATACATCACAAACTAGGGGAACAAATGAGGGTACTAAGCATGCATCTGAGCATCTCTCTCCCAAGTGCTCTCTTGGAGGTTTTAATGCTGCCACCTAATGCGCACTAGAGGAATCGACCATCCACGTAGGACTCGCTCTTGTTGATCCTCGATCTCCATTGGGAACTAGGCAATAGTCTCCCCGTCATCAATGTCCAGCTCCCCACGATCGATGATATGCATCGGGTCATGCATGTTTGTCTTCATCTGAGATACGTGGAATACGTCATGCACCCAGTGAAACTGAGGTGGTAGAGGCAAGCGATAAGCCACCTCACCTATCCTACTGATAACCTGGAATGGTCCTATGAAGTGTGGAGATAGTTTTCCGCCCCATCCAAATCTCTGTAATCCACGTCGAGATGAGACACGTAAGAAAACATGGTCGCCATCCTCGAATTCTAGTGGTCTCCGCCTCCTATCAGCATAAGACTTCTGTCAGCTCGGAGCTATCCTCATCCACTCCTGGATGACCTAGACCTTCTCTGTCGTGTCCTGGACCATCTCTAGTCTCACAAGTGATGACTCCCCAGGATCTGTCCAACACAGAGGTGACCTGCAAGGTTGGCCGTACACCGCCTCGTATGGTGACATTCCGATGGTGGAGTGGTATCTATTGTTGTACGCAAACTCCACCAAGGGTAGGTGATCCTCCCAGTTATGACCAAGGTCGAGGACACATGCACGGAGCTTGTCCTCGATAGTCTGAATGGTCCTCTCTGTCTGACCATCTGTCTAAGGGTGAAAGGCGGTTCTTAGATGTAGCTGCATCCCGAATGCCTCCTGCAACCCCTTCCAAAGCCGGGAAGTAAAGCGATCATCTTGATCAGAAAAGTAGATGATGGAACACCATGAAGCCGTATAATCTCCGGAACGTAGAGGCGTCCCAAGCTCTCCACTGAGCCCTACTCTCTGATGGGTAAGAAGTGGGCCGACTTGGTGAGTCGGTCAACGATCACCCAAATGGAGACGTGTCCTCTGGAAGTACGTGGAAGTCTAGTCACAAAATCTATAGATATCCCATCCCACTTTCATTTTGGGACCTCCAAGGGATGTACCAAGCCTGCTGGTACCTGGTGCTCCGCCTTCACCTACTAGCAGGTGAGGCATCGAGAAACGAACTATGCCACAGCCTTCTTCATACCCGGCCACCAGTGTTGTCGTTTGGGATCCTGGTACATCTTCAGCACTCCTGGATGTACCGCTAAAGGGGAAGTGTGAAACTCTCTCAGCACCTCCTCCTACAAAGCAGCTGGTACCATGGTACATCCTCTGAAAAAGATGTCATGCTCTCCTCCAATAGAGAAACCATCAGGTGTCTTTCCGGTGGAAATCTATGCATGATGTGTCTCACAGTCAACGTCCCCACGTTGTGCCTCTCTGGACCGCTGAAGAAGTGGAGGTGTGATTTTGAGCGACAGAAGGAAGGCTTCCCCATCTCTATCCATGAAGGATATCTACAAAGCAGCTAGCCGCTCTATCGCCACTCCAAGAAGCTGAATGCCCATCCTCCTGCTAAGATCATCAGATACTATGTTCCCCTTTACATGAGTATAGACTATCTAAAAGTCATAGTCCTGGTGGAACTCGAGCCATCACTGTTGTCTCAGGTTCAGGTCCTTCTGCGAGAAGATGTACATGACTCTGGTGGTTAGAGTAGACTGTAAAGCGCTCACCCATCAGATAGTGATGCCACATATTCAAGGAGATGACCACTACTTCTAACTCCTGGCCATGGGTAGCGTAGTTCTGCTGCCTCAACTATCGTGATCCATAGGTGATCACTACTTGCTCCTACATCAGGACACACCCGAGTCCGGTCCCTGATGCATCACAGTAAACAAAGTACCCTACTCTCTCCTCTGGTAGCCTCAAGATAGGTGCGCTGGTCAATCTCTGTCTCAGCTCTTGGAAGCTCTGCTGGCATCTATCTGACCACACGAAGGGTTTCCCATTCTTCGTCACAGATGAATGTGGTTGTAAAACTCTGGAGAACTCTGGCACAACCCTCTGATAGTACCCAGCTAGACCCAAGAAACTGTGCACCTCCGTCACACACCTGGGTGACTCCCAAGCTAGAACGTCAACGATCTTCGCAGGATCCACTACAACACCCGCCTTAGAGATGACTTGTCCCAATAAGTGGACCTCACGTATCTAGAACTGACACATCGAGAGATTACCATAAAGATAGTTCTCTCAGAGTGTGTCCTGCACAACCCGCAAGTGGTAGGCATGCTCCCCCTCTGTAGTCGAGTATATCAATATGTTGTCAATGATGACTATGAAAAATCGATCGAGGTAAGGCTGAAAGATATTTTTCGTGAGACACATGAACACTGTTGGAGCATTGATTATGCTGAAAGGCATAATAAAGAACTCATAGTGGCCATAACGACACTTGAAGGCCGTCTTCTGCACATCCTCATCTCGAAATCTGAGCTGATGATAGCCTGACCTGAGGTCTATCTTCGAGAACCATCGTGCTTCTTTGAGATGATCAAAGAGTTATTGAATCCTCAAAACTGGATACTTGTTCTTTACAGTCACCTGGTTCAGGCGACAGTAATCGACACATAGTCACAAGTTCCCGTCTGCCTTCTTGGCAAAGAAAATCGGGGAAGCCCATGGTGAAACACTGGGTCGAAGGAATCCCTTTCACTACAAGTACTCTAGTTGTACCCATAGCTCTCGAAGCTCAGTGAGAGCCATCCGATATGCTGGAGTAGATATCGGGGCTATCCTGGGGTATATTTCAATATATAAGTCTACCTCTCTACGAGGAGGTAGTCCTGGAACTTCGTTAAGAAAAATATCTGCATACCGATCCACCACTACAGGAAAAATTGGACTCCGCATGTCCACTGATCCTAGGATGGGGCTAGCCAAATGATGAGTGATCAGTTGTCCTGTCCTCTGCGTGAGTCCATCATGTGCTGCAAAGGATCCCTTCTCGCTGGTGACGGTGAACCTGCTTCCAACGGTGCGGACACACAACACCTTGAGCCTAATAAAGTCGATCTGAGCATAGACTGTAGATAAACAATCGATGCCCATGATGACATTGTAAGGCCTCAAAGCTGATACAAGAAGATCCCAACCGATGCTCTCTCCTACTAGAGTAATCTCACACTACCGGCACTAGTGCGTAATCGTCGTGCACCTGGAGCATCAGGCTCCACCATCTGCCTGATGCTGCGTGCATGAGACTCGCTGCAAGGATCACCATGAGGTTAGCTAGTGTTCCTACTAACCTGAAAACTCGAACAACAGCCTCCATCCAATCCTCAACTTCCTGAGGGTCTGTCTCCCTATGGAACCTGGGTAGTCTCTAATGCTGAATCTCGGACAGTGCACTAAGGCGACATGCACTCTCATCTGCTGGGGCTGGTGGCATCGGTGGGTCATTGGTAAAGGTACTGCTGGTGCCTCTGCTGTAATAGGGCCCTGCACCGAGGCCTCGTCTCTTGGTGGGCTGTCGTCTCACACAAAGCTCGTAACCCTAGATGGTTGTCGTCATGGGGCTATCTTAAAAGAAACAGGTGTTCCACAATCAATATAGTATACCTGGTGAGCTGACAGAAAGTAATCATAAAGAAAACTTTTGAAACACACATGCAATCAATGTTTTCATGCATTGAGTCAGAAATCATAAGTTAGGGTCCTAATGTATGGATACGTCGGCCACCGCATCAACACTAGACTCCCTGGACTGATAACCACACTCAATTCCCTTAACACCATGGCTTCACATAGAAGAATGATCAGAGTCCTGAGTTCTGCTGTAGAGCCGAACTCCTCTGATACCAATTTGACAAAACCCGTCCTCGGGACCCGTGCCGTAACTATCCCAAGCCCGACTTCCATAGGACAGGGGCTGGCGACTAGAACCAAAGGCATCAATCCCGACAATAGAGGAAGGCATTGACTTTATAAAGTAAACAAACACCACATTGTACACAATATGAGTAAACAGTATGTAAATTGAGTACAAAAGTTAGTGCTGAAATGTTAATGGGCCAAAATAAAAACCCAACTGAATGTAAATTACAACTGAAAAGAGTGTACATCGGTAGAAAAGTAAAGCAGCAACTCCACGTTGTCCTCTGGAAATCCCAGCTGAAGGGTGGGTCCAGATAGTCTCCTCAGCTCCTCGACTCCTGCCGTCCGCTCCGTGTACGTCTCGTCCAGTGATCCACCTCCAGGTACCGTCTAGCTCCACGAGCTCCTACATCGATCAGCGATGTCTATCGTCTGCATCCAAAAAAATGTAGTGAGGGAATAACCCATGAAGGGGTGAGTATACTCTACTCATTAGGGACCCAGAGACCCCAAAAGGCCTCCCAGAATCCACGAAGGAAAAACTACAAAGGAAATATTACAATCATGAAGTAACAACCAACCCTACTTAGGTATATGCCCATACATATACCTAAGTCATCAATTCCAGTTCAGATCCAAACTCCGAGCCCAGGTTCGATCTAGTCCACACAAGATATTACAATCCATTCCACACAGGATAACACAACCAAATCCAAACAAGATAGCAATAAAATCATATCCAAGATAATGATTGAAATTAAAGACTCAGCTCACATAGGTATACTTTTTCTTAAGACGATATAGATGATCAGTTGTAACCACTGATTCATCTAAGATGTCAGACCCTAATAAGATACAAGACCAGTTAAGCTTTCGGACCCACAAAGGATACAAGACCCGCTACTCTGCCGGACCCATGTGGGATACAAGTACAGAGTCAAATACTGCTGGACCCACGTAGGATACAAGAACAGTAGTCAAGTACTGCCGGACCCACATAGGATAACAGAAAAGTAGTCATCACAGTCGAACCAATGTAGGATTCCAGTATGGTCGTCTTCACTGCCGAACCCACGGAGGATCCTAGTACAGTTGTCATCGTCGTCGCTATCGCAGCCAGCTCTAGGGTTCCCGCCTCCGGGAGGGTCCACTCCACGAGCCATGGGGGGTCGATATATCAACTGAAACATAGTCGGGATTTGAAGTATCTCAAGGTTTTGTCTCGTCAAAAGGAACTCAACAAGATAGACGACGTGTCAATTGGACGCTCGGTCTGAAAGTAATTGGCTTTTTCGTTCCAGGGGCCCGTTTGGTTTTTAAGTCAAAACAAACCCGACCATACTCCAACTACGCCCAAAACTAGATCGGAGTAATCCAAAAGAACCATCTCACAAATAGGAAAACAGAAATGTCAACGGCACGTCCAGAGCTCAAGTTAGAAGCATTTTCGCTCTGGGGGCCCGGTTGATTTCGTGTTCGTACCAACCCGGCTGTACCCAAAGTTCTCTGAAACGTTGAGTGTAATATACCGAAACGACCGTCTCGATCCAAGGATCCCTACACAATGGACTGTGAATCGTTTGGAGCTTCGTAGCCCATGTTATGGGCATTTGAATGGATCTATCCAAAAATAGGGGGTTCGAGCCCGGTCCGACCCGGCCCGATACCCCTGGGTTGGCCTGAACCGGGTCGACCCGACCTAGGTCCGAGTCCGGCCTGGATGGGCATGGGCCGGCCCAGCTGGCACAGGCCAACACGGGGGTCTGGCCCGGCACGGGCGGCCCGACCCGGCGCGGGCGGCTTGACCCGGCGCGGGTGGTCCGACCCGGTGCGGCAGGTCCAGTCTCGTGCCGGTGGCCGCTTGCTGAGCGGACGCGGAAGGGGGGTGGGGCACTGCCCCCCTTCCTGGAAAAACGGCCGGCCATTTATGGTCGGCCTTAACCAGAGCCGCGGGACCCTTGGGGTCCTGCCATCTGTTGGCTCCAACGGCCGGCTAAGCCGACTGCTTCCCTGAACCGCCGCGGCCATAGGCCGCGGCTCCTGGCCGTCCGGTGCGTCGTGCCGGCACCGCACCCCTCCGCAGCGGCCCACCCGGGCCACGACCCTCCTTGATGCTCCGGTCCAGCGCGCTGGCGTCGCGTCCCTCTGCCGCGGCCCGACTCCAGCCGCGGCCTATTTTGGTCTCAACGGCGCGGCGTGACGGCACCGGGCTCCATCACCGCGACCCGCACTGGCTGTGGTTCATTCGTTTCTGCGCAGTGCGACGACACCGCTTTGCCTCCGTTTCAAACCATAACGAAGAATAACAACAAACGGGAGGAGGGTCGGCTGTGTTTGTGTGGTCCGGCCTCCTCCCGTTAATTTGACAACAATCGGCTATTTAATTTACGATGAACTCCAGAAATAACCATGAACGTAAAATCAAACCCCTACCTCAATGAAGTTGTCGAACGTTGATTGTCGTGGGAAAACAACATCGCGGGGGGGTGGTTTTGATGACGGCGTTGGAGAGCGTCAATGAAGAATATGGCGTCTCACACCGGCTGCAGAAAAGAGAAAGATCGGCTTGCCATCTCTCCTTGGTGCTGCAGTGTTCTTCGTGTTCTTCAATGAGATAGAAGATGGTCTTTATGACTAGATCATTATTCTCCAATCCTTAACACAACCAATCAAACCCAAAAAATAAAATAATCTCCACTTATTTTATTAAGACATTCCATGAGTTCAAAATTCAAAAAAACTAAAATCCATTAATTGAATTAATGCGTTGGATTGACTAATTGTGGGGAGAGGGGAAGTCACAACATTAAAAACAAGGGGGGTTTTAAAAGGAGTTTAAAGGGGGTTATGGGGAATGTGAAAAGGTGGGGGTTCGTGTGGGACCCACCTCACTAATATCCTAACCAAAAGTTAGGATCAAATAGTATAGGGAAATAAATTTGTGACACAACTTAAATTCACTTAACACGTTAACCACTTAGTAAAGAAATAAAAATAAAATTGTAAAACAATTATATTATTATTCCTCACATTTTTAACATCTCCTCCCAAGCAAACAGACCTTCAGAAACGGTTTTCCTAAGCAATTATCGGTGTTTCAGTTTCATTGGTGCCCTCAGATTTCGATTCTGAGCACCGGTTCAGAAGTTAGGAAAACCCGCTCATTCGTTCACTGAACGTACCTAAGATAAACTTCCGAAATTGATTATGGGCACATCGGGTCTCGGAATCAGGTGCCGTCAGAAACATCGTACTCGTAAAATCCCAAAGAAATTAAGAAAAAAATTTCCTTGAAATTAACGGGTCTTTAAAAAACACCAGTATCTTAAATATACTTGGAAGATTTTATGAGGAGGATTAGAGCTAAACTCATACACACCTCCATATAATGGTTAAAGAACATACTGTTTCTGTGGGTGGTGAAATACTGCCTCACGAAACGATGATTATTGAATATTTTTTTAACACCTCTCATGGTGGCCATTAAGATGTCACTATATTTATATATGATATATAAATTATGTTTACATATTCCTTATTCTTCTGTATTTTTCTTTTATTCAATTCCTTTATGGTTTCCATAATGGGTAAACGTGATAATTACATTTTAGGAAATGCGGACTACCGCCCCCTCAAAGTGAATTGAATCGTTAATGCCATTTTTGGGATGTATAAAGGATGGATTTAATGGATTTATATATTATATTATACTGTAATTTTAATATACCTATGTATCTTTATGTTTTCATTCCATAAAAGTATGAAATAGAAATGAAAGTAGCATTCATGCGTACGTACGGCTTATCGTCTCCATGAACGGTACATTTCATTTTCTTATCCCCAAATGTTATGTACTATTATAAGTAAATATATATATATAATGGAAATATATGTCATATAATACATCTAAATGATGGATATCATTCTGGAATTATAATATATATATCTCTCATTTATTTTTAATTCCATTAATATGACAAAGAAATGAAAGTAGCGTTCATCCGTACGTACGACCCACCGTCTCAATGAATGGTGCATTTTATTTTTTATCTCCATATGTTATGTAATAGTATAAAATGAATATATTATGAATATATATGAAATTTAAATAATTAATTATATTCTGGAGATAATGTACCAATAACTACATGAAAAATTCTTTTTCAACATGTTCAATTTTGACTCTTGTACCGAATATCGACAAAAACGTCTAATATGAACTCACATTATTAACCAATTATTATAACATTATAATATGTGCTATGAACCGAATAATAATATTTAAATGAGGTCCTTATGTAATTATAAATTGACCAAAGTTTATTATTCAGGAATATAAAGAAACGAATAAGACAAGTCCGACTTGAGGTTAGGGTTCCTATCACTCTCTTTCTTTTTAAGTACTCTATTTATGTCACTTCATTTAAGATCCACTTTATTATGGTAGGTAATGTTATATTATATTTATATTACTATATTTTTTATTTTAATATGATGAGAGACCCTATTTTATCACCTCAATCCGTTTTTGGAAGTTGTATGTGGCGCCGTTAGGCTGCCAAAATTTCGCAAGTCAATTTTTTTAATCACTTTTCGTTCCCGTGAGATTCATGCTACATTTGCCACTATTTCCTTTTGAGTGGTGGTTTTACTTCCAATGATTGTATTCTTCGTGTAATATACTTTAATTTATGGTTATTTAAATCTTCATTTTATGACCCTTCTTTCATGGGTTGTATGTTTAGAAAGTTACCCAGATTGTTAAGGGAACCATTCACCCTCCTCTTTTTAAAAGACTTATTTTTGTTGGGTCTTTTAATTTACATATTTTTATGTTGGGATATGTTATTATATATCCTTAATGATGTAAATTTTATTTCCAAGTGATGAGATACCATTTTCTCTCTCATCAACTGATTTTTTGAATTTTAAAGTGACGTTGTTATGCTGTCAAATATTTGCAAGTAAACTTCATAACTCATTTTCAGTTCTTTGGTTTAAACATGTACTCCTTGAACATGTAATTATATGAATATGTGTCAATGAATCTGATTGTTTTACACTTAATATCCACTTATATTGGGTGTAGTTATATTTTTCACATACAATTAAGTAATTGATTTATCCTTAATCTAGGGATATCGTCTTTGAACGGGACTTCATCTCAATCTCCTTTCATTGAGAAATATTTTGTTTTAATAAAATACTTTCTTTTATATGACGTATAAACCCCTATGACTTCTAATTTTATTCAAATGTAATATATTCTATACGAATCATTTTACTAAATTCCCAAACGTATGTTTCTTTTTAACGTACGTGGCGAAAACAACCTTTTCGCCACCATGAGTATTATTTGATCTTTGGATTCCTCAACAAGCCGTAATATTTTTAAAAGTAAATAAATACCGTATAGTATTTTATGTATTTTGGTAATGAAAATGGTTTTGATAATGGATTTGTTATGTTAATATATTTAAGTGATATATTGTGCTTGAAATGTATAAATGTTTTCTTTGCAATATAATTGTTTTATGTGTTATGATTTTATAATGATACTTTGACATTTGATCGGTGGTTGCGTGATAAACCAAATGATGGGCAGTGCCGTGAATACCAGGATGGGTGGTTACCTTATAAACTCCAATGCATTGGGTATGGAGGTCGGCCGTATGACTATTCCATGTAGTGATATGCGTGGATGTCAACTGTATGGTTATTCCATTTATGTATGTTTACTTCCCAAGTTACCTTTATATGGTATGTGTTCTTTATTTGGGGTTTATGGTAATCTTTTGGTTACAAAGGGTATGTAATGATATTTTAACTAGTGAAGAGTATTTACTACTTCAAAAAGGTGAAAAGTATGACTTTGTTAAAGTATTCATGGTTTACTTGTTGTTTTGGAAAAACTAACAGTTTTCCTTCCTTGTGTATCCTTTACTGGGATTTTTATGCTCATACCATGTTTTTGAAATGTTTCCCACTGGACATAAAGATAAATAGGGTCAGGGATGGGATGAAGGAAATACATGGTATCTAAAACATGGAACTAGACATGTTTCTTTTTAAGAGTTATTATTTTATGGAAACTTAGTAGAAGTGTCTACTATGTATTCATTTGAGATGTAATAATTATGTCCTAATTCTCTAAAAATCTAAACTTGGAATGATCCTCTATGTGAATTATTCATTTAATTCATGATTATGTAATGTTTTAAGGCTAGATCCTTATAGTTGGTATCAGAGTTCAGTTTAGATAACTTTAGAGGTAAGGGAATTCTTTAAGAACAAGTGACATTATAATAATGGTTTGGATTTCAGAAAGAGTCATAGTTTTAGAAAAAGTGAATTATTTTAAGATAACATTAATAATTATATCTTAGTATTATATGATGATTCAAATGATATACTCACAGTTACCTTTTTTTAGTAAATGGATGGATCTAGTGGGAACCAAAGTGGAAACGGGTTTGAAGGAAACTGTGGTGGTTCTCTGATTAAGAGACTGGATGAAATGGGGGATTCAATGAAAAATATCATGGTTATTTTAAACCAACTATCAGGAGGCATGATTAACCACTTGAACCTTGGTGAGATCTCTAATGCATCATGTACGAGATGACCAAATCGATGTGGATGTTCAGGTAATAATTATAAAGGTAACCATTAGGGATTATATGATCCTTACTTTTGAGGAAATTATGGGTTACTATATGTTATGATGGAAAATGAAAGGCATGAGATAAAATTGAGGTTAAATTATGTTATGGTTATTTTTGATGATTTTATCTATTTTTGGGGAATGTTTTTAGAATTATATAGTTTCGGAAAAAGGACAACACGCAGACCGTGTGAAAAGTCATCGCGTCGGACAAAGCTGAGGGAATTGAAACCCACAACCAAAGTGTGACAGGTATTTATCGCCTAACACTGGACTACGTGAAGTACCTTGATATTATGAAAAATTATTTTTAGATATATAATTTGATAAATCAAGAATAAGTTGATTTTGGGTTTTCTAGGAAAATATTAAACTATCATGGAGGATATATGATTAGGTTAATTACCTTTCAATATGAGACTTTAAGAGAAACTGCTGTTATTTGGAGATAAATATTTTCTTTTTACCTTAGATGAATATATGATTAAATCCTTCAGAGATTTGGGTTTCAATCTTAGTTTGGTTTACATTGAAGGATTTTTATGTACAATGTTTTATCGAATGTTCTTCGTTGAACATTGGGTTTTGTTGGACAAATTTTGGAGATTAAGAATAGATTTTATTTTTATAAAGGATTATCATTTTGTGGATTATCTGATCGTGTTCAAAAAAATTTTGGTTTTGGTTATGGTCTAAAGACATGGGAAATATATAGTTCTTTATTGTGGATTAGGTGATTCTCTAGAAGTTGATTATAGCGCTCTGAATGTGAACAAGTCATCCTAAATACTCGTCTTTTGGAGGGAAAAAATGAGTTTGTGTAAGAAATATTGTAAGTTATGAAAGTCTACAAGACATGTAAGAATGTTTCCTTGTGATTCAGTTAAGCTCATAAAAAAATTCCTCAATGAAAAGTAACTTAAAACTAAAATGTTGTCTGTTAACTTTTCCTACTGGGGAATCAAAAGCCATTTAACCCATCACAAGTTTGTAATTTTCTTGGGGTTAACTTTCTCCTAATCATGTTTTCTATCACCCTCCATCAGATCATAACACTTTGTTTTCTCTCCCATATCCATGTTTTCCAACATGGAATCCTAGTATGACTTAACTCGGATGACCCTTGTACTTCTATTTCTTTCTTTTAAAGTGACAGTTTAATTGACTCATTTTTCGATGTGGGGCTTTCAAGGAAGTTTCAAAGTCCAATTTTAAAAATTACGAGGATGTAATTCCCAAAAGGGGGGAAGGATGCAACATCCCAGGTAAATAAAGAATAATACATTTTCATAGTTTTGAATATTTGTGAATGAATTATTCATTTTACTTCAAAAGGGTTTCTATGTTCGATAGCGTACCTGATAAGAAAAAACGAGTTTCTTTGAAATCTTACGTTGCACACTAATAACATAATAATATTATTTCAAATGGTATTTAATACGTAGCCATTGTATTGGTGAGAATGAATATAAATAACTAAAATATAATTATATATGTTTTTTAAATTATTTTACATTTATAGAATAAAGGAAAAAGGCTTAACATAAGAAATGAATTCAATTTTAAGCATAAATAATCTAATATTCACTAAATTGTCTATTTATTGCCTTTTTATGGAAAAACCTCTTAAAAAATAGTTTTGTTCAATCTTATAAATTCTATTGGACCAAATAAAATCCTTCTATAGAGTTGGGACATCCAAATTTATTTTGTGTATTTTTTTTGTTAATTTTCCGATATAGTTCTTTTTTTAATGAATAAGTTAAAAATGTTGTATTTAAATTCAGAAACACTTTTAATATAATTTCTATATATGATTAGATTATATTTTGAATTGGGTTTAATGTTAAATTAGAATATATTTTTACAATTTAATCCAATGGTGGGCGTTAGAATTAATTTCCCTTTGAAATTGGTCTTAAACTTGTGTCAATCATTTGATATATTTTGTTTCTTAAAAACAGGATATTTGTTTTTTCAACGGGAATTAAATATTAAATTTATTAATGAAACTTATATGATTTGAATTTTGTAAAATCTATATCATCTTTGAATTCGTGATATCAAATATAACTTAGGGTGAATTTTTGGTATTTTTCTGAAAAAATCAATTTTTGATGAATAGTGAAACCACTAAGTGGTAGTTAAAAAGATGATTTTTTGTTTAAATGAAACATTACCACTTCTCTGAATTGAATTTCAAAAATCTGACATACATGGTTGTCATTATTAAGTAAAATTTGGATGAATGGGATGAAAATAATTTGTAGTGAATAGTAACTTTTAAGTTTTATTAATCATGATTAAATGTAATTAGTGTATTTTAATGTAAAGATAATGTTATAATAAAATAAAATGACCTAGAAACATGTACTACTATTATCGGATGAATCATGGCCGACCAAGACAATCCATGGGTCATCTTGGGGCCCCCATATAGCCACTTGGGTAAGAAAATGAAATTAATAACTTTTTATGTAAAGTTAAAATAAAAATGTCACAAACATGTATTGTTTTACTAAAACAATTTTATCATGGGGTTATTCAAGTTATATTTTTGACTATAAATATTCATTATAAATATAATAATATTTCCTACATCATGATATTTTTTTAATTTTTAGACATTAAATCAATAAATTTATTTATGACACCATTATGATGCAACGATTATCTCATTAATGAATGATTTAATGAAAATGAAAAGAGAAGGTAAAATATAAGACAAAAACTTGTCTAAAACATATTGGATGAGTTTATTTAGAACTAGTATAACCTTGTACTTGAAATATATAATTTTTGGACCGTTAATATCAGAAAATAATTTTATAATAAAGTATCCTTTCAAGACTTTTCAAGAGTGCCCCTCCCCCCTCTTATAAAATTCCCCCAGCTCTTCCCCCTCACCCACACCTCTCAAGCCCTTGGCTCATCCAACCATTGCTAATATTGTCTCTCCACATCCCTCTCTTACTCATATAAGCCTCACTTTTGTCAGAAGGATTTCAAAGGAAGCCTTTGAGCTCAAAACAAAAAGAGTTATACGATTTGAAGGTAATGTCTTCTCTTATGTACTTTTGTTTTATTTTGCTTCTCCAACCCCCTAAAATCTTTTCATTCACTTCTATTGTAAAAAAACAAGTATCGTAAATATAATAGTATGATATTATGGGGATGATTCGAGCTACACTCATACACACCTCCATCTAATGGTTAAGGAACATATCATTTCTCTGGGTGGTGAAATACTGCCTCACGAAATGATGATTGTTCAATATTTTTTTAAAACCTATAATGGTGGCCAATAAGATGTAACTGTATTTATATATGATATATAAATTATTTTTATGTATTACTTATTCTTCTGTAATTTTCATTTATTCCATACCATTATGTTTTCCATAATGGTTAAACTCAATAATTTCATTTTAGGAAGTGCAGACTACCGCCCCCTCAATGTGATTTGAATCGTTAATGTCATATATGGGATGTATAAAAGATGGATTTAATGATTTTATATATTATAATATACTATAATTATAATTTAACTATGTATGATTATGTTTTCATTCCATTAATGTGTGAAATAGAAATGAAAGTAGCGTTCATGCGTTGGTACACGGCTTACCGTCTCCATGAACAATACATTTCATTTTTTATCTCCAAATGTTATGTTCTATTATATGTACATATATATAATGGATATATATGTAATATATTACATCTAAATTATGGTTTTCTTTTGTAATTATAATATATATATATATCTTTCATTTAGTTTTAATTCCATTAATATGACAATGAAATGAAAGTAGTGTTCATGCGTACGTACGGTGTACCGTCTACATGAACGATGCATTTCATTTTTTATTTCCAAATGTTACGGAATAGTATAAAATGAATAAATAATTGATATATATGATATTTAAATAATTAATACTATTCTAGAGATGATGTACCTATAACTCCATGGAAAATTCTTTTACCACATGTTCAATTTTGACTCATGTACCGAACATCGACAAAAACATCTGATATAGACTCACATTATTAACCAAGTATTATAACATTATAATATGTGATATGAACTGAATAATAATATTTAAAGGATTTCCTTATGAAATTATAAATTGACCAATGTTTATTATTCAGGAATATAATGAAACGAAAAATACAAGTCGATTTTGAGGTAAGGGATACTATCACCCTATTTCTTTTTAAGTACTATCTTTTATGTCACTTATTTTAAGCTCCTCTTTCATATGTTATGGAATGTTATTTCATATTCCTATTACTATAATTGTTATGTTAAAATTATGATAGACACTATTTGATCTCATCTATCCATTTTTCGATGTTTTATGTGGCGCTGTTAGGATGCCGAAATTTCATAAGGGATTTTTTATCTCACTTTGTGTTCCCGTGATATTCATGCTACATTTTCCCCAATTTCCTTTTGTGTGGTGTATATACTGCCCATTAATGTATTCTTTGTGTAATATAATTTAATTTATGGGTATTTACATCTTCATTGTATGACCCATCATTTATGGGGTGTACGTTTCGAAAGTTACCCAGATCGGTAATGGAACCTTTCACCCTCCTCTTTTTAAAAGACTTTTTTTGTTGGGTCTTTTAATTTACATATTGTTATGTTGGGATTTTTTCTTCAATATCCTTAATGATGTAAATTTTATGTCCAAGTGATGAGATACCATTTTACCTCTCATCAAATAATTTTTCGAATTTTAATGTGACGCCATTAGGCTGTTAAATTTTTGCAAGGGAACTTCTTAACTCAATTTCAATTCATTGGGTTAAACTTGTACTCCTTGAATATGTCATTATATGAATATGGGTGAATGAATCTGACTATTTTAAACATAATATCCAATTATATTGGGTGTATTTATATTTGTCACATATAATTAAGTAATTTATTTATGCTTAATCTAAGGAGACCATCTTTGAACAGGACTTCGTCTCAGTATCCTTTCATTGAGGCGTATTTTGTTCTAATACAAGACTTTATTTTATACTCTGTATAAACCCATATGACTTCTTCTTTTATTCAAAAGGAATATTTTCTATACGAATCATTTTACTAAACGACAAAAAGTATGTTTCTTTTTAACGTATGCGGTGACAATGACCTTTCCACCGCCGTGAGTATTATTTGGTCTTTGGCTTCATCAACAAGCCGTAATATTTATAAAAGTAAATAAATACCATATAATCTTTTATGTATTTTGGTATTGAAAATGGTTTTGATAATGGATTTGTTATGTCAATATATTTAAGTGATATATTGTGCTTGAAATGTGTAAATTGTTTCTTTCTTTTATAATTGTTAAATGTGTTATTATTTTAGAATAGTACATGGACATTTGACGGGTGGTTACATGATAAACCAAATGATCGGTGGTGCCATGAATATCAGGACCGATGGTTACATTATAACCTCTAATGCATTGGGTAGTGAAGTTAGCTGTATGGATGTTCCATGTAGTGATATGTGTGGAAGTCGACCTTATGGTTATTTCATTTAAGTATTTTTTATGTCCCAAGTTACCTTTATATGTTATGTGTTCTTTATTTGGGTTTTATGGTAATATTTTGGTTACAAAGGGTAAGTAGTGATCTTTTATTTAGTGAAGAGTATTTAATACATCATAAAGGTGAAAAGTATTACATTGATAAAGTATTCATGGTTTACTTGTTGTTTTGGGAAATCTAACAGTTTTCCTTCTTTGTGTATCCTTTACTGGGATTTTTATGCTCATCCCAAGTTTTTGAAATGTTTTCCACAGGACATAAAGATGAATAGGGTCAAGGATTGGATCAAGGAAAGACATGCTATCTAAAACATGGAACTAGACATGTTTCATTTGAAGAGTTTTTATTTTATAGAAACATAGTAGAAGTGTCATCTTTGTAAACTTTTGAGATGCAATAGTTATATCCTAATTCTCTAAAACTCTATACCTGAAAAGATTCTCTATGTGAATTATTCATTTAATTCATGATTATGTAATGTTTTAAGGTCGGGTCCTTATAAATATCTCCCAAAAATGAATTGGGTTATATTTATATTGCCTGAGATAATTATTTGAAAAAGTTGACAAGAGAGATCCACTATAGGAAAAAGGTGCATCATGATCCCCAATGAATAAAGGGTTACTATTGTGGATGGTGGTGGGTTCCATTACCTAGGTATAGCCTCCTTGGACTAATCCTATTTAAATGTTAAAAATTTTATGTGTTAACATGATTACATATTCATAATGCTATTAATGGACCTGGTTGTATCTCCAAATGTTTATGTGTGGACCTGATTTCAGGTTCACAATGTTATGTGTGGACCTTATGATGTTTTCACAATATTATGCACGAACGTGATTACATGTTCATAATGTTATGAATGGACCTATATGTATGTCCATGTGGTTATGTGTGGATACGATTACACTTTAATAATTTTATTTACACATGTTGACATTTTTATATGCCGATGTGTATCTATTACTATATTTCTTGTGATTATTTTACTTTATATCATGATATATGATCTTTGATTTATTTATTATTCATTTCTTCTAATATTTAAATACATTTTCCATGAATTAAGATTATGATCATCGAACTTCATTGTATGGTATTCAAATGTTACGCTCATGTTCTCATCTAATTTACTAATGTCATACTTATGCTTCACCATTACCTATCCTTACTATGTTTATGATATCACCCTTTATTATTTTTAATTTTCTATAGGTTATTATGAAATTTTTTATGTAGGAGTAAAAATGTGGAAGATATTAAATGGGGATGTTGGTGATCTTTCACCAGAATATGAACCTATTTTTCTATGTTTCCAAAGATGCTAATCTATTATAGTCCATGGGTCTGTACTTTTATAATGTGTTGAAAATTCTTCTAAAATTATGAATTTTCAATGTATTTTATGCTTGGGTCCCAATATTTATGATATATTTTACTTAAACCTCATAAATAATCTAAATAATTTTTTCTTGGAAATCATGGCACACCAAATTGGTATCTTATTCCCAACATCAAATGATTTGTCACCAACCCATTGTGATTGTATTCATATTTTATATTTCAAAATGACCATCATTAAAATATATCTAAAACTTGTTCGAGTAGAAAGTCTAACAAATTAGTCATTCATTAATTTACAAACTACCATGATATTAAGAAATAGTTGTAAATGCGTAACTCAGTAAAAAATTCACATTGTGATTGACTCTTAAATATATCTCAAATAAAATAACATAAAATATAAATACACATATACCAATTAGAATACAACAAAATTTACCATAAAACATAGATCTATAGAATTATAAAATGATAATAAAACATCACTAAAACGACTCTTTAGGTCTATCCCAATGCCATGTGTCCTATATCTATCAAATAAAATAGAAATAGTGGCACAATCCCCCAATAATTACTATATACATTACTGATGAGTAAATAAAATAATATGGGTATGATCATGTGAATACTTATCTAAATGTAAAAAACATTTGAAAAATCATTTTAAAGGAAACACCTACATAACCTGTCTATTCAAACATCAAATTATACGAAATGTTATCTCAATAACTTGTTCCAGTCTAACACCATTCAAGATGTTTTTTTGTTCACCAAAGAACTATCTCATTAATAAGAAATTGAGTTTGAATAACCCATTGTATAACTATTAGTATGGTTTCGAGTGTCTCTATATGGAAAAATTAGTTAAAACAAAAAAAATTATAAAAAGGAAAAATGGTTATAATCTAGGACTCTCCCTTTAAAACTACCATCCAAATATGAAATATGCAATCATCTGAACGACACACACCTAACCAAACTATTACACTTTAAAATTTTATGAAAATATAATAGGTGGAAAATATGACCAAACAACCATTCAATAAAATAGGAACTTGACTCTTAGATCCATGTTCGACAAACAATTGGAAAACCAAACCCATAATCAATATTGAAATCCATTGGAAAAAGAACACAACATCAGCCCTTGGATTAACCATTCAATCATAGTCTCCCAAACATCACACACATAATACAATCTAAACATATTTTCCTATTTCATATCATTTTAAAATAAGCATAACATGAAATGGATCAATTAGGAAAGAATTTTTAAATTTTCATAAGAAAATCCAACTCCCCAAAATATTTAAACATACAAACTCCTTTTCTATATAAAGTATAAGAATATCCACCTTCAAATAACACATCAGTATTCACAGTTTTACTCATATTCGATGTAGGAAAACCCATAATACTATTTATATTTCAACAAATGATGGACCTCCCATACAATATATTCTTTATTATTTTATTATATACTAACCTGGTCGATGAATACATAACATATTTTCACCTTCATACATGTGCACTTCAAATAACCCTCATCTAAGTTGATTTGAAAATCATATGTGCTATATATTTTCATTTTCACACTCCCTAGTATATCTCAATTTATAGCCTATCTATCATACTCATCTTATTGTGGAAAATTTCCATCTTAGTTGAGGTCCAACCAATGACATAATAATTCACCTAACCAACCAGTCCTGATTATCTAAATCTCATTATTTTTTTGTAACACCATAGAAAAACATGCCAATTGAGATAGGAATGAGTCTCATAGAAAATAGTCTGTCTGGAGGGACTATTTGTGATGGGACCCTATTCCTATAAAAAATAGATAGTTATTTTCAATGGGAAGAGGGTATCTCAACACAAATGATTTTCAATGCAATGTAACCATCCTACGGGAAGATTAATTGAGACTGGTGGATTTCACCCACTACAAAAAACTTTTAATGCGATTACGTATTTGTGATTTGTCCCGTCGCAAATACCCCATTAGTAATTTTGGTATTTGTGATGGGACCCGTCACACATAAACTATTTCACCTCTGCCACCAAATTAATAAAGGACTAGAAATTGCGTTGGGACCCATCACAAATACTATTAAATGCGACATGATTTATCACATGTCACATATACAATAACAACATATAGTTATTTACAACTAGTCCCATCAGAAGTACCTTTTTATACGACGTGACATAATTAATTATGGGGTTTGTATTTGGAATGGGAATCTTGTCACAAATGTGACCATTGTAGATAATCTAACATTTATATACCCCATTTATTTTTTTCCTTCACATCTCTCTCAACTTCTCTCTCTCCTGGAACTCCCATATTTCTCTATAAGTTTTTTCCAATGTTTAAATTTTTTTATCCGAGGGATTTTCAATCCATCCATCTTACAAAAGATTCATTGTTATGGCATTTATCCGTTGCATTTATTTATTAGTTAATTCATTTAATTTTATTATAGTTGAAATTATTTTTAATTAACATTAATTAAAATAGTAATAAATTCAAATAAATTGGAATAATTCTGAATAATTTGCAATAATTTGCAATAATTTGGAATAATTAATAATAGTTAAAAATAATTGGGGATAAATATTTTTTATTAGTAATAATAAGTAATAATTATAAATAATAATGTACAAATTTTTAATAATTTGTAAAAATTAGTTACTCATTAGTAATAATTAGGTATTAATGAGAAATATTTATTAATAAATATGTAGTAATTAGGAATAATTAGAAGTAAATATGAATATTCTGTAATAATTTTTAGTAAATATGTATAATTAGTAATAATTAGTAATAAATAGTTAATAATTAGTAAATATTAGTAATTATTATGCATCATAAGTAATAATTAGTAATAAACATGTATAATTAGTAATAAACATGTATAATTAGTAATAATTAGTAATAAATAGTAATAAATAGATATAATTAGTAATAATTTGAAATAAATATGTATAATTGGAAATAATTAGTAATAATTTGTAATAATGAGTAATAATTAGTTATTATTAGTTCTAATTAGTAATAAAAATTAATAAACAGAAAGAAATAGTAATAATTAATAATAATTAGTAATAATCAGTAATAATTTTTGACAATATTAATAATTGGTAAACAAATATGCCCAATTTGTAATAATAAGGTATAATTAGTGACAATTAGTAATAATTAGTAACAATTAATAATAATTAGTAATAATAGAAATAGTTAGTAATAATTAGTAATAATTATTAATAATTATTAATAATTAGTCATAATTAATAATAATTAGTTATAATTAGTAATAATTAGTTATAATTAGTAATAAATAGTTATAAATAGTAATAATTAGTTATAAACAGTAATTTTTATTTTTAATTATTAATATTTATAATAATTATTAATAAACTAGTATAATTAGTAATAAATAGGTATAATTAGTAAAAATTTGTAATAATTTTTTATAATTAGTAATAATTATTAATAATTAGTAGAAACTAGTAATAATTAGTAGTTATTAGGTATAATTAGAGCTCATTACTAAAAATTAGGTATAATTAGTAATCCGCATTTTTATATAGTAATAATGAGTAATAAGTAGTAATAATGATTAATAATTATAAATAATGAGTAATAATTAGGAATAATTAGTAATAATTAGCGATAAATATGTATAATAAGTATTAAAGATAAATAATTAGTAATAGTTAGTATAGTTAGTAATAATTAGTAATAATTAATATTTATTCTCAATAATAATTAACAAGTCATAATAATTAGTAATAAAGAGGTATAATATTAAAAATTTGTAATAATTAGTACTGATTTTTAATAATGAGTAATAATTTGGTATAATTAGTAATAAATAGGATTATTTTTAATAACCTGTATTAATATATAATAATTAGAAATAATATAATATAATTAGAAATAAATAGGTATAATTATAAATAATAAGTAATAATTAGCAATAATTAGGAATAATTAATAATAAATAGTATTAATTAGTAATAAATTTGTATAATTAGGATTAATTATGTATAATTAATAATAATTATTAAAATCATATTGTAAAGAGTAATGAATTTTGTTAATTAGTAATATATATGTATAATTAGTAATAATTAGTATTAAATTTTAACAATTTTTAAGAACTTGTAATATTAAATAATTAAAATTTATAAATTTAAATAATTAGTAATAATTAGTAATAATTAGTTATAAATTTTAATAATTAGTAATAATTAGTAATAATTAGTAACAATTATTATTAACTTGTAAAAAATAGGTATAATTAGTAATAATAAGTAATAATTATGTATAATTATTATTAACTAGTAACAACTATGTATAACTAGTAATAATTAAAAATAATTATGTATAATTAGTAATAATGAGGTATAATTAAAACTTATTAGTAATAATTAGTTATAGTCAAACCTAATTATTAATAATTAACATTAATTTAACCTATTTAGTAATAAATAGAAATAATGAAACATAACTAGTAATAATGAGTAACGATTAATAACTATTGGTAATAATTAGTATTAATTATGTATAATTAGTAATAATTACACATATATAGATATAATTAATAATAAATACGAATAACTAGTAATAATTATTTATAATTATTTACAATTTTAAATATTTATTATAAAATAGGTATAATTAGTAATAATTAGTAATAAATATGTATAATTAGTAATAACTAGTAAAAAATACTAATAATTAGTAATAATTTGGAGAAATTGGTAATAATTGTAATTAAATAGTATTAATTAGTAGTAATTAGTAATGATTTGTAATAAATAGTAATAATCTATAAAAATTAGTAAAAAATGGTTATTAATAAAAATTACTAGTAACAAATATCTATAAATATATATAAATTGGTGTAAATAAGTATAATTAGTAATAATTACTAATAATTATTTTAAATAGTTATAAACAATTAAAATTAGTCAAGCATACGTATAATTTTTAATAATTAGAATGAAATAGGAATAATTACTAATAATTAATAACAAAAGAGGATAATTATTTATAATTAGTAATAAATAGTAATAATTTTTCATTGTTCGTAATAAAATATGTTTAATTTGTAATTTGGGGGTATAATTAGTAATAATTACGTATTATTAGTAATAAATAGATGTAAGGATCGGTAATTAGGGAAAATTAATAAAATTTTCCATCTTTTAAAATATTTTTTCGTATATAAAATTATTCATAAAATAAGTAATAATTTTTTTTACAGAAATATGGAAGTAAGATGTCGATAATAGTCATTATTAGATGATGATACATGGATAAATATGTGTAGGGAATCCAAAAAATTATGGTATAAATCGTATATATATATTTCTTTTATTGAAACATACTTATTATTTCTATTATCAAAACCAATATATGATTTAGAAGGGACAATTAAGATACTATGTAAAAAAATTCTCTTAACGTTTGAAACATTTAACAATGTCGGTAGTTATTTCTTTTGTTTTTTCCTAACAGATTATGTTTTTGGTATCAATATGGTGAACAAAGTTCCATAGATAATATGAATACTATTATTATATTTCAATTATAGTTTCAGAATTTAGTATATGATATGGATTTTCCATATTATCAACGGACTAAAACTCGGGATGATATTGATTTAACAACTAAGAGGGAACCATATCCATTTTATGTGTTGTTGGGGTCCATTGAGGATGATTTCTATCATGGATGTATGATAAGAAATTTTTAAATGATTGAAAAATTTATGGCAATTAAATTATACAAGGGAATTTCAAATAACAGTTTTGATCACGTATTATCTTTGGTTGAAACACATATACCTGAATGAAATGTGATGGATACAAATTCTTATGAGAGAAAGTGGTTGGTTCATTATCCAGGTATTGGTTACCAGAAGATTCGTACATGTTCGAAAGATTTAATCATATATTATGGTGAAAAATATTTGTTGGATTGTTTCCCCACATGTTGAAAATTTAGGTATGAAGTCGATCAACTAGGGAAGTCTTGATAGATTCCTATAAAACAATTGAGGAATATCCCTATCATACCCAAATAGAAGCATTTATTTGTGTCTCAAAACTCAGTGGCATTGATATCATATAACAAAACAAAATTTTCAACAGGTAAAATCTGAAATCATCCCTCTCATGGTGATTCATTGAAAAATTTTAACCAATTATATCTATATTTTATTCACAAGAATGAATCATGTGATTGGGTCTTTCTACTGATGGTTTCTACCCATTTGGATCTTATAGTTATCAGCATTCATGATGGCATGTATTAATAACTCTATAGAATTTACCTCGGATGATGAGGAAGGATAATATTTCTTTTTGGCCTTCGTAATTCCAGGACATCCAAAAAACAATATTAATGTTCAATTGAAACCATTGATTGAAGAATTAAATTTATTGTGGAGTAATAGTGTCATTATATATGATGTTGGTAAGGTATAAAATTTCTTACAGAAACAAAAATAGATGTGGACAATTAGTGACTTCCCAACATATGTTATGTTATCTAGATGGAGAAAACATGGTCCAAAATCATGTTTGTAATATATGATAGACAAAAAAGCATTTATGCCCATTAGCGAAAGAAACTGACACTTCGAACTGTCATTACAAATTTCATCCAACTGATCATCCTTTTTTAAGGAACAATTATCATTTTAGATTATGGAAAATTGATAGATATGGACTTCCAACAATGATATTTGGTACATAGTTAATATAATTTTCTTTTTAATTACCACAAATTACATTGGACCAACGATAAATGAACTGAAAATTGATGTCATTTGGAAATAACACAATTGGATAAAACTGATATCTTATTGGGATCTTCTATATTTTTTTAAGTTGTTAGTCTGTTAAATAATGGATGTAATGAATATTTAGAAATTTATTTTTGATAATATATTTTATAAATTTCATGATACACCAGTTAATATTAAATATAAATTAAAGGCACGATTAGATCATCCCAAAAAATTTTGGTAGCTTGGACTTGAACTATTTTAAAATTTCATATCACATATGTGAATAATTCCAAAAGAAACAAAAACCCCTTTAAAAGAAAAATTATTATTATTTTAATTGTAATTCGTATTTGAAACTTCAAAATGTTTATGTTACCAATTTTGGAGGATGTATCCGAAATTTTCATATTAACATATTAATAGGAAAGACTATCTTATTATAATAGAAGGAATTTTATATAATGGATTATGAGGTTTTTTTAATTCTATTATTTGTTATATTCTAACAGACATATCATATTTTTTCCAAGACATTTTTGTGGTGTAAAAAAAAGATGCACTATGAAACCTACAAGATGATGTTGATTTAATTTTATTTAAACTAGAAAAAATATTTTTGTATGATTTCTTTGAATCAACAGAACATTTGATATTACATTTCTGATGAATCATGAGGTATTCGTGAATAGTTTCAATGGATGTACCCATTCGAGAGATGCATTCCAAAAGTAATGAAAAAAATACATAACAAAGAATCATTTGAATGATCAATAGGAGAAGCTTATTTATAGGATGAAATTTCTTTTCTATGCTCTCATTAGTTTCAACATGAATATACCACAAAACACAGCCTCATGGTTTGTAACTTGGGAAATATTAATGATAAAATGACAAGTCAATTATAAATGATAATTCAACCATAACATGTCATTGGTGGAGTTATAAATGACAGTTTTAAGATGATGAACATCACAGAGCACAAACATATGTTCATCTCAACCATGATGAAATGACACCATTTGTACTACGAGTGGTCATTACACTTATTCGATGATTTTTTTAATGTAAATTAATATTATTAATTTTTAGGATATATAATAATAATATCAAAAACAACATCCCCAAATTACAATAGCTTCTTTTGATGAGCTTCAGGAAAAGAACATTTCTCTACTGGTTTCAAAAATAGGTAACATAAATTATTTATGGTTTAACATGTAATAGAAATTTAATATGTGTTACATTGATAATTACTTTACAAATATTCATGTATCTCAACATGGTGATAAGATTGATAAAAGATTCTATGTATTGAGTATCCTGTCATCCAATATGATTAAATCATATCATGAATATGCGGTGAATGAGTTTTTATATAAAATATGTGCATATGGAAAATAATAAAACAATTAATAGTACTGAATTCTTATGGGTGACTGAAGATAAATAATTTGATGATGAATTTTAAATTGTCCTAGATAAAATTAATGAATAGTTTTATTGGGGATAGAATTACATAAAGTTGCTTAAAGGACAGTGGTTATATACTAAGAGATTATTGCATGTTCATCCAAGACATGGAAACAATTATATTAATGAAAAAAATCATTCTTGCTGTAATTGATCCATTTTTTTATCTCATCTAGAACATAAAATTTATTATGAAAATTACTATGCTACATAAAGCAATTTGGGATGATTGGTTGAGCATAATAAAATTGAAATCATGGGAAATACTCTTATGAAAATTAAATTTTGTTCTACTGAAGTGCATGCAAATAATATTTTTCAAGAGACTACTACAAATCCATCATTTTTATGATGAGACATGAATATTGATAATGACACTCCACAATTAAGGCTTGATTGTGAAAATGATGTTAATGATGTAAAAATGAGTTTGAAATTAAAAGACATGATGAAACTGAAAATCATATGAAAATTTATGATGCTAGGGATGAATTTAAGATATTTACACTGTTAGATTTGAATACAAGGATGGAGATGAAGATTGACATAGTTAAATTCTAGTTATATATATATATACACTATTTATCAATATATAATAGGTGTTTTAAACTATTTCATAACTATAGTAATTTTTTATTTTAGATGGAATTGGATATTTTTTGTGAGATCAGGGAGGGTGTTCTACCTAGTGATGTGTATGTTGTTGGAACAATTGACCATCAGACTACTCCTGGTTCTGGGAGGACTCAAAGGGGAAAGACCTTATGTGATTCATGATTACTGACCCAATCCCCGATTGACATCCACATCTTTTATTAGATCCACACATGTAGAGGTTTGATTAATTTTGTATTTTAGTTATTTTTCATTAATAATAAAATATTTAATTATTTATTAATTATTTTGTATTTTTCATTTTTTCAAAAATATTCACAAATAGTTGCAGGATAGGGGGTCACAATATTGCGTAATATTATTTCCGGAGCTGGTTTACTTGGGATCCGATTTGAATTGATGATCATCACTGTGTGTTCGATCATTCGATGGTACATAAATACAAAATATTTTTTTCAAATTTACTTAGTCAATTCCTTGATATTAAAGATTATTTGTAGGTTTTATGGTATCCCATAGATAAGAGAATGTTTGATATTACAGGGGTGGCATGATAGGGGATTATGAATGAGGGTTTCTTATAGTTATAACATAATTTTGGAAGGAACGTAGTGATGAATCCAAGAGTGATAGTGTTTGATGAGTCTTGTCAAGCCCTCCATTTTGATAACATTTCATCTTAGGTTTCACATGGATTATTTTCACCATGGATGGGTGGTCATTTTCATAAGATATCATCAGTATGCCTAAAGATATATAGGGAGACATGAGATGTATTATGGTCCATGTGATTTCATTTGGAATTTTAAAATTAACTGAAAATATTATTTTTACTGTTTTAGCATTAAATATCAATTGAAGGAGTTATATGAGGATGCGACGTCCCAGACAAAGACTGGGATTCAGGCTCAGACTGAGGATTAAATCATTGGACCATATTTTATGAGGTAGTATGGATACATCCAAACTAGTATGCCTTAGATAAATGCCTTGTTGTTGGTATCAGCTATTGATTGAGGCATGAGATGTATTTTGGGACCACTACAATATTGGTGTTTAGCTTAAGAGAAGCTCGTGGAGGGTCATTATAATTTTCAATACATTATCAAGAGTAGATATGAGATCATGGTGTGATTATAGAGAGTATGAATAGGGGAAAAAAGATCTCTATCAAATGTACCAGTATCAGTAAGAGTAGATGAATTGAAGGCAGCATCAACACAAGAAGACGATGTTGTATATGCGACATCTGACTCATTATTTAAGAACATTCTTTAATAATTTATACTGAAATGAAATATAGGTACTAGCATCTTCTTCTTTATTTTACATTCATCTCCGACTTATTTTAATATTCCAACAAATCTACATGAGAGTGATTCACTTTATTGAATCAAACATTTGATATTACAAGTGATAAATACACTAATAATGGGTATTTTTCATGGGGATCTCCATATTTTAAAACATCCACATATTTAACAAGGAATATATTTTTCAATATATCCTCATTCAAATTGTAAATACGATATTATTCTTTGATGGTGACTTAAGAATCTATTAATGCATTTTTTATAGCATACCACCATTCTCATTTTATACACCAAATACCATGCTTCACCTTTAAATTCAATTCATTTTCAACTTAAACAAAACATCTATATTTAAGGGAATATGGTGGATCATTTTTATCTTCTATTTTAACAACAATGATGATATTATTTTCTCAACTATATTGCTGAACACTTCATGAATACACACATATTTTTTTATTTTTTAATTAATACTAGCATGGATGTCCCCACATATATTATTTCTTTATGTATGAAATATTTATTCTTAAGACTCTATATATCAATTCTATCACCTCTAGAAACATTAATATTATTTAGGAACTCAAATTTTGATGTAATTGTTGTATATAAATCTCCTTGAGTTTACGTAACCATGTTTGACCCCACACATAGTACTTCATAGTCATACTATTTTTCCTTTATTGATAGGAGCTCCTGAAATTCCGGATCTACAAGTGAAACATACTCTTTAATGTTACAACAAGTGAAGTTATTCACTTATTAATAACTTTTTTACTCTACTTTTGGATTTTTAATGAAAATTCCATAATTGGTGTGAAATACTCATGTTATAATATTTAATTACAATTTTGAGCATTATTTAAATTAATCAAATCGTGCTATATTACTATTTAGGTTATACGATTTACATTACTTATCAAAAATTAATTATTCTTACTTTTTATGGATTCTTACTCAAATTAAAACATTTAATTTGAAGATATCCTTGGCCAAATCATCCATTTGGAGGGTCATATGGTCCACACATGAAGACCCAAAGAATCTGTGACCTGCCATGATGATTGAGTTGCCAGTCTAGATCCATAATCCCAAATATTATGAAAAAACATCATATGTTCTATATTATCTAAAATAATAATGGATAAATATTTGGAAGTCCAAATAAAAAAAACATGTTCAAATGATGCTATAATGTCCATCACACTATTCTAGATGTGAATTAGAATTAGGATACTATTCATGACTTTTTCCTGATCTATTCATCAAATCAATCTATGATTTTCATTATAAAAGATGCAATATTTCAGCCAATTTCTTATAAGAAATTATTTCAATTTAAGGGATTCTTATTCTTTAAAATTCCCATTCACATTTTATCCTTAGAAAAAGTGATGATTGAAATGGACATATTTCAATTGTTTATTCAATTAGACAGAACCTTGGCTCCATAAGTCCAATGGCCACTGAAGGATTAGAGTAGACATAATACATACATATCGGCTAATTTATGATGATTTTATCTCATGATTTAGCTGTAAGGATGTGCAAATCGTCGAATCATGTGGAGGGGTTGTTTTGGAATTTAAATAGTCCACCTCCATGGGCAATATATACATCCCCTTCTTCTCCATTAAAGTGGTGGGGTTTCAGAAAACATGAGAATAAATTGGCATGACCAAAGAAATTCCAAAGTCTTTTTAGGACCATTTATACCCATGTTTTCACTTAATATTGCAATCCTTCCCTCTTTTATTTCATGTTCTTTTGTGTTCTTCTTATTTTTAATCATGTATGTCTGTTTTCATTTTTATAGAATTTTAATACTTGTTTTCCTTCTTCATATATTATTTTCATCTTCCTTCTGTTAATAAATATTAATGGTCATAAAATATATTATTTATAGTTGAATCCCCTTCCCTTATTTTTCTTTCTCATTCAATGTAAATTCCATATTTAATTCCCTTCACTGTTTGTGTGTGTGTGTTCGGCGCACAACTCTTCTCGTATCCCTATCTTTTTTTTCACTCATTAAATCATCATCATAAACATAATAAATCATATTAATTATAATCTTATTGTATGAGTATGTCTATCATTGGGGAGAGTCAAAAGTGTTGGTTGTTATGTGATTGCGAGTACTTTCTCGATGAATATTCTCCAAATTAACAATTTGGGTCTTGGACATAACATGTAATTGATTAATGATGAGTTTTGATTAAATTTTTTGATTCCATGGATTATTGGATCCATAAATACGCTACCATCAACATGTATATATCGTGATTAAAACTATAATTATGTTATGGCTTGAATTGAATCATTAAAATCTATGAATTCCAATCAATGTAATCTTGTGAAGTGGGAGTTAATTTAATGTAATATAATGAAATTCTCAAAGATATCACAAGATTAACTCCCAAATAATGAACTCACCCCAATATTTAAATTTTTTTTAATGTAAACACCAACCATTAATCACATTATTGATTCTCTACAAAAAAACCCCCTAATAAAAAAATAAATAAAATTAAAAAAACATTTGTCTATATAATGTACCATCATCTAGGATTCAGTCAGAGTGCTGCTTTACACATTATAAGAGCACCAAAACCAGGAATGGTTGATAGAATATAACCAATAGTGCTTTAAAATTGTGTCATTTCAATGGATAGAGCAATTAAAATATTAATTAGTTTTTTATTGTAAAAATAAAAAAAATTTAAACTATTGAATAAAAAACACAATGAAAAACCCACCTTATCATAAAAATCATGAACATAAAAAATTACAAAGAAAAGTTATTCTTCCCCTTTCTTTCAAAATATATTTGAATAGCCTATATCCTTATAACCTTTCCCTTATATTTTTTTAACAATTGAATTGAGCGAACACTTCAACAACATAGGAGGACCATTAGTGATAAAAAAAACCATGTCCAACCAATTGAATTAGATATGGCTAATCCTAGGGAAAACCCCTTAAATAACTTGATTCCCTTAATATGATTTACTAACCCCTTAGTATTCTACATCCAAATATAGTGGTTGACTTCAAACTGAAATAGGGTTCGATTAATTTTCTACCTCATTTTGTGGGAAAGCTCGTGAGGTTACACATCTCTACCTTAAAGAGTTAAAAGGGGAATTCTATACCATTATGCCTAAATGGGTTTTTGAGGAACAAATAAATCATCGAGCATTCAATTTTTCCTTAGTTGTCTCTACTAATTAATGGAAATACTACCCCTCATGGTTCCATAAAAGCAGGGATTAACATGAAGTGACTTTTCTTAGAGAAATTATTCACTGCTTCTCGTATTGCTTCCATCTGACAGGAAATTAGTTTTATCAGTCAAATCTTCAATGAATAACTCAATAAGTGTTGGGAGAGATTCAAAAATATTGTGGAAACATCCTACACCACCAAATGTCATACCAAGTCTTGATCCAATACTTCTATGAGTGGTTACGGGTTATAGATATAACTCTCATTGATATTTGAAGTGGAGGTTCTCTTTATGATAAAATTACAACACTTTCATGAGATCTCATAAGAAACAGGGCTGTAAACACACAATAATTCTATACTATTGGACATTCTCAATTTAAACAAGCCCAAGATAGTCAACCGATAGACCTGAACAAGATGAAAAAGTAGATGAGTGAACATATAGGTCATGTGTGAAAACTTGTTGTGGCATAAAAATAACCATCCCCATCTTCTCCACAATCTCTATTTCCTAGTCATATCAAGAACTGTGGAATTTTTAGCTCCCCATCTCATCAAAATGACACATTTCCACATCTTCAACAGGAACACTCTGATTTTTCTGGAACAATGGAGATCAATGAAACATATTCTCTGAGGAACCCCAACCCACAACAATTGAGTTAGTTCATTAGAAACTTCAACTAACCCCATCTGATCCTTTCTCTTCTTCCTTTAACAAAGTCTTGAGGTATGGTAATCCCATTTCACATCCCCCTCAATCCCCTCCTCAAAACCCAAACAATTTACAATATGGTAAAATTGTTGGTAACATCAAAAACTATAATATTTTACTCTTCAAACTTAAAGGATCAATCCTCGTCTTCCTGATCATTGATTACATTATCCTAGTGAGCCATCCCAATTCCCAATCAAATACAATTTCTTCCCAAGAACCAAAATAATGGTAATAACAATTCGAGACAAGCCTCTTATATAAAGAAACCATCAGTATTTATAGGGGAAGTCCTTTACTCCACCTATTTCATCCTCAAAAACATTGAAACACAAATTGGTCAACTTGAATCCCACCCAATACGTTAACAATAATCAAGCTCTTACCAAGTACCAGCTAAATAATTACATAACCCCAAGGGTAATGTAAGTGCAATTTCACTATGATCTGGGATGCAAATTTTTATTCCTCTAGATGAGACCTCAAACTCCCCATTAACTATTGTGCAAGAAAATTAATAGAAAAACAAGAAAAGGTATCTGAATGCATTCCCTGAACTCCTTATAATCATCATAGGAACCTAATTCCTTTTCCAAAATCCATTTCTATGCCAATTAAGACCTTTGAACCTGATCCTATGATTTTTTACATGTTTATACGTTTTGAAGTCAATATACCCTTCTTAGATGCTATTAAAATATTCCAATTTATTCCAAGCTTGATAAAGAATTTTTCACTCATAAGAGATAATTTATTACCTTCAAAAATGTATCCACAAAGTAGTATATTATCATAAAGTCCAAAGAACCATGGACCATTATTGTTCCATATGAAATTTGATGTTTCAACATGATTGATGCTCTTATAGACCAAGGAGCCTCAATTAATTTCATCCCAAAATGCATCTTCTCCAACCATGTTCTTGGTCCCGTACATCTAATGGGTTTTATCATTCAATTGGCCAATCAATGAACTTGTAGTCCTGAGTGTTTAATCAATGATTTCCTTGTTCATATGAATGACCTTATCTTACTTGTTTATTTTTATGTCCTTGAATTGTATATTGAGACAAACAATTATTGATATCCCTTAATTCAAGTAAGACCATTCCTAATGACATCATGAACCAAAATTGATGTCTATTTAGTAATCTTATCCATAGAATTTGGTGACCATGTGGTAAAGTCAAACATTTTAAAAGCCATGATATATCCATATGATGATCACTCTACATTCTCAATCCATTCTTCTAAGGACACTTCTAATAATAAAGTGAACCCAATTCCATCATGTTCCCCATGTTATAATGAGAGAGGTTCTTGTTATATCCACACCATAATTAAAAAGGTCATAGATGGTGATGTTGATGTGGACCTTTCATTTATAGACTACATAAATCTAGAGGAACATGAAAACTGTCATGAATCACACATCAACATTGATCTCTAATACTCAACATTGGACAATATTCTAGAAAATGAATCAGATTCAACTGAAGTCTCTTCCTCCATTCATGTGTTTTCTATCCCAAAAATGAATGATGATAATCATATAAAACATATTCCTACACACTAGAAATATGCATTCCTCTTCCATGATTACTGTTATCCTATCATTTTCACTACTACACTTACTAAAATTGAGGATTCCATACTTTTTCAAGTGTTAGAGGAAAACAAAAAGGCCTTAGGTTGGACCCTATATAACATACCAAGAATCTACCTTGATCATTGAATGAATCAAATCCATGATGAGTAATCATCCAAACTAATTAGGCAACCATAAAGAAAACTTGATCCACTCATACTTGAGGTAGTTAGGGAAGAGATCACCAAGATTCATCAAACTGATATTATCTACCCAAAAATAGATAGGGAATGGGTTTTTCCAATTAAATTTATACCAAAGACGGTTTGGATAAATATTGTCACAAATAAAGATAGGGATGTAGTCACAACTCGAGTGGAGAACAAATGGTGAGTGTGCATAGAGTATAGGAATTGAATGTTGAAACAATAAAAGATCACTATCCTCTTCCATTACTTGGTCAGATGCTACGACAATTAACATGAACATCACACTATCGCTTTCTTTAGGGATATACCGGCTATGTCCATATCACAATCACACATCATGACCATGAAAAGAATAGATTCACTTTCCCTAGTGGAACTTATGCATAAAGAAGAATACCATTTGGCCTTTTTAATGATTCCACTACATTCCAGAGGTGTATGATGAATATCTATTCTAAAGTCAATGAACACTGCATTGAGGTCTTCTTGGATGGCTTTACCATTTATGGTGAGTTATTTGAATCTTTCTTGAATTAAATATCTATGGACCATCAAAAGTGTTTTCATTGTAACCTATTGTTAAATTTAGAAAAATGTCAATTCAAGGTTGAATATCAGAATTTTCTATGGCACGTAGTTTTAAAATAGTTTATTGAATTCAATACTGTAAAAATTGAAGTGATCCAATCACTTCTAGAACACACTTCTATTCGAAACATCCATTAATTGCTCAGTCCTGCAAGTTTCTATTGGCGATTCATTCATAACATCAATATTATTTCCCTCCCATTCACTCGGTTTCTCCAAAATGATGTCACATTCTAATTCAATGTGGTTTAAAGAGATACTTCATTGAACTATAAATTGCTCTTACATATTCTGTGATAATCCAACCCCCAGATTGGTCCTTACCCTTTAAGTTTATGAGTGATGCTTCTAATAGCACTGTTGGGGTGTTCTCTGTCAAATAAGAGAAAATATTTCCCATGTCATGTATTTTCCCTCAAAATTTGTTGATGAAACTCAATCTCAATACACTGTCACTGAAAAGGAACTTTTTGCAGTGGTTTTTTCTTTAGATAAATTTTGTCCCTATTTCTTAGGTTCCAAAATCATCATATTCGTAGAATGTTCTTCTATAAAATTTATACTCAAGAATTTTTTTTTCAAACCATGGATAATATGATGGATCATATTACTCCTTGAGATTTACCATGAAATCAAAGATATACCTGGAAAATAAAACCATGTGGCTGAACACTTTTGTAAAATATATTATTATTTTCATTCTGAGATAATTGATCAACAATTTCTAATTGATAACATTTCATATATAAATCTATAAATACACCAAAGACTTTAATTTTCGGTGAGATATTTGATGTTTGGGGCATTGATTTCATGGGACCATTCCCCCCCTTCTATTGGATTCTCATAAATTCTTCTTGCGGTGGATTATGATTATAGTTGGGTAGAGGCCAAACCCACTTGTACGGATTATTCAAATACTGTTAGTGTGTTCCTAAAAACCATATCTTTCATTTATTTGGAACTCCACATTCTGTGATCAGTGACTTAGGGTCCCGTTTTTGTAATATAACCATGGAATATATTTTGAATATGAATGTTGTTGTACACAAATCGTCAATTTCTTATCACCCCCAAAACAAATGGTAAGGATAAACTTACTAATACAGAATTCAAAAGAGTACTTGAGAAAATTACTAAGCCCACAAGGAAAGATTGGCCTAGTAGACATCGAGAAGCACATTGGGATTAACAAAAATCCTACAAAACGCCCATAGGTATGTCTGCTTTTATAATAGTTTTTGGCCAAGAGTGGGACTTACTAATTTTAGTACCACATAAGTCAATTTGTGATGTAAAACAAATGTAATTATGATTGTGAAAAAATAGAAGAAGAAATTTTTTCATAGTTAAATGAGCTGGAAGAGATTCCACTTGATTCCAATGTGAATTTTATTCTCTATAATGAAAATTACAAGGTACTCCATGAAAAACACATCTTGCGAATAGTATTTCATTATGGTGAAAATGTATTTATCTGCCATTGAAAATTTAATATTCACCCAGGTAATCTTATTTCCTATTGGGAAGGTCCTTTTATTATTAATAATGATTACATATTGGGAGTAGTGAATGTCCAAGATCCCTCCACCAAAAAAAATTCATAGTAAATGGACATTGGCTAAAGCATCACAATGAGAGAACACACATCCTGATGACCACATTGACATCCATCAAATCCTAACTCCAAATTTTGACCCACCACCGGATGGAGATGGCGACCCACCAAATCCAAACCAGAGGGCACCTCTTTCCCTTTATCTAACTCTCTCATTCTTCCTCTCTCTTCCTCTTCATTCTTATTCCTCTCTCTTTCATTTTTACCAATTTATTCCTCAAAACCGTTCTTTTTATCTTTTTATTTTGCATGGGTGTGTATTTTAAAGATAAAAAAATAGTAAATAAAAAAATAGAAAAAATTACAACAGTGACATACTAACTCACTATCCTGTTTTGAAAGTTAGTCAAACACTTTTAGGAGTCAAAAGTCATGGTTTTATCTAAAAACATTGGTTTCTCAATATATATTTGGATAAAGAATATTGTGCCAAACCAAAAAAAAATCAGAATTCTCAATTTTTTATATAGGAAATTGTTTTCACAAACAATGAGGAAAAATAATATCTTTCATTCCAAGGTACCCTATGTCAATATTTTAAAATGAGTTTTTTTCACCCACAATTTTGATTCTTCAGTCTGTGGACCTTCAAGTTGAATTTAATACTTTTGTGTGCATTAATAAGATAGAGGAATTTTCTGAACCTCATGAGAGTCAAAATAGAAAAATAGCCTCACATTAACCTTACATTAATCCTATTTTTGAAAGCCCCTCTGAGCGTGTGAAAAACATTTCAAAAATTGACACCTTATATGCCCAATACCTTATCCCACCAAACATATACATGCGTTTACATTGCATTATTTATTTAAATTTATGAGTGGGAGGAATGTATTTCATTTTGGGTACCCTTTTATTGAATTTCAACATTTTATCATATGATTGATGGTATTATTGAGGGAATGCATCCATTTTTGTGTGGGTAATAGGTTTCATTTAGTGGGTTTTTGGAATGTATATATGCTAAGACATATTATTCGAATTGTTTTGAAAAGTGTACAAAAAATAAAATAAAAATAAAAATAAATGAAAAAACGAATGGGTTATGTCTTGGGTGGGTCAAAAACCACTCTTCTTCAACCTTTGATATTATAATAACAATTATAATTAGTGTCACGAGGAGTTAAAACATGGGTATGGATATTAGTGTGAGATATGTTTCTAGTTCATCATTTGAAAAATGAAAGAAAAATACAGAAAAAAACAAATCTTTTATGGTGAAATGATTTTTTTGTGTGAATAGTACATTGTCTCATTCCATTGAAATTTTATTCCATGTTTCTTTTTTTTTCTATACAAAATTATTCCCTTATAAATATGTGTTTCCATTTTATTAGTTATTTTATTTGAAAAATATTGTGCATTTATTTTTCTGTGTTGGTGTTTAACCCTAGTTTCAATCGGAATACTCATGATTATTATTAAATGTAATAACTGGTGTGAAATACTCATGTTTTAATATTAAATGTAATTATTCAGAAGTATATTAATTAATAAAATTGAGTCGGTTTACAATTTTAGTTATAACCCTCACCCTACTTATCCAAATTTCATAATTCCTTGTTTTTAGGGTTTATTATTCAATTGAAAACATTTTATTATCAGGGACCATTGGCCAAATATTCTATTTGGAGGGTCATCTAGTCCACAAAACTAGACCCAAATAATCCATAAAGAAAATGGACTATCCATGATGATTATGTAACTGGTCGAAATCCAAAATCCCAAATTTTATGAAACTCCACCATATTTTCTTGATTATCCAAAATAATCATTGATAATAATGGTAAGGTCCAACTAAAAAACAAGGGGCCCAATTGATGCTTTGAAATCCAGTCCCCCATTATGTGAGAGAATTAAAATTAGGACATTATTCATGAATTTTCAGTTGATCTACTAATCAAATCAATCTGGGATTTTTCAATGTGAATTCTACAATATGTGTGTCCATTTTTATGGAAGAAATTATTTTTATTATAGGGAATATTACCTTCCAAAAAATACATTAACATTTAATACTTTGAAAAAGTAATGTTTGAAATGGAAAAATTACAATTTTTTATTTAAACCACCATAACATAGTCTCCATATTTCAAATGGATAAAATGTATTTAGAGTAGATAGAAGACATTCATACATACAACTTCTAAAAAGATGATATTTCATGATTCACCTATCTGGATGTCCAAATCGTCGAGCAAAGTGGAGGGGTATTTTTGGAATGCAAACAGTCCACATTCTTGGGATATATATGCATCCCCCTCTTCTCCATTAAAGGGGTGGAATTTTAGAAGAGGGGAGAATAAATCATCTAGACCAAATCCTTTAGAGAGTCATTTGAGGATCTTCCACACTCATGTTTTCACTTGAGATACCCTTCGTTGTCTCTTTATTTTCATGTTCTGTGTGTTCTTCTTATATGTAATCATGTAAGACTATTTTTTATAGAATTTTAATGCATGTTTATTATTCTTAATATATTATTTTCGTCCACCTTATTTTAAATAAAATAAATGGTCTTAAAATAGTTTAACTACATTTTATCCCCCTTCCCATTTCTTTCTTTCTTGATCAATCTAATGTCTGTATTTAATTCCTTTCACCATTTTTGTGTTTTGTGTTTGGCACAAAACTATTTTTTTATCCCATTATTTTTCTTCACATATTAAATCATAATCATAAAAATAATAAACCAGGTCACTAATAATCATAATGGATGCATAAATCCATCGTTGGGGTGATTCAAATTATTTTGTTGTTAATTGAGTGAGAGTATTTTCTCGATGAATATTCATCAAATTAACATTGTGTCTGTTGGATTTAACATGTCATGGATTAATGACTTTGTCTATTTAAACATGTGGTGTCCTTAAATTATTGGAACAATAAATACAGTACCATCAACATGTTCTGATTGAGATTAGAACCCCAAATTTTGTTACGACTTGTAGAAAATCTTTAACACGGAGTAATTTCAATCGAAGTCATCTTTTGATGTGTGTGTCAATTTAATACAATATAAATCACTTCTAAAGGATAACACAAAGATAACTCCCTAATAATTAACTCAACCTAATCTTTATCAAGTTGTTAAATCAAATTCCGACAATTAATTACTTCCTTTATGATCTCCAAAAAATACCCCAATAAAATTAAAATTTATTAAAAAACAATAGACAATAAAATGTACCATCACCGAGGATTTGACCCGATTGTTTCTATACACATTATAAGAGCATCATAACCTTGAACGGTTGATATGCAACAATTTTCCATGCTTTCCACAAGAATTTACATGTACATCGTCTCTATGAATTTTTTAATTACAAATCTACGGGACATATTAAAATATTTTTTTGGGTATTTTAGAAACAACATTAGTGATTCCATATGATTCATTATGAGTGCTTTTAATCCCATTATGTTTTTCTCAAATTACCACTCTTTAAAATATTCATGAAATTTCTTTTTTCCTATTATTCCTTTTATTTATTATTATTGGTATATTAAATCTTCTAATGATCCTTTATAGAATAATTATAATTTAAAAATATATTTTCATTCTATATTGTGTTCCTTTATCACTTTTTTACTAGATGATATCATATTTTCACCACATTAACATTTGATACATGTTGAGATTATCATGAATCACTATCAAGATGTATTTTACTACCATTTAAAATTATCATTGATGTCTTCAATAATATCAAATATTTTTGATGTAGACGTATTATTCATTATTTATATACATGTATTATTATCTAAATTTATCCCCCTTAACATGGTCCTATATTATAATTTATCATATAAATTATTTTACCAAAAATACATTGAGAAAATAAAAAATATATTTACTCACCCACAAGACCCTACAAATATTAATAATTTCAATTTGAGTTCTTTCTACTGATATTTTTAATCATGATATTTTTTGACATTGTTTACCATAGGTTGGTTATAAATTTTGGAACAAATTTCTAATCATCCTATTATATCAACCCTAGATATGGGTGTATGTTTCTACCCTATTTTATCCATCCATAAATATGTATATTGATTTTATCTTACACTACACATCAATACAAATATAGAGAAACCATAAAAAGATATGCATGAATGGTACCTATTTCATTATTTCTAAATGATAAGGATCATTGGATGATGTAATGATATTCATATTGTATAATGGTGACCATTTGTTTGTATAATACCCAATTGAACATTACGTGGTAGAAGGAACCTTTTTTTATTTTATTATATGGATTTAGTGTATGTATTATTTATATTGGATATTTTAATTTCAAATTATTGAAATTTTATACTAAAAATATTATTCATATATTAAATGAACCAATTTTTTCTCCGCAAACCATAATTATAATTTTTATCTCATTATAATGCATCAAATAAATTTATTGAAAAAATTTATCATTTTCTTTGATATTTTTCAATTTTACCTCTAATTGATCATCCTTGACTTCAATTTATCTTTCTGTTTCTATTAAAGGGAAAGGATCCTCAATTAAATATTATTCAAGATTTCATCCTTCTCTTTATATCCATAGATCCATTTATTTTTCAATTTATAAGAAAATTATTTCATTATATATGTTCTTTATTCATATGGATCCAAATTGTTTGGAGAGATATAAGAATTGTAGAACATATTTTTGTAAAGCCTTATCTATATTATCTATCAAACATTCTATTTGGGGGATCTCTAACTTCTTGAATTTAAATAATCAGAAAACCAAAGAGAACCTTTCTTTGGGTATACAATGAAGAATACATTTTAATCCAATAACTTCTATTTCCTGAGAATGTGTAGATAGATAATCATCTCAACTTATTACATTATAATGTATTAAAGAAGATTCTTCATGAATTTATTCATACCTTATGATTTTTTTAATATTTTTTGGTGAATGGGTTTTCCATCACATTAGTTGAAAGATAAACAACGTTTTCTTTTTTCAAACAAACTATTTCATCTTCTATAACCAATATTGGAAAAAAATTTATATAGATAAGATATATTAAATATTAATCATGAATTTAACTCTCTTTTTCTTATTAAATTTTGTCTTGGAAGTGATTGAATTCTGATATATTGTAATAGAATTTTCACCAAATCATTATATCATTATAAATTAGGAGGGAAACTATGATATTCAAAACAGAAAAAATTCAAATGTAGATAATTCAAAATGGGTGAAACAAACTTTAAAAAAATTTATCAAAAAAAGGGATATAATTAACATTTACAGGGGGTTAATCAGAATTTTTTTTGGTTTTATAAAAATTCATATATTATATCCCATTACCTATTTTTCCAGGTTAGATCTGGATACTTTAATTCCCTTACTTCTCCTCTGTTTTTCATCACAAACTAGTTTTATATGATAATTAAAAGTATTTACTTTCAATATTAAATGATAATAATTAGTGAAATCAAGAAAAAAATACACAACTAGATAATGCACTAGAGGTAATTAGTGAGTAAAAAACATATAGGTAATGTCTATGAAATCTATGTTTTAATGTAGTCTCATAGAAATATCATTCATTATTATTTTTATATAGGTGAATGATACATGTTATAATGATTTTTTTGAGACATTTATTGGTCTTATCCAATAATTAATACACATATAATAGTATGTATCCAAAAAATCATCATTTTAAAAAGAATATAAAAAACTCTTCACAATATAATTTTTAAGTGTTACTCCTTCCTTTTATTCATTCTATGAAAAAAGAAATGAAAAACATATTTCTTATAGACGTCAAGTACAATTTCAAAACATATTATTTTTTATCATCTTGTGAAATAGAACATAATATTAATCTTATCTTCTCACCTTTATTTCCACTTATTCAATTGAAAAAATATATGATCATTTATCTATTACTTTATTTTTTCTTCTTCAATATGCTCATCTCTTCTTATTATATTGTGAATATTATCTTCATTGGTTTTCTAATTCTATACAATGTCTTAATGAATCTAAATGATAATGGATCTAAATTATTCTTGTCTCATTCTTCATGTAACCAAAATATTATATCATTAATAATACTACCAAACTTCCTATATACCTTATCACACAACCACTCTTTATTGATATGGTATGTATATAAATTTGTAATAATAAAACATGGAACATAAGTTACCCACCAATTCTTAAAATCATTCAATATAAATATACCATGTAAAGACATGAATAACTATGTTTTACTATAATTATTATCCATATTGAACTTCAATATCCTCTTTTAAATAAAGCCAAAATAATCAAATATTTTAATGTTTCATTCACTAATATTATACAAGCATTCCCTCAAGACTCAACAAAATACATGGTAATTCCATTTTCATTTCCTTTCATGATATATAGAATTATCAAATAATTGAATGACTGTAAAATAAACATATTAAAACTATTTTCACATCTCAATATTAAATATACAATAGTTTTGGTCATGGTTCTCCTACATCATGGAACAAAATATGTTGTTCTTGATTTATCATCATTTATTAAAAAACCCAAATAAAATATACATCATATCTAGTGATATTTACCTTAAAATATGTCATTCATCACTTTCATCAATCATCATATATCATAATGAGAATTATCATGATATATTTGCTACCAATATTCATAGAATCTTTTGAAAAAAACCCTTTGAACAAGATTCAACTCCATATGATGAGTTTTTTCAGAAATTTAATAGATTATTCCAATTATCATCCATATCTAACATTTAATCATGTTAAATTAATATATGTTTTCAATCATGTATCCAAATTATCCTATATAAAAATTTTATAACACGAACAATCTTTTAGACAATTTTTTATATGTAGACATTTTCATATATAAAATAATATTTTGGTATTATTATTTTCCTTTGATGAAACACCATACATTGATATTTCTATACATGGAAAATGTATTTTGATTCGTATACATTGTAATAAACTTATTCGAATAAAATCCCATACATTTTGACATTTTATTCTTCCGTTTTACTTTTTTCAAACATTATCATCATCTGATTTTACAAATACCGTGATAAAAAATATTAGGATGTATGATTTATTGAATATTGGTGGACCATGTATCATCATATTTTACACTAATTTTCATTAATATAGGTAACACTAAAATCATATATAGAAAACTCATGTAATTTCTATTGTCACCAAAGTTAGTTGAAGACAGTTCATAATCAAACACATGTATAGTACATTCATGTTTCTCATAGATGATGAATTTTAATTGTTGATGTTTCATATGGAAACATAATATTTTTTCATGAAGATTAATCATGTCATCGATTCTTATTTCATTGAATAGGTTTTTATCTAGTTGATCTTAATTTCCCAAATAGGATTGTTAGACTGATAATTTTTACATTAAATTTCACTTTTTGGATTCTCATTCCTTATTAGATCATCAATATTCATTTTGTTAGTTTCAAATGTATTATTTTTTTAGATTTATTATGGTAGCTTCACACACAAGGAGAAAATTATGGTATGTCAACCCCTTTATATAGTCAGTATATTGAACTTCCCGTTGAACATAATACAATCAGTGCAAGTTCATTATATGGTTAGTACATCAACCATTAATTTCCACTTCATAAACTCCACAAAAAACTCCTTCAACATATGGATACATAAAAATATTCATTATAAATGAAATTATTTATTGGAAAAAAAATGGTCATAAACATTCTTTTCATTAAATATATCTCCAAAACAGCCTTGAAAATAACTCATAAGAAAAAACATCCAAAATAATATTCCATGATATTTGATAATACTAAGTTAACATATTTGGATATCCTTGTCAATAATTTGTCTTATTCTTTACATCATATGGTCATATCATGGTATACAAATACAACTCACATGAATTGGAGTCAATGGGAAATGTAGTGTGATGAATCAGTGCAAAATTATGAGTTACTCATTGTGTTGGAATCAAAGCACTAGGGAACAAATCCACTAGAATTGTTTCTTTTCCTACTCATTGTTGTATCCAAATGAGTTTCATATGATGTGTTTCATTACTATAAGTAAATAGGGACATTATAGAACCTCTATTATAGTGTTATAATTATGACCACATGGGATATCATTAGCACTATTCTATGATGTCTCTAAAGTCAACTAGTGGGGAAAATTACACCTTTAACTAGGATTCTAATGATCAAATAGTCCAGTACTAAACAAATAAATTTCCCCTGAGAGGAATGGTAATCATGTTGATACCGTAAACATTGTGACCCCTTACAAAAAATCTACTCAATATGGTAGTATTAAATTGTATATTTTAATGGAAAAAAACATTTGGGAGATGAGATGGTTTTACCGACCAAATATGTAGGTAACTCAACTGTGTGAGGTAACATCCTTCTTGAATTAAGTTTAATCCATATATTTTTAATAAAAATTATTCCCAATATTTTATTATTTGTTATCTGGTAACCCAAATATGATTGTTTTCAGAAATGACACCTCTTTTTATGAGGATCATGATACATTTAATGAAATAGGAGTTCAAGGTATTAAGAATTTTAGCATGCTTCCTAAATGATTAAATAGTCATTTTATTTTCAGAGTTCACTATACAATAAATTTATTTCTTCAACATCATCATCTGAATTTATTGTCTTGAATTATTCAAGGATCATATTGACCACCATAATCAGCAGGTGACTTTCAAATCCCTTGAATTTGTATTTTTGATGATTCAGATGGAATCATAACATTTTTTCATGAATATTCTTCATGTCATGGATTAATATTTCATTGAATAGTTTTTTATATGGTTGATCTTATTTTTCCAAATAGGATAATTAGACTGAGACTTTTTAAATATAATCTCACTTTGTGGATTCTCATTCCTTATTAGCTCATAAATATTAATTTTTTTAGTTTCAAATTTATTGTTTTTTAAGATTTATTATTGTAGCTTCAGATACAATGTGAAAATTATGTTACATCATCCCCTTTATGTCGTCAGTATATTGAACAACACATTGAACATCATACGATCAATGCAAGTTCTTTATATAGTCAGTACATCAACCATTAATTTCCACTTAAAAACTTCCTTACAAAACTCCTTTATCATAGAGATATATAAAAATATTCATTATAAATGTAATTATTTATGGAACACAAACTAGTCAAAAAATCCTTTCATTAAATATATATCCTCAATAGCCTTGCCAATTACTCATAAGAAACTACATCCAAAATAATATTCTATGATATATGATAATACTAAATTATCATATTTGGTTTTCATCATCTTCAAAAATAATATTATTTACATCATATGGTCATATCATGGTATACAAAAACAACTCACATGAATTTGTGTCAATGGGAACTCTAGTGTGATGAATCAGCCCAAAATTAAGAGTTACTTATAGGGTTGGCATCTAAGCACTATGGAATGAATCCACTGGAATAGTTTATTTCCCTACTCATTATGGTATCCAAATGAGTTTCATATGATGTTTTTCATTACAATAAGTAAATAAGGAATTTATAGAACCTCCATGATAGTGTTATAATTATGACCACATGGGATATCATTGGAACTATTAAATGATGTCTCTCAACTCTACTGGTGGGGAAAATTTAACCATTAACTAGGATTCTAATGATAAACGATGCCAGTAATAACCGAGAAAGTTTTCCCTGAGAAGAAAGGTAATCAAGGTGATACCATAAACACAGTGACCCCTTAAAAAATCTCCTTAATATAGGAGTAGAAAATAGTCGATTTTAATGTATAAAAAACATTTTGAAGAGGATATGGTTTTCCCAATCCAAGATTTAGGTACCTTAACGGTGTGAGGTAATATCCTTATTGAATCCAATTTAATCCATATTTTGATTAATACTAATTATTCCCAATATTTTTATTATTCGTTATCTGGTACCCCAAATTGGACTATTTTTAGAAATGAAACCTCTTATTATGAGGATCATGACACATTTATGGAAATAGAAGTTCAAGAGATTTAGATTTTTAGCTTTTTCCATGAATGATTAATTTATCATGTTATTATGGGAGTTCACCATAGAATAAATTCATTTTTCAATGTCATCATCTAAATTTATTTTTTTGATGTATTCGAGGCTCATATTTACTGCCATACTCAGCGGGTGAATTTCACATCACTTGAATGTGTTGGTAAATTATATAAGCAGAAAGAGACATTAACGAATGAATTGTATGAACTATAGTTATAGTTGTAGGAATGATGTAACATCAATTGGTAGTAATCAAATTAGGTTTTATTGATGTAATGGAACATTAATATTTTCTAGTAATAATATATCAAAACCCTTATTTCGTTCAAAATAAAATCTCTAATATGATACTTTAATGGGATGTTTAATTTTATTTAGAAACACTCCCTGGGAAAAACCTATTTCATTTCAATAATATAAATTGGGACTAATACATTTTTGAGAGATAAAAGTGCAACTGAGGGATATAGAAATCATGTTTTATTATTACCATGTATGATGAATAGGGTTTCTACTAATATATTTTTCAAAAAGTCGTATGGATAAGACAGTGGCCTTATCTCCAAGGCTCTACCATTCCCCAATTGTATTCCAAGGGTTTATTCTAGAATCCCACAATTTAGGAGTCAGTGCTGGGTTTGATCACTGTTTCATATAGATAGTGGGTTTTTATTGGTGTTTGTATCACATGGTTGATATATTTTTCCTGATTATGGTTGTATATTTTTAATTCCCCAACCTTCGATACTCAGATATAACTACATATTCCATTGTGCCTCTCTAGGACAGATCTGGAGAGACGTATACACTATGGTTTTGGGTTAAGAAGTTCGGTGGTCTCTGGGTTTTCAGGCACCCAAATGCCAAATCATTTTTATATTCAGCTACTAGATTTATCTTCACTATAATACTAATGTTTAGAGACCTAGGTTGATCAAATATTTTCCCAAACCTCTTGTACCGCCACTACTCTCTATGTCTGATCTAGAATGGTGGCTCCCCAAAGGTTTTGGGAGGTGGGAATTTGTGGCCAATGACACTCTCAATGCAGACTGATTCAGATTCTATTTTTGTTAATGATTTTATTTCACTTCCTCTTTATGAGCTGCCATTAGATTTCTTCATGGGTTTATTTTGGATTTGAGGCCTTCTACCCCTTATTTATGATGTTTCTATCACTTTCTATTCAATTTTGTACTATAAAACCGATTTTTTTTCTAGGAGGTTCAAAGGTCTCTAAAAGTCATCGACATTCTGGTGTGTGCTCATATAGAGACGATGACAGTGGATTTTGGATATTGATTATAAGAGTGGGGTACAAAATGATGTTGGTTGGAGACTTCGATGGACTCTACTGGGATCCTGAGACAAGTATAGTGGATAGAATCCACGGTAGTAGGGACGGTAGAAATTTTGAGAGTGGTTTAATGAATATGGTTTAAGGTTATCAGACATTAGCTGACAGACCCAGATCATGATCATATTGGGTGATATGAATTATCTAGGGTCATGATTTTCATATTTTGAATAATGAAACCTTTTGTTTCTTCCCGTCAGTTACCACTTAACCTTAATATGGTTGCATCGAAAATCAAATAAAAATGAATTTTCAGTTAGTCAAAGTAAATATTTAACACTTTAATACCTTTTCAATTTTAATAGGATAAATAAAGATAAAATAATAAAATTTTATCTACCTCATTGAATTGTTTATATATTTATTTATATTAATTGAGCCAAATGGTTTTCCAATATCGATCTCCATTTAGGGTACCCCGAATCCCAGTTAATAAATTTTATATTCATAAAACAAATTAAATGATTTAACGACTACTATGAACATGTGGCCATCCCCATTGGTATCAGTGATGCACTAAAACATTTCATGGTGGTGATTAATTATATATTTCATTCATATCTAGATTAATTCATTATGTTATTAATTACTGAAATCTTACTATATTAATACATGAATAGTGACCTTGAAAAGATTATAGAGATCATATTGGGTATATTATATGACTGCCGCATTTATTCCAATTTTTAAAATATCACATATAGAAATAAGATTTTTCCCTCCTTGGGTTAAAAATCTCAAAAAAAATCACATTTAAAGATGATTATAAAAATGAGTTCATAATATTTTAGAAAAAACTAATGAATTTTTTCAAGATTTAATGTTTTTTCAATTGGTAGGATATTATCATTTATTTCACTTTGATTAATAAGGATTGGTTTCTCCCATAAATATGTTGGAAATGGAATTGCATTCCATTCTACTTGAGTGATGTTTCTCCAAAATATTTCATGAAATTGAAGGCATATCTATCTTTAGCACCTATCCTTACCTTTAAAAACAAGGCGAGGGATACATTTTCATTTATGATTCAAATGTATCATGGTTATGATACATTATCATGTAGTGAAATCATGTATTATATTAGGGTACATTATTTTTGATGATACATGGGACGAACTATCAGACCCTTGACATAGAAAAATATGTATTATTCAATGGATTAAAATCATTTTTTACCTCATATGATAATATATAACTATGAATGTAGATCAAAAAAACGTGAAACAGTTCATCTCATTGAGTGAATTCTAATTGATGTAACAACACCATATGTTGTATCTCAAGAAGATAAACTTTGAAATGGTTTAATGACTTATGAAATTAAATTAATTGGTCATTACATTGAGTAAAAGGTCATATAACAATGTTTTTATATAATCCCACGAAAAATTAAAAACAATTATACTGATTATTTATATATACTTGGAATGTGCTATGTTTGATGAAGCTATGGATTTCTTTATAGTTACTCTTGATTCAAACATAGTTGAACGTGTCAAGGAGGCTAAATATTCAATCCCTCATTTCCTTAATGTGGGTTCAAAGCACAATGGTGGGGATACCCTTAATGGACATACATGAGATGAATCTTCATTGCCTCACTCTTGATATTAGATAATACTCTATCCATATTATCATTAAAAACTTATTTCTTCTTATAATATTTATAATTGGGGTATCATCTAGGGTGATTAGAAAATGTACACAAAAATGTAGGAGCATTCCGTGTAGAGGATTAAGAAGAGTGCGGTCTGCAATAATGTATTCAGATGCATCAATTTTCAATAATTAATTTTAAAAAACCAACAACCATATATCATGGTTCAATCTATGAAAATACTTATATGAAGTAAGAGAAATCATCAAAGGACGTACTAACTAGTCTACTAAGTATAATTAAAAAACATGATTTGATTTGTTTGTTTGTGTAATGACTAATGAATTCTATAAACTTCATTACAATTCTAAAGACATATATGCATTATAAGATGTAAAATTTTTATATCCATGACATGGTAAAATTCTATTGGGTATCAATTTCTATTGTCTTATACTGAGTCCCTATATTTTCATTATAGTTTTGGTCTTCCATGCAAGAGTCCCTTGGAATATAGTTGATAATGATTAGGACATATCATCCCCAAAAAAAATTCTAGTCAAATCCCATGATTCATAAATTAGAATATATTCTCAAATCCTGTTTCATGGAAAATAGTTGTTCATGGAATGACCATTTTCATTTAATATAATTATCTTATAAAAATATTTATTACGTAATGATACACATCGGCTCATATTATGCATTTTATGGTTGTCTATGTACATGTGCATTTTGTTTGGTAGAAACTAGAGTAACATCATAGATTAAACCAATCCATTTACATGACATGACTTTTATGATATAGATTATCAATTAGAGGATGGAAATTCACAAAAACGTTTTAAATTCTATACAAATCATCTTTTTAAAACATTTTATTTTGAATTTTCTAATAATGTATTCTTAAAATTTTCTCTCATGTAGGGGAATATTCATTTGGTTAAGAAATGCAAGTTCGATCCTTGATAAATTGTAACTATTTAATTTCAGGACTGTATGATAAATGATTCATATCATTTATCTCTTCCAATTTGATATTTTCCAAATCATAATGTCATAAAAATATCATAATTAATAATGTACCATCCCAACACTACCCATATTATAAGTTGGAACCATGGAACACTTGAATCTAATGTAATATTTTTTAATATCCCAATTTTTTATCTAGAAGGAAAATTTAGGGTCCTTAATGCCAAATATATATCTCAAGGGAATTATTGTGGAAACATTGTCAGATTCCAGAGGAGACACGAGAGCATGAAAATTTATGTTAATGTAATAGGAAAGCCTCATCCAAGATACCTCCAATATCCCTCAGTCTGTGGAAGTATATAATGATATTTTAGTGAATTTAAAATCTCTATTTTGAGGAAAACTATTTTAAACATTGTTTTTAATAATGATATATTAGTCAATTGGTTTTAAAATTTCTAGGCTTCACCATACTAGGAGGAATTCTATAGTGAAGTTCATGGAAGGGAGAATTTTGGTAGTTTGAGTAAGGGTGTTTTCTAGGGTTTATAGATATCACCAAACCATATATCTTTCCATTATTTTGGGTGTTGTGTCACGGTGGCTCACCTCTAGAAAATTGGTAGGCCAAAACACTTTAGGGATGGTTGTGGTGGCTGTGTGTGATAAATCTATCAGGTACACCATCAAAAATATCATGGAAAAAAACTATACCACTTTTCAAGGAATGGTGTTCGATAAAATTAGTATTCCAAAATAAACTAATAATCTATTTGGGGAAATCACCACAACATGGTTCAATACGTTGTTCTTGTTGTCATGGTTTTTGGAATGACCAATTTAGTCACCGATTCTTGGGTGAAATTTTATACCTTGATGGGGAACTATGTGGGATTATTTTTGGGGAGTTTTTAAACAGAATTTACATAATTTCTTAACTATGAAAAATTAATTTTTCTCCTAATATTTCTTCCCTATAATTAGTCACATTCTAATGGAATTTTGGAATATCTTCTTACTAATATGGTTCTCCATTATTGTTCTAATTGTGAGATTAAGCTCAAAGTAAGAAGATTCTATCCAAATACACACTTTAATGAAGTACAATGTGTACTTTTTTTAAAATCTAAATAGATTTTTTTGAATATGTATATTCTAGACAAAATTATTTTGGAAAATACATGGTTTAGTTGAATCAAAATAGTGATTTCGGGTAATTCCAACTAATTGGTTGATGAAATCCATAAATTATGTTTTCTAAAAAATTCAATGTGATGACAGGGAATAGACATAGGTGAATTAATTAATGAGAATTATTAGGGGCTGCGATGGTTTACTCTTGGTTACTTGTGTGTGGGTTAGGTTCCACTAGATTATACAACCAAAAAATTACATGAGTCCAGAAGGAAAATTACTGATCGTGTGTATGAAAAATTCAAGGCACATATTAGATTAGGGAAACTCATATGTTAGATATTCCCATGTATGTTTTCACTTAAGGAATGTGATACATTAATGTGGAGATTTGTTTCACTACTTCTAATTTGACCATACTAAATATTTTACATCATCATCTGGTTATATAATTTTTCATTGTTTTGACCTTTTTTAATCTTCTCTTAGTGTCATGTGTATGAATCCTAGAGAATTTCTTACTGTGTTGTATACTAACCCTTGGCTATGAATCATAGTGCATAAGAAATTATTTTTTATCATAATATAATTTAGTTGAAGGATTGATACTTTTTTGAAAGTCATTATGATGATATTTCCAAGTCCCATTGGATTAAATTATTTGCGATTGTCCCATTATAGAGTTTTCATGTTTCCCAAACATTTCCATAGTGTCACATTGTTTTATTTTGGTTTTGTAAAAGTATTTGACTTTATTTTACCACAACAAACACATATTATGCTTTCTCGATGTTATTAAGATGTGGTTATTTTATTTCATGAATCATATTTAATTAGATGATATTTCTATATGTCTATAGTGAAGGCTTTGTTATGTCTAAGGTCCAATAATCCCCTATTGATTCCATATAAACTTGGAATTTATTTCCATCTTTTAGGGTCTAAGGGATGTCATAGGGGTTAGTGGCATTTCAATCCTTCAAAATCCAATGGTCCAATTCATGAGGTTATACATATTATCATGATACAATTTATATTTTTATTCTGATTAATAATACATAAAAAATATAAATAATTTATTATTTTCCCATGTCATTCATGATATACCACAAGATCATACATATCTCAAATGCACATTCAATGTTTTTCCAATTGTTTATCTAAATTTTACTTCAACCCAACCTATATGTGACTATATGATAAATTATTCCCATAAACTATTTTATGAATAACATATATGAAAAAATAATGATTTAATAATGGAGATCTATTAGGATACATATTCTTAATGTTCAAATCAATAAACATTTTCAAACTCATTAATATGACAACATCTAATTTTCTTATGTAAAATTATTTTATCTTCTTGAAACTCATTCTTTGTTCATCATCATAATTCATGGAACATATCCCATAAATATTTTTTTTTGTAATTAGAATGATACTATTTTCATTACCATTCACCATCACATCATATAATTATTTAAAATAAAGTGACATCTACATTGATATAGTAAAAAAATTTAAATATTTTTGTATCCTTTTTAAAAACATACCCTAATACTATTTAATGATATTAAATGAAATCAACTATGTAAATTTAATGGTATCAAAAGGAAACTTTTTAAATATTTATTTACCATATCATATTGGATAGTAAAAACACTATTAATCCTTATATTAGAAAAATATTTTATTTATTCATTGAAATTATATATGTTCATGAATACTCCCACTAACTCATTAGGAAATATATTATTCTTGTAACATCATTTCTATGCATCAATATAAAATTATTTGTTTTTTGAATAACACATTTTCCACTTAGTATGAATATATATACCAAATGAAAAATTGTATCCAAACAATATATAATACTATATGAGTTTTGAATCATTTTTATTTTTTAATAGAATCTTTATAATTGTCACTAATTGGTGGTGGGAAAATATTCTCTTTTTTTCGATTAAAACATATATCCTAAATAAAAATATTTTTTAAATTTATCCCTTTTGAGAATATGATATAATTTTTATGAATTATATGAATAGTAAAAACATTTTCTCATTTATTCAAAAATAAATATTTTTAGTATCATCTTATGAGAGAGAAGAGTGTGAAAAAATACACATCTATAAATTCTATCTTCTTGAAGCCTTCCATGTAATCCATGTCTTTAATAATATATCAACTCATTTAATTATATTTAGGTTAACCCTTAAATCCTTAATTTACATTTTCACTCTTTTATATTTACAATATTTTAATAAAATACAAGTGGTTTTTTATATATTCTAGAATAAAAACATTATATTCTAAAACATTTATTCATAGTGTAGACCCGAAACATGTAATATTTAACCTTTAAATTATTCTAAACAGTATCTTCACTAATTTACAATTTATCCAAAATTTATACTATTTCTCTAATTCTTATTCGAAAATATTTCTTGTAGTGTGGACACTCCATAACTTATCTTCTTTCCATTCATCCCAAAATAGTTACCATTATAATTATGTACCTTCAACATAGATCTTTTGCATAGACCACAAAATTATTTCATAGATATCCTCAAAATATTAAATATAATGGGTATGGGTTCATATAATTCACTCATGTTTTAATTAATAACAAACTATCAAAGCCATTCCATTAGTGATTGCATAATAACATATTTTGAATGTTAATGTTTATGGGGGGAACATATCATTTCCTTATCATTCATGTGACCAATAATATTGTGTACAAGTGTTAATATTGATGCCCCTCTAACATTTTTTCACAATAAATATCATTCAACAATTAATACCTTTCAAACATTATTCATGGTAATGAGTTTTAAGGTATTCTATCAATTATTAGAATCCATAGTATTTTTTAACCTTTAGATTGAGATTCCTTGGTTACATGGATGTGTATAGATACTTTCAGTGAGTCAATTAGTTGACTATTATAAATAAAAAATTAAAATTTCCCAAAGTATTAACCAACATGCTTATTTGGTTTTGTTTATTACAATATAGAGATTTATCCTACTTAGTTAGTCAATATTCTCATTATTAGATACCAGTCAAGAATGAAACTTCTATTAAGATTATATTTTTCTATAAATGATCTCAATATTAAGGTAGTATATTTTTATTCCATTATCTATTATAGAATATTTTATTTTATTTTATCATATTTTATTTCAACTTATTAATAATGTTTTTTAAAAAGTCCCCTAGTAATATTATGAACCTAGTTTAATATCATCATACACATTAATGGTATAAGATCATTAATTCACTATGAAATTAGGGGAAATTATAATTAATATAACAATTCGGTTAATTCATTATAGAATCATCTCAATAATATCATATACAAATCATTGATAGTTGAGATGAAAAATCCTTATATAACAATATTATGGATAAATATTTCTCTATCGTTTTGGTTTCCTAATAGTTATAATATCCTAGAAAACTAATCCTAAATCTTACTCCAAGAAGCGGCAAAAAATTAAAAATATATGTTAGTTTTAGTTTTTCACCAAACAACTGGATTGTATAAAAAATAGTTTCTTTTTAGTTTTTCCCTTACACAAGATAATACATGGGCAACCATCTTGGGAACCATACTATCCCTTTTGGTAATAATATTCATCACATAAGATTCTTTTGATGGAATCTGTTACATAGGGTATTAATGTTACTAAATATAATTGTATTATATCATTTTATTCCCTTTAGGTATGTATACATATAGTTATTTTATTTGGAATCCAATTCATCCCAAAAAGTCAATATGATCAAACTATATTGATGGGGAACTCTTTATAGAACTCACAATTTATGTTAGTCACCCTAATGTGGAAGGAAAATGTATTTAAACTTATCCAAATGAATATAAAGTATGAAGTACCATAACTCTTCATATAAAGGATAACAATTCTATGTTATTTACCATCTTCACATGTGTAGGCCTGAAGACCCAAAAAGACAACCCCCACCATTATAAAAAATGAATAATCCTCAGTTCTTGTGGGATGTCGATCTAAATTAACTATAATTTATTAAAAATTACTTAAACTACAATCTAATTCATATTGACTTTAATAAATAATATTCAAAAAATATTTAATAATTATATTAAACTTAAAAGGTTAAATTAAAAACTAAAGTCGCGGTATTTGAAAACTGATTCAATTTATCAAACCTTGCATGGAAATACCATATTTCATGTATGAAAATTCACCAGAATACATTAAATATTTAACTAAATAATTCACCATTAATAATATAAATGGTTTATAACTATGAATAGTATAGGTAATAGCACTTAAATAAATTAAAATTTTAAATATAATAATATTAGATAACCATTTTTGAACAATTCATTACTAAAGGGTAAAAATAAAAAATTTATAAATAATATAATACATTATAGACACTCCATAATCATTAATATAGAAACATTTTCTATTAATTTACTATATGAACATTTATTTTTATTCACTATATGGAAATTTCATTAAATACATAATATTTCATGATTTTTAATTCATTTTTAAGATATATTTTTATCATGAAAACATTTTACATGACATAAATATCTTATACAAAGAATTTCTTAAACCATGGTGAAATCAATACTATAATCCCTATTTCATATTGATTAAATAATATCAAAATAAGGCTGCCTTATATTGAATAACACTAATAAAATATCATGAAAAATTTATCATATAAAATGTAAACTATTTTTTATTTTGTTCTTATTTCATATTTTTTTTATAAATTACCCTTTATTATTTCTAAATAAAAAATTTATTTATTACAAAATAGATGTCATCTACTCTTTGAAAATGATTTTATTATTATTAAATCATTGATTCTAATATAATATTTATAATAAATTATTTAAATCATTTAGTCAATAAATCATAAACCTTTTATTCATAATTAAATTATAAATGTCCATTTGTAAATTAAAAAATATTTTTCCAATATTGGAGAAAAAATCATTTTATAATTAGAAATTGTTGATGAAAATATATTCTTTTATTTTCAACGCACTATGTAATATTAAATGGTGAATAGATAACTATCGGTTTGAAATGAGAAAATTCCTAGGGTTCTTTATAATATTACAAACAGTTCAACTAAAACTCTCCAACCATGTCAGAAACCCTCAACATTTCTAATATACAACTGCTCACTACATGACATTGTGATGTTTTACTACCTATATTTCATGTGTAAACAAATTAATTCATGGTCTCATATGACTAAATAGATGTAATGGGAGAATCCTTGTGGATTTATCCGATGTGATAATTCATTCCTTAGTGTAGTGGCACATGGAATGTGACACTATATTTTTTTATTTTCATTTTTGGAAATCTTGATTTTCGTGAATCAAAATTCAGGGGGGATTTGAAAACATCTTATTGATTTTTAGGGGATGAAAAATGCTTATAGATTACATAATTTGTTTTTTAGATACAAAAACACATAATATCTCCATGAATATGTGGAACTGAAATAATTTAACAATACTATTAATGAATAAAACTAAAAATCATTTAGTAAATTATACTAAATATCCCTCTATAAAATCTTATACTTCATCCCATGCGGTTGATGAAAATAACCATAATGGTAGGTGAAATCCTCCAACATCCAGGGGTACCCATTGGATGTTCATGAATCCATTATCCTGTAAACAATATCCACCAAACTCCATGACCTGCTAGCATCTCATAATTCTAAGGAGGAAGATGAAGAGGGATTTGGGAGTAGGGTGCTCCGAACTAGAATAGAGAACATCTTACACACCTTTATCCATACCTTCATACACAAAAAATAATATGGTATTAGTTTTTATATATAACCCATATAACCCATTGGTCTAAAACTGTTTTAACCAATGTGATTTAGCACATGAGTTAAAACCTTGGTCACTGAATGATTCATTTGTATTTGATCCCTTTTGATTTTTATATTATAATGCTATATTTCAAATATATATTACATGGGAGATTTTTTAATCACCAAAATTAGTGGAATAAATTATAATATAGGATTCATCTAGATGTTCTCGACGACATGAACTAATTATTGAAGAAATCCATATAATATAATAAATAATACATGACAAATCTCAGGAAATTTAATTTCATACATGAGATAATTTATAAAATTTTATTATTTATTTCTAATCATATAGCATGATTGAAACTATATATAAAAAAACTATTATATCTAAAAACTAATTTTGAAATAATGATGTATATTTTATTGTATGATATACCATTCATATATCTTATATATATAAAGGATTTCGAGAATATTACCTTCAAATTACCGCTTTCACTTTGGACTAAATGAATATTTTCCACTACACCTTATATCATATCATATATGATAACATAGGAAATTATTCTCAAAAATCAATTGGGTACCCTCCATAACACCTTTTGAAAAGTTATTATTAACTTCGCATTGCATTACAACATATGTAATAACATGTTAATATCCATCCAAAAAAATTATTAACATTAAAACACTTTTCTGAGTAACTCTCTAAAACTAAACTCAATAACCATTCAATAAATCATAATATTTGTCTCCATTTTCTTTTATATCATTGAAAAAATATGAATAATGGGTTTTATAGATGTTAGAAAACAGTTTACCTTAACAAATAATCCATGTTACTCCTGATATAAAGGGATTTAGTGTGATCCACATAATACAAATTCATCCATGGTCCTATGACCACCTGTTTCCATCACATTAAAGTGAGTATTCTCATATTTTATCACTTTACAAGACATCGAGTGACCCTATGAAATAGTCTATGTCCATCCAATATAGAAAAATCCAAATTCATGATTCTTTGAGTATTTACTATCTTGGTTGATGAATAATTCACATGTCTTTCATCATCATACATGTTCCCACTACATTCTACAAATATTATTAGATACGAAAATAATATTGATTATATTGTTGTTCCTTATATAATGATATCATGCATTAATACATACATATTACATCAATGTAGATGAATATTCATTAAAAAACATTATGAATCACACCGGAATCATATAGCTATAGTTCCTTTGGATACTTTGACACATGAGAATCTGTTTAAAAATTTATCTATATATTTTCTTATTATGTTCTTCAAAACTAGTACCCTTCATAGATATATCAATTATAAAACCATTTAAGAAAGTATGGATAAATGAAACATAATAATGGGTGAGATCAGATCAATGGTCACATTATAATATCTTATGCATAATGGTGTGAGGACATGATCATATCATTTAATATATACACCATGCATATTATAGATTATAATATTGATTCATGGCGTAAATATTGGTGGTTAATAAGACATGAATCATAAAATAATAAAATTACATGATCCATGGAATCATATAATTTCCATTATACATTGATTTATGGAATACACCTATACATATAATTGTTTAAACTTATATAAATAGAAATTGGTTCACTCATTAAATTAAGGACAGGGAAATATGCCCTATCATAAACATATTTACATGAAACTAGGTCCATGCATAAAATTATGGAGTGTAAATAAAATTACATGCATAAAAATATGGAAATTAAATCTATTTCATCACAAAAACAGATGAACATGAAATCTAGGTCCTTACATAATCTTATGTATATGAAACTCTGATCCTTGAAAAAAAATTTGAACATGAAATCAGTGGCCTGCATAAAATATTTATCTCATGTTTTCTACAAAATTTTACGATAAATTTTAGTGAGATATAGGTCCCATAAATAAGTTATTTTTAATAATAAATATGTCTTCCAAAAGATCATAAGACATTCATCATCTCATATCTCATGACAATAAGAAGGATTTCCAAATCATTCCATTTAATTATATCCCATGGAAAAGAGAATGAGCTTCATCGTCATCTTGTCATTATAAACATAAATCATATAGTGAAATAATACAGAATTTATAGTTGGATATTATTCCTAATTAATCTCATGTAATATGAATGTATGGAATCTTATATTGAATGTAATAATGGAATATCACATTGAATAAATCATGAGGAAAATAACATTTCCATTTTAAAGTCTCTTCTTTGAATGAAATTTCACAACTATAAAGGATAATATTTTCTATAAATGATTATTGTTATTGTGTAAAGTAATATTAAAATAAAAATAATGATCATACAGAGAAGATATATTCAACCAGTATAGGTTACAAAACATTTCATCCAAATGTTTTTCTTAAAATTAACAAAGTACATCAATTAGAAAATGACAATATGTTTCTATTGAATAAAAATTGAAAAACATTGATCCTTTTAAAAAATAAATTAAAAAATTAATAGTATAATAGAATAAAAAAACTTTCAAACATATTTATAATATATGGATATTTGGAAATTTTTTTGTTTTGGCTGGTGAATGAAATGAAGTCGATTTTACTAAACACCCATTTTTTATCTCTTAAATTATTAATGTTGAAAAATGAAAGTAAAACATATAATATTATGAAATAACATAATTATTATAAAATTATTGGGATTTAAAAGATAAGGATAATATAATTTCCTCAATGTAAATTAATGAATAAATAATCCTAATAAAAATGAGAATAAAACTTAATTCCTTTACCTCAAGTATCAACATTCATCATTCACGTAAATTCAAAAATCTAGTTTAAAAATTATGAATTTATTATAAATTTATTCTATAAAAATATTCATATCTATCTAAGAGTCTAAGATTTATTTATTAAATTTTATCACATGTTGAGTAACTTGTTTTATAAAAATCACGGTTTTGTGTGATAAGAACTTCTTTCTCGAAGCATGTTTTAGTTTTACAGTTTCCTTTCATATTCATTGATCATGGTTCCATTGTTTAAATAATTTTAGTCATTTTTCTAATCATAATACATATTCATTATATATATATGTAGAATCATTCATAAAAATTAGATATATAAAAATGAATTACACCGTTAATGGAGACAGTTGGTCGTACATACACAAAACACTATTTTACTTTTATGGATGATGAAATGTATTAAAGGTAAATAATAATTAACTATTATTGAAAAAATTTATATCATACCAAAAATATATATTCCTCACATTCATCTTTATCACCATAAAAGAATAATATAGATGAAAAAAATTACATCTCTTCGTAGAGGTGGTCAACCACATGTATGCACGAGCGACATTACAGTTTTCCAAAGGATTTGATGAAAAGAAGGTAGAAAATATTTTATTATTAAATAATTAAAATTAAATATTATATATAAAATATAAATTATAAACCCATCATAATTATCATCCATAAAATATGGTGATGAAAATTGAATTGCATCGCTACGTTGAAATGACAAGCTGTATGTATGCACGATTGATACTTTCACATTTCATTTCATGGGAATGAGGGTGTGTAATGGTGTTTTCTAAATAACAATAACATTTTATAATATTTATTATAATTATGTTATTTTTTATTGAAGAATATATAAATTTATAGGAGATAAATAATATTAGAAAAGAATGTGATCAGTTTTGGAGATTACCTCTCCGTCAAAACGACTCCTTTAGATTTCTTCTATAGGAATCTTGGTTTGGACTTCTTGGATGACCCCAATATCTATTACATGGATATTGATGTTTAGAAGTGAAATTGGTAATTTTTTTGATATAAAAGGATCAATGTGATGTGGATAAAAGAAGGAATTTGTGATCTTTTATAATTGAGGTGACGATATCTTTTAGAATTTCCCAGAAGATTAAAATATAAACAAATAATTATCAATACAAATGATTAAAAATATATATAATTTGAAAATGCATAACATTTTAGACTTCATTTTATCCCACTTTTACTATTTTAATAATTTCATGTTTTTATGCAATTTAATAAAATCTTATTATCATAAAATATAATTATTTTCAATTTGGATACTATTGAAACAATTTCACTAAAACAACATAAATACAATTTTTTTAATTTGAATACTATAATTTAAATTATGTTAAATTTTATATATTATCTTATAATATTTATGGAACTATTAAAATCACTCATATTGTATTTCTTTTATAATTTTAAATATAAAATATTATAGTTTTTATTAATTGAACAAATATTTCAAAGACGTTGGGTATGTTTTTGTTAATTAAATAATTAAAAAAATTATTCATAAATTTTCATCATTAAAATAATTTAATTAAGAATAAATATTACTATTTTAATTCATTCATAATTAGTATTCATCCCTATATTAACACATTTAATATATTAAAATAATGAGGGTTTATTTTTTTAATATTATTTTATTTAAAGAATATATTAGCCATTTCAAATTACAATTATCCATTAAAATAATAATTTTAAAATATAATGTTATTTGGTACCAATTAAATTCACACAAGAAAGTTTAATTTATTTTTTACTATGTTTTGGTCCTTGTCTTTTGGTTTAATCCATTCGTAATCCCTTTTCAAACATACTATAATAATAAGTTTGTTTACACGTTTAGGGTAAATATAGTCACTATAAATGAAAAAATGAACAATAAATAGAATTTGGAAGAAATAATAGAAAATATAATATTAAAGTTAATGAATATATAATTTTTAGGGTTCTTATTTCAATCAATAAAATAATATTTACATTAAAATATCAATAATGTCATTTTTAATTAATATTCACTACATTGGGTTTAATAAAAATAATAAAACAAGTAAATTTTTTCAAAAAATAATTTTAATTCCTTAAAAACATTACATATTAATCTATAGAAGTCATCTATAAAATTATCTATCAAAAATTATAATACTTATAATGTTTTTAATATCATTTATTTAATTCTTCCACTAATTTAATAATTATCCAATCAACATTTTATAAGATTTCATAGAATTAATTTACCCCAAAATGTTATAAAAAATTATAATCATTAAAATACGTTTTATATTCAAATCATATACATTTATATTCATTAAATATGATTTTTTACTCATTCTTAAGTAATGAAAACTTATTTAATAGGTTATTTCAAGTTTTTGGACATTGTGCGAGTATTTCAGAAGAATTTTGATAAGACACATGTTATATAACCAAAAAAATAATTTATACTCATACAAATAGCCAATAATAGTAAATATTTAACAAATAATTCATTAAGGGTCTTATTACATCTCATATATTATTATTAGGGTAACAAATATGACTTTTCATATACTATGTAAGCTCTACGTCGGCATTGAAAACGAATTTCATATTTATCATAGAATAAATTATAATTTATATTTTTAAATGATTTTTTTATTTAATTATTATTATATTATAATTAATTATGAATTAAATATGTTTCATAAATTATTATATTATTTTTAGTTTTCAAAAATATCATAAAATATATTATATTTCATGAAAATGTATTTGTTACAATTCACCAAGAAATTACATTCTTCAAAAAGACGTCAAAAAAATTATCCAAGGAAAAAATTGACATGATTAATAAAATATATTAATTTCAGGAGATTATGTTTAATAATTTTGGAAATAAATTTTAATATATGTTTTTAAAATGCAACGATAATTACATTTTTGAAAAAAATTTCATTTTATAAATATAACAGTTTTCTATAAAATTTAACTATTAAATAGAATATAATTAACTTATATTGATTATTAATTATATAATAAGACTAATTTTACATTAAAACCTTTATAAAAAAGTTATTCCTTTGATACTTTTGAAACAAAAAATTCATTTTCAATAAAATTCAATATTTTTTACATTTAACTGAATAGTCAATATTTTCATAAAAATAACAAAAAATAACTCTAAGATATTTTTGGTGTGATAATTTCAAAATTTATATTAGTTTTATTAAATATAATTTCTATCATTTTCTAAAATTAATTCTGATATTCTGTTAAAAATTAATAAAATTATTTTTAATGAAGACATATTTATGAAGGATAAAATTACATTACTGAATATTGAGTGATTCATTAATATGAATTTATAAATACTTTCATATAAGGTAGTAAATTTACATATATATCATACATTAGTTAATAATATCCATACCTTCCATATTAATGGTTAATATATAATGTTCACATAATAATATTTTAATAGTGTATTGTGGTTAGTTTAAACTCAGTGTTGCGTGTAATGCTAGATATCTAAGAAATTAAATTAATTAAAGAAAAATATTTTCTAAATCCTTAGAGGTTTACAACTAAAAAATTATTAGTATATCATAATTGAGTAACCGAATTTCATACCTTTTATATGAGAGTAATAATTCTATCTTAAGTATACTCTAATCGATGACATGATTACAACATACACAACCAACCCTGATTAGATAAGAAGATTTATACATACATAAGAATGATATCAAATAGTGAAGGTTATCATACTTTGTGTCTCACAAAACATAATTAAGGGGCCCTAAATATAATATATGCATCCCTAGTATACTATAGACATCATGTATGAAACATTATATAATATACTTATTCAGCCATCAAAGACCCAAAACCCTTCATTATACCACATGACCATATTTTTTATCTAAAAAAACGATAATAATCATGTTAAACATAATATTTTATCACAAACTATAATGTTCCATGATGAACATCAGTTAGGGATATCTGAAATTCTTATATTAATGGGTTAATTATCATTTAAATTCCAAATATATATATATATATACATTTGAAGCCACCATGAAAAAATGATATGTTATAGTTTTCTTATTATCGTGACACATTTTATAATGTCAAAAAAATTTAGAATAATGAATCAACCATACATAATGACCATTATTAAAATATCTTATATAATAGACATCCATATCAGCCAATGTTTGATTTACCCTCCATGTTTCGTCAGTGAAATACATCTGTATGTGATTCTAGCCACATATATATTTGACCATCCTATATAATCCTCCCTCTAATTATTTAGTGAGAAACATCTATAAAGAAATAAATATAGAATAATAGTTATTTTTTTAGAATAATATTCTTAATATTAATCTCATTTAAAATATTTAAAATACGTTGCTCCTCAATATAAAAAGTTTTGTTGTGAAAATATATTATCTACATATATCACTTTTTATGTTCATCATTATCATCATTCGAACTTATTAAATCAATCATTTTACTTTGTTAATAATGTAAAAATTTTCATTATCTTTCAGTAAAACATCCTAACATAATTAGGATGATGTCATGTATTCATTAAGATGATAACTAAATGTAATTTTTTAAATTTTTATTTTATAGGCATACATTAATATTGTATAAAATATTAAAAAATTTCAATTTCTAAATAAAATTATATTATGATTTCAGATGGTAGTAATAGAAAATAAATTAAACACATTAAATTTTTCTTTTCCATGTCATGTCCTAAACACATTAGGACAATTGATAATTAAATTAACTTTACACTATTACAAAATTTACTTTAATAACTTATTTCCAATATTTACAAATACACTCTCACTAGCTTCCTATATATTATATTTTTATTATAATATCATTTCTACAAATCAAAACAAATATATTTTTGTTTTAAATAACAATTATTTCCATTTTATATGAATATATATAATAGATTTACTATTATTCAATATAATATATGGTATTCTATTATTTTTTAAAAAGAATAATTTTCAAATGAAGACTTCAAAATTATCACTAATTGGTGGTGGGAACATATTCCCCATATCTTGGATGAACTCTTTTATCCTAGGTAAAACAATCATATCGATCTCTCCCTTTTTAGAATGTTATAAAATATGGAGAAATTATATTTGTATCAAAAAAATTCTCGTTTACACAAAAAATTATCTTTTCAATACCATCACAAGTTGAAAAAAGAGATAAAAAAATACACATCCATAAATTTATCTTGAATTAAGTGTTCCGTAACATTCAAATATTTAATGTTGAAACCAATTATTTATTTACATCATGATTTAACCATCAATTCTTCATTTACCTCTGAACATCTTATATTTGAATCATTTAAAAAACATACATTTTCCATCATATATAAATACAAAATCTATGAACTAAATTATATAAAATTTAAACCTATCATAGATTATATTCATGTCCTTTTATGAACATTCACACAATTCAAACTATTCTTTTTTCTATGTATAATATGGAGATAATGATATGATTTTCATCACAAATCCATTAAGGGTAATCCCTCCAATAGACACCTAAATATTCCCAAAACATACCCAAGGGGTCTCCTCGATCCCCACTAGGTAGATGAAAATAATTTAAGGAAAAATGATAAATCATTGGGGTGTTTTATTTTAACAAAAAATGATTTAATGAGTTTACAATTTCTATGGAAATTACAACATGATCTATCTAGAAATTAGATTTCCATGCCTTGTCAAAAAAGGGATAAAAAATATAAGAGAGAGACATTGTAAATCCAAAATGTAAATCCAATATAATATAAATAAATAAAATCAGTGGTACCAAGAAATATCATGAGGGAAGTAGGATAACAGAGATGATACATTTATGCTAAAAAATAAAAAATATAAGAAAGAAAAAAACCAAATAGGATATCGGTGTTATCCATTAGTTGAAATGAATCTATAAAACCACTATGACCTAGAGAGATTCAAAAATAATCATAATCATGAATGATATACACATATATACCTATGTTGATTATAACAGACTGGGTGTGATCATAATATATCTAAGTAAGAAATCATTTGAGATACCCTACATTCCATTTTATAAAATTGAAAAAAAATTCTTGTTTAAAATATAGATAAAACAAACATTTTATTATTTTTATAAAAATTAATAAATATATTTTAAAAAACAGATATCTTTATAAGAAAAACACCTTTTATGGATACAATTATTACCTTTCCAAAACAATCTAATTAAAAAAACATTTGCTTCCAAATTTTAAAAAAAACACCCAACACATGCCAAAGGAACAATAAAATTGAAACAACATAGAAAAAGTGGGTACATAATGTAAATAAAAACACTAGAGGATATATTATAATTTATTGATAAAAATATTGAAATATCATGATTACATCCCCACTCACATGGTTGTAATATTGTTTTTAAAATGGGAATAATTTTTCATACTGTGTTCCAACCATATTCCCATCACTAGAGAGAAACTGGGCACTACATTTTTGTAAAACATTTTTACATAACATGATAAATGGATCTATCTATATTATATCCCTACTCACATGATTATAATACAGTTCGAATCAACTATACATGCTTATCATGCACCATACATAGAATCCCCAAAAATTAAAAATAAAATACATTCTGCCTAGGACTCAAGTAAATTACCAAATACTAATATAAAATAAAATAACAGTAATTGAAGGGGTTTGGGTGTGAGAAAATCCCCAATATACTACTATCTACCCCTATAAATCCCCTGAGTTCCTTGAAAAATGAAATTGAGCCAAATTCTCAAATTGATATGAGAAGAACCTCTCTAGTGGAATCATAAAATGTCACTGAAACGAGGAAATATTTTGAAAAAACTATATCTCTAAAAACACAAAAAAACTAAATAAACTAAACAAGAGGTCATTAGGTGGAGTCTAAAATAGTTACTCCCCTTCATTTACAAATTTATAAACATGGTGGACCATTAATGAAATTGGAGACACTATTGGAATTTGTCATTGAGAAGACTTGAAAAACCAACCAGATGATTACTCACCCATAATTTACCCAAAAAAAATTATCACACTCAAAATGATTACATAAAATTGGACATCCCAAGAACAGACTCTAGGGATAATAATGTGCTATATGAAAAGAACACAAAAATGAATAAGCATATAAAATATTTGTGGAATACCTAATAATCATTCTAAATCACTATCAATTTCACATGTTTTATGAGAATTGTTTCCTGAATGATGCTTCCACTTAAAAGTTTCTAATGGTTTACAATCCAACCATTTAGGTGAAGGATTTTGGGTATATCTATTTAAGAGGGATTGTAATTCAGGAACCAACCACATTAGAATCGCATGGGAGAATTCTTCTTCTTTGAAGAAGAAGAAGAAGCTGAAAGAGAATATTATTCTAAAAAATGTTCCTCCTATTTATTATCCATGTAAATTGGGGATCCATAACATGATATAAAAGTGATTTAATTTCCACACAACATGGGATTCCAAATAAAAACTAGAAAATCAAAATATGACTCATCCACTAAATCCTATATGATTTTTACTCCAGATGACTTTACTCAACAATTTAGATATGAATTCAGACCAATGACAAACAAAAATGCCTTCAATGAATCACATTTTTTGATCACTCTGGATAAGGGAACCAACCTATAAAAATGTTAAACATTCTCCTTCACCATCTGTTGACCCTACTAGTGACCCATGATCTATTCCTCGTTCTCCACATTATACACCACATAAATGAATCATTGATAAAAAATGACTTAATAAATTCCCACATTATCCGTACTTGAAACATATATTGAAAAATGGTATTCCACTATTCCAAACCCCACCCATCGTATAGGCATACGAAAACCCTTACTCTCACAACATTATGGCTTTATTGATAGGTATAAAATGATAGTAAATTATCTCTACCACTCTATCATAATTCTCTAATTTACATCAATTAACCAAGCCACACTCAAACCCATATTCATATTAATTAATCCCCTCATTCACGTAATACCTTAGTAAATTAGTACTTTTTGTGAGAATTTATTAAATCATGGATTTATTGAAAATTGATTATAATTTTTATTTTTATTGATTTATTTAACCAAATAATATTTTTTTGACTTTTCCATTTATTTTTAATGATTTTAATGTGATATTAATTTTTTTACATTTTATAGCCATGTTTACAGTTTAATAAAAAAATTTATAATCATTTCAAAAAATATAAATTTTTTTTTACAAAATAGGTAATTTTCTTGGAAGAGTTTTCAATGTGAATTTTAAATGTGTTTTTGTAAAATTAATGAATTAATTATGAGTTCCTAACATCTATAATAAATTATTATTTTCAAATAAAACTGATTTAACAATTAAATTTTCATTTACTTTTATCACCTGAAATGACATGATAATCATTAGTATTTTAATTTTATTTAATTATTAAGGTGTGTAAAGGTTAAATGAATTTCAGGTTTCATTGAACATGGTTTATTATTCAATTTTGTAAATATGTATGGATATTTCCTTTTATAAATATGAATTTATATATATTATAATAAAGGATAAAAATGGAAAATTACAATTGCGATGATGAAGACTACAACTGTGAGGAGTAATGACTGTGAATGTTCCAACATCATTCCATGGTTATGTGATCATGAAGTATTTCATATCAGTGATATTGTGCCTATGATCATTCCATTCTTCTACCATGGTTGTGAGACAGTGCACATTACTATGGGTATGGCGAGGAAATTCACCATAATGATGCCACCAAAATGAATTTTTGGTTGTCCAACCCTCCCATTGACCACGAAACTATTATCATGTGAAGCGATTTTATTATAACCATTAATATATGACCACACCCAAGCCTACTACCATATGTAAACCCTACTGGTATCCTAAATATATCATATTACTGTTGATCCTCACATACAAACAATAGATGACCATGTGATATCAATTCCCACCACACCCCTAACCCCACCACCATCCCCACAACATCATCTTCTTTACAACCACACCATTTAATTTTTAAAAAAATAATAGATCCTAAATTTTAATCAATATATTCCATTCTAGACCAATATCATACATGAATATGAAGATACTATCTTGTAGATTGAGAGGAATAAATAAATAGTAAATGATCTCCAGTTGATGAAGATGAATTCATTCAAGGAAATTTACTTAAATAGAACTTATGTTGAACCAATCTTGGAAATTGATCCAATAATACATCACCAAAACAATTTTGTTTTAATATTTATGAGTATATCATTAAATGGTATATTTATAGAAAGAACATGATGGTGTGGAATTTCCATCAGAACGGGGCATGTGCAACTCTGCACAGGATAGAGGGATGACCATCCTTATGAAGGGTGAGTACTGATATCTTGACATGTGCTACAGAAGTACAGTTCAATGTCGTATTGTCTCGATCATTTCTCTATGACCATTGGGTCATGTAGTTGTATCTATTCATTTGGGGCTTGTAAGGGTTCCTCCTCACCCCATAAAAGGTAGACTATAAAAAATAATAAAAAAGGCCTTCGGGATATTCTATCAGTCATGTTTGACTAAAGATCTAGATGAATGATGGCTAGAACATGGAAATAATATTTAGATAATGGGACTTTGTGAACACAAATTCATTGAATTTCATCAATCATTCAAACAGTTTATAATCAAATATACAATTTATCTATGTTGGTTTTTTAGAGTTAATGATGGTGTGGTTATAATTCCTTCCGCAAGCACTAGTTGTTATGTCATAGGATGATGCACACAAATTGTTCAACCAAATGTCCAAACAAGTGAAATTTCTCTTCCACACCAACTCTATAAAATGTTACTTGATTCTCCAAAAATAATTCCATGAAAAATAAATATCTTCACCAATCATTTCTCTATACTGACTCCACGAGATAATCACCGATTCATCCATGAAATAGTGTCCCTCTAAACTCCTTTAAATAAGAACCTCATTCTACATAAATTCCACTTCATGTGCACCCTCCTACCATGGAAGGAATGATCTCATATTTCCAAACTCATGAAATCTAAACACGCGTCAAATAAATATTTATAAAAACAAATGAAATAATGATAATGTCTAATTTTGAGGCCCAATTTCCTAGGCATATTCTATCTTGAAACCATCCCCAATACCATCCAAAACATACATCTCTCATATTCATCCTCACATGATCACACCATAACATGTAAGAATATTTTATACTCTATGATGTAGTGCGTCAAATAATCCTATGATTATTCTCCAAAATGTGAACATCATGATCATTGAAGGGAGATTTTTCTGTTAGAAAATTGGAGTCATGTCGATCAAAACCCTTAATATTTTACACATTGAACTCATCTAGATATAGTAGGATATTTACACAATAGTGAATGTGAGTATTAAGAAGATTGTGAATATAAATAATTTCCCTCCAACATTTGTCATTGTATTCACTATCTGTTGAATATACATGATTTATATATTTTGAATGATGATTCTAGTTTTCTTTTTATCTTTCATCAAGTTATTTATCTCCACAAATTATTTATATGCTACTATCTGGATCCATTTGGTTCTAGTGATCTCTATAATTACACATGCAATTTGAACCCCTATTTTCAATTATTTGTTTTTTGGATTTCTTCTATGATATAGTAGTGAATTTTATTAAGGTGGATTGATTTTGATGTTCCACTCTCTTTGGTGAGACACTACAATCGTGAATTTTTAATATCAATTATATATCACTTCAATAATACTTTATATCATAATAGAGGATCATTTAGGATTTGAGGATGAAAATCATGTGATGTAGTTTTGTGTGGAGATCGTGAGTGTCTTGATTGATTGTGTTCATTTCATTTTTCCTAATGTAAGTGAGATTCATATTCAATGGGAGTTTCAAATTTTTATATTTAGTACCACAATTCATATATGGATGAAAAATCATTAAATTGTGTTAAATAATGTATTTGGGTGAGAACCAAGTTTGATAATGATGAAAATGTGTGATTAAACCAAGATACTATCACATCCATCCTCTCTTTGTTTGTTAGAATCATCCCATTTCTTCTTTCGTAAAATTAAAATCCAAACATAACATAAAATTTTATTTCTTAATCCAAAATTACAAATTTATTAAAATACACCGTTGATTGAGTTAGTGAAGATCCTTATGCCCTACTAATTAAAAATATGCATTATCAACCATGAGGATGTAGTGTGGGTAAAATTCATATTTCTATTTGTCCACAACCCCTAAAAATGAAGTTTCCAACTTGATGCATTTTAAGGGGTTAGGTAGGGTATTCACTTTAAATTTTCACTTGTAAATAGTTTTCATCTATATATTTTTTTAAAAACAACAATGGTTCTTCAGTCGGTTTCAATAAAGTTCACAATGATTTTTTGATTATAAAACCAATGTTTAATAGTAATTATACTAGTGAATATATTGAAAATAAACTCACATATGATGAAGTGATGTACCTATATGAAAAAATATTATCTGTTTATCAAAGAATAGTATTTGAAGAGGGGGTTCAATTATATGATGATCTGAGAAATGATCCACCAAAATTACAAGAATACATTATATTCATATATTTCTTTAATATCACCCACTAAAATTAATATTATGACTCTAAAAGATGAAATCATGTTGAAATAAGAGATACTATATGAACCACTAGAGTGGGATGACTAGACTCTGATAATCCTTGTATTTTTTTTTTCTGAAATTCATTTGAAATACCACCATATTTATTTTTTCAACATTGATTCCAAACATATGAATTATGTTTTCGGGGATAAATAATATTAGATTTTGTGATTCAAGGTGTTGTTTTATTTCTCATTAATACCCCTATGTAAATAAAAAATCTTCAATGTGGAATTACACATGGAATATGAATTATAATATAAGATAAAATGGGAATACGAAAATGAATTGGACTCATGTCATTAGAAATTCATGTAGGGTGAATTAGAAATTAATTTAAATATTTTCAATTTTAAAAAACTCATCTTAAATGATTACCATATTGGATGATGATGAGGATGAACCTAAGGCAGCCACCCCAGAAGAGAAATTTGAGGCTAAAACTGAAGAGGAAACATCCTAGAATGATGGGGAATAACTGAAGGATGAATACTATGATTAACATATTTAATCAACATTGGTTGAGGTTAATTGAGACTCAATAGTGGCTATAAAATATGTAACATAACTATAGAATGACTAATTTTAAGAAAAACATAGACAACCTTTCTCAGGAGATAAAAATAAGTACACCCACAATGTAGTTGAAGTACAAGAAGGTTTGGGACCTGTAGTGAATTAATTACCTCACAATTCACTATGTGTATCCACTAGTTGGATTTGAAATAGAGGAATAACTCCCTGTGGAGTCACATGATGAAATAGAATTAAAATCTATTAAATATGTGTGAATTTAAATATTAATTCACCTTGTTATGATTTTTATGAATTTTATTTACATATTGAACCTCCCTTATTCAGACATATCAAAATAGAACACAACTAGAGAAGACACTGGATTAAGAGTAAATAAAATATAAATTCTATTTTTATTATTCTTTTAGTGAATTTGTTTAAAATAAAAATATAATGAAATAAAAAGGCCAAAAAATTTTGTTTTCTTTTTAAATGTCTTTCATACCTCTTCTGTAAAAATTTTAGTGTGTCGTAATTTTTTAAACATTCATTGAAAATATTTTTAATCACACTGATTTTAACTCAACCTTGGAGTGTAGGAACATAATTTGTTATGAAACAGTGATTGAATAATAATTTCTATGATATTTTTCTACTTTATTTATATATATTTGAGTTAAAAGATGGTAAGAGAGGGTGAGTGAAAATTAATTTCTGAAATTCAAAATATAACATGTGGTCACTATATATTTTGACTAATGCAATGTAACATAACCTCTATAAAAAATCATTAGGGAAAAATTTCAAATGAAATTTTATATATGATTATTTAAATTATATTAAAATTCAAAATTTGGAACCCACGGTGAATCTTTGAGACATTAGTCATTGGATGTGTGATTAAATTTTATCCATTTTTTAATATTCAATAAGCTCTTATTCATTGTGATTTGAATATTTATGGCCTTGTTACATTAATAAAATCAATAAAGTTAATAATAATAAAAAAAAGAATTTTTTTAGGTCAGGAAAATATTTATCCTAGATATAAGAGAAAATTGAATTATAAAAAGTTCATTATATTTTTTTCAAAATTGTGAATTTGAAATGTAGTTTAAAAAATAGGGGAGAGGAATAAATAGAGGATATTCATATTGGAATTTTTATTCCCTATAAATACAATTTGATTCCAGCCTTGAACTACAACATTAACCTTTTATTTAAATGATTTCATTAATTATAATCATAAAAGATAATGATAATTCAAAAACTATTCAAATCTATGATGTTGTTATTTCTGGATTGTTAACTCAAGTTTAGACTGAGAAAATAATTTTATTGATATTTTGGAATAATTTAAAACAATATATTTATAGGGATTGTCATAGTTCAATTTTGTGTGAGTAATGGGAGCAAAAATTTTAAATAATAATTATCTTCTATTAATATAATGTATCCCCCTATTTAATGTAAATACTTTGGAAAGAAGATATTTTTTATACTTTTTGAGAAATCAGATCTGTATTAAAAATTGGATTAAATATTCATTTCATGTGATTTATTGAATGATCTATTTAAATGATATTCGATTATTGGATTCTTATTTTTTAAATATCATTATTTAAGGACATATAGTATGATATTTTATTGTTTTTAATATCTCTAGACAAGATTATATTTTAATCTAGTTTTTTATAAAGATGATGAAAGTATAATTTTGGTTTTTTGGCTCGTGACTTCAAAATATATAATTTTTAATGGGGATTTTCAATAAGTTTTTGGACTATATATGAATTAATTTTGAGTTGAAAAAATATATAATAAATTATTATTTAAAAATTAACCTAAATTAACAATTAATTTATTGTTAAATTATGTGAGCTGAGGTAACCTAACACACATGGGGTTTTATTTTCAATTAATAATTTTAAGGGGTATAAATGAAAATTTTATTGATTTTGTATTAATAATTATTGAATATTAAATTTTTTATGTTTTTAAATAGATTTCTTTTTAATGAAATGTTTTTTTTGAATTTTAGTGGAGTCCAAAAATAAATAAGGAAACAAGTGACCACGAACTCTTTGACTATGAGGAGTGAATCCCATAATAATGGAGTAAAAAATTCATATCACGAATAATACAATACATGATATGAAATAAGAAGATAATTGGAGAATAAGAGAAACATGAACATAAAAACATGATATATCATGATTATCATAACATTGTGATGTGAAAACAACATTTTACATGATACTAGATTGATCCATGGCTCATTACACATGGAGCATGAGTAAACCAAAATTTAAAATGAATTTTCATGTGTAAACCCTCATTTCACAAGATTTATAATGATACTAAATATTACCCAATTAATTGAACCGCTATCAGGACACACCCTTCTAAATTGTTTCATTTCTTGCATAAACTTTCCACATATATCATACAACATGGATCCATTAAACATCTAAATTTTTTCAATCAATAAGATATGTGAAATACCTAAACATATTTACTTAATCAAAAAATTAAATTTTCATAATGTTGAATACAATTTATACAGAAATGGGTACGATATTCACTTACATGTTGATTTTGTTATGGGAAGTTTTGGTGTATCTTCGGCAGCATAACGACGTCAAATATAAATCATAAAATATGTTAATGAGAGGTAATGGGTTCTAAAGTAATGTATAAATGAAATGGATAGTAAGAGGTTCATGGACACTAATATCATAAAATAAGTAATGAAGTTTATATGTATAACATACAATAATTTCATGAATGTAAATAAAGATAGAGAAATTCTTTACTGAATTTTAGTATGGTAACTGGTGTACATAGGAGAAATTTCTAAGATATTAAGTGGTATATCAGCATTAAAACATATGTAGGGTAGTATAGAGGATGTTTTAAATCATATACCAAAAATATGAATTGAAAATAAAATGGCCTAACAATATAAGAATACATGGACATAAATAAGGAAGGAAAGTGAGGATCCCTTATTTGAGTGTGTTACTTAAAGTGCATGAGGAAGTGATTATTGAGATATTTTGGCGCCTTGGGATGATTATAGGGAGATTATGGAATAATAGGGACATTCAAAAAGTGTTTTTTGTGAAGATAAGTGCGATATTGGGTGGGGTTATTTAGGAAGATAAACGGGAAATCATTAATATTTCAGAAAGATAGGTTTTGGAATCTAAATAATTAAATATTCAAAAACCCAAACCTACCAATGTTTTTTTGAAAATGTTAGTTTCCAAAGGGTAGTGGAAAAAATTATTTTATATGAAAAATTTCAAATCATATTAAAAAATAGGGTTGCTTATGTGGTGTTGATTCACACTCTCAAGGATATCATTTGGAGAAGTTAGAAAATTTTATATGTTTTGGAGGGTCCACTAAGGCACCATAAAAGTAATCAAACAAAACTAAATCACATTATTTTAAATTTAAAACATATATTGTCCAATTATTTCTTTTATAGTATTTTATTATATCCTTATTGGGTCATTATGATGTCATAAAACACATTATATATTTAAACGATATTTAATTTTTACCCAAAATATTGATTGTGTCAGAAAATTATGAAAAATTCACTGTTGGATAATTTCGACATCCCGAATCAAAAAATAAATATCATTTTATCTAAATAAATTTCTAAATATTTTATTTTTTATATTTATAATAAAAACCTACATTTATAAATAATTCATGGGTTTGGACAAAAACAACATCCAAACATTAATAAAAATTATAATTATATAAAATTAATATGATAATTTATATTTAATGAAAACTAATTTAGTAATAATATTTTATTATTATAATATTTAATTAAAAAATACAGGAATTCATCAAAATATATTTCTAAATTGAATATTATCTAAAACAACTATTTGTGTTTTAAAAACCCTTTACAAAGTAAAAATACTAAAATGAATTTATATTCCTAATAAAAAAGTATTACACATAATCATAGAGCTAGGATGTTGTTAAATAACCCATTATAACACCCGCATAATTCCTATGGAAATTGTGTTAGATGGTGACATACTCTTGGGGTGGCTCGGAAAACATCTCTCTGGTTGTAATCTCTTTTAACATCCTCATATCCCACAGGCAGTTTCTTTCAAGATTAACGTGTTAAAGATTATCATGGGATTGGTCAAGAGTGAAGCCCAATGACTCTACCTCCTTCCAAGATCCATCAAATGGGCTTCATGTGGATCTATTCTACTTGATGAGCCAGTTGCATCATTTGTCAGAGTAAATTGGATTTGTAAATTCCCTGTATTTATACTAATCAGGTGATCAATATTCAACGACTGTATTAGAAACTATAATAATTATTTATTTCATTTTAATATCCAAAAACATAAAACCAAGGAAGTTCATATGTTTTTTATAACCATTTTACATAAAAATACATTTAATTATATCAAGTGTAATTTTCATTAATAAAACATTCAGTCTTTAGAATATTCCCTCCTTATGAAATTTCACTACAAAAATTTCATTTTCCCACACTAAAATAGTTGAGGGTAACTCTGCTTCATCACTTCCTCTAATTCCCATGTTTCCTCTTCAAACATGTGGTTTCATTACCACACCTTGACGTGGGGAATTGTCTTATATCGAATAACTTTTCCCCTATTCTCAAATATCTTCACCAAATTCTCTTCATAGGATAGGTCATTCTATAATGGTACCACCTCTCGATTTAGTGCATGTGATGTTTTAGGAATGTACTTCCTCAAGAGTGATACATAGAACACATTGTGTACTTGAGATATGCTTTGTAAGAGTTCTAGTCGATAGGCCACTACACCAATGTGATAAAGGATCCCAAAAGGGCCTATGTACCTTGGACTAAGCATTCTTTTATTTCATATTCTCATCTCTCTTCCATGGTGATATGTGGATGAATACCATGCTTCTAACATCAATCAATAGGCCTTGCCGATGATTATCATCATAGATCTTTTGAGACTCTGAGTAGCATTAATGTGTTGTTGGGTGGTCTTAACCTTCTCCAACAGTTCTTCGACCCAATATGGACCAAGGAGTTTTTTCTCCCCAACATCATCCAAACATTACAGTGTTCTACACCTCTTCCCATAAATGGAATCATAAGGATACATTTGGATTCATGGGTGGAAAATGTTATTATAAGAGAACACAACCAGAGGATGGTTTTAGCCCCATCCTCCTTTGATGTCCATTTATAATGCCCTCAAAATTTCAACATGTTTTATCATAGTCTATTCAGATTATCCATCTATTTGAGGTGGATGTGCCATATTGAAGTTATGCTTTGTATATAAAATGTTTTGGAGACTCTTCTTGAACATATAGGTGAATCGTGGATCTCGATTAGATAGAATAGTTAGAGGTACTTCATGAATTTTTACCACTTCTATGATGTATATCTGTGGTAGTTGATCTAATGATAAATCCTCTAGAATTGTAATTAATTTTTCAGCCTTTGTAATATGATCCACAATAACCCATATATCATTTTTTCCATTGGGTGTCTTCGAATGTCTGGTGACAATGCCCATGGTTATCTTCTATCATTCTCATATGGGTATAGATAGTGGTTTCATCATCCCCTTAGACTTAGGCCTCTCACCCTTTACTTGCTGACATACCAGGCACGCTGATGTATACTCACCAATCCTCTTCTTCCTGTTAAACCACCAATAATGATCCCATTGATCTCGATACATCTTTGTGCATTATGGGTGAATAGATAAAATGAATCTATTTGCATCATCCTAATGTTATTTTTTAAATCTGCGTTTGAGGGAATATGTAGTAGTGACCAAAATATCACAATTCCTTCTTCACAAACATTGAATACGAGGATTTCTATTTTCTGATAGTTTTTAATTTCTTAAGAATTAAAACATCATCCTTTGGAGTATCCATTATCCTTTAAAAAAGAGATGGTTTTGAAAACATTTGTGAAATGATAGATATTTTTTCCGTCATTAACATTCCTCTATCAATATTCATCAAATCTCTGAAAATTGGATCCTTTTAAAATATTATCAATGATAGAATTAATAGGTCATTTTTTCATAGGGTATCAGGCTCCCTGTACTCCTTCCAAAGGTGGTATGGGATTAAGAAGTCATAGTATTTGGCCAGTACGAACAATCTTCATTGGTGAATATTTAACTATTTCTATGTGAATATATACTTCTGGGTTTGGTGATAAGTTTATATTTCACAACCCAAAGAGGTAAGGTCTCAAAATTATTAAAGAAATTATTACTAGAGACAACTACAAATCAAGTGTAGGAATGTTTTTCTCATGAACTATGAATTTCCTTGGAGCATATGCAATAATTTTTCCATTTTTCATCAACACATAGCCCTTTCCCTTCTATGAAGCATCAATAAATACCATCAAATGTCCTCCAAATGTGGGTAGTGTGAGAACGAGTGCATTGATAATCCTATTATTCAACTCCATGATGCAATCATTGCATTCATCAATCCAAGAAAACATGACTCATTTCATAGTCTTCTTGGAAAGAGGGATTGAAAATCATGATAAATTTCTCACTCATCAGCGATAATATCCAGCTAAACCAAAAAAGATACAGATATTTATCACCAATTTTTTCCTTCACCATCCCTTAATTGAATTTTTCTTGGATGGATCAAAAAAATATCCCATATCATATGATGATATGACACAATAATGTTATCTCATACAACCAAAACTCACACTTGTTATACATTTCATAGAGCATTTCCTTTTGAAAGGTCTCTAGTACAATGCTTATATAATCCCCATGCTCCTCTTTGGTTTGGAGTATATATGTATATAGTCTAGAAATACTACCAAAATATAGTCAAGGTATAATCTAAAGACTCTATTTATCATGTCGATGAATATTTATTGAGTAGTAGTGATTTTAAAATTAAATACAATGAATTCATAGTGCTCGTACCATGTATGAATGTAATTCTTGGGTATATCCTCCTACATCAGTCATACTTGGAGACATACATACCATAGATCCACCATTGAGTAGTAATATTATCCATGTATTTGATTGAAGTTGTAATCAATTCGTGGTAGATGACAGTTTTTCTTTATCTTTATTTTTTTGATCTCGTAATAATCAATGCAAAGGCACATTGACCCTTCCTTCTTCTTGATGAAGAGGACTACTACACTCCCAGGTTGAATCCCTTGAGCATATAAACCCATTATCCAAGTTCTCAAATAGTATTTTATTTTTCTCCTCAATCTCCACAAAATCCATTATATATAGAGTATTGGAAATTTGGAATTCCTTGTGTATATGATCAATCAATAATTCGAAACATCTTCTATGAAAAAGACCAGGAAACTCCATGGAAAACACTTCAGAAAATTCACACACAATAGGATTTTCTTGAAGGATGGTTTATTCTTGAGGCTCAATAATATATGAATAATACAAATTCTCATAGGGAAGTAATATCCACCATTTAGATGATTGTGCTAAAGAAGATTTATTCTCATCCTTGCAATTGTATAAAATTGGTGGTCTATTATCTATATGGAGAGTTATTTCCCCCTTGTGTAAATTTATGTTGGATCGATATAGGGAAAACCAATACATGCCAATAATTACATAAAATTCCACCATAAGGAGTATTATGTGGTTCCAAAAGAAGTTCAATTCAATAATTGTGACTGGGGAGAAGTTATATTTCTTGCATGCTATGATTACCCCATTGTCCATTTTCACTAAAATCTCTACAATAATGATTTGTGTTGGAGCTAGGATTGTTCTACTAATCTTCTATAATATAAAAGAATGCGTAGAACCATAATAAAAAATATTTTTCACTGTTCATGAACGAATAACAAGATTACCTATCACCACATCATTTTCGGAATATTATTTATTTTTATAAATGGAAAAATGTCATCCATGCTTCCTTAGAAGTTGTTGGTTGCCTCCAAAACCCCGTAGCATAAGTAAATGATTTGAAAATATCCCTAGTTATTTGAAATTGAAGCAAAAAATAAGGCATTGAGGGTCAACAGGAGAATTCCTATCCTCTTTCATAGTAGTGGGGTTTTCTTGTCAGCAATTAATGGTCAATGTCCCTTATCTTCCACACCGATATAATTTCAACATCCATTCAAGAAATTACCATGGTGATATTTTTCAAACCCTTGGCATGTTGGGCACTGGAATTTCATAGAACTAATTGATTTATCCATCATACCAAAAAAATTAATGTCCACTTTTTTTAACCCCATGATACCCCTTTGATTCCTCGATATCCATTTCAATTTTCTAGGAATAGTGAACAATTTAATCATAGCTATCGAAGTCATGGATTGTTAGTGCATTCTATAGCCTTGGTTTTATACCACCATAGAAGAGAAAAACCATGAATTTTGGTGTAACGACAATGCTAGAAGCACATAGTGCAATACATGTGATGTTTTCCTTGTACACAATGAAGGATTCATCATATTTTTGCATTAGGTCCATGAAGTCCCATTCCATAATAAGTTGGAGGGTGCAGGGAAAATAATTATCAATTTTTTTTTTCTGCAAATCCTTTCATTCCAACACTTCAAACTCATTCTCAGGCATTCTATTTTTTATCAATGTCCAAAACTGGTCATCTTCACCCTCTGAATGATATGTATCTAGAAGAACCTTCTATTGTTCGGAAAATTGGAGGATTGAGATGATCTTCTCAATTTAGTTGATCCATTTTCTAGAGATTGATGGATCATATGATTGTTTGAATGTAGGATGAAATTGTCTCCTGAAGATCTAGGTTGAGTCTTTTTCTATCATATGGTGGGGGGGGGGGGGTTTAAAATCATATTCACCTATGATTATATTCAAAACATTGGTTGATTAAGAGATTATCATGAAAATTTTTCGATTCCGGCTTCCATCGGATTTGGAATCTCATTAGAACAGTCATCACATTGATCTTCCCATTGATTTTCAGCCCAATTTCTCATATTACTGCCCATTAGAAATAATTATAGAAATGTTATGGGTAACACATAAGGGGAATTCTATTAAAAAGGGATTGATTAAAAATTACATTTATTCACAAAACTTTTGAATTTATAGGCTTCATTAAATTTTATCCACAATATACTTCCAATCATATATTCTTATTGGTTGTTTTATTATTCCCTTAGTAATGGATTATACTATGCTTATGAATTTACCAAATAATATCCCCCATTATTTTTGAACAAAGAGTGCAGTAAGGCCCATTTCCATTCACTAGTTCCCATTCAAGTCTATCTCGAAATGTTGTTTTCGGGTTTTACACATAGATACATCTATGCAAGATCCACCTATATGTATTCATATCTAGACAGGGATGTATTTTTTTGATAAACCAGTTAATATATACTCATAATAATTTAGGGATTTTATTCATATACATTATCTTATCCCAAAGGCTTTCACTAGGGTTTCCAAGTCCTTATCCTCAAAATAAATATACATATCTTTTGATATCAACTATAACTACACAGCTCTTTATTACAATCATAAGCATGATTTATTATATAAAATAGCACTTAAGACATCTCTGAGGATCGATAGGTCAAGTGTCTTGGGAAATTAGGAAAATTACATGACAACTTATGACAAAAAATTCAACATCATTTCTGAAATATTTTTTCCATGACCACAACAGTCTTTCATACATAGAATTACATTAGATAACCTGAGGACTTACATAAGAAAAAGGTGAGCTATAAAGTCCAGTAAAGGGTTAAATGAAGAATAACATGAAAAATACAATACATGATAGGATATAGGAATATCAATGGATCATAAGGGAAACATGAACATAAAAGCATGATATAGCATGATTATCATAACATGGATATGTTGCAACAACATTTTTCATGATATTAGATTGATCCATGGCTCAAGGAACGTGGAAAATGAGTAAAAATTCATTGAACTAGAATTATCATGATTAACCCCTTATTTATCATGATATATCATGATACTAAACTTTAACCAATGCATAATAGTGATATTAGGGCACTCCCGTCAAAACCATTTCATTTCATGCATAACTGTGCCACATAGATCATTCAACATGGATTCATTAGACATCATAAATTATTACAAGAATAAGAGAAGTGGAATAAATAAATTTACATAACAAGTCAACAATTACATGTTCGTAATGATGAATACCCTTGATAGAGAAATGGGTATGGTATTCACTTACACAATGATTTTGGCATGCGAAATATTTGTGTAACCTCGACATCATAATGAAAACAAAAATAAATTATAATCTGGGTTGATGAGAGAGAATATAGTCACTCATCATTTATAAATGTAAAGGATAGTATGGGGTATTGTAACATAATTTACTGACATATGTAATGGAATTTAGATTCATAATATACTAGAATTTCTGGAATGTAAATGAGGTGGGAGAAAGACCTTACAAAATTTTGTCATTGTAAAGGGAGTACAAGGGTGGTATTAATGAGAGATAAATGTGTCACTCATCATTAAAAATAGTTATGGAAATATTGGGGCGGTGTGAAATCATACCACTACATTTTTAATTAAAAACAAGAGGGTATAAAAATATAAGGAAACATGGATTCAATTAAGGAATTAAGTAATGTGAGGATCCCTTACTTGAGTGTGTAACATCAAAAGATTGTGGAGGGGATTATTGAGAGCTTGGGGTGCCTTTTAAGGATTCTAGAGAGGGGAGGGAAGTGTAGGGACGTGATCCAAGGGGTTTTAGTGAATATAAGTAAGATCTTGGGTGGTTTTATATAGGAAATGAGATGGGAATTCATGAATATTTCACAAACATACGTTTAGGAATCTATATCAATAAATATTCAAATCCACAATCCAACCCATGGGATTTCCCATTGTTTTTCCAAATAATAGTGTAAAAAAATTATATGGATAATGGAAAAACATATTAAAATATTATTCTTGATTATATACAGGTGGCTCACACTCTCATCGAAATAATTTTAAAAAGTTAAAATATTTTATAAGTCATGGAGGGTCCACTAAGGCACTATAAAATTAATAAAACAAATATAAAATAACATTATAAAAATGGTAAAACATATATTTGACTAATATACCTTTTATTGTAATTTATTAAACCACTCTTGGGTCATTATGATGACATAAAAGACATTTTATATTTAAATGATATTTAGTTTTTAAAGAAACATTAAACTGTCTAGGAAAATTATGAAATATTCACTCTTAGATAAATTGGACTTCCTGAATCAAAAAATAATATGCATTTTATCTAAATAATTTTCTAAATATGAGATTTTTACATTTAAAATAAAAAATTATATTCCTCGAAAATTCATGTGTTTTTTCAAAAACATTATTCAAGGATTCATTATAATTACAATTGTAGAAATGTTATATGATAATTTATATTTAATAAAATACCAATCTAGTAATAATATGATATTAATATATTATTTAAAAAAAAGTAATTAATCAAAATAAATTTCATAATTGAATATAAACTAAAACTATTATTTCTTCTTTAAAACGCCTTTACAAATTAATAATGATAAAATGAATGTGTATTCATTATATAAAAAGTAATTCGCATAATCATAGAGATAGGGAGTTCTGAAATAAACCCTTTTAACACATGCATAATACCTAAGGGTAAGGTGTGCGATGGTTGTAGACTCATGGAGCGGCTTGGAAAACATCACTGAGGTGGTTATCTATATTAACATCCACATCACATGTAAGAAGATCTGTTCAAGGTTAGCAAGTTGAAGATCATCTTGGGCATGGTCAATAGCAAAGCCCAATGATGCTACAACCTTTATGAGCTATGAAAAATTGACATCGTATGGAAAAATTCGACTAGATGAGTCCATCACTTCCCTTTCCTGAGTAAAGAGGATTTTTCAAAGCCATATATTTTTACTAATCATGTGATCATTATTCAATGGATATATTAACAATGGTAAAAATTCATAAATGTATTTTTAAATACAAAAACATAAAACCAATGATGATAATATATTTAATATAACCATTTCACATAATAAGACATTTAATTATATCAATAAGAAGTTTCATTAATAAAATTTAGGGTCATTACAATGTAGTATTATATTAGTGTTTCCCACATCAAGAAGTACCCATGGGTTGTTCTTGAAAAAAACATCATATAATAAGAATAAAAAATTCTCAATGGCATGCTAATGAATCGAATAGAATAAGAGAAATTTGAAGAGAGCTTATAGATTGGGTAGCTTCAACAAAGTATACTGATCATTTTCTGTAAATGTATCCACACCTTCATACACCCTAACATTATATGAAATTAGTGATTATATAAAACATGTGGATTCCCTCAGTCAGAATGTGTATTAGATTATCTTATTTATCATGTGAGATAATACCGTGTTCAATGATTGTATCATATATACATGATCCCTGCCACATTTAACATATAAAATACCATTTCAACGATAGTGTACAAGGGTGAGTATTCAATCTTCGAAATTAGTGGCATATATTATGCCATGTGATTTATCTAGTAACACACTCATGTATATACAAATAAAATCGGAAGGCCTTCTTATATAATCCATCATAGAAGGAAATTGAATGAAATATAATTTCATGCGTGGGATATTTTATATGATTTTAATATTTCCATTCAATCATATAATATTATTAAAACCATATATACCAAAAACTTCTGAAATATATGGATCACATATTATGATTAATGTATATCATATAATACAATATACCACATATATTCATTATATATACCATTTATATATAAATAAAATGGATTTATAGACTCTTCTCTTTAAGGATAACATTTATACCTAGTAGGATCACACTGGAGACCTCTCGTGAAAATGTAGATGATGTGGACTAATGATTCATTGATAAAATATAAAATCCAACAGGAACCTACCTTGTCAACAACCATGCATCCTTGCCAAGGATAACTCTCTATGCTTGAAATTCAACAATAATAACATATTATCGATGAATATATCATCAAGGGTACCCCAAATCCACTTCCCCCTATGTTTTTCTCTTTAACACCCCAAAATCAGACATTCAATACTCTAAAATCCTATCTACAATTATGTTGTAGTACACACTAAAAATTATATAACATTTGATGATGGTAGGATCATTTCCCCACATATCGCAACATGTCAAGAAGTCTAACGCCTAATATATGAATTATTCCATCAGTATCATAACCACCACCACCATTACATATCACAAATCTAAATTTAAACTACACATAAAAATCTCATCACATATCCATCTTAGTAATGTACCGTTAACTTAATGGTCATCAACCTCATGTTATCGTCTCCCCATGATTAAAACCAACCATGTACCATCACCACGTCCATATATCTGATCCATTGTACTAAACCTAGAAGCGGAGTGTGGAAGAGGTCGTAATAATATATGTGTTCCCTCATTGACCTGGTTTTTGGAAAAAATTTATTGATACAAAATAATTTGGGAAGAGGTAAGGTTATATGACTCATCTATGGTGTATTTTAACACATAAGAAAATTACTGTATAATATTGTCACATATAGTCCCATCATAAAGGGTATCTCCAAAATAGCAATGTCACACCCATCACAACCACTTATAATATTACAGGACCCGATCCATTGTATTGTAAATAAATGAGGTTCCACTAACATTAGGTCTCATGACTTAGATACTAAAGGTTGGAAATAAATACTAGGGGATTACTATATAATTGGTAAATGAGTTTCCCTTAGACATATAGAAACTATTATTATAGTATGTAAAAAAACAACCTAACACAATATGATGCATGATTTGTAATCAATAAATCTCAAAAAATAATACTAATATTTCACAGTAATAGTGGAAAAATTTAAAACCAATAAGAAAATAAAACTCCAAAATAATGAAATAATTAGGCACTATGGCGGATCCCATACTGACTCGAATACTATTCCAACAACAAATATCCTACTTCGTACATCCATGAAAGTAATATCAAGAAGATCCATTTTAGAAATATGAAATATTACACTTCATTAAATCATGGAAAAAAATTTATACATATGAACAAATGTGAACATATAAGAAGTGAGTAATCATACCGAATAGGAAATCCAGAAGTATTCACATATATTCCATAGAAATATGAATCAGGTTATATTAAAACCATTGAAAACAAAATTAACTATATAAAAATAATTATCTAAAAAAAAATTCAATAAAACTGAAGTAATAAAAAAAATTATATTTATCATAATATAGTTTTTATAACACCAACCACAAATCATTTAAATAATTTTCATCCATCATATAATTTCACTCTAACACTCATATTCATTCCAAATGATAGTCCATGTACTTGAAAATATTAATCCATCCTTCAAAAATCCATCACATATAATAATTTTGTGTTATTTTTCCTGGTGACCGAGAGTGCAATGGGATAATCCCTGCATCGCCCCTCCTTCTCCTGGTGATGACGGCGGCCCCTGCATCTGCCCCTCCTCCCTCAGTGGGGGAGGGAGCTTCATTTCCCTTTGGGAGAGCAGGGTAAGCTTTTCACCCATTTTCCATCCCTGATTTTCATTCCCCATTCCTGAAAGTGACTCTAAGCCCAAAAGTTCTGGATCTCAACGATGACCTCCCTAATCGTCAAAATTCAACATTGGAGTTCTATGAAACCTCTGCCATCTTAAAAATTAATTTGGTTTCTCACTTCAGGTCAAGAAGACCTTCGGTTTATGTGTTTGATAGGTTTATCATCAGCTCATGGGATCTCCAGGAAAGGGTGATTGTCGGCTTGCTTAACAGTAGACACATCATGATTCGATTTGAATTGGAATCAGCCCTCATCAAGGCATTGTCGAGAGCTCTGCGTATTGTCAATGGGTTCAGGTTCTTCCTCTTACGATGGTCATTCAAATTCCATATGAATCAAGATTTACCATCTACTGTAGTTTGGGTATGTTTTCCAAATCTCCCGTTGCCGTTTCAGAATCCTTCTGTGATTTGCATGATTGGTAATATCGTAAGTAGATTTTTGTGCTCGGATAGCCGCACTAAATCTGTTTTCCACCCCGTCTATCCAAGGGTATGCATGGAAGTAGATGCATCGCTAAAACCTTTTGATTATGTATTGATTACTATTGATGAGGTGTATAGGTGAAAACAACGAGTCATATAGGAGAACTGGACAGACTTCTACTCCTCATGCGGTCGTTTGGGTCATGCTTTGGAGGTCTATCATAAGGGTCTTTCATTCCAGGAAGCCCACCGTCCGGGAACCCAGTCTACAGAGAAGAAGCAAGCCAATGTGAATGGTAAGGCTCATGGTACTAGTGGTGAAGTTGGTCCGTTGCAGTTGAAAAATGGTGGAGGCAGTGGTAGGGATTTCCACTCTCAACGTCTGGTAGAGATGAATCAACTGAAAGGAGATTGTAGCAGGACAATTGTGGTTACACATGGGATGGAATTGAGGGGGTATACTATGGAGATTACGGATGAATTGGGAGAATCATCCGAACCCGTGGGTGGTTCAATGCAGCAGACTGGGGTGCATGTTTTTACCTATGTGGTGGGGCAAAAGGACTCAATAGAGTAGGAGGCTGGCGGTGTGGTGGACTGCCATGCTGAAACTTATGGTGCAGATAGAGATGGCTCTCAAAAATGGAGAGGGATGTGAAAGAGAGTTCATGCAGCCAAGTGATGGGGAATTAACCCAATATAGGGCTGATTGTAGCAATGTCAAACAGACAGAGGGTTCGAACCAAGTAGAAAATGATGAGGAGGATCCTAGTAGAGCAGCTTGTGGGGAGATGGTCAGAGGCAGCAAGTACCTTCACTTGGAGAAGTAGGGGCATTCACTGGATGTGGAGGTATGTAATCCAGATGGTAAGTAAGGGAGTTGGTTCTCAGGGAATCAATATTCTATCAATGTGAATAATAGCTTTGATGGCATTGGTACTTTTGAGGAGTGTATGGAGGGGACCTTTGAAGGCAGTAGGAGTTCTTCCTCAGGGAAAATAAGCCCGAGGAGTAGTAGATGTATCATGGGGAGGAAGGGGATGAGGGACTACTCCTTCCTTCCACCCCCTTTTAGACTCAGTCATCCAAAAAGAGAATGTAAGAGAAGGTGGAAAATGAGGCCATGTGCCAGGATTCCCCTGAACAACCTGAACATTCCTTGGATCTGATTTTGTGTTCAAAGGATGAGGTGCCAGAACAGGTGTTGTATGTCAATGAATCGTAGGAGGATGTGGCCCAGATGATGGGCCGAGACATTGTAATGAAGCTAACTGAGGAACAATAATCCTAGGTTGACAAACAGGACACGATACTGGTTGGGGGTATCAATAAGGGGTTGATCGTACTTGAAGAATATATAGAGGTCTGGGATAAACTGACCTCTGCTTTGGAGGCTCTTTTAAGTGACGAGCCACTCACTCAGGTAACAACTATTTCCTGGAAGTTATTTAGGGATATGGAATTTGGAAGAATTTTATTTTCCTTTAATGACTCTTCTTTAACATTATCTATTTAATACTTGGTTTCCCACTCCCACCTTTCTTATTCCTATGTTGAGGCTTACACTCCGCTTGTATTCTGGAGATGTTTTGGTATTTTTTTTGCTGCTTGTTACATGGATCTACATCAGAGGAGGGTCAGAATGCAAGGCCACCACTACTACATGGTACTTGGAGTGGAAGACTGAGAGGGTATCGCCTGGCCATCATTTCCCTGCCCGTGCATCCTTGATAGGTACTGGTTTCCAAGTACTTATGCTTGGTGGGGGCCTAATATAGAGGTAACATATGGGGTGAGGTCGGGCATGTCATGTTTTGTTCAGGTTCTTTTTATTGTTCCTTTGTTTGTTTTTTTGGACTTGGTGGTTCTCACTTCCCCGTTTAAAGTGATTCAATAATCAAATAAAAAATAATTTTCAGCAACAAGCCATCGCATGGTGATATACCTTATCATGCCTCCTATCATACAACAAAAACCATGTTCATACCTATAAGGGATCATATAATTAAAATATGAACACATTTTACATCCTTTATTTTTCCGTGTTCTCACAATCAAAACCAATTTTTTTTATTAATACCAAAAAAAGCATTTTATCAAAGGTGTTGTTGGAATCCCCACAACATTATATTCCAAGGTAAACCAACAAGATAAATTTGTCGTTGATTTTCAATAAGAAAATTTCATCACAAATGATATAGAATTTATTTATAACCAAAAATCATTGATATTCCCAATAAATTTGAAAAATGGATAAGACACCAACCATGATAATGTATCACTTGAATAATATTCACACAAACTCATAGATCTATACTCTTTATTCCATTCCTATAATGTTCCACAAGAAGGTTTTAAAAAAATTCCAAACCCCCTATATCCTTCCACAAGAAAACCATTCAAGGATTTCATCGAATGATGGAATGTGAATATATTGAATAATGGGGATGAATGGAGTGGTCAAAATTTGTTACTATGATCAAATGCCTACAGAATGGCAAATAATCGATTAGAGATGTCTAAGATAATCATGAACCACCAAGAGTATGTTCTATGTTTATGATACTATGTTATTGAATGAATATTGTGGGTTTTCAAGTGAATTGTGGGTTCTAAAATAAATTTTAGGAATTATATATTAATGCCACATAGATTGTACACACGGTTTGAAAAACCATTAACCAACATTACAAATCCCTATTGTCCAAAAAACAACTATGTGTACTTGTTTCAAAATTATTTGATGAAACTATTTGTGTATTGTTATATGCCCTCCCAGTCCGTTAAATTTCCATTTTTGGTTGTTGGCAATGTTTGGGTAATGTTATGGATTTTTTTGTGGTAGTTAGAGGTGCATCATAACTACTTTTTGATATACCATTTATGTAAGTGTATTTCATGATAAGAAATTAGTTTTCATGAATTTTTAGGGATTTTCATGACATGTATATTTTTTAGTATAAATAATAAAAAAGCAGTGTTTTTTTAGTCAATGCTAGAATCATGGGATTTCATGACATCAAAGGGGATTAATCATCATGTAATTCACTGATATTGTATAGTTTTAAAGGTTTTATCCACTTGGGTTTTTTTCAAACCATACGGACCACATCTCCTCTCTCATACTATAAATATGACAACCTTCTCCTTTAGTGTATGTAGATTAATTTCAACGGGGATAAATACTTTGGATCCCATCTTCGATCTATAGTGAGTTATCCTATAATTCTTATACATATCATTTCATTATTCATCAATGTCTCATTGTGTTTTTAGGATTTGGTTTATGTTGGATTTTTTGGCTATGTCATGATGTTATTTTTGTGTGGAATTGGCTGATTTTTGGTTCCTTGGGATTCAATTGTGATTTTCAGTAATTGTTTTTGGCCCTTCATTGCAATGTGAGTTGAAAATATTATTGGAGGTATAATTTCCCTAATTTATCGATATTGTGTATCATGTTGGAGGTAGTTTTTTTACTACTATATTATGGGTTTTCAAGCTTAAATGTATACACTGAATTTTTAGAATCCTTTGGTTTTTGGACCATGGAGTTTTGTGAGAGTTTTAATTATCTCAGAAATTCTAGAATAGGATGAAATTAAATATGAGGGTCGAAACATTTTGTTTCTGAGATTTGACACTAAAATGTGATATTTAATGAAATTGAATTAAATTAATTGATTTTAAATTTAAATTTAAATTTGTTTAAATGATAATTATGTGCAAAAATAAAGATAATGAAATGTTTTGATAAATCATAATAATAATAATATAATTATCCTTATGATGATGATGATTATTATTATTTTTACTTTTGTTAGTAGTTCAGTTATTGTTTAAATAAATCCTAAATGGATTCAGTCCCTTTCTCCCTATGAGTCTCGATGCACAACACGCACTAACCCCCTCCTTCCAGGTAGTGCACGACGTACCTCATGAGCTCCTCCTTATTGATTGATTTTGTCCATTTTCCTCTGGTTTCTCCTATTATCCAACCTTATAAGGCCTTTTACCACATTCTCATTCCCCTATTTGGTTGACTTTCTGCCTATCAGTCACCCTACATAAATTTTTCAAAACATAGGGTTTTGATTTGATCCAATTTTTTATGTTTTTTGGTTTTAGGTCCATGTGAGGGGCCTCTTAGGACTTGTTGGTCTGTGTTCTAGAAACCAATGCTGAATGAGAGGTTTTTATGGTGAGTCAACACTTATTTCATCAATTTTAGGTATGTTTCTAAACCCTCATGTTGTTTCACATACACTCTATTTTGGTATTTATGGTGTTTATGAGTCTTTAGGATTTACTGTATGGAGTTTTGATCGGTTTTGAAGGTGCAAACACATATTACTAGGTATGGATATATATAAATATATACAGATATATATCATTTTCATGTTTCCTCATTGTTTAGGGAGAACATGCTTCAATTGAAGGATATATATATATATGCGGATGTGTGTGTGAGATAGGGATGTGACGTGAGTTAGAATGTGCTTGATGCCAAGCATTGGCTTGGTATGGTTGAGGTATAATACTTAACCATGAATTTAGTTAACAAAGGAAGTAGTATTTTATTTACATCTATTTATAATTAAACTTCAATTATGGAATGAACTTCCAATTTGTGAAATATGAATATTAGAGTACTAAATCAAGTTTTTGTAATAAAACCCCTCCAACGAAGGTCCGCTTCCGTCAAAATATTAACATTGTAAGTAGACTCTTATTTTTCATGGATTGATGATATGGGGGTTTCCTATGGTTTTTTTAGTCAGAGAAAGTTGTTTTAAATTAATGGAATGAGGTATTCTTAGTAAATATATGTTTTTCCTCCCTTCCAGGTTGATTCTCTTGGGTTAAATTGTTTTATTGGAATTATATGGGATTAATGTTTTGGTATACAAATTTGGTAAGATTTAATTTTAGGTGGTCTAAAATTCTATTAACGTAGTCCTGGTTTTGATTTTATATGAAATATATACATTCTATATCTGATTATAAATTATATTTCTCAATAGAATTAATTAATATGAAAATTTAATAATTGATGTTTTATTATGGAATTGTGGGACTTTAGAAATAATGAAAAGGGTAATTAATTTGGGAATTAATTATATAATTTTAGGAATTTATGAATTGGTTTAAGGCCTGAATTGGAAAAAAATTCCTTGTTGGCGAATACTGAGATTTGTGAATTTACGATAATTACATGACATGTAAATTATATTATGATGAATTGAAAATTTCAAATACTTAACTGTTAAATTTATTTTTACATGTTAATAATTTGAATTGTTAATAAATTTCTAAATTTGTTAAATGTTATGTTGTTAATTAATTAATTGTTTAATTAAATATTAATATTTGATAAATTAATAAGTTAATTAATTAATCATTGTGATGTATTGGGTACTAAACAAGACATTTCAGGATAAATATGATATAAATACAAGGTTTAATGAGGGTTAGACATGAAATTCTATGCGATTGGTATATCTATAAGGTTTTTGGTTGGCATTCTTGACATTTTACACTAGTGAATATGTGTGAAAAAATGTGACTACATGTGAAATAATGGTTTTTGGGTGTTAGAAATGATGTTCTACAGTAGGGAATTTATGTTAAAAAATGTGACTTCATGTGCATAAATGGTTTTTTGGTGTTAGACATGATGTTATTTACTGGTGATTGTTTGTGCACAAAATTGAATAAATGTTTACAAACAATTTTTAGGTGTTAGAAGAGGAAATCTACACCAGCTGTATGTATACACTAGTGACTGTGTGCACACATATTCCTTTTGGGTTGTTAGAAATGAAATTTAATAGCCATTATATGAATGTATGATTGATTTTTCACTGACCACATGAGACTTATAACATATAAAACTTTAATATAAGGCCTTAGTTGTAAATAATTCGAACTCCTGAATGAGTTGAATAAGTTGATGAGTTTTCATATCAACTTAAAATAAATTGAGCACTGTGACGAGTTCATTTAGGTAATATAATATGATATTGCCTAGGTAATTCTTCAATATTTAGTATGAGAAGTAGTTAGTATTTAGGTACTAGTTTTATCAGGAACCCAAGAGTTAATAAATGATAAACTAAATCATAAATGAACATGTGATAATAGTTTACTTATGAATTTTGAGTATATACATAGTTTATGTTTAGTCTCTTATCTTAGCTATGAGACGAAGAAGGTATATTCGTCTAGTGTCCATTAATTACATTGATTGGTGGTAGATTATTTATTAAATTTCATTATTATGTTATTATACATGAACACTATTTAATTATTTTTGCATCCTAGTTTGGCCTAGACACTAGTGTATGCCGAAAAACTGATATATTTTCTCAAAACCTACTCTATTACACATGGTTCTGGAGTAGACAATGTATTTATAGGAAATAGGATGATTGTTGTATTATCTTGTACCAGGGAGTTAGCTGCAAGGCACTGAGCTGGACCTTGGGATGCTCAAGGAGGATGCCCGCGAAGCTTTGATGAATTTTCTTATTTATGTATTGTATGGAAAATCATGTTTTATTGTTTACATGTTTTAAATATATATCATCATATGGGATGAAAACAATTTAAAACTGGTATTGGCTTTTTCTTTGATTATTTTTTATTAGAAGTTTCTTATGCTTCATTATTTATATTTTTATTCAACTTCTACTGATTTATGATTTTTATTATCCATTTTTCATTGTCCACTATGAGATTGATTGTATAGTAACCACACTAAACTACCATTACACCCTCACTACTAGTTGGTAACCTCTATCAAACGAGGAGATGAACTTGAGGTCTTGTGGTGACTAGTATAGCTACCAGTTTGACGGTAATTCGGGTCTGAACATTACAATGTTATATCAAAGGGTAATTTTTCATTTGTCTTACTATTTTTGGGTTGTTATACAGGATACAATGAATGTTTCGACACTTGGATAATATTATTTTGTGGGACTAATCACCCCACGTTTGGGATATGAACCAAAGGCTAGGGCTTGGAAATGATGTTCATGATTTTCTATATTGAAATTGATAAGATTTCACCTTGGGTGATTGGTGTAATTTACATTGTTTATGAATTTTTGGAGTTTATGTTATTTTACCATTGAATTGTTAAAGCAAGGATGAATCATAGAATGAATAATAATAGGAACATTTGTATTCACATGTCTTGCATATGCGATGTCATGTAGCTACATTCATAGGTTGCCTATAGATATAATTGTGTTCCTTATATTCCATGCCATTTTGTTCTATTTATTATCATGCATGTTTAGATGCCAGATACCGTGATATATTTTTCTTCCTAGCATGTTTTCATTCTGCCAGTTTATGAACCTATTTTCATTATATCATGTTTTTGTGCTTATTAGCATGTCTTTGTGATTGAAATGTGATGATTATGTGATTAAAACAGGTTTCCCTCTATTATATTATTATAGTTACATGATAGATTGACTGATTTGTAATTGGTTTCTTTTATAGAATTTATTTGTTGCCATTAAATGGGATCCAAATTCCACCTATATATTTTATGGGTGCTTTATGGATTGGTAGATGACTGCCCACATGAATCGACTATAGAAAATGTGACTACTATATTATTAAATTATTTAAAATGTTATTGGATTGAAATTAGAACCTGATGTGGTGTCATTTGATAAATCCCTCCTGGATGGGTAGTTTTATATGTCTCTTGTGTTATTCCTTTGATTAGTTATGTAAGCATTTCTCATTGTCTTTATTTTAGAAAATAGCTTAAATGAAAAAGGGGATATTGAGCTAAGGGATACCTGTATTTCATGACCTATTGAGGGGTTTGACATGTATTCTTCATAAGGGACTAACCTATGGTAGGTCGTACACTTAGATAATTATATTCTTAGCTTCCACTATGAGTTTTTTATATTGGTTTCATTTGGCTTCCATTGTCCCCAGTTGGACATTTAGGGATTAAAATAAACCCTTGTTCTGATAGGTGGTAATTATATCTGGACTCTTGATATTAGAACAAGCATTGTTGGACGCTTTCTTCAACAGGTTAGACATGCCTCAGGCATCTTCATCTATTTAATAGGTCATGTTAAAAAATATTTTTTAGTGATGAATTTATCAATACGTATTCATTCATGTAAAGGTTATGTGGGATGATATTCCATTTGATTTTGTATGTTCAAGATTGTATATGTGTTGCATGTCTAGTGTCTAATGATATAACAAAACATTTTAGTTCACTATGATTATAGAGCCTTGTAATATTGAAGAAGTTCTCAGGATAACTCTAGATTAGAGTGACAAGGAAGTGAATGTACTTTTGTACCACATCTCGGGATGACTTTTCATGACTTTTGTTTTCTGACACGCCAGTCTATTTTAATTTAGACATTAATTTCAGATGTATTTATGTGGTTATTCTAGTCTTGGGAACACCACATAGGTCATTAAGGTGTTTCTAAAATAGCATCCTTCAGAGAAGATGCTTTTTTCCTTTGGAAGATATGGACACTCCAACGGTGGGGAGAATCAAATTGTATCTTGTATTCGAGATGGATTATTATTGGAAGCATGAATTTGATGAGGTTTTAGGTGCTTGAAACCCCTATGAAACTCTTTTAGTTTTGGAAGTGTTTCAGAGGTAATAATTGAACGAATAGAAATTCATTAGGTGGGAAAATCAATAGGGTTTGGTTGATGACATGACGGTAGGTGAATCCATGAATTTTGTAAAAAGTCATCCAGTTGTGGTTCGATTAATATTATATATAACCGTGTTGTAAAATCAGTATTCTCTTCTTTATACGGGGATCATGTCAGATATATTGACCTCATCATGGAGGAACTAAGGGATTTTTAGTCTTATACAGCACTAATGTTTTAAAAGTCACCAGGATAAATAAGTGGATGTTATCTTTATTGTATGTATGATGCATGGTTCACTAGGTAACATTATTGTTTGTGTTTTGGAACAATAGTATTAAAACATCTTAGAGATTTTTTGACTTGTAAATGTCATAAAAAGTCTATTAAGGACATCAATGTACATGCTTGTGATAGTTGATAAATGCCTTGTGAAGAACGACATTGCAGTTCTATTTAGGATGCATATGACTTCTATGTTGGGAATCATCATGAATGGATAATAAGATGGGGATTGTATTGTTTACCATTTTAATATTGTATTCTGTTGGAAATAGAATCATTTTAAAGACAAATCAACTTTGTAATGGTGATTGTGGGTACTGGGTATGTCATGTCTTTCAAGGAAATCATGTGCATCTAGTTTTAGTTGGTCAATTAAAATTAATCTATTTCCATTGATGAAGTTTTATAATGGCGTTAGAGGTAATAGGGTTCACCCTATTGATGAAAAAACATAATAAGAATATATATAATTCTTATGATGTATAATTTTTGGAAATTCCAATGGTTTAATAGTAGTGGTCAGATTTGTAGTTAACTGCTGAGACCCCTGGTGGAAAGTAATAAAGGGCTAGTAGTTAAAGAGACAATGATGGGATCAAGTTTATTGTTTTGGGGGCATGGATGTCTGTCACATTGATGTTTTGTTCAGATTTTTAACTTTGGATTAGGTTTTAAATGCATAAGAACCATGGTATTTGGAAATTCGTGAAGGTGTGTTTGCTTTTTGGAAATGGAATGTGATAGTTTTACTGACACCTCATGACCTATTTGGGTTGGGTGATGTTTTCTATAACAACCATGTTCTTTATTATAGACTTAAACATAATTTATTACATAAATCCATCACTTGGTATAACATAGAAGATCTAGAGTTCTAGTGTCTTTGTGGAATATGAACATCACATAACAACTTATAAAATTAATCACACAACTTTAGTGAAAACTTATTTTACATGGCCACACACATTCCTTCATACATATCATTGCATGGGATTTCCTGAGGATATGAAATAGAAAAGGGTGAGCTATAATATCTAGTAAGGTATTAAACAAGGAATAACATGAAGAATATAGTACATGTTAGGAAATAATCATATCAATTTAGAAAACAACATTCTTGAACATAATGACAAGATATATCATGATTATCATAACATGTAAATGTGGAAAAAACATTTAAAAAGATTTTTGCATGTACCAAAGCTCATTGTACATGGATCATGATTAAACCATGATGGCACTTTAATTACCATGAGTAAACCATAATTTCAATTAATGTATCATGATACCAATCATTACCCAATGCATTGGAGCGCTATTAATGTGACCTTTTCTTAATCAGTTAATTTCATGCATAGGTTTGCCACATGGATCATATAACGTGGATTCATTAACCATCATCATTTATTACACGATAAAGGAATGTGTAATTCATACACGAAACTCTATAATCAATACCTAAATGTCCATTAATGTGAATACCCATGATAGGGAAATGGCCTAGGTATTCACTGCACAATGAATTTTTCTTGGATGATCGTTGTGCATTTTTGTCAGCATAAGGATGTGACATAAGAACGTATAAAAATGGTTGATGATAGTGAAATGGGAGTATCGTCATATTTACATACAATAGAAAATAAGTGGTTCATATAGATTAATTTATAGACATATGTAATATAATTTAGATTCATAAAAAAAATAATTGCTTGAATGTAAATTAGAAGAGAGAAATTCATTATGAAATTTTGGCATAGTAACAGGTGTACATGGAAGGCATAAATGAGAGATAAAGGGGTCTATCATTATTCAAACATAAGGAGGGAAGTATGTGGGAGGTGAGAAATCATACTCGTACAATTGTAATTTAAATTAATAGGGAATAACAACATAATAAATGTTGTACTAAAATGTGAAGGGAAAAAATCTCTTACTTGAAGTGTGATCTAAAAGACATAGGAGAGGGTTGAGAGAGGCTTCTTGTGATCTAGGGGCAACATTAGAGTATTCTAGAAATATGATAGAAGAGTTTGTCGAGCTCCAATGTCTTTAAATGAGGAGTATGTGGGAGATTGTTTGTGTTTATATAGGAAAAGAGAGAGAATTCATTATAGTTTATGTTTTTGACCCCACACATTAAACAAACCAAAACCTCAATCTTTTTTGTGCGGCTTAGTTCTATTGTTTTCTCACAAGTGTAAAAGTAGGATTCATTAACATGTACATGAGAGAATATAGTTTTCCTACTCAGTATACTTGTATAATCACCCAACATATATACAATTGTTTTTATGTTTCCAAGAAGATTATCTGTATGATTTTTGACCTTAGTTTCTTGAATCCATGACATTATTTGTGTAGTTTCATTAGGTATACTTTGGGTATTCAAAATTCATTCATTTACCTATATCAGCACTATTTATACAAGTTCATGGGAGGCTATGAGTTTCTCTTTTATATATTTACATGGTGTTGTTTTGGATCATTCATACTATCTCCTGATCTTGTTTTATTATATATGGTAATGTATTCCATATTGTAAGATTTGTACACCAATGGTTCCGGTATCCAAATCAGGGCCTACTAAAGGAGGGACTCATGGGTCATTATCTCTCTCCCCTCAATGTGGTATATTTGGAGGGAGGGGGTCTTGACAGAGTGGTGTCAAAGGTGATGGTTTATGGATAAGATAGAATTTATAGTTAGGCTCCTTGAGGGATTCATGTGTTTGTGTAGAAACCATTCCATTTTTTCATGGTCTATGACATATTCTAGGGTGTCCCGCTAGGACACATGATTTTGGGCCCCACTCTTAATCAATTCACAAGCTCGGATCTCATTTAATGGAAAATGGTGGTGGAACTACTTGAAGGGTAGAGACCTATGAGAGGTACATTCATCATAATGAATTGTTTTCCTTGTAAAGTGTGCTTTATTGGGATGGTTTAAATGTCTGAAATAAATAAAATGAAGACTAATACAACTATACACTACATGGCTATGTAAATATCTTTTCCTCTTTCATTTGTGGATCATATTCATCATCTGCATGTGGATCTTGAAATTGATGTTTAGTAGGTTGATTTGTTTATTATAGTAGGGTTGATACGATTGTGGAGGATTATTAGTGGAAATGGTGGTTGGGTACTTTCCCGCATTGGGATTTGGGGCTATATTTATCCATTATTTCAGATGTGGAAATAGATAGTAGGATAGAGCATCTCTAGATCACTATCATTTTGATATGGGCTATAATAGAGAATTATGTCCCTTTGGCAGTTAGTCGGATGTTAGGAGCTACCTGTCAGTTGTAGACACAGTATCTGTTAGAGCATAAGAAGGAAGATGCCTTTTGGGTTGACTTCTAATAAGAGTTCTTAGTAATGTTCCATTAATCTACCATGAGGGATGTGATGATGGAGAAGCTTATTTCTCTTCATAAGGAGAGCCTTTCGGCATGGGATATGGGTATTAGGTTCAACAATCTTCATATTTTTCTTCACCAGTTCTTTTTCCAGATGAGGTATCTCAGGTGAGACGTCTTCACGAGGCGCTTTATCCTTCTATCCAGTATACATTTACTACATTTACACTACCAAATTACCTGGAAGTTTTGGTAAATTAAGTGGTGATCGTGGAAATTCAATCTTGAGGATGTTTTCTAAAGGAGGGGAACTATAATAGTTCATTGTGGGTCAGGGCTATCAGTGGAAAGGATTTTGCTTTAGGGCCTTTGAGGTTTGGACTATCCAGGAGTTGGACATGGAATCTTATCATTCATTATTTTGTTTACGATCCATTCATATTGTGTTTGGGTCATTTAGTTTCATCTATGTTTCTCACAACCATCTTTAGTAACAATGCCTAGTGGATACTCAAGCTCATTTTAGATGAGGTGGATAGGTCCAACATTAGCCTTAAAAGTAGTTACAAGTGAGGACTTTTTAGGAGTAGGTGTAGATGGAATATGCTATGAAAATGGGAGGGGTAGGTAGAGGTTGAAATTAACAATATCCTCCTGTTTATGGACTATGACTCGAGCATGGTTGTGGAGTGGTTTTCGGTAGAGTGGTAGAGGTGTGTGGTGTGGTCAGTTGCACATAGTGGAAACAACAGTACTAGGGGAGAAATGTATCTTTAGAGGTACAATCAGTTTTTTAGTACACTTTTTTATACTTATTTTATTCAAGAGATTTGTATTCCATTTTTTCACCTTCTCTATCCCATGATTTGGGACTTTACGTAGATAGTCTTTTCATACCCCTAGTGTTCCATATTCATATTGATGGCTAGACCATCTTGTTTGATGTTTTCTTGGGGTGTGGATTGATTATGTGGTCACATAAATCATTTTTGGATCATTTCATACTATAGATACATCCATATGAGGTCATCCATGTAATCTACTAGTTTTATTTCATTGTTGGTATTATCTACTTCTACTAGAGGAGTGTCTATTTTTGGATGCCGATGGGAATTGTGTGGCTTTCTTCTTGGAGTGAATTTTCCATGTGGGTATTTGGAATCTAATGACCCTAACATCTTTTTGGATGGAGTTGTATGGGAATAAGTAGACATTAGGATGTTTGAGTATCCCAGGGTCATTGGGGAGTTCCTTGATTTTTTCTAGACGAGGTTGTGATGTTACCCCGACAATGTGAAGTTGAGTTTGGGATAGACTTATATCTTGGCAATTCCCCATTTTTTATGGATCTATATTAGATATAATCATCCGAGTTGATAGAGTTGAGGATTTTGATAAATGATCTGATACATAAGGGTTTTATCCAACCTAGTGTGTCATCCTTGGGAGCTCCTGTGTTGTACTCCAAGATGGAGAATGGTGGTCTAGGGTTGTGTATAGACTAACATAAGTTGAATAAGGTGATTCTCAATAACCATTACCCTCTTCTAATGATCAATCAAATTTTTGACCATGTGAGAGGGGTGAGTTTGTTATCTATGATTGATATGTGGTCTGGATATCACCAGTTGAGGGTGAAGGTGGGTGACATCGGAAATACTTCCTTTAGATATAGGTTTGGGAACATCCAATTTATAGTCATTCCCTTCGGTGTTACGAATGATCCATCCATGTTTAGGGGTCTTATAAAATATATGTATCAGGGGTTCCTAGACATGTTCAATGTCATGTTCCTTGAATATATAATTATCTACTCGATGTTGGAGGAGGAGAATATTGGGAATCTCAGAATTGTCATGTATGTTCTTTGATGGCACTGGTTTTATGGAATGGTGTCCATGTGTAGGGTTTGAACATGATTTTTCCATTTTCTAAGGCTTGTGGTGTCACAATAGGGTGTGGAAGTATACCCATCGAAGGATAAAGTTCTTATTTATTGTGAAGAATAGAAGAAATTAGAATAGGTTTATATGTTCCCCAGTCTCTCAAGATATTATTGTAGGTTTGTGGATGATTTATCTCGAGTTTCTACCACATTGATAACATTGACCCAGAGAGACCAAGCTTTTGTGTGCAGTGTTCTATTCTTGGAAGCATTCATTTACCTTAAAGGGAGGTTAGTTAGTGCTCTATTTCTCCAATTTCCTAATGTAGCGTGGATGATTGATGTGTTTTTTGGCACTTCCCATCTCGACTTGGGATTGGTGATGATGCAACAATGGGTGGTGTTATCTTAGGTGTCTATTCAGTTGCATCCCCAGGAGTGTAAATATACCACCCATGATCTAGATCTAGCATTGTTCATGTTTTTTATGAAGTTTTAGAGACATTACCATATTGGGGATCACATTGTGGACTTTATGGATCACAAGAGCATAAGTTATATCTTTTTTTCAGTGTGATCTAAACTTGTGTAATTAGTGGTGTATTGAGTTTCTTTAGGATTATGACTTTTATATCTCTTACACCTCACAAAAGGAGAATTTTGTAGCTGATTCTTTGACTAGGATGTCATGGAAGGGTGTTGTTCTTGAGTCTGGGGACGTTTTGAGTGAAATGGTGGTGTCAGAAACCATACACATAGATGCATGGTTGGATAGTGGTAGCTGATATTTATTTAGATGATGGTGAAATAATTTCTAATGTAGTGGGTGGATGATTCTAAATGGGTATAATTAGAATATGACATAATGTGGAATTGTTTTTGCTATTATGATGCTCCAAATTGATGGTCTGAGGATAATCCGAAGTAGTTGTTGTTTCAAGGAATGTTTTTTTACAATGCCAATTTGAAAGGGAGTTCTTATTGAGTTCAATATCTCACATTTTTCAGTACACCCATTTGTTTCCAAAATGTAACATGTATTGATGATTCAGTTATTGTGCCTTGGGAGGAAGTGAAATGTGGCAGAGTTTGTTGAGAGGTTCAATGATTTCTAGTAGGTAAAGGAAGAGCATCGTGTTCCTGGTGGTTTTTTGAAACCATCATATGTCCTCAAGTGGTAATCCAGTGACATCTTGATGGATTTCAACATAGTGTTACCAATAGATCAGGGAGGTCGAGATGAAATCCCTGTGATAGTATATCTATTGATGAAATCATCCCACTTATTAGTGATCATGGATTTGGGCACAGTGAATGACTTCGGTAATTGGTACATGGATGAGGTAGTGTTGTAGTAGTGAGGTCCGATGTCCATTTTCTTGGATAGGGATTCACATTTTAGCTCACCACTCTAGAGGGGCTTACATCATGATTTTGTGCACTATCATTTTCCTCAATACATCTTTCAACCACCAGATTGATGGGAAAATGGAACGAGCAATTAAGATACTATATGATATGCTTCGAGCATGAATCTTGGAAATTGGTTTATCTATGTCCCAAAACCTTCCTTTGGTAGCATTTTTAATTGATCCACTCAAATATTTTCAAGGAATACATTGATGTTCTTGGTTTTGTGGGACAAAGTATGGGGAGATATCCATTCTGGGCCCCAGTATGGTGTAGAGAATGATAGATAATTCTAAACTCATTTATGTGAGGATGAAGTCAGCTAAATAAGTGAACAAGTATTCTTATATTCATTGGTGGAGTCACCTTGAATTAATGGTTTCAGACTAGGTGTTCTTGATGTTTACCCCACGATGTGGGAACTAATGTTTTAGTAGCGAGTGTAATATTTTTCCCATGTTTGTTCGTCTAACTAAGGAGTTTGGGTGAGTTGGGGATGTGTCATAATGGTTGAAATTTCTACCACCATTAGAGAGGATCAACTATGTAATTATTGTCCCTCATCATCATTTGTATCATCATTATAACACCCATTTCTTTGACTAGGGTGATTTTTATATCATGGATGATGCGACATTTGTAGAGTGGCATGTAGTGATCCAAGAGCATCTGTAGAAGGCACTACATGGATGATATTTTTTCTTGTATTTTGTGTGGTGGAGGCCTCGTGTCTTAGAGGAGGGTTCTTGTGACTGAGAAATTAATATGTGTCCCCTATAGTTAGAGTTGTTTTAGTTTTTATTATCTATATTCTACATTTTTATGTGATGTTTGAACATATTTTATTATATGATAGTTTTTCATTTGTTTTTAATGTGTTTGGTGTGATTTTTTATTAAGTACTAACATGTGAAAAATATGATTCTGGATTCCTATTCAAGACACAAATACTATGATTCGATTAGACCTATATAATAATTTCAGTGCCACCCTGGTTGGATAGTATCTTGACATGGAAGAAAACATTCTCTAATTAGTGCATTTTGGATGGTGTGGTTTGTTAGTTTTATTGTTTTTTGGTTTGAGCTATGTGGAGGTTGATATTGTTGTGTTGTGGTCATTTTGTTGTATGGTTAAGTGAGAGGAGGTGGTTTTTGGTTGTGCAATTCGTATTGAGGCTATTTGGTTTGGGTTTTGTAGCTATTGGTAGAATTTTTATTTTTATGAGACTCTAGAGAGGTATCTAATGGGGTGGTTTATTTGAACTACCTTACTTCGTGTTTTTTTAATTCTTGAGGGAAAGAATCATTTAAATGGTTTCTGATTTAATATTTTCTACCCTCTTGTTAGATTACAGTTCTTGTTTTTGTTTTTCGAGGTGTTCATGGATTGTTTGAAGGGATTTTTTTGGAAATTAGAGCTATAAAAAATTTATAGGATATACACATCATTTACATGTATTAAACTACATGAAAGTTGACTTCACAACTTGTTCTCTAGGTACACATGAATTGAATATTTTTGGGGTCAAATATTTAAAATTCAAAACATTTTTTGGTGGATCCTAGAATCCCATGATTACATGATGTGAAAGGGTATTACATGTTGTGAAAATAAACGATGTTTTGTAGTTTTAATGATTTTTACCACCCATGTTTTTCCAAGACCCTATGGGAAGACGCTGTTCTCTCTTCCTAGGAATCTCATAAATTTCTCCTTTAGTGTTTAGAGATTCATTTCAATGGGTATTGATCCATCAGATACCATATTTTACTGATAGTGAGTTATCCACTCATTCTCACCAATATCCTTTCAGTCACCATGATGGTTTAACTATGTTGGAACAATTTGTTTTGGGTTGTGTGTATTAATATGTATTGATGGTATTTTGGTGTGGTATATGATGATTTTTGGTTCCTTGTTATGAGATTGTGGTTTGGGGAATTATTATTCTCATCATGGTGCACAACATGTTGAAAAGATTATTTGAGATAGGATTTCCCTTGCTTCTCTATATTTTATATCATGTGAGGGTGGGGGGGGAGTTTCTTTTGATTGCATATTTTTTATGTTTCTGGTAGCTAAATTAATGATAAAAAGTGGTTGATTTGAAATTGAATGGTAAAGGGGTTTGATTCACATGATTTTCTATATTCGATACTATATTGAGATACTCTATATTGTATGTTCTTGTTTCCCAAGTGAAAATAATCTCAATTAAATGCTTTTAGATCACTGGATATATGTGTGTGGATTTCCTCCATAGTTGTGATTTTTGTGAAATCAACGTAAAATGTAAATTTTTTAACCACTAATATTTTTCTGTTGAAATGGTTTACCAAGGATTATTGAATATGAGATATGTTCCTAAAATATATTGTAATGTGAATAATGACCCTTTATAAATCCGTAGATAAATATTGATGTTTTTTAATTTGTGGTTAGGGCATGTGGGTCAGATATTTTGTGGGTTGTGATTTTGTGGTGGTGAGATAATAGTTTGTTGGTTTTTCTTTTGCAGTCATGAGATGATGGCTTCTGGGTCCTAATATTGGGGCGACAATGTGAGGATATTGGGGTTGATAGTTTGGTTGTGATATGTGGTCATATTATTCTAAATTCTTTAGTAGTTATGGAATAAATGAATTTTTAATAATTTTTTAAATCGCAATGTCTTCATTGGTAAATGGGATAAAAATTTGATAATCAAAAATTATATGATGGTTTATATGGTTACATGTGTATTTTGATAAATAAAAAAATGAATGTGTGTTAGATTTGGAGGAAATTTGAAGTAATATTATATTATTGTGGATCTTAACATTCTAAAATTATAGTGGTGGATACAGAAAAATGAATTTAGAGGTGGAAGAAAAGGTAAAGGTGTTGTAAATATGCATGTTTTTATGAGAACAAATTGGTTGACCTTAAGATTAGGATAATATATATATATGATTGTATTTTTTATGTTATTTCTGAATGTACCAAACCAATTTTGAGAATTGTTTTTCGAACACCCTCATATTCATGCGAGGGGGTGTCTTTCCCTACATCCTTGTGGGAGGATGGTTTGCTGGCCACCCACTCTTCCCTACTCCATCATATAGGCTATAGTTCCCAAGTTATCTTTATGAGGGTTTTGATGTGTGCTCAAAGGTGTCTTAGGGATATGATGTGCAATGTGTCAGAGGAGTGTTCAGGATGAGATGTGTTGTGTGGTGTATGTGCATTCAGGGAGATGTGTTGTGGTCACAAGTTTGAGTTGGAAGGATGTGTCGTGAGGCCCATGTGTATACATTTTGGATGTGTTTAAAGGCCTGGGTTTGTGTGGGAGGAATGTGTTTTTTTATCTTTGGAAGAGTTGGGAGCGCCAATACATTTTCTATTGAGGTGTGAGAGAAGAAAAATAGTGGGAATGTGGTGCAAGGTACCCTATCATCAATGTACATTACTTTTTATTATATTACATGAGACACATTATTTGGTGAGCGTGACATGGTGAGGTTTGGAAGCATATTATGTCTATTTAGTTTATGTTTCATTTGATTCAATTCCAATAGGTTCATTAATATGTTTCATTCACATTTCCAATAGAGAACTTGGTTTTACTACTAAGTATACTAGTATACTAACCCTATGTATATACAACAATTTTCATGTTTCTATTAATATTTATTTGACTATTCCAGACCTTACTAGCTTGGTTACATGATAGTTGTTGGGTAACTACTTTTTCATTTGATTGGGTATTTATAATGGATACTTTTAACTATGACAGTTCAATTTATACATGCATGTGGAATGGTATGGGTTTCAATTTTTATTTTTTCGTGGAGTTAGTGAATTATTCATTCTATCTCCCAATAATGTTTTTATATAAAGGGTAATATCTACCATATTGTGAGGTTTTTGCACCATTGGTTATAATTTCCAACTCGTGGCTTACAGGATGCTAAAATTGGGATTATTTTATATCTCTCATAACGGTGGTCTCATCGGAGTGAGGGGATCATGAAATTGTGCCTTCCAAAAAACTCACATTTTTCTATTCTAGATTTCCTTAAAGAGAATCATGGATTCACATAATAATTCTCAAACTGTGAACCATTAAAATTCATCCAAATCCATCCAGATACTTCCCCGGACATATCACAACCATTCAATAACGTAAATTATAATACAATGTAGCTAATTTTTTTATACTAGGAGTATCATTTTTTACACACCATTTATATTTCCATACAAGGAATATTGAATATTGGAATTGTATTTAAATAGTTTCAACCATTTATCTTAGTTGAATTTCTCTCATTCCCATGTTTCATCATGAAGCCATCTATGCTTCCATAACACTTGTACAAAGAAAATTATTATCCCTCCCATGATATTTACCTTCCTATCTGGAATCTATAATGGTTCATTGATAAAAATTACATCAGGTTAAAAAGTCCCATGATCCAAGATAATCACTTGATAAGGTTATAGTTTTCACTATTTAGTTTCAAAGACATATAAAAAAATAAAGAAATCACTAATTCTTGGCTAATGAATCTAATTGATAAGAAACATTGCTAAAAAATGCAAAAATCTCACATGGTCCCACATATCGAGGAGGTAATATTCCTAATTTTCCCTTATGAAAATACACCAACCATTGTGAACACAAAGAAAAATCATGGTCACCTATATCAAATGATATTGGATGACGATGAAGATCTGTATAATATTTCTATGTTCTCTATGAAATATCCATCCACTTCCAAATTATATGAATTTTTTATATGCTACCCTCGACAATACTATGTCTAATTAATAATGGATTACAATTTATACGCAATAAAGTATAGAGAGAAAATAAAAACCGTAAAATTCATAAAAAAAAGTCATATCTACCACATCTTAAAAATAGTTATTATATGTGATCATAATTAATGGAATATAATCATCCCATGAGCCAAAAAATTTCTAAAATAAGCTCTATTTATAGATATAAATGATTGAATTGTATGTTTAGAATTATCGTCCATCTAATGATGATATTCCATTCTCATGGTAAACTATTATCCATGATCCCATTATAATGATCTCTAAAACCATGAAATTAAATGAGGAACTCTGTTAGAAAAATTAACTATTGGTACTCCAAACAACATCATAAATTCTAGAAAATAGAGCATTGTCAGATCCTTTATTGGGTTGGACTCTCAAATTTGTAAAAAAATGGTCGAAATTGTTTTTCTATAGAAAATTACCAAAATATAATATTTTTTAAATATTCCATGGTATACATATATCACCGTGGTATTTTATAATACATATCCCCTAAAATAAAATATCCTCAATAAATTTTGATATATGCAACCCCTAGTATAAATAAATCTTAATATATTATACCATTATAACCTATATATAAAGATAATGGGTATGAATTGGAATACCTAAATTATGAAAAAATAAAAGTTTCACAATAAATTCATTATTTATCAATTAATTTGAAATAAAAAATACATTTGAAAGGAAAATATATTTTTTCCCAAAAAATATACATAATGTGTTTTTATATTAATAAAATAAATTAATTACAATTTGTGAATGATTTTAATTAACTATATAAATTATATTTTCAATAAAATGACTTAACATTCGTATAATGTTTTTATATGGAAAAAATAGGAATATATATCCCATTTTATGATTAAAATATTTTTTCTAAAAATAGTCATCATCTCATTTAGTGAACATATTTTAAAAGTATTTTCATCAGATTATTGAAATTTGTTAAATATTCCCCTTTTATTTTTGGACTATATTAATAGTAAACATAGTAAATTTTTGTGACATCGGTAAGGTTAAAATGGGTAAGATATGGTTAAAACAATAAGACAATGCTTTAAAATATCTCTAATGCATGAAAAAATGTTATTTGATAAGTGTATATCATAAAGTTTCATTCATTTATCAAATATTTTGTTATTTAGTTTCATATTTATCTAACTCTCATATTTATGTTAGTTTTAGAAAATAATAAATAGAAAATGTCACTCTCATGAATTTAATATCTCTAATAATTTTACATAAGTATATACAGAGTATAAGTTATTTTTTATTTTTTTATATAGAATATAAATTAATATTTTTATAATTTTATTTTAATAATAATTTTTTAATTGACTAATAATCATAAGTACTTATGCAACATTTCCATAGTATTTATTCAACTAATTAAAAATTAAAATAAATAATGTTAAATTTTTTAAATTTAATAAACATTTGGTGAATTATTATGTTATATTAATTTGATATATTAATATAGTATATTACTATTTTTTGAATAATATATATTCTAATTACACTGTTTTATTGTTATTTTTTAATTAATATTAAATAAATAGTGTAAAAATGAAATTAAAGTTGTTAGAAATTAAATTTTTTATTAAATTTTTTAAAAATAATAAAACTATTTAAAGAGTAAAATGAGTATAATGGTCAGAAATGACATACCAAGGTTATTTATGATCCAATTTTTAATATATAGGTAAAATTATAACCCTATAATATTCAAAAACATACCTCAATTAGGGTTAAAATTTGTTAACCAAGAGTTTAATCTATGTGAAAAGGATTGAAATCACACAAAAACGAATATAAATTTAATTTAATGATGATATCTAAAAATTAGAATCTTTTTATTCAAATCTATTTCTATTTTGAATTGTTTGGTATAAATAATGTCTTTATTATATTTTAATCTTTTATGAAATTTGAAGAGTTATCATCCCATTGCATATACAAGGTAACTCCCTATATTCTCTCATTTTCAACACTATTAGTTATATAGTTAAACCAAACCTAAAAAAAATATCATCCAAACATCCCTATTTTTCAATTATAGGTGCTGATGTTTTTAACAGATCATTACATGGGTCCCTAAGAAGGGATCTAAAGTAGACTTACAGAGGAAGAGGTAACCATGTAACCTATCCTCTTTAAATTAGTTTCCTCTTATACATCCTATAAATATTTTGTATTATTAATAAAATAATAAAATTAGTATCAAAAATTTTTGAAATGATAAATAGATTATTAATAAACCATTATTCACCTCTTATTTTATCATATATGAAGTGAAAGTATAACTTAGGTGTATGTATGGCTTACAGTCTCCATGTAGTGGTACCACTAAATTTTCACTCCCATTTTCCATAGATAATTAAAATGATGGATTTAATATTTATTTATTAAATTAACATAATTATTTTGATTTTTATGTTATAATATATTATCTACGTTCCTTTTATTCCATATAGTGAAAAATGATAATGATGCTTGTACGTTCATGTGGACTATGTCCTCTATGAAGCAATGTGATTAGTTTTTAATTTTATTTTGACATGGATGGTAATAAAAAATATTTAATGAATATATATGATTCTAAGTTATAATAATTATTCTATAAAAGAAAATTATTAGTTATCATTTGTCTATTTTAACTGTTAAAACATAGAAATAATGTTCTTGAGTATTTATTGCATACCGTCACAATAATAGTGTAATTATTTTATGTATCTAAAGATTTAATCGATTAATATATATATATATATATATAATGAATAAATATGATATTTATATCCTTCCTAACATTGTATAGATGATGTAACCATGATAAATGTACACAGATCAGGACTGTTGAATGGAAACATACATAATAAATGAAGCAATTATCACCTATAAAATTATTTTTAATAACATATAGTCATTAAGTGGGTGATAAGATGTTATAAGTAAATCATTGTGACATCCTGGTCCAATCTCAACACATTAGTTCCCTGAATAATTCAATCACATCACCTCATGTACACCTCCCCATATGCCAGAGGATGTCAGCTAGTAGTGATGGTCTAATTTGCATATTGGGGAGAATAGGACCAGTTTTATAAGAGTAAAACACCATTGGAAAATAAGATAAAAAATAACCAAATATATAATAATTATATGATAGATGAAAATATCATTTGATGACCAAAGTGGGAATATAATTTCCAAAATAAATACTTTATATTTCAGGGTAATGTACGTGAAATGATTCCAAATGTAAATTCTAATGTAAAGACATTAATATCTCCCATGTGGGTCATTAACCACGTCTGGTTCCCACATCCATGATCGATCTCTTATCATCCATCTATCACATGGAATTTTCCCTAGTTATATCCCATCACCAAGAAATCTATTTGGGTAACAATCATACAGACCGAGAAGGGAGTTAGTACAAGTTAGTAGGCCACCATCAATGGCGTCTAAATCAATTGTAGTCAAATAATAGTGTGTGAAGTTTTATAAAGAATAAAACATAGAGCATAAATATGTAGCTGTCTAATTATGGATTATTTATTACATAACCACAAAACCCTTGGGTTCCTAGGTGCAACATTTTCTCAATACCAACTTTAGCTCATGATGGATTCCAACCCATCACCATGAAACATCATATATCATAATTAATTTCATGGCATACATTAATTCATATTTTAATTCATATGATACCATTCAATCTTTATATAATATAATGTCCTTGTTACAATTATTAACAAAAAAATTGAATTACAATTTTTCCATTGATATCACACAATTTAATAACCATGTTACCATTAATAACACATACATTAATGAAAATGTAACCATTCATAAACACATTACAAACTATTACAGTTAATTATCTACATAAATTCCCCAACTAATCCAACAATTTGTTAAACATAAAAATTCAATTACATAAATAAATAATTAACTAATAACATTACAATCATTATTAATTAAAAAATAATATTATCCAATAAATTCCAATAATTAAATCACCAATTAATTAATAACTCCAGTCCCATTAATCAATTCATTAATAAATTAATCAATATCCATAACTCAAAATACCATAATAAATTCAATGATTAATTATTTCATTCACAAACATAGTACATAATCATTAATTACCCCAATACATTATCTCAATTCTCAACACACAATATCTCATAATTAATTCATCAATTAAATATATAAAATAAAAAAAACCAGTATATCTCAACCAGTTCATCAATTTATTTTCACTATCTATAAACTCAAAATCCCCTAATAAATTCATCAATTAATTATCTCAATCAACAAACCAAATATGTCATAATTATTTCATCAATTATTTATCTCAATCAAAATTTTCAATATCACATAATTAATTCAACAATTAACTACATAAATAAAAGTATTATATATCTCTAAATTAATTCACCAATAAATTATGTTAGTATATAAGCCTAAATCCCTCATTTCACATCTCTTTAATTAATTAATTCACTAAATTAATTAATTCTATCATGAAAAAAATTTCTATTCACCTATTTGAAATTTCAAAATTACATAAATTTATTTTATATAAATATAATAGTATTTTAATTATAGTCTTCCAACCTTGAATCATTTATGAAAGATCTCCCATAAAAAATCTACAAAATTTGAACAGCATAACAACAAAGATCAAGATCTGAATCTATAACCTTAAATCATGATAAAACAAACATATATCCTTCAAATATTGATCAATATCCATAGTATTATATGTTTACATAGTCAAAATTTGGAGAATATCCCCTTTATTCCACTGGTGAAGAATTGAAATGTAATCAGAACCCAATTGGGATATGATCCACCTACCATGAGAGGTGCAGATCATCAATTCAGAGTTTGAAATGTTTTTAAGATTTGATGATAGGGCTTGGAATATTTATAGAGGATTCCAAAATTTTAAAAATGTTCCTAGGGTCATATGGTGATAATTTGTTTTCAATCAGTGTGTTCGAGTTATTAAAAATCATATATTCAGGTGACATAAATTCTCACACACTCTTTGCAAGGCAAGGCCACACAGTTTTCTCTAATTGTGTGCCAAACCATGAAACTTTATTGTAGGGGTCCACAATTTCCCCAATAAGGGTGAAGTGTTATAAAATTTTTGAACCATTAATGTAAACCACCTATTTCCAATGTTTGATAGTTTGCTGTGCTAGGGTCACAGTTAGGGAAAACAATGTGCCACATGTGCAATACCCCCATTATCTCAATTTTTATATATTATCATCCAAATGAACACTAATTTTAATCCCTACCAAATTAAGCACAAACATTGAAAAAAATATATACCTAAAAACTAGTTGGTGTCATCTCTAGAAGACGTCATGATCTTATAAATTCACCACATTATAATAACAAATCCTAGTGCTGAAATCAAATGAATCTCTATGATTACATGTCAAACTTTTTGTCCATTGAACCCCCATATATGCATCCATTTCACATGTTTCCTTCACTACACAACAATTTTTCTTCAATATATGATCTATTATAATGTTCTTTCCCTGCAACACATTCTCATCGTGATGTAGTGAACATATCTGATTCTCCTCAAAGGATGAATCTATTTCAATCTCAACATAGTCCATAGCAATCCAATGAAAATGTTCAGATTTATACTACATATGTTCTAACACATTAAAAATGTAATTCATAACACTATATCTTTTTAGAAGGGCCAATAGATATTCTACTTGCACTATTTTCACCACAACCTCAAAACGTCCAACGAACTTGGTCAACAAAATACAGAGTCTTTGTATCCTATGGTGACCCAACTTATGTGTAACTTCCATGTTTCTGGTACTCCCCAAAGGGTCCCTGAGACCAGTTGGTCACATGACCTCAAGCACATTTACCCAAATGTTAGATGTTTCTTACTAGCATTGAGGGCCACAGTATGAAAATGGGGAAACAATGCCCTCAGTTGAAGATTATAAACAACACAAAGAAATAAATAAACAATAGTGAAATAAGTAATATAATACAAAAATAAGTAAATTGAGGAAGACTAATAATATTATAACCATTGGGAGCATTTAAAAATGCCTCATGTCACATGTGTCTAGAAAATTAGAAAAACATGTTATAATGCTAGAAATATGATACTGAAACCAATGTACTGGAAAATAGAAATCTCCCACAGCATCGCAAGCCACAATATTGTCCCCTGCTTTCCAGTGCCAACAACAATCAATTACGCAATGAAGATGAGTGCATTACCATTTCTATACCTGTAATCATATAACTATTTTGGGTCCAAAATAATGACCCAAACAAGGTGTGAGGGGAATCCCAGTTGGAAACAACCAAATTATAGGTTCCTAACAATCAGTCAATATATATATATATAACTCGTAATAAAGAGAAATGAATCAATAAACTTGGAAGTACCCTAAATTAAACAATCCTACAATTTTCAAATATATTCATTTAGTTTTATTATTTATTCTGATGAATCATGTAAACCTTGGGATATTTCCAAATCTATGTATCCCATGTGTAATAGTAACAATAGACATCCCAAAATACCATCCAAACAAATAATTTAGACCTATTTAAATCTTGTTATTTGGCTTGGAAGAATCACCCAAATCATTCAAACATTAAATAATGACCCATTGATAATTTTATCATAGTCTAATCTCCTTAGTCGTACATAAAAAATATTCATTTAATAATTCCCTTCTGGGTATCTCTCATGGTCCAACCCCTTTGGTCAGCATTAGAACTAAAAATTTACAAATGACAAACTGGGAAGCTCACACGGTGAATACCCCTTGGTCTATATAGAGTCAATTAATTTAATAACAACCATCTAGGTATCCTTCGTTGTCTAACCCTTCGGGTTTATGACCACCTTCCATCTCTGACAATCCAAACATCTAGGACAATATCACAACAATTCAAACATAAATGATCCTAACGTGGGAAGGACTCACTGTCAAATTACTCGAGGTCACATATTCACAATGTGTATCACATGGATCTCAAATAATTAGTAACTCCATCCTAACAACATGTGGCATGGATGAAAAGTCCAACCTAATAGTCATTCAAGACCAAACTATGATAATTAATCATAAAAGTGAAACACAACCATAATCTTTGTATAAAACCTTATGCATAAGCAATATCCATTTTTTAAATCAATCAAAACATGTAATGTAATAACCAAAGCCTAATTCCAAACATGCCAATCCCAAACATGGGTATATGACACTATTATAATATTTAATCCAAATACAATAAAATAATGCCACAGACCACCTACCTTGATGTCGTATGATCATCACTCTTAAACACTGTCCATTATTCATTATAAACAGCATAGATCTACAAAAAGGGTAAATACAAAAAAATGTGAATAACTCACAAGATTGGAGGAATGGGATTAAAGGATCCAGATAAAATGGGAAATCATTAGTGGGAAACCAACATTACTAAGAATGTCTCAATCGGTGCACAAATGGAGAAACATGAAGAGATTGATGTTTTCAGTCATTCTGTCGCTCTCCTATATGATCCAAGTGAATTAGAAAAGGTTTACATGGATGAGATGAGACCCTACACTGATTATTCAAATAAAAAATAAAAATATCGGGAATGTTCATTTAATGTACAATCTATGTATTAACCTCATTTGGTCCTCACATTTAGTGGTCTTTGTAACACTCCAAAATTTCATAGTGTGTTATTTCTTCAAAATAATTCAATAACTTGCACTACAAGCAACACCGAGTTCAAGCGTACCATGACTTACTAAAAAAGCCGTTCAAAAGAGGTTATGAGTAGTATTAACTAAATTTTAAACTTTATATAATCCATATAATTTTAGAATCCATATTACGAGTTTCTTAGACATAATGTTAGAATAAATACATTTTCAGTATTGCACTTTTACAAACTTTTAAAAGTGAACCCTTTTTAAATCCAATATTTTTAACTTTTATATATTCAATTTGACTAAATAAATTTACTTTTTAGAATGGGGACATCAAAATTATACAATGAAACATCCCAAGCTTCCACGGTACGTTTCCCTCTTAATAATGCAATGGCGTGCATTGTACGCAACTTCGAGATTCTAACACACCACAACCAATCAAACATGCCGTTATGAATAGTAATACCTACTTTTTGAAATTTTATAAATTTTATCTTTTGAAATGGACTTAATTTTTGGATTCATGATATCGAAATTAGCTTAGGGTGAAATTTTGGTACTTTTCGGATAACTTTCATATTTTGATGAATAGTGAAAATTACTAAATTTTAATTAAAAACAACTTTTTTAATCGAAATAACTAATAGTGATAAATTATTAATTTTAGTGGGTTTAAGGTATATTTAGAATATATTTTTACCATTTAATACAATGTTGGTCATTGGATGTAATTTCACATTTAAACCAGACATAAACAAGTGTCAATCTTTTGATATTTATTATCTCTTAAAAACACGCTATTTGTTTTGACGACGAGAATTAATTTTTAAATTAATTAATGCAAATGATATGTTATGAATTTGGTAAAATATATATCATTTTTGAATTCATAATATCAAATATATCTTAGGCATAATATTTGGTGTTTTCCTGGAAACTTTCATTTTTTGATGAATAGTGAACCACTAAGTGGTGGTTAAAAAAACTGAATTTTTCAAAAAAAATAATTTTACCACTTCTGTGACTGGTATTTCGAAAATCTGAGAGACACAGTTAATATCAAGTAGTAAAATGTGGTTTAATGAGATGAAAATAATTTTTGGTGAATAATGACTTTTTACTTTTATTTACCACGGTTAAAAGAAAATAGGATATTTATGGGTAAAAATGATATTAATATTACCCTAACACATGTCCTAATTCTATTGGACAAGTGTATCTCGACCAAAAACAACCTTAGGAATAAAATATTATCATTTAGGACCACTTAGATTAGATTAGGACATTTATTATTATTAATTCAAAGAAGAGTTGGAAGAGTTAAAATCAAAGTTTATTTACTAAAACATTTTTAATATAGGGTTATACATAAGATAAATTCGATTTTAAATATTCATTAGAAAGATAAAATGAGTTCCCACATAATTATATTTTATTTATAATTTTTAGACATTTAATAACTTAATTTATTTATGATAAAATGATGATGCAGTAATTACCATATTTGTGAAAAAATTAAAATAATTGATAAAATAAATACCCAAATAAATATAATTTGAGACCTTTTATGAATTACAATAATTTTATAGGTTAATATGACATGTTAGGAATGACTTAATTAACGTTTTTTGAAGTAATAATTCTGTTATGATTTTTACAGAAATCAATTATTGAATAGTGTCAAAATTGACAAAAAAGAGCTTTTAAAACAAATATTATATTATTAATTGATATTAAATTCCTAAAAATATAAGGTTCGGCCAAGAGACTTATATAGTAATAGGTGTATCATTAATGGACAACTTGGGGGTCTCTTGGATGTATATAGTATGTTTATTGACCATATAATATAAAAAATACAAAGAGACATTGTAAAAGTGAAACACATTAACTTAGAGATAATACTTAAAGATAAGGTTAATATAGTAACCCAAACCTGTCTAAATTCTATTGGTAGAGTGGTTTTCGACCCATCCCCACCTTAAACATTAAATAATCTACTTTTGATCCATTAGAAACCGAATATGAATTTATTATATAATTGTATTTTTAGCTTTTCCAAAGGTGCCCCTCACCCCTCTTATAAAAGGGCACTCTCCCTTCTCATTAACTCACACCTTCAAAGCCTTTTGGTTCGGCCAACCTCTGCCCAAATACTCTCTGAAATTCCCTGACTTAATCCTAGAGGCCTTCATTTTTTCAGAAATCCAATTTAAGGAGCCCTTTTGATCAATTCAAAAGGTAGAACCCAAAGAAGAGGTAATGATTTCATCACCTTTTTTCAAGTTCCTTTCTTCTTCCACTTCTTCATTATTTGTTATTACCATTCTAAAATAATAACTCCAGTATGTTATATATACTGTGATGTTATTATAAATATGGTACAATCATATTCAGTATTCTATCCATCCTTTGAATAACATGTCACCATATGTGCGTACGTACGACTTACCGTCTCCACGTCATGGTGTAATTGTTATTCAACAAATTATTATTTTGATGGGTATAATAATGATGTTTAATTCATGTAAATAATAAATGTAACATGATAATTATTCTGTATATATTATATACTATCCAATTATTTATTATTTTAACATCAAAAGAATGATATTGTCACTCGTGCGTACGTACGGACTACCGTCTCTACGAACACGATGAGATTCATTCTCCATCGTATACATTCATGTCTAATTCTCATTTGATGATTAATAATAGTATCTATGGACTTGATATAATTCTGGATATTATTAAGATACAACCTATTCATGACAAACACATCTTACGTAACAAAACATATAAAAGAAAATGAGTAAGTTGACACCCAAAACAACAATAATACTAAGATATTATTAACAAATCAATGTTAAAAGATCATATATGAAATCATATTAATGTATATGATTCTTGTATAATATAATAAAAATTATTTCACCATTATAGAGGAGGTTAACCTACCCCCATCCAAGGAAAAGTACAAGGTAAGGGTTTATTTCACAATCTCTTCATTATCTGAGGTTGTCTATACGTAATAATCTACTAGGACTTCTTTATCATCCACATCCATGTTTCTTAAAAAAAATTTTCAAAACATTTTTACTATTTACTAGAATATGGGTTAAAGTCATTTATACCCTTGTTTGACTTTTTTTAAGAGGTTTATAAAGGAATATTTCCGTCGTTTTCCAAACAAGGGTCTTTTTAACCTTTTCGACAAAATTAAGGTAAGAATGATTTTTTAACTTATACGGCGGGTGTGGCTATTTTCTGTCAAAGATTCCCTTATATGCTTATAATAATATTTTCAAATAAAACGTTTTATTTTATAAATATATTACTCTTAAATGATTTCAAAATAGAAAGGGATATTTCTCTAAAAATAGTTTTGATTTCATCTATGTCAACATCCTTTGATGGAATTTACACTTATTTGAAGTTGATTTATTATGATACAAAACATCCATATTGTATTGAAGGTTTTGTGACATGTTTGACTGTGGATGTGTTATTTTTATACCATTCATGGTTTATGGATGAAGTATTTACATTTTGTAGGCTAGTTTTAATACGAATGTTTATGTTATTTTTAATCCTTTTCATATGGGAATGCATTGGACTTAATATGTGACCGGTGGAGCCCGCTATAGCTCCTCGATGCATCGGTAGGTCTCATGAGACAAACAAGTGTCTTGGCACAAGGCCTTGGAAAAAAATTAATTTTAGTCTTGGCACGAGGCCTTAGTTATGTGGTTATGATAGTCTGGCAATATGCATTCCATCGTTATGAAAGTGGTTATTGATATTTCATGTGATTATTAGATTAGTAGAATATCCATGTGAATAAGTAAATGGAATTATTTCATTTTATTTTTTCCATACTATGTTGAAGTTCATGTTTAAAAGGATTTTGTTCTAGTTATACACTGCCTTAAATGTTTATTCTTATTTATGAAAGTTTCTTCTATATTGTTATCCTTACTGGGCATTTGAGCTCTCCCCTTTTCTATGTTTCATTTTTCATAGGATGTGAAGAAGTAAATTATGAATGACCTGCAAGGATATTATGAGGGGATAATAGTGTGGACTATGGAGACAATTTGTTGTTGTAGTAGTTTTTCACTTTATGATGTAATGTAAAACTTTATTAATATATCTAGTTTTTCGAAGTCTACTAAACCAATCGGTCCTTCGAGATTTGATATTTCTTGTGATCATGACAATGTTATGTAACAATGAACCGACTCTAGGTAACTGGGGTCAGGGCATCACAGTTGGTATCAGAGGAACTTTAGTACAAACCTTGGAAGCTAGATTTAGATAAACTCTGACTAGAGAACATAGACCTATGATGGAATTTGAGGATTATTATAGAAGAAATTCTAAGAATTTTGGTATTGTAGAGATTTTTTGAGTATTTCAAGCAATACATCTCTGTCTGGATACGAGCAGGTAGAGGCGGCTCTGGCACAGATGTACCTAGGGGTAAAACCTGAAAACACCGTTTTGAGCTAGACTCGAACGGGGACTGGTGCACGATAATGGGCCTCGCTGCACTCTTGGTTACGACACTCCCAGGGGATATGCTTAGGATAATTCTCATTTTCTTTACAAATCATTATGAAGGGTTTAGGAGTATATACTTCTTAAAAAGAGACATTTTTATGATTATGGATTATATCCATAAACTATTTAATTTATGTTATGTGTTTTACAAGTTTGGGATTAGGTATTTTTATTCATAAACTAATCTTGTGTATGACATTGTTTAGAAATGGCACCCAGTAGAAGGAATGAGAACTCCAGCAATGCACATGATCCAAAGAGAATGAAGGATCATATCTTTCATGGTATTAAGCTAGAATTTATAAGAGAAATAGTCTCCAATGTATTATCATCATATAATGAAATAATATCATGTGTTGATAAGATAAGTAAAGAGTTTACTGAGACATATGGCTTTAAAGGGAAGCAAGAGAAGAAAAGGATGGAAGAGGGAAAGATGGATAAAGGGAAGAGGGAAAAGAAGAATTTTCCCATATGTGATAACTGTGGGAAGAAACACACTGGAACTTACCTGAAAGTAATGAGAGTTTGTTATATGTGTGGAGGAAAATGGAACAAAGTACGTGACTGAAAGGGTAAGAAAATGGTTTCAAATTTACTATGCATCATTTGCAAGGAGTTTGGACACTACGCGAACCTATGTCCCAGTCATCAGACTATGCCGCAAATGATGCTATTGGATAATAATCAAGTTATGATACTACCACAGATAAAGAGGAATGATTAGAGTTATTATGTTGATTATTTCATTTGAGTGTTGCATCAACAATATACTTGTTATAATAATTATGGAGTATATAAGGATTGTGCTGCAGTACTATTTCATTAAGGACTTGAGATTGTGTGGAATAAAGAAAAGTGACTCAATAACAGGTTAAATTTTTGGAAAATATATGGTTGAGCGAAAGATAAACCATAATATGGTTCTGATACCGAGGTAGTGATTTTATAATAATATATGATTGATTTGGATAAATTATATTGGATATTCTTGACTACCTTGAAACTGATTAATGATTTTTATATTCTATCATTGTTTGGGTTTACATCATTTTTGGATTGAAGGAGTATATCTATTATTCTGCAAGGAATAAGGGATCATGAATGTAATCAATAAGGATTTATGGTAATTCAAGATATTGCAATGTTTTAAAAGAATACATGATGAAGGTGTTCACATGTTATTACACGGAAAAAAGGATATTCATTGTGTATACCTTCCTTATAAATTTTGGACTGAAGTATTTTGGATAGTTCTAGTTTGGATTATTTTGGATTTCCATAAAAGGACTACCCGGAGGTCAGGCGGCAACCCGTCGCGTCCGACAAAGCCGCAAGACATGAACCCACAACCGAAGGGCAACAAGGGTGTATCACCTACCACTAACCCATATGATGTCCTGGATTGAATAATGTCATTTTTTAATGGTTCTTCTAGATGAATTATAAATTCATTTTTTAACCCTATACGAATATGATAAATAGAATATTATTATTAAGTTCTATTATCTTTTAGAGTGAAAGATGAGTTTGTGGTAGAACTTAGTTAAAAGATGAGACTCTACTTGTCAAGTATATATTTTTCTTCTTCTCTTATTCAATGAATAAATTAATTCTTATACTGTTGTGAAGGGATCTTAAAACAAAAAATGTGTTATCCTAATAGCATATGTTTGCTGAACCGATGGTATTTTAAATCATCATAGATTGATGAATTTAAGGCCCTCAATTTTACAGTTGTTTGTGATTGATGACCTCAATAACTACCTATAAATATTTACATTTTTCATCCAATTATATGTCTCTAATTTCCACCAATGTTCTTCGAATAGAGATCATAATATGGTGGTGACCCTTTCATTTCTCTTTTCCTATTATTAAGATTAAATTTCATTAACCCAATTTATGATGTGGGTTTTCCCACAAAAATATTTTATATATTCAACCTTTTATTTTCGAAGAACAATTCCAAATTGCGAGGACGCAATTTATTGAAGGAGGGGAGAATGTAACACCGCAAGATTTCATAGTGTGTTATTTCTTCAAAATAATTAAATAACTTGCACTACACGCAACAACGAGTTCAAGCGCACCATGACTTACTAAACAAGCCGTTCAAAAGAGGTTATGAATAGTATTAACTAAATTTTAAACTTTATATAATCCTTATAATTTTAGAATCCATATTATGAGTTTCTTAGACATAATGTAAGAACAAATTCATTTTCAGTATTTAACTTTTACAAACTTTTAATAGTGAACCCTTTTTAAAACCAATATTTTAAACTTTAATATATTCAATTTGACTAAATAAATCTACTTTTTAGAATGGGGACATGAAAAATTTACAATGAAACATCCCAAGCTTCCACGGTACATTTCCCTTTGAATAATTCAATGGCATGCATTGTACGCAACTTCGAGATTCTAACACACCACAACCAATCAAACTAGTCGTTATGAATAGTAATACCTACTTTTTGAAATTTTATAAATTTTATCTTTTGAAATGGACTTAATTTTTGGATTCATGATATCGTAATTAGCTTTGGGTGAAATTTTGGTACTTTTCGGATAACTTTCATATTTTGATGAATGGTGAAAATTACTAAATTTTAATTAAAAACAACTTTTATAATCGAAAAAATTAATAGTGATAATTTATTAATTTGAGTGGTTTTAAAGTACATATAGAATATATTTTTACCATTTAATACAATGTTGGTCATTGGATGTAATTTCAAATTTATACCAGACATAAACAAGTGTCAATCTTTTGATATTTATTATCTCTTAAAAACACGCTATTTGTTTTGACGACGGGAATTAATTTTTAAATTAATTAATGCAGCTGATATGTTCTGAATTTGGTAAAATAGGCATAATTTTTGAATTCATAATATCAAATATAGCTTAGGCCTAATATTTGGTGTTTTTCTGGAAACTTTCATTTTTTGATGAATAGTGAAACCACTAAGTGGAAGTAAAAAAACTGATTTTTTCATAAAACATAATTTTACCGCTTCTGCGAGTGGAATATGGAAAATTTGAGAGACACGGTTAATATCATGTAGTAAAATGTTTTTCAATGAGATTAAAATAATTTTTGGTGAACAGTAACTATTTACTTTTATTTACCACAGTTAAAAGAAAATAGGGTAATTAAGGGTAAAAATGATATTAATATTACCCTAACACATGTCTTAATTATATTGGACAATTGTATCTCGACCAAAAACAACCTTAGGAATAAAATATTATCATTTAGGTCCACTGGGATTAGATTAGGACATTTATTATTATAAATTCAAAGAAGAGTTAAAAGAGTTAAAATCAAAGTTTATCTACTAAAACATTTTTAATATAGGGTTATACATAATATAAATTTGATTGTAAATATTAATTAGAAAGAAAAAATTATTTCATACATAATGATATTTTATTTATAATTTTTAGACATTAAAAAATTTAATTTATTTGTGACACAATGATGATGCAGTAATTACCATAATAGTGAAAAAATTAAAATAATTGATATTATAAATACACAAATAAATATAATTTGAGACTTCATATGAATTAAACTAATTTTATAAGTTAATATTACATGTTATTATTGTCTTAATTAACTTTTTTTAAGTAATCATTCTGTTATAATTTTTACAAAAATCAGTTATTGAATACTGTCAAAATTGACATAAAAGAGTTATAAAAAAATATATTATATTATTAATTGATATTAAATTCCTAAAAATCTACTGTTCGGTCAAGATACTTATATAATGGTAGGAGTTTCATTAATGGACCACTTGGGGGTCTCTTGGATGTATATAGTATGTTTATTAACCATATAATATAAAAATACAAAGAGACATTGTAAAATTGAAACTAATTAACATAGAGTTAATACTTAAAGATAAGGTTAATATAGTAACCCAAACCTGTCTAAATTATATTGGTTGAGTGATTTTAGACCCATCCCCAGCTTAAAATTTAAATAATCCACTTTGGAGCCATTATAAACCTAATATGAATTTATTATAAAATAATATTTCTAGATTTTCCAAAGGTGCCCCTCACCCCTATTATAAAAGGGCACTCTCCCTTCTCATTAACTCACACCTTCAAAGACTTTTGGTTCGTCTATCCTCTGAATAAATACTCTCTAAAATTCCCTAACTTCATCCTAGAGGCCTTCCTTTAGTCATAAATCCAACTTAAGGATCCCTTTTGATCAAATCAAATGGAAGAACCCAAGGAAGAGGTAATGATATCACCACCCTTTTTCATGTTCCTTTCTTCTTCCACATTTTCTTTATTTGTTATTACCATTCTAAAATAATAACTCTAGTATCTTATATATACTGTGATGTTATTATAAATCGGGTACAATCATATTCATTATTCTATACTGCCTTTGAATAACATGTCACCATACCTGCATACGTACGACTTACCGTCTCCACGTCGTGGTGTAATTGTTATTCAATAAATTATTATTTGGATGGGTATAATAATGATGTTTAATTTATGTAAATAATAAATGTAACATGATAATGATTCTATATATATGATATACCATCCAATTATATATTATTTTAAAATCAAAAGAATGATATTGTCGCTCGTGCGTTCGTACGGACTACCGTCTTCACGAACGCGATGAGATTCATTCTCCATCGTATCCATTCAAGTCTAATTCTAATTTAATGATTAATAATAGTATATAAGGACTTGATATCATTCTATATATGATTAAGATACAACCTATCCATGACAAACACGGCTTACGTAACAAAACATATAAAATAAAATGAGTAAGTTAACACCCAAAACAACGATAATACTAAGATATTATTAACAAATAAATGTTAAAAGATCATATATGATATCATATTAATGTATATGATTCTTGTATAATTTAATAAAAATTACTTCACCATTATACAGGAGGTTAACCTACCCCCAACCAAGGAAAAGTACAAGGTAAGGGTTTATTTCGCAATCTCTTCATTATCCGAGGTTGTATATACGTAATAATCTATCGGGACTTCTTTATCATCCACATCCATGTTTCTTAAAAATGTATTTCAAAACATTTTTACTATTTACTAGAATATGGGTTAAAGTCAATTATACCCTTGTTTAATTTTTTATAAGAGGTTTATAAAGGAATCTTTCCGTCGTTTTCCAAACAAGGGTCTTTTTAACCTTTTCGACAAAATTAAGGTAATATTTTTTTTAACTTATACGGCGGGTGTGGCTATTTTCCGTCAATGCTTCCCTTACAAGATTATAATAATATTTTCAAAGAAAATGTTTTATTTTATAAATATATGACTCTTAAATGATTTCAAAATAGAAAGAGATATTTCTCTAAAAAGAGTTTTGATTTCATCTATGTCAACATCGTTTGATAGAATTTACACTTATTTGAAGTTGATTTTTTATGATACAAAACTTATATATTTAATTGAAGGTTTTGTGATATGTTTGACTGTGGATGTGTTATTTTTATACCATTCATCATTTATGGATGAAGTATTTACATTTCGTATGCTAGTTTTAATACGAATGTTTATGTTATGTTGAAACCTTTTCATTTGGGAATGCATTGGACATAATATGTGACGGGTGGAGCCCGCTATGGCTCCTCGATGCATCAGTAGGTCTAATGAGACAAACTAGTGTCTTGACACAATTCCTTGGCAAAAACATATTTGTAGTCCTGGAACGAGGCCTTTGCTATGTGCTTATGATAGTCTGGAATTATGCATTCCATCGTTATGAAAGTGGTTATTGATATTGCATGTGATTATTCGATTAGTAGAATATCCATGTGAATAAATAAATGGAATTATTTTAATTTTATTTTTTCCATAAAATGTTGAAGTTCAAGTTTAAAAGGATTTTATTTTAGTTATACACTGCCTTAAATGTTTATTCTTATTTATGAAAGCTTCCTCTATATTGTTATCCTTACTAGGAATTTGAGCAGACCCCTTTTCTATGATTTATTTTTCCCAGGATGTGAAGAAGTAAATTATGAATGACCTACAGAGATAGTATGAGGGGATAATAGTGTGGTCTTTGGAGACAATATGTTGTTGTAGTAGTTTTTCACATTATGATATAATGTAAAACTTTATGAATATATCTAGTGTTTCCAAGGCCACTAAACCAATCGGTCTTTCGAGATTTGATCTTTCTTGTGATCATGACAATATTATGTAATAATGCACCAACTCTAGGTAACTAGGGCCGGGGCGTTACAATCTTCCTAGTCACCTTCACGGCCATGTACTCGGCAGTTACATGGATAGTACTCAGCTATACATGGTACCCACATACACAACATGTACCCAAAAGTACATGGCGTGTACATAGAAATATTCCAATTACTTCTCTTTTCCTCCAAACTACCAAAAATCTAGATTTGTACCTAAAATTAGGATCTGGGTCCTTACAAACATTCCACCATTAGGAATTTCATCCCTAAATTTCCCTTATAATGGTTGTGTAGAAGAAGCATTAGAAAACTCTTGCCACTTTGATTGTACATCGGCCTCCCACTACATTGTATCAACCTTTACATTCCCATACATTCATACAACTCATACCAGAAGAACATATCGGCCATAGAGAACCTTTGTGTTGCAATCCACAATCAGAATAGGGTGCATCTCAAAGGATGCATGCACCACCAACTCAACCTCCTCATGTTGGAAAACATGATATGAGTCTGAAAAGTAATGTCGTAGTTGAGAAACATGAAATTTGTCATGCTTATCCAGATACATCTAATGAATCTAGAACTAATAGGCATTCAGCCTAACTCTCTCCACGACCTCAGATAGCCTGACATTTCTAGGTGAATTCTTACACTATATCCAAATTCTCAGGTGTCCAACCCTTCGGTGTGACACGTATGAAAAACTAATATCTGACCAAGATCTCTAGAGGTTATCTTCATCAATCAGCATTAGATTTCTAGCAAGATTCAGAAATTATCATCCTCTTCTAAATCAACTCCACCTGCTCAGTTGTCTCCTGGACAAGATGAGGTCCCTTAATATCTACCTCTCCAACCTACAACCAATATAGGAGTTATATGCCTGGAATACCGTAGAATGCCTCATAAGGTTCCATCTGAATCATTGACAGAAAACAGTCATTATAAGAAAACTCCACTAGGTGTATGGGTCCCTCCCATGATCCCCCACAATCAAAGATGCATGCTCAATGAATATCCTCCAAAACATGAATCATGTGCTCAGTCTAGCCATCTGTCTTGGGATGGTACCCAAATCCCATTGAAGTCCCTAAAAGACACGAGATGTAAACTAGACATCCATGTGAAAAAAGATAGATTGTTGACTCCCCATAAAAATGTACAATATGTCAAATGTACCACAATCATATATCATCAACAATGAAGTTTTCATGGATCGAAAAGAAATGTTCAACCTTATTGTGGTTTTCAACAACAACCTAAATTGAATCAATCCCACGATGTGACCTCAGTAAAATAGTAAGGAATTCCAATGCGACAACATTCCACATCCACTTGGGAATGGATAAATGCTATAAAATCCATATTTGTCTCTGATACTCCACTTTTACCTATTAATAGGTCAAAGAATACATGAAAAAATTCAGTTGCATACCCCTTCATACCTGGCCACCAATTCTGACGGTGTAGATCTCAACAGATCTGGGTGACCCCAGGATGAACTTCCAAATTGAGGAATGAAAATCTAACATCAAAACCTCACTTAGGTATGATAAAAACAATATGTCTCAATGGAAACTCAAGACCCCATTATCACCATTGGTCCACCCTGGAGTAGGGTCCTCACTTGACACACTCTCACTTAGCACTAGGCCTTCAGAATATGATATCTTTATCATTATCACTCGATCCTATAGAGTATATTTAACATCTATATGTGAAAGAAATGTCTGGCCCAGTCTGTTGTGCACATCTAAATGAATCTTAAAGAACAGAGCTATAATCTTCCACTCAGTATTGACTTCATGAAGTGCATGTATCCATGTCCTCTTACTCAACACATTAATCATTGAATTTCTTTTCCCATGTGTGTAGGCATGCTCAAATGCCATAGATAGAAGGTACTCAACCCAACATCTTTGTCTCAATTTCAAATCATTCTAAGTAAAGATATACATTATAATTTTGTGTTCAATATATACCACAAATTTATCTCCAAAAAAATAATGTCTCTAGTATAGTAATGCAAGCATAAATGAAACTAACATGATATCATGTGTCAGTTAATTCCTCTCATGTTTCCTCAACTATAGATACTCATACATAATGGCACCTTACCCCTGCAAAGTACAACCCCCAACCCATTACCTGATGTATAATAGAAAATAGTGTTACACTTTCCTGCTTTAATAAAAATCAGTATTGGGGTAGATTTCAATCTATCATTGAGCTCCTGAAATACTAAACCACATGAATTTGTCCACATGTACATTTCACCCATATTTGTCGAGACCTTTAGGGGAACTTCTATGTCTGAAAAGTATTGAATAATGTTCGCATTGTATCTAGCCAACCCCAGGAAACTCTTCACCTCAAAGAAGATCTTTGGATGCTCCTAGGAAACTACTTATCTCACATTTTCTATTTATAAAGATACTATTATCTTTGAGATAACATGAACCATGAAGTGAATCTGGTCCATCCAAAATTGGCACATTGATATCGTATCATATAACTGAAGCTCTCTCAGTGTACTCAATACTATATCATGATGGATGACATGGTCATATCGAGTGTGGGAGTGCACCAAGATATTTTCCATTAAGACTACCTCAAAATAATCCATGTAATGATGGAAAAATCGGTTCATCAGTGCCATGAAAAATTTCGGTGTGTTTGTGAGACCGAACGACATAACCAAATTGTCATATAGACACTATCTATTTCGAATGGTTTAAAGTGGTATATCTGATGGTCTAATGTGAAACTGATTATAACTAGATCCCAACTAAATCTTCAAGAATAATTTATCTCTTCATTTCTAATCATATAGATCATCAATACTCGGAAAAGGATATCAGTTCCAAACCATCAAATGGTTCAGTTTTCATTAATCCACAAAAATTTGGAGGATATCATCCACCTTCTTCAAAAAAGGATAGGAGAAAACCATGGAAAAGTATCAGGTCAGATGAAACCCATTTCCTTCAAATCCCCTAAAGGCCTCTTGAGCTCCTATAACTCAGGTGTAGTCATCCCATAAGGAGGAATGGATAATTTTTCTTCTCTTGGAATATGCTCAATAGAGAAATATACCCATTTCCTTAGAGGAGAACATAAATAGTCATATGGAAAAGCTTCTTTGAAATGATCTACCACTAGAGGAAAGTCCATATGGGAATTCACCTCATCATCAAGATATAAAATATAAATCTAGGCTATAATTCCTCCCAAACCAAGATGCTCGAGTGAATCTCTAATAACTTGGACATGCCATTCACCCTTGTGTATAAAAGGTGTTCCCTCCGGTGATGTGAAACTCACCATACGATGATAGCTATCAACAATGGATTTAATTGAGACCCACTAGTACATTACAAGAATGAAATCGAATCCTGTAATCTCTAAGACATAGTGGTCCCATAAGAAGTGACACATGCATCCTCAAAAGGTCACTACTTGCACTGACGTACACTATCCATCATAAGCCCCAAAAGAGTGTCTTGCATCATAACATCCTAAGAGGTAAAGATTCAAATCCAAAGGCTCTCCCCAATGGAAAACAACTTAATACTATGAGAATCCCAAATATCCAAAAGGTTAGATGCTTAATGTAAGAAAACTATAATTGTAACTCTATCCGTAGAGGGTCTGGGATGCTACTACAAGTTGGTCTGTTCCACTGCAAAATTCTAACATTGATCATGAACTTGTGACCCTACCTGATACCCTGATCTAAACTAACTAGTTGTTGCTAAAAACCAACTGTCTGGTTACCATAGCCTTGACCTCCTCCTTGGCCTGAATGGCCTAACAAACTGTAGTTCCCTAACTGATGAGAAACGGGTGGTCCTTATCCTAAACATGGAGTCATAAAAGAACCCTTATCACTTTCTTTTGGTGAGAATATATGGAAAGATATGTTGAATATTTTCCATCATTAATTAGATCGGCACTCGACTGGGTCCTTCAGGAAATGTGGTCTCTTATGCCCACTCTTCCTAAACTGGTATAAAACAACCTGGATACCGGAATTATCATTGCATGAAAGCTCCCTATAGTGCTTCTTGCTATCTATCGAAGAAGCACACGCCCTAGATTTTGATCCACCCGTGCTCACGACTCAAAACTCCTTCAAATTGAGCGTGGTAATTAGTGCTTGATTCCTTATAGAAGTCACTGAAGTCATCCTAAAAACATTCACCTGTGATCAGATGTCATATCTAAGACCTTCCTCATATAATTTACCCAATGATAACTTGTCAACTAACTTAATAGTTGAAAGGTATTGAAGATCTGGAAAATGAGATGGGAAATACATTAATGAATGATTTCCCTTCTCCAAATGCATAACCTCTAGGGCTCAATTGTCCCTCGACGTCTTAGGGTAATGTAGTCAAACAAGGTCCTCTAAAACTATTCCCAATCCACATCCCGATGATGTCCCACTAGTGGAATAACATCCCACCATGTCATGGCAGATTCATGAAGCATGTACATCACGATATTCACCCTCCTCCGTGGAGGCATGAGAAGATGCTAAATGATAGAAATCATGGCCTCTATCCATGAATATGTAGCTCATGGTCCTCAATCCCCTGATAATATGGGAGGTTTTTTACTATTGGAACACCCTCATAAACTCGTTCATTGTCAGGGTAATATGGGGTTCACCATTAAAAGACTGCAACATCCTTAAAAAATCCTTCACAGAACTATGAATTCGCAACTACGTCTTGTATAACAGCTGGTGCTAATACGAGCATGTTGGAAGGATCTATTTTTAGTCCCTTATCTTCCATTTCCGGTGTGTAATCATCACCCTATACATGGTGCACTACCAAAGGAATTATTGCTTGCATGACTCTTTATGGTCAAGCACACACCTTAGTTAAATATTATCTAGGAATCCAATTTAAAAGTTCATGAAAGGAAAAGTAGAAGAAGGAATTCATGTATTTCAAAATAGGGTTACATTGTATGTAGAACCACTATATAGAATGTTCCCTTATTCCTTAAAATTTTCATGTACCTATCCTATCCTAGTCATCTAACTCCCCATACACACAACATGTTTATCCTGAGACATGGCGTGTACTTTAATTTTCCTTCCTACCCAGGTTTTTTTATATATATAATACTACACAGTTCTCTCCTTGATAATACTACTCAGTGTGTTCAACCTAAATACGGTCGATACAACAGAAGTTCCATCCAACCATATCGTTAGTCACATAGAAAGATACATGGTAAATATCCACATAACATATATGATGTGTACCATCTAAATTTCATCCACCTTTGTCATTAATCACACATCAATAGACTGGGTCTCTAGAGCAACAAATGTACTTACATTAGAAGACCTATTTTACCAATAATTTAACAATCCCATGTCTCTGCTCACATAGTTTGTCACATTGTTAATGTCTACATGACATGTACATATGCTACACATCATGTACTAAATAAAATTTGTTTCTTCTAGAATATAAGAACACACGGTGTGTGTTTATAACAACAAGCATCATGGTGTCTGGGTTTCTAGACAGAAGGCCTCTGAAAAATATCTAAAACCATTAAAAACCTATAATTTTTTCCATGGAGTGACAAATTAAGACATGTGGGATAACATAATACCCATGAATCTATGTTTGGAATCCTTTTCACATCATTACATGAAAAAATTCATTTAAAGATCAAACATGATCCACCAAATTCCAATCAATGAGGGCCCATAACACCTCAGGGACAAAATTTTCACATCCATCCAAATGAAACATTACATATTCCAATACCGGATATAAATAATAGGTAATATATCATGACATATATCACAATAATATGCATATCTAGCACAACATCTATCACAAAAACATGTAATCAGTAATGAATCCTAAATGGCATGAAAAGAATGAAAGACATGTTATCTCCAACAAGTTTCTATATGATGTAAGAGGTGGAATACCCTCATCTCATCTAGTTGCAACAGAAATATAACCACAATGATATAAATCATAACAGAACCACGAAATTGAATCACCCAACGTTAAAATCAAATAAACTGTAGTAATTGAAAAAAATTGAAAAATTGAAATATTCGAGGTAAATTTGGATTTTCCCTATACACGGGATACCTAATCCTGAGCAGAACATATTACCAACTACATATTCCTTTTTATCCTAGACAATAGGCTCCAAATTATAAGAAATAGTAGACATAAATCTCTGATACAAAATTATAATGTCCCAATTCTATGTGTTTCCCAATGGTGCCCAGAACCCGGTGGGTCACATGACCTCAACTGCAATTCCAAAAATTCCCAAGGCATCTGACTAGAAATGGACACAATATGAAAATGGTGAAACAATTCCCTCATTTGAATAGTATACATTGTAGAAACCACATAGTAAACAATAGTGGCAGTAGTAATACCATTCTATAAAAGTAAATTATGGAAGACTGATAATAATATGACAATTGGAACATATAAAAATGATGCCTGTCACATGTGTCTATGAAAAAAAATCCAAACTAGTTACAATGATTGAAATACAATACTAAAACCAAAATATATAGAAATAATAAACCGCAACAGTATCACAAGCCTTAGATTGGTCTCATTCCCTGTATCTCCAATAGTAATAATGTACATGATGAAGAAGGGAAAATTCCCTTATCTATACATTCAATCTTATATTCTATTTTGGTCAAAAATCATGATTCAAACTGATTGGGAGAAAAATCCTAGTAGGAACCACCAAATCTACTATTCCTAACTATCAGTGAATATATATTTTATATTATATAAAATAATGATGCAATAAACTAGGATGTTCTCAAAAGTAAACAATCCTAATGTTTTCAATTACATTTTTTTAAATTTATTATTCAATCCATTGAATCATATAAACCTTGGAATCTAGCCCAATCATTGTATCCCCTGTGCAATAGTAACAACAGATGTCTCAAAAGACTATCTCAAAAATGAATATGACCAAGTCCAAGCTTATACTATGTCTTGGATGACTCACACCAATCATTCAACCATTCAATAACGACCCTATTGGAATGTTCTCATTGTCTAATCCCCCTAATCCAACATAAAAACGACATATTTAATAACAACCCGTCTGGGTAGCTCTCACGGTCCCATCCATTTGGTCTTCATTAGCACTAATGATTTCAAACGACCAAATGGGTAGCTAACATGGTCCATACCCATTGATCAACATAGAACAATTAATTTAAAAAATATCTTCTTTGTAGCTCTCATGGTCTAACCCCTCTGCTCTATACCCACCTAGAATATCTCAGAGTCAATACCTCTATATCAGCATAACGACACTTCATACATAAAAGACCCGGCCTCTAAAAGCTATCACAACAATATTCCCCATGGTAAAAGTATCACAATGTGTATCACATGCATATCATATAATCAATAACTCCATCCTAAGAATATGTGACTTTAAAAACAAGGAATGCCTAACAGATATTCTTGACCAAATGAACATAATCCTTAAATCATGGGAAACACACCTATAATCAAGGAGTAAAATTATTTTCATAAGAAATCACCCATTTATCAATCTACCAAACCATAATAGGTAAAAACATGGGCCAACTTCAAGGCTCGCTAAAATCCAAACCTGGTTATATGACAGTTTTAGCATATATATTCCAAAGAGAATCAACGAAAGGCACCAACGGCCTACCTTGATGTCATATGATAAACACCCTTGAATGTTTTCCCTTGAATAGTCCTAAAATGGCATAAATATAAAAAAGGGTAAAGAACCAAACCCTAAATAACTCACGAGAGTGGAGGGAATTGGAAGAAATGATCTAGAAGAAAGGATAACTCGCAGATGGGAATCCAATGCAACAAACTGTGTCTCAATATATTTCCTTGTTATATAAAAGGGTGGTTACACCTTTTATGGTTCCAAACATTTATTATATTAACATATGGTTCATGGATGATTTTTGATAATTTTTCACTGATATGATTCATGTTATTGAAATGATAATTCATTACACCATGACTCATGTTTAGGATGATTGACATATGTTTTATGAACTTTGTATGTTATGTTCATTAACTCTTACATTAATTCTTGTTTTATGATTTTATATGATCATAAATTGATATATCCCATGTTTACCCTTACAAGGAATTTTTGATCACCCATTCTTATGTTTCCTTTAAACTTATTGTGAATAAATTTTCATACTAGTCATTTCTATGAAGATTACCATATTGGAAGATAATTATTGGATATATAGAATATCATTTATGAAATATGAATATATTGTATCTAGCCTACAATGAAACTAAACCATTATCTTCATTGGACGAGTATCTGTGAAATGTATTGAATATTAACTTATATAGATATAATATTTATATATGAAAATTATATATTTCTATAGTTGGTATCAATTGAATGGTTTAGTCAATATTTCGATATTTTGATGAGAAAAATTTAGTGAAACACTTAAGTAAATGCATATGTATAGGAAAACATCTTAATGTTTCATTATTATCCATGGATAACCTTCGTTGATACTAAGGTGCAATAGACTGAGAAGATGGTTTTAGGATTTAGACATCTTATGAATGATCTTTCAAGATAATATAATATCCCATGATGATTATAATATTATTTTTATTAAACATTTATTTATGGTTTTAGTTGTAGACTATAACTAAAATACATCATGAAAATAATGAATAATATTGATAATACAATAATTTTCCTCACGATAAACCAAATACTACAGGATCTATAATGAATAATCTTGTTTTATTCTAATGAAAATTTCCTAGTCCATGATTAATAATAATATTCCCAATGATCAAATGAGGGAATAATATATAGTAGATTATTTCATGAAAAAAATACAACTTCTTTTTTGGGTTCTTATTATCCACTAGTTACTGGGAAATTGATTACTACCATTGTGAAAATATTTTCTATTCTCCAATTTTCTAAACATGAAAACATTTTTCTAGAATTTATCATTTGGGTGTTTAATCATATTAATAGTTCTAACATTGTTATGAATACAAGACAAAATGATAAAATTGATACCATGTAGTGGGTTGATTTTAATTGTATATTATTTTAGTAATAGAAACCCTCATATTCTAGGTAAATAGACAGATAAAGAATTCCATGAACTTATGAAAAATGAGGATGAATCATTTTTTACTTTTTAGGAAAATTTTACCAGACCTTAAAGGTATTGATTTCGTTTAATCATTAGTACAGAATAAAAAATAGAATGATCCATGGCTATCATTAGACCAATTCACTAAAAGGGGTTGGCAATAAGAGACTTCTTTTAATATGAAAAAATTTCTTGACTTGCACTCAATGTAAAAATTATGAATGTAGACTCCCACCATAGTTATGGTTTTGATAAGAAAAATGGGATCAAATATCCTAAAAAATAAAATAAATAATAAGGTGGAAAGAAGTTAATAAAATTTATATGATATAAATGTTGTAAGAAATGTAAATGGAATTGATTGAATGGGACTGGGAGGTTCTTTCAATGTGAAAAGGTGGGTCATATATATAGTTAATGTTAGAAGTAGATGAATTGTATAGTTAATACAATGGAGGAAAAGAAGTCACCAACTAATGAAACACCCATGATCCAATGCTGAAAATAAATTAATCGTGGTTAATATTTTTACCAGTTCATGAATTAGATGTTTTAGGGGGATGATCGGTATAAAAAATCTCTTCATATCAAAGAAAAATGGAAAATCACATCCGATCATGACACCCAAAGTTATTCATGAGAATGATATATGTAAATTTACACTTCATGAATTCTAGAATAGCTAATGTATTTTTAGATTATTGATCTACTAAATTTTTAATATCTAATTAATTCTTAATTTGTATCAAATTATGAGCTCATTGATTAGATGTGGATATGGTGGTAAGACATCCTAATGGTATGATGGTTACATCTCCTGATTATGGTACATCTCTAATTAATGGTTGTAGGAATGTAATTCCTATAAATATTATAATTCTCCATCTGGATGAATTTTATGAGATTCATGGAATGTATTGGATTTATTTATAATGATTTCATATTAATTATTGAACATGGGGAAACATAATTCATATTTTAAATGAAACTATGATAATTTATTGCTGGGATGATTAAATCAAACTTTTGATGAAAAATATTTAGATCCTATGGATCTTAATTCCCATCCTTTAAGAGTACCTATATAAAATTTTTAAGGAGAAAATAAAAATTTAAGATACAATAATTGTATATTATGTTTTGATGTCCTCCCACTAGAGTTTCCAGGCCTTCCTATGAATTATGATTTCGAGTTTTCAAAAGAAGTATTGCATGTTTTCACAACAATTTAAATGAAAACATATAATATATCGTCTATTGATATATAAAAATTGAATAAAAACTAAAAGTTAATATTTTTATGAGGTTAATATGACATCCAACCTGTATAATTAATGTTTTTGATCTATTACGATGAGATAAATGATTTTCTAATATTTACCTTCATTATAGATATCATCATCCAAGGGTTAAAAAGGAGGGTATACCCAACAGATCTTTTGGTAAGAGGTACTAGGAAGGTCAATTTTTAGTTCTTCCATTTTTATTAAGAATAACTCTATTATCTTCATGGTTTTAGTAAATATATTCATTAGATATTATCTTGATCAGTTTGTGGAATTATTTATAGATGAAATTTTTATATATTCAATGATAAAAGAAGAGTATGAATAATATTTAATAATTTTCATTAATATCCACTGAAAATATCACTTTATTATGGAAAGGTAACCAAGAATGAATATTGGCATAAAAAAGTTTCATTCACTAGTCATTAATATCATGTTATGATATATCGGTAGGTCCTTAAATGATGCAAGTTTTATCGAAATCGCTTATGCCAACCACAGTAACTAAAATTAATATTTTCCTTATATTAGAAGGATATTATTTATTCTTTTTTATAGATTTATAATGAATATGGAATCAAATCACTAGGTTTACTTGGAAGTGGTTTATGTTTATATAAAAAGATAAATGTATAGATAATTTCAATAAGTTGAAGAGAATTTTGGTCATTAAATATATGATTATAATATAATTGATGTGGAGAAGGGTTTTTTTGTCTTTAGTGATATATAAAATATTGGATTAGTATTTATCCTCATATTGAATGATATGGTGTTATACTGTGTCTCCAAATAATTGATGGTTCATTGAAAAAATACCCAACTCATGATTGGGAGTTATCTTTGGTATTTTTTGTATTAAATATATGGATGAAATATATTTATAAATAAAGTTGTTTAATATATATTGATTATAAAAAATTTATAGAATATCATTAGATAAAATAGATAAATAATCTTTATAAAAGATGGTTGGAACATATTAATGACCATGGATACTCAATAAATTATCACCCTAAGAAGGATACAAAAGTGGTTGATGCTCTAAGTTGAACAGTCAATTCTAGTAAAAATATATTGAGTGTTGAAAAATATCCTACAATTATTTATTTTTATAAGATTGAACAAGAAATATTATGAAATGGGGACATATACAATTTTTTATCAAACTAATTTTCAACCATCTATCCATGTGAATATTAATTATGTGTAGAAGGAAAATATAGAACTGCTTAAGAAATTGTGAAGTGTTCTTAATTTGAACCATGGTTGTGATGGAATGATAATGTTTAGGAATCAAGAATGTGCCTTTTACGTACTTGATTTGAAGGATATATTGGATGAATCTTGTAGTCTATCATTTTCTATTCATCCTAGAAGTGAAAATATGTATTGATATCTGAGAGAATATTTCATGTGGGACAAAATTATGTGGGATATTCCATTTTATGTATATGTATTGCTGGAATATCAACAAGTTACAGTTATGAGATAAAAGACAAAGGGGTTTTTACAACCATTACCCATTACTGATTGGAAATGAGAACATATAGACATGGATTTCATTTTCATAATCCACACAAAAATTCTAAAGGGAATAATGATATTTTGGTTGTAGTTAATATCACTATGATAAAAACACATTTAGTTTCCATAAAATAATATTTCTCTATTGATCAGATCACTAGGTTATACAATATATGGGTGATGAGATTGCATGTAGTACAACATTATGTTGTATCTGACTGTGATATGCGGTTTATAATGATGTTCTGGAAATTTCATCCACAATATTTGGATATAGTTCTGAGTTTCAACTGTTATTATTATCCGCAAATATATTTTCAGTGTTAGAGAACCACTCAAAACTAGGAGGGTATGTTGAGATATTATTCTATGAAATTAAAATGTGGTTACGATCAACATATTCTTCTAGTTGGGTTTTCATTCACCAATAGATTTCACTCAAGATTTTATATGTATTAGTATGATTCCCCCTATGGTAGGATGTTCATAACAAGTAAATGTTTTAATGTAGTTGGAAAAATAAATATATTAGGTCCTCATCTAGTATTGGATGTGGTAGAAAATGCTAGATCTCACGATAAATACATAAGTGAAGCTCAAAGTCAATACAAAAGTTATGGAGAAAATCATGAGAGATAACATGAGTTTGAATTTGGTGAAAATGTATTCCTACAAAATTCAATATGGAATTAGGTAATGTGGTTTGGAAACAAGGTAAAATATATCCTTGTGTATATTGGTTCACAATTTTTTTTGAATGTATTAAGATCCTAGCTTATCATTTGGATGTTCCACAAAATGTCTCATAAAGTAACAATGTGTTTCAAATATATCTCCTAAGGAATTTCATATCTAATCCTTTATATATATTGAAATCAGAGGTTACAATGTGTGAGACATATCAATTTTATCAGGAACAACTGATGGATACTCTATATCAAAAACATAATGGTCTATTAAACAAAGATACTCAAATTTTAATTGTTTTATAGGGAAACCATAAATTAAAGGCTGCTTTTTGGGAACCTCGGGATGTGGTGAAACATTGATATCATAATTTATCTATATTTAAATGATGAATTTCATGGTAAAAAATCATCATAATAGGGGTATAATGTAATAACCTACTATTTTATTATATGTTTATCTTAAAATATAATTTCTTCTGTAGCTAATGATAGACACAACCCAAATTTTGAATGAACTACAATATTGTCCAATATTAACACATTTCCGTTAAATTTCAGATGAAGAATAATACTAAATAAATTCAGAAAAAAAAAATATTCCTTAATTTCATAGCTAATAAATTAATTTGAATAAAAATTCAATAATTTGAATGTAAAATATAATTATTTCTAAAATATATATTAATTTGGGAATTTTTTTACTATCTTAATAATTAAAAATAATTATTAATGGTAAATTATTTTAATGAAATTTATATATTATATATTCAATAATTTTTTTTCACATTCAAATAATTTTTTTCTAGGAATGAAAAAATAATATATATCTAGTTTTGTGCTAAAATTGTTTTTTGAAAAATTATTTCCATCAAAGTTTATGCACTTATTTTAAAATTAATTTATATCACCTATAGAAATTAAATCATGAAAAATAGATTCAATACTTGTAATATTAAGGATATAATTTGGTAAATAATTCCCTTTTATTTTTTCAATTCTTATAATAAGAATAGAAACTTTTTTCACCAACATAAGGGTAAAACATTTGAAATACTGTTAAACAATTGGGATTATGCTTTTAAATTTTAATAACACTTTCCCTTAGACTATTAAATTAGTTTAGTTCATCTATCTTCTAACAATTCTTGAATATATGGTCACCTGTTTTCATTTTTCTTTTATTATGAATTTATTTTAGTTTATGAAAATAATAAATATGAAATGTCAGTATCATGACCTTAATATTTCTAAAATTTTAACATATATATAGAAAGATAATAATTGTGGTTATAAATTATTATTTGAATGATAAATTATTATTTAAACATATGAATTTATTTAATAAATTTATTAATTTAATAATTACCACATAAACATAAGAAACCACAACACAATATTTATTCAATAAATTGAAAACAAAAATAAATGATTTTAAAATTATTAAATATAATGAATTTTGGTGGAATATCATTTTCCGATGAATTTATAAATTAATAGAACATATTAGAGTTGTTTTAGGGCTTTATATTCAAATTCCAATTTTTCTAATTGTTTAAAATATAAATTAAATTAATAGTGAAAAAATGATATTAATTATACATTATAAATGTAATATTTTAATAATTTATTTTGAGATAATAGAAATATGAAATAGGACTATTTGGATAATATATAGTTTAAAATATCATAACTCAGAAATTTATGATGTAATTATCATATTATACATAAAATTAGAAATCATTAACAATGAAAAAATTATTGTTAGAGTTAAGGATAAAATTTGTTCACCATGTAATTAATCAAAACGATAAGGTTTAGAATGACACCAAAACATATATAAAATTTATTAGTTGATGATATTCAGACCATATTATATTTTTATTCCAATATCTATACATTAGGAATCATTTTGGTGTGAGATTTGTTGAATTAAATTTTAATATTTTTATTAATTATAAGAGTTCCCATCTCATCACTTACAAAATACAACCATTGATTTGATTTTTTACACTACAATTACCCATATATCTCAAACTACCTAATCCAAGTCACTTGTAAAATTCAGTATATATTAATTAGAGGTGCTTTTATTTTTAAAATTACATTACAAGAGCCCTTATGAAGGGATCAAATGGGGGCCTACCGAAGAAGCAGTAATCATCTTACATGACCTCTTTGAATTTGTTTATTTTTATAAATCCCATGAATCATGGATATGTATCTTAAAGTAAAAAATTAGGGATCATAAAAATTAATAATTGTTATAATTATTGTTAAACTGACATTATTCACCCTCAATTCCATTAAATGTTAAGAAAATGTTTCTCTCAGATGTATGTATGACTGACCATCTCCACATTGTCAAACAATTAATTTTCCATCACTATATTTCTTGGATGGATATAGATATGCATTTAATATTTATATACAATATTTTTTAATTAGTAAATATTAAACAATAATTGGATCTTTTCTCCCTACATACATTATAATCTATTGGAAAATGATAACTTCGCTCTTGTGTATGTGTGGACTACTACCTCCATGAGAAGATGTGATTTGTTTTAAATTTTATGTTGACAAAGATATAAGGATATTTCTAATGAATATTTGAGAAAAATATGTTATAATAATGGTTATAAAAAATTAAATTATTATTTAACATTCATTAATTCCATTTGACGAAAAACTGAAGCAATATTCTAATGTATGAACCTCCTACCATCTCTATGAACCATATAAATCAATTTTCTATCTCTACATTTTATTGATGAATATAAATATACATATATATAAACATATATATAAAAAATTATATATTTTTTATATCATGAATATAATTATCTATATTATGGAACGATAATTAATCTTTTGGGACCAGGACGTCCGAACTGAAACATGAATGAATAATGAAGAATTTATCGCCCTGTATAGTGATTGTATTATAAAATATTTATTAAATATGGGATAATATTTAAAAAAATCATCAATGGTATGATATATATTAGTATGGTTATGGAATAAATTTATAATAAATATATATTTATTATATAGTCATTTTTAATATGTAACAAGAATGATGATATTTGAGCTATGGGATTTTGCTTTCAATCCTATTTTAATCAAGATTGTTTTTTCTTGAGTATATAATGTAGATTTTATAAGATAATGATATAATAAATCCCATTAATTTCTTTATATTGTGGTAACATTTATATATTATATGTCGTCCTTTCATTTCTTCCAGTTTATGTTCTCAATATATTCAAAATATTTTTATAAGGAAAATAGAAATTTATTTACTATTCGGTTGAACATTCTTTTTCTACCATGTCTGTGATTTATAAAAAATGTTTTAAAAATTATTTTACTATTATTGTATTTTTTTTAATTCATTTTTATGCAATTTGTAATTTATATTAAAATGTTTCAATGGAATCTTCCTTTCATTTTAAAAATTATGTACTTTTTTTCTTCTTAAAAAAGTGTGAAAAGAATGTTTTATTTTAAATTATACAACATGAATATAATTTCCCACCATCATGAACACTAAATTCCTTAAGGATTCCATGATAAGTTTCCGTATTTATTTTAATATAAACTTTTTCCCATAATATTTTGTATATATATTAATTTAAATATGTTATTTTAAACTAAAAATAGGCATTTCCCTCAAGAAATATTCCAATAATTCTTTTAATGAAATTTGTATCTATGATAGCATCATTTGATGTTAAATTTTATTTAATGGGTATATATACCACTAATAACATCCTTATTAATTATCTATATATTTTTTTATTATTATTCTGATATGTTTTTGAAATCCATTTATCTCTCATGGGATATTAACTGTTGAATTTATGATAAGTTTATGAAATGTGTTTTCTTTTCTAGGGTTATGGTTTTATGATATGATAAATGTTTTATGATTATGTAAATCATAATTTTGGTTTTTATTATGTGATGGGAGGATATATGATTATATATCCCTCTAATGTATTGGATATTTTTTATATCTCATGAGATAACTATGGGAAACTAGTTAATGTGCTTGATCCACTTTTGTAATCATTTAAATGTTCTTAATCCACTATAGAAAATTGGTAGGGATTTCAAATTCTCTATAAAAATAGGTGATGATACTTTCCACACTAGGATTTGATCATATCGATAGTTATCCTTGATATATGAAATGGTTTCTATAACTATGTTTTTCAACATTTTTATGACATGAAATTATGGTTCATGATTAATTTATGATAATTCTTCAATCTAAGGATTCATGTTTTTTAAAGGATAATGCATTATTTTGTGAATCATGTTTATGATCTTTGAATGATTTGGTATGAAAATTGTATTCTATGGCCACAAACTCATACCCTTATACTTATTATATTATTTCATGTAATAATTAATTGAAATCTCCATTGTCTATATTTACTAATCATTTAAGATCACCCTTTACTATATTTCATTTATAGAGGTTATAAATAAATGTTTAAGTAGATTATGTTTATGAAGAGTAATATAATGGAAGATCATTCTTGAAAAAAGAATATTGTTTACGTAGTCTTCAAGTGAAATAAATCTTTAGAGTCCTTGAGTTTGTATTTGTGAAATGTATTGAATATTCATCTAAACAGATGTTATTTTTGTTTAAGAATATCATGGATTGTTATATCAGGTTTCAAATGATTATTTCAGTAAATATTTATAGATTGGGATGAGAAAACGTTTGGTAAAATCATGGGGAAAATTCTAGGTATTGGATAACATCCTAATGTTTTATTAATTATCATGGATAACCAAGGTTATTCCAAGATACCATATATTGAGAAAAAAATTCATGATTTAGACATCAAATAAAAAATATTTCATTATTATTTTATCTCCTACTATAATTGTTATAGTTTAAATATTTCGCTTTTCCTTCTGATTTTAATGATTTTCTAAAAGTAGAAGACATAATAATAACAATGAATGTGTTTGATAATTCAATGATGGTCTGCCTGAACAACTGAATTCTATAAGTGATTGAATGGGGAATATTTTTTATACTCACACAATATTCCCTGCCCATGAGTCATGTTGGTCTCCCAAAATATAAAAGTAGTTTACAATATATAAAATAGCGATTCATGAGGAAACAAACACATTATATTAATTGATCTTCTGATCCACTGGTGTTTAAGTGATTGACCAATACCATTCCGAAAATATTTTCTATTATCTAATGTTCAGAACCTGAAAAAAATAATATAAATTTATCATTAGTAAGTAGATGTTGTGGTACCATGTTATTAATGTGAGATAAGGGGATGAAATTCAATCATTGTAATTGGATGAGTTCAAGATGATATTTTTCATTTACTTCTTCTCCTATATTCTATGTACACATTAGGAGAAGTAATTCCTTGAGAGTAATAAAAATCTATATGAATCCATTAGTATTTATGGGGAAAATTTTACATGACTTCTAAGGTACGATTTTGGTTTAATCATTAGTCCTGAAAGAAAATATGACTGATTATTTCCTAGATTAAGACCAAATATCTAAAATCATGTTTTTATAAGAGACATTAGAATCTATGAATAAATATTTTTATTCTAACTCATGGTAAACATGTAAATTTAACTTCCTCACTATACTCATGGTTTTGATTAGAAAATGAGTATTGACAGTCACAAAAATTTAAAAAAAATAACATGGTGGAATGAAATTCCATCCATATATGTTCAATAAATTTGGGAAAAATCAATATAATTATTATACATGAACTATAGGGTTATTTAAATTTTAAATGGTGGTTCATAATTCCTTTAAATTATAAAAGGTGGTGAATAAGATAATTAATAAAATGGAGTAAAATTTTTAACTAACTAATGCACCACCCCTACTCTAATGATTTAGATGAAATTAGTAGGGTAATAATTCTACACATTGCATGATTCTGATGTTTTATGATGATTATTGGCATAAAAAACCTCTTAAGATCATTGAAAAAGGAGAATCTCAAGTTATCATGACTATTGAAGTGGTTTATGAGAATGTCATGTTGAAAGGTAACCTTATCCTGCACTTTTAAATAGTTAATGTCTTATTTTATTCTATATCTTCCTTCTATTTTTTCAATGAAATTTTAAATGGTTATTTAATTACCTTCTCAACGATTTGATGTGAATTTCTTGTTTAGAACAACTTATGGTATGATGTTTTTATCACAATTTCATAGTAACTATCTAATTGAAGGTTGTAGAAAATTGATTTTTACTAATCTTTTGATTGTCATGTATGTTAAATTTGAGGTGATTCTAGGAAGATATTGGATTTATTTATATATATCTCATATCAATTTCTGATGAAGGGAATATACATTTCATATTTCAAAGGAAACTTTGATCATTTATTATTGTGATATGAATTTGAACATAAAAATATTTTTTTTTCTTTTAGGACATAATTTCTATCAAGAAAGGGTATCTATCTAAGATGGTTGGGGGGAATCACAACATTGAATATACACTTATTGTTTTGGAATTTTTATGAATTTCTATAATTTTTTCCATGTATTCATTTGAAACATGATTTTGAGTTTTACATATACCTCATACAACATATTTAGTTATTATAACATATTTAGATTACAAATAAACAATAAGAAAATATAACATATTCCATTTCAAATATTAAAAATATACCATACAATAAGAATAAACTCTAGGTGAATCATGATAATGGTTTCAATGAAACCATATATAATATAATATATTTAGTTATTATAATTAATAAATAAACTATGTGATATCCATGATAAGGGTTTCATATTACCATTCACATCACATTTATGGAACATGTTATTTTTTATATGATAAAATATGGGACAACTTGTATTTTCATTTATTATCTGGAACACAATAAGATTAATATTATGAAAAAATAGCATATACCTAATATTGATGATTTTTTAGAACAATTACAAGGATCTAAATACATTTTTATGATGAAATTTGTTATATATATCATCAAACAAGGATTAATAAGGAGTATATACCCAAGAAAACATTTATTATAAGGAATGTGGATTTTTAATTTATAGTGATTCCATTTTTACTTACTAATTCCCCTACTATATCCATTTAATTAATGAATTTTCTCTATAGAGATTACCTTGATTAGTTTATTGAATTACTTAAAGATGATATTATAAAATATTAAAAATAATATGAAACTATATGAAGATAATTTTGGGATTGTTTTTAACACATCGAGGAAGGATAAGTTGTATAAAAAATATTCTTACTGTAAATTTTTAATTAAAAAATTTTCTTCAGAGGTTATTAATCTCATGTGAGGGTATATCAGGGGATCTATAAAAGATTATATTTATTGATGAATGGCATGTACTGACCAAAATAACTGAAATCAATATTTTCCTTATGTTGGATGGATATTTTTAATACATATTGAGGGAGGTCTTATGACAATTATATCCACTCACCATATTGAATCAGATGTTGGTTACATTTATATGGATAGATAGATTCTAATAGAATCACAAGGAGTTGAAGAGAATGTTGGTTAGAACACTTATGAGTACAAAACCCTTACATTTGAGAAGGGATTTTTTTCTTTACTGATGTATTAAAAAATAGGATCGTATTTATCCTCTAGTATAATGATATGGTGATACGTTATTTTACACGACAATTAAAGGCTCAGGTGAAAAATTACCAAACTCATGATTTAGGGTTAGATAATTTAATTTTTTAATTAATGATATGAACGCATTGTCACTATGATGATTGGTATTACATAAAAACATATCATAAAAGTTTAAATTCTATCTTTATATAGAAATAGTTGAATATTATCCATGGAATATGGTTGGAAATGGCTAATGATTTTGACTACTCAATACATTACCACTATATGAAGGAAAAAGTGGTCGTAGATACTCTATTTTTGAAAGACTAGAGTAATATATATATATATATAATTGTGATTTAAATAGATATAATAAATTTGTATTTTCAGGAGATGGAACATGAAATCTTACTCAAAGAGGAAAAATTCTACATTTCTCAGATGAATATTTAATTATTTATCTATGTGATGATTAAAGAGGGGTAAATGGAATATGCAGAACTAAATAAAAAATTGAAATGTGTTCCCAAGTTCAATCACAATATTTATGGTAGGAGAAGTATGTGTCTCATCCATAATATATTTGATGGTGTTTTTGGATGACGGTCATTGTTCATTTTTCTCCAATCACCCTAGAATTATAAAGATGTATAGATATTTGAAAGAAAATTTCTAAAGGGATAACATGAATTGGGATATTGAAATGTATGTATCCTGATGATCAGTATGTCAACATGTTAAGGAAGAGAGAGAAAAGTCAAAGAGAATGACACAACCAATACCCAGAAATGAATGGAAATTGGAAAACATTTCCAGGGAATGGGTTATTGGACTCCATAAAATATCTAATTGGGAAAATTATATCTGGGTTTTAGTACATTTATTTATGAATTCAATAAAACAACATTCATATGATAATATTTCTCTCTTGATCATCTTAATTGGTTACACATTAAGGATGTGGTGAGACTTCCTAAAGTACGAAATTCTATTGTATTTGACCATTAAAAGAGGTGTACCTTGATGTTTAGGGAAATATATGAGATGGAACTAGATAATGATGAATGTTTATTCGCAATATATCATCCTCAAATAAATTTTCTTTTGTGTGTGAACAACTCAGACCATGGAGGGTATATTGTGATCTTTTACTCTAGATTTCAAAGGTGGTTCGGATCAACACATTCACCATGTCGAGTTTTAATACCCTGATAGCATTCACATGAGAATTGGGAAGGATAATTATGAAAACCCATATGTTATCATGTTCAAAAATCCTACAGGGTGGGAATGATTGGGAGAAATAAATGAATTGGTACATAATCTAACTAAGGATGTGGTAGAGAATGTTAAAGCCATTTGACGACACATATGAAAAAATTAAAGATGTCTAAAAAGGATTAATCAAAATCATCAGTGAGATACAGTGTTTGAAGTATTTAAAAAGGTATTACTATGAATTTCACCATTTTATAGTAAATATGATAACTATTCATATTGGTACCATTAAAATTACTGATAGTTTTCAGATCATGGCTTATCATTAGGAACTTCCACTAAATCACTCCCAATTTCATGATGTTTTCAATGTATCAATGGTGGGAATGTAAATAAAAAATCCATAACATGTACATAAACGAGAGGTTATACAATTGACAAATTATCTCTCTAATTCCAAACAACTATGGGAGATTCTAGATATTAAGGAGAAAGTTCTATGAGGCAATACCACTTATATGGTGAAGGTTTTATGGTGAAACCATAAATTATTTAAATCTTGGTGGGAACTCATGGATGTGAAAAAATAGTGAAATCCTAATTAATTTCTATTTTTTTGTTGAAATTTGAATGTAAAATTGTATTTTAATTGTGGTTTAATGTAACAGTTTTATATATTATGATATATTTTTCATTAATTTAACTTTCTTCAATATCTTATGATACACCCAAACCAATGTCTAAATGAAACATAATATATTATTAAATTATAACCAGGTCATTAAACATTATGTAATGATTAGTAAAAACTAAATTATAAAAAATATGGTTTAATATTAATCCCTTTGTTATCAAATGATTTGAATTAGAAATAAAATCATATGAAAGTAAAAGTGAGATTTTTTTCAAAAAAATAATATTTTTATATACACAATGTTTTTATATTAATAAATTAAATTTATCACTATTGGTTAACTAATTTAATTTAATTTATATATTATATATTCCATTAAATTTCCAAACATTCATTTCATTTTTTTAGTCATGATATATGAAAATATATATCCTGTTTTATTCTCAAAATGTATTTTTCTAAAAAAAATGTTTTCCGTAACATTTTATTAATTTATTTTAAAATGAATTTATATAACTTATTGAAATTGTTTATTTAAAAATGGATTCCATTCTTGGAATTATGGGGATTCAATTTTATTAAAATGTCCCATATATTGTATGTCAATGTGAATAATAATGGTAGAAACATTTTTTCACTCCGGTAAAGGTAAAATCGGTAAGATAGGGTTAAAACATTTGGAAAAGGATTGAAAATTTCTATAAAACGTGACCTTATCCGATTGTATGAGTATATATCATCCATTTACATACATATATTGAATATAAGGTCAAATGGATTCATATTCCATTCATTTTAATCTTTATATTAATTTTGGAAAATAATAAGTACGAAATGTCAGTCTCATGATTTTAATATCTATAATTTTTTTCATAAATATAAAAAGATAAAAAGATAAATAAAAAGTGTTTATTTTAAATATAAATTATTTTTTATCTTATTAATTTATTTATAATTTTTTTAATTTAATAGTTACCTTAAATGTTTATGCAATGCCGAGATAATATTTATTCAATTAATGTACCAATAAAGTAACTGATTTTAAAAATATAAATTTTAATATAGTTTTGGTGAATATTTATGTTCCAGGAATTTTATAAATTAATATTACATATTATAGTTTATTAAAATATTTATATTCTAATTCCATTTTTTTCGTATTTACTTCCTGGTTAAATTAAATGAATAATGTCAAAAATTACATTATTGATATTTTATTAAAATAATGTTTTATTAAAATAATGTTTTATTAAATAAATAAAAATTAAAAATATTATTAAAAAGGAACAAGGTGGAAAATATAGGGTCTAAAATGTCATCCTTTGATCATTTTGTGCCTTTTAATACCTTATATGTAAATTTATAGCACTTTAATAAATAAATGGTCATTTTATATTTATGTTTAACCTTGGATAAATAAGTAGATAATAATAAAGATAAGGATTAAAATGACAGAAAAACCTATAAATATTTAATTAGTTGATTATATTAAGATATTATGTGGTTTTTATTCAAATATATATCGAATTGAAATATTTTTGGCAACATAATGACTATAATATTTTTATTTTTTTATTAAATTTTAAGAGTTCCCCTCGCTACAATTATAAATTGGAACCCATCCATTATCTTTCTTAAACAAAATATATCCTAAATTATAAATAACAACCCAAATATATTATTAATATCCATATATATTAATTATTGTTTATTTTTTTAAATTGACCTTGTAGGGGTACTTAAAGAGGTATCTAAAGGAGGCATATCAAAGAAGTGGTAATCATCTTACATGACTTATTTAATTTAATTACATCTTCTTCCTCCTCCAAATTATTGATATAATTTATAAATTAACAAATAATGTTTCATAAAATTTATTTAATTTTATAATTATTATAAAACAAATTTTATTCTCCCTCTTTTCAACTAAATTTTAGGTAAAAGTATAGAGTGTGTTTATGTATGGCTCACCATATCCACATCATCATACAATATATTTTCCATATTCTTATTTAATTGATTATTATATTAATGGATTTAATATTTATATTTTACAGTTACTCATTAATTATTATTATCTAATTCTATTATCATTTATACATTATTACCTTTGCATACATTGGAAAATGGTAACCTTTCTTGTGTGTACTTGTTGACTACCAACTCCATGAAAAGATTTTATTTGATTATCATTTTATTCTAACATGGATGGTAATAAAAATAAATTTAATTAATATATATGGTGTATATTGTATAATTGTTATTCTATAAATTTTTATTATTTTTTGAATTTCTTTTTTCCATTATTTGAACAATGGGAATAACTTTTATGCATATATACAACCAACCTTCTCTTGGAATGCAATAATTCATTTTTCTTTATTAACATTTATTAATGAATTTAAATATATAAATATAAATATATTTATTATAAAATTTATTTATATAATTAATAACTTTTTATATAATATGTACCCATAATTATTATATAATTATTAAGACTAATGAACCAAAAAAAATTTCAAAACCAATGTTGTTATAACAGAGAATGTTGATTGTAAAAAAAATTATTAATTAACAAGTGATAATATTTTATAATTAAATAATTAATTTTCCGATATATATTATCATTATTATGGAATAAATTTATAATTAATCTAAAATTTTTATATAGGATGTTCAAACATGTGTTAATAAGGATGGGACTTGTGGTAAGGGATTTATCATTAAATTTTATTTTAATCGAGATTGTTTTGTCGTGAATTTATGTTGACTAGATTATATGATAACTATATTATAACTCTATTAAATTTTTTTACAATTTGTTAATATTATAGAATACATTTTCCTTTAATTAATGTATGGATTTATCTGATAAAATTTTTTTTTCTTGCGATATATTTATTATTGTGCACCATAATATTTAAATGGTGTTATTACATTATTAAGAATTTTTTTACCATATTAATTTAATTCCGGTGGTTTTATGATCCATATAATTTTAATCATTCAAATGGACATAAATAAAAAGTAATCCCATCTTGAATTTCATTTTATTTACTCCACTGAATTAATTGATTTATAATACTTCATTATAAATATTATTATTCCACACTTGTTTTCTTCCACCGTAATATTGTATTTAAGGGTACATTATCATCCACTTATTATAAAAATAAACATTTAATTAAAATATTTTACAATGATAAAAAAAATATCTTTAAAAATATATCATTATATAGAATAATTCTCATCTTCTTTAACTACAGTTTTCATTATATTTTGATATTTTCAATAGCATTTAATGTTATATTTTGTAATTTTAAATATTTTATTTCCTATATCATGTGAAATCCATATTCCTCCTATAATCTTTTAAAGAGTATTTCATACTCTATTTATAATGTGGGTTTTCAAGAAGAATATACTGAAATATTATAATGTATTTCTATCCTTTACAAAAATAATATTTTATATTTCTCCCAATATTAATCATGATAGAACATATATATTACGAATGATATGTTACTGATTTTTATTTTTCTAATGAATTTTTTTTCCAAATTATTCACCTCACCTTCTTGAATATTACTTTTCAATGTCACCTATAACATCATGTTTTTTCGATAACATTTAAAATATTTTCTAGAATGAAATTTTTAAAATTATTTACCAATAAAAATATATTTCCCCAATCTTTTTATTTTTCTCATAAGCATCCACTATAATATAACATGGATTCTCCGTGAAATTATTACACACATAGATACAAATATATAAATAATTATATGTTCAAGGATATTTGATATTTCTCTTGAATAATTAATAATACTCCTAAAAAGATAATTTCCATCCTATTTCAAAACCCTATATTAATTATTATGATATTATCTTATGTTTCTATCCAAATTTTTCATCTATATGGACAATGCTAATGTCTTGTATTGTCATGTATCCCAATTCCTTCTTAGGTTAATTATGATTTAATGGAATTATGTATGATTTAATTATTTGGTAAACATAATTTTAGACATATAATGGGTGTCACTTGATAGTGATCCATTACATTTGACAAAGAATTAGTCTACATAGATGATACATTTATGATACCTTGGTAGTATTCCCTCATAATGATTAATTATACCTTGGTAAAAACATTGGAAACTATTTGTATTCCCTTATAGTGATCTAATGCATTGGGTAAATAATTAATATTTTGATATTCTTCATCCATGATACCTTAGTAGCATTCCATTGTAATTTTTTATGATCTCATGGTGAAAATCTAAGCTAATTTTATTTTTTGACACGTTTGAGATGAACTATAGTGACATGATAAGGAATGTATCATCTTTATATTGTAGCAACATTTCAAATTTATGGTTCATGTGCTTATGATAAATTTATAACACATGTAATTACATTTATGTTAATATTTTTATGTTATGCCACAATTAATACCAATGATATGTTTTTGCCTCGTTGTTTATCCTTTATTGAGAATTTGAACTCACTAATTTCTTACGTTTCCATTCCCCATGTTATGAATAATATTAATACATATTATGTGTCTATAAGACTATCTTGTGAGGAGGATTATTGGGTGATGTTTAAAGATTATTATATATTTTATATTTTATTATAAAGTGGTAAAAATGCACATTATTTTAAAACAATTATGGGGTACATTGTTTAATTTTTTTACACAACTCTCTTAAATTATAAACCTAAAAGTCTTTTAGAATGTATGTAATACAATATTTTCTTTATGACTAGTAATTTAGATGATCATGTGTCTTGGTTGATCATTTTATTGAGAAAATTCATGAAAAAATTTATTTATGAAATTAAATGATTCATTTAAAAATACTATGTTAATTAGAAACCCCATTTTTAACATTTTCAATCATAAATAGTCTTTTATTCTTGTTAAAAAATTAATCTCTTTCATTAATAACAATATTATAAGGTATAATTCTATTTTGGTTTGATTTATAAGACATGTGGCTAACATTTTCTAAATAATAAACATATTAGTGTCATTAAAATAAATTATATTGTTAATATTATCCAAAAAATTATCTGTATATTTAAAAATACACATTTTATAAAAATTTGTTTTAGGAAATATGTGTTATAATATTAAAAAAATCATATCACTAAGATAAATTTATGTTTAAAATTATATATTTTTTATATTTTCTATATAAATTAACAATATGGTTCTTCATATTATTATACATAAAAATGGTACTAAATTGTTACTTTTTTTTACCATGGTAACAACAAATTATGATAAAAAATCATTAACTAAAGATATGGAAGCCAAAAAATTCTAAAAAAAATTAAAAAGAATTTTACGAGAGATATTTGTACCGTACCCTTTACCTACTATTTTATTTTTGTTATTGGTTGTTTATGACCATATAATAGAGATTTTTCCTTTATATTATCATGAATATGCCACTCCTTCCACTTATAAATAACACTATCCACTAACCAATTCCCCACCCATTATAAATCCTAATACTACACAAAAATCATCCCTAGTATATCCTATAAACTCTCACAATTTTCTATAGGAATTATTCTTTCCAAAATACCAGTATATTTATTCTTAACTTGTAACCCAAGGGAGAACATGCAAAGAGAGTGGTAATGTTCTGAACCAAGATATCCAAGTTAATTTCTTATTCTACCCCCTAAAACATTTTTTATCCATGAAAGTCTTAAAAAATATATATTATTAATATGTTGAAATTTTATTATACATAATTGAAAATATTTCTAACCTTCCCTTAAAACCATTCACAAAATGAGGACATCAACATGTGTATGTGCGGACTACCATCTCCATGAATGTCGTGTTCTATTTTTCATAATTATGTTACATAGATAGTATTAAAGAGTTATTTAATGAAAAAATATAATATTTATAACATGATTAAAATTCATACATTCTAATTATATTATTAATCTACCCCTCCCTTTCCATTGAAAAATAATGTGTCACATGTGTGTTTATAATGAAAATCACATCCCCAAAATGATGTCTTTTTATCCAATTACATCATAATAAGGATGGGTTTAAAATTTATTTAATATATAAAATTTATATTTATTGAACTATTAATATTATTTAATAATTATATTCGACATCATTTTTGTGAAATTAATAATAAAAATTCATAAAAAACATCCCATCCAAAAATGAACATATCGAAGAACCATTTTTAATTTGAGTTCATCTTGGAAAAACCTAATAAAATGTATAAATATTGAGCTATTGGAATAATAAAACACATAAAAAATAAAATTAAAGATAATTATAATTAAATTTAAAACAAATTTATCCATCGTCAAAATACTTAGGACGTTTCAAAGAAATTGTCTAAACCATCCAAAATAAATGTCATAAGAAAAAATTATGTAATAAATGAATAACATATGTTAAAAGATAGGCCATATAAAATTAAATATATATGAGAAGTTATATTAATATATTTTTTAATAATCATAACTTATTTATTAAAAGTTTAGGTGCATCTAAGTAATGAATTAGTATCCACGGTAAGGGTTTCTTGCATCTCTTTATTTATTCATTGAGATATAATGTTTTCTCACCAATTTTTCCCTTTTTGTATTATTTATTTTCCATGGAATTATTTTATCACAACATTTCACCAAATATCAAGTTTTAAAAAATCTGTCTCATATTCTACCTTTTATATGTTTTCCTTTTTAATGAAAATGATGATGTAAGGGTGTTTTGTATCAATTCTCTTTCATTGAGAGAAGTTTGTTCACGCACATAATTTCATTTAAAATGTGTGTATACCACCAATCAAAAATATAAAATCATGATTTATATTTTATTCATGGTATTTTAATTTAAATTTCAATATTTTATTTTTATAGGATTTTATTAAAATATTCAGTATTCCATAAATTATATTGATTAGACAAAACCATATCTTTTGTGTTATGATATTTCTTCTTCAAATTATTTCTTCAATATGTGGTTTTTCCACTTTAATTTTATTTTATTTAATTATATCTTTCTATATGAGAAAAAATTAGTTTATAATTATATTCAATTTTTATGTCTAATTTTCTTCATTTTATAGTTTTAAATTACTAAGAACAATTCCCATCCTTCCCACATGAGCTCATTATCATCCATAACAATGTTTTCGGTTTCACCATCGTTATCCTTTATATTATCAAACAAATTATACGATATTAGTTTTTATATTAACATTTTATTTTACAATTTTTAAATATATATGTGTTAAACATTTTGTGAATTACTGTTTCAAAAAAGGTATTTTAAAAGATAAAAAGGGAACTTTCAAACCACCCTCATTACTTTTCATTGACACATAATCCTTTATTTTCAAAAATTTATTCTTTATTATTCTCAGGTAATTCATATAGATTTTTTATATATTTTCCATTAATATATAACAACAATTTATATTTCAATTTTTTCCATATAAGTTAGTTAAATATTACAGGGAATATTTTTGGACATAGCCATTAAGAGGGAATGAGATTCCAAGTCCTCTTTAGCCCCAAATTAATTTTATAATAAATGTTAATATATTTTTATCTTTTGTACACCATTTTCAATAATTACTAGGATATCACCGAAATAGATTCTTGAATAAAAAATAATATATCAAATTTGATTCTAAAACATGGGGTTTATAGTATGTATGACTTGGTTGGCGAAAGACATTCAGTAACGAAGCAATTGATGGGTATGTTAAGTGGATTAATTAATTTTTTAATTTAAATAATTATTAAATTACCCATAACCTAAAATAATCAATAAATAACATATTATAAAGGATTTTCATGGGTTTTATACACAACCAATTCTAGATATAAGATGTGGTGGAGGGAATTATTCTTTTCTGGATCACTAATGAATGATTAACAATGATTAGATCGAGGTGAATTGATGGGTAGAGAATGTAGTGGATCCCCTTCATCAGCAGGGGAAAAATTAGTAAACACTGATTTATCCCTAATCAATTTTAGACTCATTATTTTTTGTTTGTTCTCATTTTATTAAAAGAATAATCTTTTATAATTAATCATCTTGACATCGTCGATATATTTTTTCCTCTACATGACCCTGTTCAATAATTTGATTGGTTTAAATCAATTATTTATTTGATTATTCCATGTTATCACTAATTATTCTTCACTAATCGAAACATGGATAGGATCAAAACATCCATTGACAATTATTACCATTTTGGATTATGTTTTTCTCTTTTATCATGTCATTTATCATCAATAATCAGCTAACTAGATATTTGACGGTATCTAAGAGTACTGAATATTGAACATTCATTCACTGAAATAATGGATCGTGGTAAAAATTTCAGAATTGGATTTTTCAGATGCAACATAGGTGTCATGATTATAATTTGAACCTTAATTTGTATTTAGTATCAGTGGTTTCTGAGAAAGAATGAGTTGATCCCTCTAGAGGTGCCCCTATTGATGTTTCCAACCAATGAGTGGGTAGAATCCATCCACATGTGATGATGACGTTAAGTGGCTATATATATTGAATGTTTATTAGGATCTGTGATTTGAAGTTTCTACAGATAAAAATGAAGTATATTTTTCTGATGAAGAATGGATGGATTTTGATTTCTAGCCGACCGAGTAGCGTGATTTGTGTTATTGTTAATATTAATTAACAATAATAATAAGCTATTATATTTATTTTTATTGATGATAATAATAAGAAATAATAAATGTATTCTATTGAATAGATAAGATTTTGGGGCTCAACATCCTGGAGTAAGTGCGTGATTGATATGTGAATTTGGGACCTCTATGTGATATTATCATTTTTGATAATTATGATATTTAATTGGATAAAATAAAAAATGAAATTAATAATGAGTAGGAACTACATATGGAAATAAAAAGTTGATAATATTGATAGTCTACTTTGAATATGGTTGAAAAAATTATAATAAAAATTTGTTGTTGTTGTTGTTGTTGTTGTCGTTGTTATAAAAATATTAATTTGGTCGTAACATCATCATTAAAAGACATATTCAGGATTCGCATGTGGATTCATGATCATGTTTTTGAGATGGCCATTTTAAGGAATATGTAGGAAAATTAATTCTGGATAATGGTGTGGGATCATGAAGTTCCTTATAATAAAAATAATAATAAAAATAATAATAATAATAATATGGAAACTAGTATCTAATTTGTCTTCATCTTATGATGATGGAATGAAGAACCATCTACTGCATTGCAACCCTGAAATTGAGGTATATGATTCAATTCCAATTATGGGTATCTTTTCTATGCTCATGGCTTAGGACCATAAAAAACATTTCGATTACGGTGCAGTTAAATGTATTTTTTTACCGAGTGTCTGATTCTGCAAAATGAATTTCATATCCAATGTATTTTTTAATGAGGATCACAATGTATTGAATGTTTTGTCTATTCATGGAAATATATGATGACATATTAGTGGATTTATGTTTTACCCTAATGGTTTGATAATGTGTATTTTGTGTTTATAAGGCGTTTGGTGAGACACACCATGTGCTTTGAGATCACATTATCACACCCATGTGTATATCAGTATGGCCCGATAACTAGGCACAAGCATGTGGATGATACAATGATTTTATCTGGTCAAACAATATATTATTATTTATTATTCTTCAAATTAATGTCTCTCCTTTTCATAAATTAATATTTTTCACCGTGAGTGGCATATTTTGAGTGTTTTTTTCATGTAGAATGTGATGGTTGCCTTTATAGTGTCTTTTTAGATATAATGAATGATTTTCTATGCATGAAATGTCTTTATGAAATACATGAGGATTGAAGTGATCAGAAAGTATTATCATAGACTCTAGATAGAGGCAGAACTCCCCTATCACAATAGGGCATGTGTCCTCTCTCTATAGTGATATTACTCCTTAATTACAGTAGGTCATGGGTTCACTATACACCTTGTGAAAATAGTGATAATTCCCATCTACCACACTAGTATATGTGTCCTCTATTTGTGGAGAAAAAACACCCCAGTCACACTAGGGAGGGGATCCTTTATACATAGTGATGATACTCCTCTATCAAATCATTGTGCGGGTCCCCCATACATGTTGTGTAGATAGAGATGACACTCCCTTGGTACATAAGGGAATGTGTCCTATATCCATAGAGATGTTACTCTTCTATCATACCCGGCCATGTTCTACTATACTCATTGGTCCAATAGAGGTGATACTACCCTATCACATTAGTTCTCTTGTACTCTATTCTCAGAGATGGTAATATGTTTTCACACTAGGTAATGAGTCTTCAATAATCATTATACATATTGAGATGGTACTCCCCTGTCGCACGAGTGTTTGGGTCCTCTATCGTTGGTTATAGTACTCACTTGTCTCACCAAGAAATGGTTCTTCCATACTCAATGTCTAGATATAGATTATACTCCACTGTCACACAACTTATTGGGTCCTCATTCCATAGAGATAATACTCACCTATTATAACAACCCCACTATTTATTACACATTTCAACATGACATATTACATAATCACTTCAGATGATACAGATGGAAGATTGAGTGGTATAATGTCTTTGAGGCTTTGGAACATTACATAACAATTTAATACATGAAAGAAAATATCTTTATTAAAAACAGCCATTATAATACAACTACATTCCGTCATACATAACATTGAATTGGATAACCTGAGGATATGCATAAGAAAAAGGTGAGCTATAAGCCCAGTAAGGGAATAAACATGGAATAACATGAAGAATACAATACAAGTTATAAATTAGGAATATCAATAGATAACAAGAGAAACATTATCATAAAGGCATGATAAACCATGATAATCATTACATGGAGATGTAGAAACAACACTGAACATGGAATTTTCATGAGCCAAGGCTCATTGCACCTGAAGCATGAGTAAACCTATATTGCACTTGAAGCACGAGTAAAGCATAATTTCAAATGAATTATCATGATTCAACACTCATTGCACATGATGTATCCTGACACTATGCCTTACCCAATGCATTCATGCACTATTAGAGAACACCCTTCATAATCATTTCATTTCATGCATAACTGTGCCACATATATTATACAACATGGATTTATTTACATCATAATTTCTTCCATGAATTAGATATATGGAATACATAAATATGTGTCCAAAATCAACAAGTACATGTGGATAAATTTTAATACCGTTGATAGATGGGTGAGTATGGTATTCTCTACACAATGATTTTTGGAATGGAAACGATGGTGTAATTTCGACCACATAACGATGCCAAATAGAAATTCATAAAATGGGTTGATGAGAGTGAATAGGGTCTCACATAATTTATAAATTAAATATATAGTAATGAGATCATGATAAATAATATACCCACAAATGGAATGGAATTTAGATGTATAATCTAAAATAATATCTTGAATGTAAATGAGGAGAGAGAAATTTATTACGGTATTTCGGTATGGAAACGGGTGTACAAGGGGGAATTAATGAGAGGTAAATGGGTCTATCATCGTTAAAACATAAAGAGGGCAGTATGGAGGAGATGATCATTCATACCCCAACATTTATAATTGAATATAAAACGACATAACAATATTAAAAAACTTGGATAAAATGTTAAAGGTAGGAATCCCTAATATTGATGTGTGATCTGAAAGGATTGGGAGATGCATAAGAGGGGCATATTGGGAACCCGGGGATCCTTGGGAGGATTCTTGAGAGAGGAGGGTAGAGGTATAACAAACTCCACGTGCTTTCAGTGAAGAGGATGTTGGAGCTGGGTGCGTTTATATAGAAAGAAGAAACAATTCATTACTATTTTGTTTTGGGACACCTTACATTAAACTAATCAAAACCACAAACCAGTCCATGTTTTTCTTCCAATGGGGTGTGGAAAACAATATTTTATAATTCCAATGTCCTAACTTCTTAATAAAAAATGGTTGGTTATATAGAGGAGATCACACTCTCAATGAAATCAATTTTTATAATCTAATATGTTTTAAAAGACTTGAAAGGCTCACCAATGCATTGTAAAATAAATAAAAAACAATAATTAAATTATTTTAATGGAAAAAAATATTTTAATGAAAATAATGTTTATTGTATTTTAATAAATCACTATTGCGTCATAATGATGTCATAAAACACATTATATGTTAATATGTATTAATTTTTTTTCTGAAAATTCGATTATCTAAGGTTATTATGAAATATTCACCATTGGATAATTTTGATGCACAAATTACTAAAAATAATATTCATTTTATCTAAATAATTTTCAGAATATTTTAATTTCCACTTTTAAAATAAAAACTTACATTTACCAAAAAATCATAGGTTTTTACAAAAAACTGCTTCAACCCATAATTAAAATTACAATTGCAATAATAAATTTTTACGATCATTAATATTTAATAAAAGATAATTTAATATAAATAGTAATATTTTATTAAAATATTACTTATTTAAAAAATCCATTATTTCATAAAAATAGCATTCATTAGTTGAATAATAACTCAAAATACTATTTGTGATTTAAAACTATTTATAAAGTAACTATAATTAAATGAATTTATATTTTCAATGAATGAATAATTTGTATAATCGTAGTACTAGGGTCTTGTTACATAACCCGTTGAAAAAACAGCATAAGTCATTAGTGTAAGTTTTGCGATGGAAATAGACTCTTGGGGTGGCTGAAATAACATTTCTCGATTGATAATATCTATCAACTTCCACTTCTCTCGTAGGCGGTTCTCCTCGAGCTTAATTTATTCAAGCTCATCATTGTCTTGGTAAAGAGTGAAGACCAACTATGCCACATCATTTCTAATCTATGATAAATGGGCTTTGTATGGGGCAAGTCTACTTGATAAGGCAATTGCTTCCTTTTCTCTAGAAAAATGGATTTATTGATGCCCTGTTTTTATACTAATCATGTGATCATTGTTCGACGACTATATTAGAAATAGTCAAAAATCTTAACGGTATTTTAAAATCTAAAACATAGAACCAAATAAGTGCATATGATTTACATAACAATAATTATACATTTAAGTATACTTAGAAGAATTTTCATTCATTAATTTTTTGGGTCATTAACATCTTCCCCCTTATAAAATTGCACCCTTGAAATTTACTTTTCCCACACTAAAACAGGTGTGGGTTACTCTTCTTCATCACTTCTTTCAATTCCAACATCACTTCATCAAACATGTGGTTTTTTGACAATACCATTACGAATGGAATTGTCTTATTTCATAGAACATTTTCTCTACAATCTATGATCTTCACTGGTTTCTCCTCGTAAGAAAGATCATCCTCTAACTATTCTACCACTAAAGAGAGTACATGTGAACGGTCTGGTCTGTACTTTCTTATTAGGGATACTTCACAGACATAATGTACATTTTCCATAGTAGGTTAAAGTGATAGTCGGTAGGCCACAACCTTGACATGATTAAGAATTTCGAAAGGTCGATGTACCTAGGACTTAACCTTCCATTCCTTTCAAACCTCATGAACTTCTTCCAAAGATATTTGCATTAAAATTCCATGTCTCCAACATTGAACTCAAGTCCTCATTAATGGTTATTCACATAATTCTTCTATCATCTTTGGGATGCCTTAATATGCTGCTAAATGGTTTTCACCTTCTCCACCATTTGATCGACCATTTCAGGTCCTAGTATCCAATGCTTACTGACTACATCCCTACATGCCAGTTTTTTGTACCTCTTCACACACATAGCTTCCTAAGGTGCCATTCGTATTCACTAGTGTAAACAGTTGTTGTAGGGGAATTCAACTAGTGGAAGTTGTTTGTCCCATACTAATTTTAAATCCATAGAACATGATCTTAACATACCGTCCAATGTCTTAATTGTTCGCTCAAATTGGACATCAGTTTGAGGATGATAGGTCATAGTAATGTTCAGTTCAGTTCTTAGAGCATGTTGGAGACTTCTCGAGAACATAGAGATGAATATTTGATCACAATATGATACATTAGATAGTGGTACACCATGAAACCATAACAAATCTTTAATTTAAATATGTTAATGTTTATCCAATGAGAAGTCCCCTAAAATCACAATACAGTGACTTGAATTTGAAAGATGATCCCCAATGACCCATATAGCATTGTTTCCTCTAGATGTCCATGGATGTCCAGTGATAATGTACATGGTAATTCTGTCCCAAATCCATGTTTATATGGGTATTGGTTGCATCATACCTTTATAATTTTTCCTCTCATCCTTCACTTGCTGAAAAACTAAGCACTTCGATGTATATTCATCAATCACCATTTTCATATTGTCCCACTATAAGTTTTCTCGGTGATCTTGAAACATCATTGTGCACCATGGGTTAATTTAAAATTTTGGGCTATTTGCATCATCTAGAAGCTCTTTCATTATCTTTGTATCAGATGGTATACCTTATAGTGACCAAAATCTCATAATTCCATCCTTCTCAACCACAAAACATGAGGATTTCCCATTTCTGATAGCTTCCACCATTTTAAAAATTTCCACATATCATTTTTGAGCATCATTTATTTTTTACATGAGGGACAGTTTAACAATCAATTGAGAAAGGATTTATGAGGTTCCTCCCTTTATGATTCTCATGTCTAACCACTAAAAATCTAAGAAGATTGGATCATTTTAAATTATAGTCATTGGTAATGATACATGATCCGTCATCATAGAGCATCCACCAACTTGGTTGCCCTACCGGTGTGGTAGTGGATCGACCATTCATAATCCTTGATAAGTCCTATCCATCATCATTAGTGCATATTATGCTATTTTTGTTTGATTATATATTTGAGTCTCTTGTGATCAGTATATATCTCACACTTCACCCCATTGAGATAATTCCACAAGATTTTAAATGTAATGATCATAATCTCCACCTCTAGATCATGTGTGGGATAGTTTTGCTCATGCATTTTCAAATGCCTTTAGGCGTAGGCTATCATGTTATCATTTTGCATCAACACACAACCTATTCCATTATTCTAACCATCACTGAATACCACAAAGAGTTATCCACTTGTGGGTAAAGTGTGCCTGGGAGTAGTGATAATCCTCTTTTTTAACTCCAAGAATCACTATTCGCATTCATCACTTCAAGAAAACTTTACTCCCATCAGAGTTAGCATGGTAAGAGTGTTGTACAATTGTGATTTTTTTCAAAAATTAGGGATAATATCTAGCTAATCCCCAGAAGAAATAGATACATGTTACTGATGTCGGCATCATCCATCCCTCTATTGTAGTTGTATTGGAGGGATCCACAGATACCCCATTTCATGTGATGATATGGACCAATATTGCGTACACCTTCAACAAGAACCCATACTATTTTTACATTTCATAGAGATTATCCTTTCTTGAGGTCTCTAGTATAGTTATTAGATTCTCCTCATGATCATCATTTGTTTTTTAGTATATTATAATACCATAAATAAATACTAACACAAATTTAATGACTTAATCACTAAAGACTCTATTCATCATGTCCATGAATATTTATGGAGCATTAGTGTTTCTAGAAGACATTACTATGAATTCATAGTGCTGGTATCTTGTAAGAAACTAAGTCTTGGGGATATATTCCTTCATCACACTTACATGATTATTTCCAGAATGCAAATCCACCTTGGAAAATAATAGTGCTCTACCTAGCTGATCGAACAAGTCATCAATTCATCGAAGAAGATATTTGTTCATTATAGTTATTTTTTAAAGCTCATGATAATTAGTTCAAAGGGGCATTGACCCATCCTTCCTCTTGACAATGAAGAATGGTGCACCCCATGGTGAATCCCTTGGGCTTAAAACCCCTTTATCCATATTCCCATGTAGTTATTTCTTCATCACCTCATGCTCCAAAATAGCCATTCTATATGGAGTCATTGATATCAGTAATTCCCACAGTATAAGGTGAATTGAGAATTCAACATCTCATCTAGGAGGAAGACATGGAAATAACTTTGGAAACAATTCATTTAATTCCCTCAAAATAGGCATGTGTTCAAGGATGGTTTCCTACTTAGAGTCAATCATCTGAGCTAGATACTCATGATCATAGGGATGTAATATCCACTCATGAGATGATAGAGCTAAAGAAGATTCATCTTCTTCCTTGCACATGCCGTGAATCGGGGGTCGATTCTCTACTGGGAGAGTGATTTACCTCTCACAGCAATTTATGATGGCTCTATATAAGGAAATCCAATCCTTGACGAGAATTGCATTAAATTCCACCATATGGAGAATGATGAGGTTCTACAGGAAGTTCAATGTTGAAATTATGATAGGGGAGGAGTTATATTCATGGGATGAAATGATTTCCCCATTTTATATACTCAACGACCTCTTTAATTCCATGATTTTTGGTGGCATTTGTGTTGTTCTACAAAACATTTAGGATATGAAAGAATTCTTAGAACAATGGGAGATAACACTTTAAATTTTTTTATTCTTGTTACACTCTATCCAATATTGACTTTGGGACGATTATTATTAAACTATTGAACACACAAATGGAAATCCAAAGACAAAAACATATCACTTATAAATAGATTTTATTTACATAACATTGAATATATAAGCTTCAGTCTATGTAATCCATGATCTACATTCTATCATATATTCATAGGGGATTTTTTTAAATTACATTAATAATGGTTCATTGGAAGCATGTGAATTTTCCAAAGCATATCCCCCATGAATGTCATAAACAATAGTGGATAATGACACGTTTTTGTGTACCAGGATACCCCAAGTTTTGCCTGAATCTCCTTGTCAGAGTTCCCACTCCTAGGTACATCTCATCCAGAGCTGCCACTGCCTGCTTATATCCAAGAAAGGATATATTTTCTTGTTAAACCACTTACTCAATACTCACAATAACATAGGGATATATTTTTTATACTTAGTATAGTATGAATGGATTCACTAGTATTTTCTAATACAAATCCAAAAAATAACTAAACATATCCTCTAATACCAACTATAAAAATCCTAATATTTATTACACTCATAAACATGATTTATTACATAAACTTTTTAATTGATACAACATGGAGGATTGAGAGGTCTAGTGTCTTTGGGGATAATGAAAATTACATTACAACTTAAAACATGAAACTCAACATAACTATTTAAAATATATGTTATGTGACCACTACATTCCCTCGTATGTAGCATTGCATGGGATAACCTGAGAACATGCATAAGAAAAAGGTGAGTTATACATCCTAGTAAGGGAATAAACATGGATTTACATGAGGAATAATATACCTGATAGACAATAGGCATATCAATGGATCCAAAGAGAATAATAAAGACAAATTCAATGTAAATAATGTTAATCATAACGTGGAGATGTGCAATAACACATAACGAGGAATTAGCATGATCTGAGGCTCATTGCAAATGGAGCATTAGTAAACCCTCGTTGCACATGATGCACGAGTAAAATCTATTTGCACATGAATTATTTTGATTCAATAGTACTTACAGCTGAGGTATCATGATAATATATGTTTCCCAATGTATTGTACTACTATTAGGGCTCACCATTCCTAATCGTTCATTTCACGCATAAGTGTGCCACATATATCGTACAACATGAATTCATTAACATCAAAATTCATTCCAGGAATAAGAGATGTGTAATACATAAATTTCATTCCTAAATCAACAAGTACATGTTCATACAGGTGAATACACTTGATATACGAGTGGGTATGGTATTCACTAGACAATGATTTTGGCATGGAAATTTTGGTGTAATTTTTCCAGCATAACGACGTCAAATAGAAACTCGTAAAATGGTTTAATGAGAGTGAAAGAGGTATCTAATAATTTATACATTAAATATCATGTATGGAGATCAGGGTAAAAAATTTACCAACATATCTAATTGAATTTAGATGCATAATAGAAAATTACTTCTTTAATGTAATTGAGAATAGTGAAATTCCCAACGGCATTTCGGCATGGATATGGGTGTACATTGGAGGCATTAATGGAATGAAAAAGGGGTATATATTCATTAAAAAATAAATAGGGAAGTATTTATGAGTTTAAAATTCATACCCCAACATTAATAATTTAAAATAAAATTGCATATCAATATTATGAAACATGGATAAAAAGAGAATGGTTGGAATCCCTTACTAGGATGTGTGATCCCAAAGGCACGGTAGAGGATTGGGAGAGGCTTCTTAGGATCATGGGGAACCTTCAAAGGATTCTAGAGATAAGAGGACAGAGGTTCGAGGAACTCCAAGTGCTTTGAATGAATATTAATTGGCAGCATGTGTGGGTTTATATAAGAAAGAATAATGAATTATTTATTATTCAGGTTTGGAACACCTTACATTAAACTAATAAAAACCACAAACCTCCCGATGGTTTTTCCCAGGTTTTCCTCCAAAGAGGATTTGAAAATAATATTTTACAATTCTAATTTCTGAACTTCATAATATAATTGGGTTGCTTATGTGGAGGTTAGTAACACCCGTGGGATATCAATTTAAAAATAAAAAATGTTATGTCTTGAAGGGTTCACTAAAGCATTCTAAATTAAATCAAACAAAACTAAAATCACATTTTTTTAATATAAAAACATATATTTTCCGAAAATAATGTTTATTGTATTTTATTAAATCACTATTCCGTCATTGTGATCTCATAAAACACATTATATATTAAAAAGTATTTAATTTTTACCCAAAAATTCAAATCTCTCCGAAAATTATGAAAAATTGACCAATGGATAATCTCGATGTCTTGATTCCAAAAATATTATTAATTTTATCTATATAATATTCTTAATATGTGAATATTAACATTTAAAATAAAAACTGACATTTATATAAAAATCATAGGTTTTGACAAAAAAAGCTTTCAAACTGTAATAAAAATTACAATTGAAGTCATAAAATTATATGATCATTTACATTTATAAAATGTAATTTAATAATAATAATAATAGTTTTCCAAAATTTATATAATTCCAAAATCCATTAATTCATCAAAATAGATTTCTTATTTGAATGGAAACTAAAAATATTATTTGTGCATAAAAAACTATTTACAATGTAACAATAAGATAAATAATTTAATTTTACTATAAAATAATAATTCAGATAATCGTAGTACTAGGTTCCTTTTACATAGCCCCATAAAACACCCACATTCGTCCTTAGGGTATGGTGCATTCTAGTGTCATACTCTGGGGGTGGTTGAGATAACATTACTCAAATGATAATATCTATCAACATCCACTTCTCTCATAGGTGGTTCCACTCGAGCTTAATGTATTCGATCTTGGCTTGGGCATTGTCAAGAGTGAAGCCCAATTAAGACACCTCCATTCCGAGCTCTAATAGGTGGGCTTCGTACGGGGGAAATCTACTAGATGAGGCCATCACTTCCTTTATCTGTCTAAATTGTATTTGTTAAAGCCCTATATTTATATTATTCTTGTGATCACTATTCAATGACTATATAACCAAAAATCACAAATCCTTATAGTATTTTAAAATAAAAAACATTGAACAAAATAATTTAATACATTTTACATAACCTTAAGAAGACATTTATGTTGACTGAGAGGAATTTTCATTAATGAATTTTTGGGTCGTTACAACTAGCACACCGTGGAACAATTCCTCCACACTCACTGTGCAGATATGGATGATACTCCCCAATTTTATCTAGGAATAGGTCCTCTATCCATAGAGATGGTATTCCACTATCTTAGTAAGGTGGGGGTCCTCTGTATGGCTTCATCCGTTAGACACATGAAATATTGGGCATTAGAGATGATACCCTTTTAGATTTTAAGGTTAAATCATTGTTATAATCAAAACTAAGGGAATATAGATATCCTTTCTTTGATATTTACGTTTATTTTCTATCATATCAGGGAGTAGTATGGTTTTTGACTCATAAAACGATTTTCATACCTTTCTTTAAATGAGATAACTCTTTATATCTTGTATTCTATATAACACTATATTGTTTTACGGGTGTCATATTGGGTATGTATATAATCATCTCCACATGTTATTTTCCCTCACATGTCATGGATTCTATAGATTATTGTTTGGTTGAAGGTGATTTCAGATAATCATAGGCATACTTGGATGCATTTGGCCATGTATGGTGGATGGGGCTTGGGGATCTAGATTTGGTTTCTCTCAGTATTTCTTTTTTAGTTGTTTTCTATTTGGGAAATATTTTCTAGTTCAGTTGTTAATTTGAAATTTGCATTTCATGTTGTGTTTTAATACTCATTTGGGTACCCTATAGGTTATTACAAGAATAAATATTATTCTATATGTTACTATATTTTATGATTATTCCTTATTACATCTATGTTGATATTATTGGTTGTGCTCATACATGTACTTAGTAAATGGCCTCCCTTTTGATTAATGTTCTTTAACACTTCTCTCAAGCCCATGAAATATAATGGTGTGATTTTTTTAGTTTTATCTTATCTTTTAACTGGCTAGATGTGTCCTTGGGGGTAAGGTCATGAAAGATGGTAACAGAAGTGGTTATACCTCTAGAATATGTTTGAATTTTTTCCCATATGAGGTTTGTGTTGGAGACTGTGAAATAATGAAAATGTTTCTATGTGGATTTTAGGCTAGATAGCCCAGTGTTGGTGTGGTGTCCAATTTATCCACACTTAAAAACTCTTGATACCATATTTTCTATCCAAGAATATCATGATATCTATTGTAGTATTTAATGATACCTAAATAATATAGGATTGAGTCCATTGATTTTCCTTCTTGATTCATCTCCCTATATATCCTCTTCAATAATGGTACATCTTCATACAATTCAATATGACTCCATGGTGATAACTACATAATATTTCAAGACTGTTTCATGATGATGATCACTAGAGTGATGAAACCTCATATCACAGAACTGACCTTGAGTTTTTTTCTCTTGGTTGAATCCAATATGTGCTACCACCAGTTGATAATCACACGGATCATTTAGTGTGTTAGGAATATGATCCTATGTTTTTTGAGGATTTGATAACTCTGGAAGGGAATGATGATTGTGTGTAAAATTTTATCACATTACAGAAGTTTTATAAATTGATATTGTGGATGTTCTATGATGAGACAGTTCCTCATGATGTTTAGTATTGACTTGATGAAGTGGTTCAGGTTTTAAAACATCTACATACCATAACTGATCATATGGTTTCATGAGTGGTATGTCATTTCTATGGAGAACCATTAGGTTCGAGAGGTATAAGAATATTTCACACCTCTATTTAATGGAGATGATAAGTTTTAATGATAGAGATCACCCACATTTCTTGGTGAGACAGGATCCCCTTTATCATGTGGTTAAGGGCTTAAATGAGCCTATGATGTGAATGTAATTCTTGTATAGGACCGCTCTTGAGTGTGGTCCAAAAGGAAATCATTTTCCAGGGTGATGTCAGGGGTCAGTAGATTCATGTTCTAGTTATATTTATCATGTCATCATATAGGAAATAAACATGCACACATGCCTCACAAATACTCATTTTTTCCATGTGATTCCAAACCGTGAGGGTGATTAAGTGCCTCCCAAAGTAGATAGTATCAAGTTGTGGTGAATGATTTCAATCGATATGTAGGTTCCCAGATGTTTTGATGTACTAGGGTGTTGGATAAAGACCATGTGTTTTGAGATTGAAGGAATGGTAACATGAAATCTTTAGTTAGTAGGATATTATAGATTAGCGGATTTGAGTGTGGAAAGGGGTAAAAACTATGTCTCCACATCTCCATCTTCCATTATAACAACAGATTATTAAGACACATTTCCCTATATTTGTCCCCTCTTTGATTCCTACCAATATTAATATAGGCGATTTCTCAACACCTGTACATGATGATCCAACATAGTGGATCAGTGATTACCTACTTCATTCCATGGTGTGAAATGACTCTATTAGGAGATTGAAATAATTGCATGAAATACTTTCATAGTGGAAGTAAGACCCTATGATATTTTCTTAAACATGAATCATTCATTTATATTCTATGTGTGTATAATTTATATAATTGGGTTTAGGAGTTCTTAGGGTATGTTGGGGTAGAGTTTTCATCCTTTTATTGGGAGTGAAACATAGGCAGTGTAAGATGAGTTCCTGCATAGGTGGATACATCTATTTCCTTATTATATTTCTAGTGTTACCCATGGAGAAGAGGATCCTTTCAGATTCTAGTTTCCTTCGATTATAGAGGTTTATAATGTCATTAATCTTGAGGTTATGTATTATTTAACTCACAATAATGTGTATTTTTACTACATGTAACATCACAATGAATGTACTCATATCTACACTACCATTTCATATGACCCCATGTATCTATGAGAAATGGAGGTGTGGTTAGAGGAGTTTTTATAGTGGGGGATTCATAAGACCTATTGTGTTTTCATGGATATACCAATGTAATTTTCTTAATAGTTGAATGAGGGCATGATTTTAGAATTGATTGAAATCACTCAGGCTAGAAAATAATCTTGGATGAGTATCCACCTTTAAGAATTGACGACCTCTTCTCCCAGGGTATAGAGGTGAGGTGGATCTCGATATTAAACCTCATGATGGGTTAACACTAGATAAAAAATCAAGAGGTGGATGCCTTGATAATGGATTCCTAAAGTCTCTACAATTTCATTGAGTTCATGATTATTTCCATTATCATGTTTAACACCCCAATAGAGTTTGCAAGGCATGCATGTCAGATACGTAAACATTATTGGGTTAGTTCTTGGAAGTTATTTATACTACTACCCTCATGTACTTGGAATCAGATTTGGAGCATGTGAGGCATATGAGGATTGTGCTACACATGATCCAATATTTTTGTTCATATGAATTATTTCATAGATTTAGTGCTAGATATGAAGGGCCACTTCTTAGGATTTGTATTCTCTAACATAGGAGTGATTGTGGACCCTACATAGTTGGAGGTTTCCTGAGCATGAGGTCCACCCGTTAAATATTTATGACAGAAGATGCTCAAAATGTGGTTTTTTTCAATTGTTGTTGAGCGATGTGATTAAGTAGTTGACCTCATTGATGATGACCCTTTTTGGGTGAGGTTGGTTCAACACACCTCCAATTGATGGGTTTTAACCCTTAACATCTTCAGTAAGTTAGAGAGGCATGACTTGGGTAATATCACATGGAAAGGTTTCATGATCAAATATCCACAACATATGTTCATGATGGGCTTCCTAATGGTGGGGAGCATAACATCCTTCTTCAAAGAGAGTCAGTGGGACCATTAATGTTTTCCGCAATGGTGCTGAGGAGGTTTTTTTACCTTAATAATACACACAAGATAAGGGTGGTTATACTATGATCCAACAGATAGGAGGCATGATCATCAACAAGGATCAAATGACCATTTTCTAGTTACTATGTTGTGTTAACAAGCTAGTGTATTGGTTGACCTTGAGATTGTAGTTATCCTGATGACTTTTTTATAAACATGTCACATTTGAGGAGGTATGCACATTACTCATTTTATTATAGAAACCATTTTTAGCGGGCCCCGAGAGTGGATTTTGATTTTTCAAGGACCTGATAGCATTGAAATATGGACGAAAAAGACTATTCATGGGTATTTTTTTTTTCACTGTTTCAATATTATTAGTAACACAGGAAACCATTGGGGGATATCCTTAGAGCTGGAGATCCAGAAGCAGGATTTGAATCCCCACCTCTATCATTAGTTTTACATTTTGGGGGATGAAAAAAATTGAAAATAGAATAATGTAAATACTAAGTTTCTCTATGATAAACATGGGAATATACCTATGAATGTTTTTGGGAGTCCAAAGCTGAGACGACTTGAGATTCTGAGTCATTGTGGGGGCAAAATTCATTTTATAAATATATTAAATATATTTTTGTCACACACATATATATTTTAATAAATAATAGAACATATCCTAAATGGTGTCTTGAATTCAAAATAAGATACCATTGGTAAATTTGGAATGCATGTTTTACCCAAGGAATAACCTAAAATTGGACAGTGTCAGATATTCGAATAAGGAAGCTATTGGTGGGTACAATTATTTGATTTTTTCTTTATTTATTTTAGTTAATTAATTGAATCCCTATAAACTAAAATCCTCTATAAATACCATATTATTATTGTTTCTCAATATTTATCCACATTAACCTATTTAACTAGAGGATGAGAGCCTTCGTCATTGGTTGATAGACATTGTGTGAGGAAGGATGATTAGATTTTAGTTGATTGATGGGTTGGGAACGTATCATTTCACAATCGTCACTAGTAGACATATTATTCAACAATTATCAATCCATAATAAATGTTTGACCCATAATTGTTTCCCACATCTTTTTTAAAATATTGATCATGGATAATTAATCATCATTTAATTTGATATTTATTTATTCCTTCACATGAGAACATTCCATAATTTTATCTTCTTAAATAAATTATTTATTATTTTTTTCTATGTTATCACCCTTGATTAGACACATATAAATCATTTCGTGATCACATCAACCATATATGTTTATCACCATTGTTGATTGTGAAATTATTCCAACATTCTTGGTGCCTGTCATTGATAATCACTTGACTAGTGATTTAATGATATTTGAGAAAACCGAACTTTGTGTGTTCCTACATTGTAATAATAGATTATAGTCATGCATTTATATTTGGATTTTGAAGACATCAAAGTGTTGTGGGGATTAATTTTGAACCTGAATATGGATTGTGTACTGTTGGTTATCAAGCCAGATTGAACAGATCACCCCAGTGGTGTAACAATTAGGGTTTTTTATAAATGAGTGAAAAAAATATAGTTTCTAGTGATGATGGAGTTCAGTGTTGGTACAGAAATAATATTTTCCATGACCTGGGATTTTTGGTTTCTACTGGTATAAATGATGAATGTTTTTCTATATAATAATGTTTAAAATAAAATATTTAGCCAGCTTTTAATGGTGATGTGTTCTATTATTTTTTTAATTTGATAATAATAAAATATTATATTTATTATTATTAATGAAAATAATAAAAAAAAATAATTGTATTATATTTCAGAGAAATGAGTTTAGGGTACATCTCTAGGGAGGACACATGTGGCCTAATTGTACATTTGGGGCCTCTCTCTGATATTATCATTATTGATTTTAGTGATTTTCAATAGGATAAATTAAAATGGGGGAAAATATTGAAGTGGTATCATGCATGGAAATCAATGGGGGAAATCAATAGAATTCTCAAAGAATAAGGCTTGGCAAAATTATAATATTTTTTAATTTTGTTTTTGTTAAAACATTATTTTGATTATAACTTTTTTTCTATGTCAAATTGGTGATACATCTATAGAATCATGATTGTTGTATTTAGATGTAAATTTTGTGATTAAAGTAGTGTTTTTAATTTGGGCTCATGGAAAGGGTCCATGAAGTCCCAATTATTATTATTATTATTATTATAGAATCTAGTATCTGATGTATCCATTACATAAATTGTAAGAATGATGAACATACCACATAATTGAGACCCTGATATTATAGTGAATATGTTAGGAACAATGTTGGGTATCTTTTTGGGACTCATGGATGGGTCTCATCGAACGACATACAAGTGTGATGTTATGTAATGAGTTTTTTTTCAGGTGACTGATTTTGGAAACTGAATTTCCAATCTGGTGTTTTTTCACAAGGATCACAATGGTTTGTTCTGCTTTTCTATACATGCCCATTTGGGATGACATATTAGTGGTTTTATGTTTCATCCTAACAGATTAACGACGAGTCTCATGAACTCATCAAGTGACACATGCCTATCATGGGGTGTGACAAGATCAATTATTTCATATATTAAAATGAATTATCATTGTCAGCCATGGTTTTCCTTATATTTTATCTCACAATAAATACGTTTTTACCTTAAATTTGTGAAATTATTTATTGTTGGATTATAAATTAATAGAGTTTAATTATGAAAGAATGTAATTAAATGATGTTTTGACAAAATTTGATGATGAGAGTTATGTGGTCATGGTTAGACCACGATCTGAAAAGACATCACGGTCATAAAATTTAATCCTTCCCTATTTCTATTGAATGATAAATGAAAGACTCTTCAATATAGTTTTTAATCACTCTTCATTTAAGGAAGAAATGTAAACCACTCCTATATAGAATAACATTAATAAAAAATTCCCAAAATAATTATTAAGGTACTGATATATAATTTTTTTCCCTAATAAATATATAAATAATTTACTTATTTAAAAAACATCCCAATGATCACAAAACACTCACCTCCTAACACAATCTGCAAGATCGAGAGAAACTACACAAGTCTGGGGAATTTTAATGATATTAAACCAAATTTTTAAACAATGAACGAGACTAAAAAATAAAATAAAATGAAATAAATATTATTTAGTAAAATTGAAATAAATACTATTAAATAGAAAAACCAACTTTATAATTAAATCACAAGACTCTGACATTAGAAAATGATAACACTCCCCTCCATGATCACTCAAAATCATTACCCCTACAAGTGAAGGGTAATAGAGTGTGTGGGGGAAGAAGAGTGTATTATGAAACCAATAAAATAGAAAAAATATTATTCAAATAACAAGAAGGGTATAATACTCTAGAACATACCCTCCTCCTTCTTCTTCTACACCATTGAATGGAAGTGGATACCCATATTTATAGGCTGGAGGACAGGAAACTTTTCCCTCTAGTTTCTATCCATTTATATTTTGATTTTAATTATAATAGTAACTAGAAGAATCTCATAATGGTGTCTTTATAAAAGTTATTCCATGAACTATTTTTCATGTTTCATTTAAAACTCTTCATAATTAGACATGTTTCAAAAAAATGTTCATGAATTACTAATGAAAAACGTTCTAATTCATGAAGACTCTATAACTCCATCAACTTTAAAAAATAAAATTGTAGTATTAATGCTTGAAATTATTTATGAAATTTACTTTTAAAATGTGTCTTAGATTGATATTTATAATAAATATGGGATCAACTCATTTGGAGATGTCTTTGCAATTATATTCCCCAATTAGTTTTATATGGTCCATTATTTCAGTAAGAAACATTTTTCCCCTTGAATATTTTTTTTGGGAAATTTTATTTTAACTTTTATCTAGGTATAAAAGTCACATTTTAAACACATGAAAAATTTAATGTTAATAAATAAATAATTAAATGTGTTAAATTTTTTAAAATTAATGGTTTAAATACATAATCTCTAAAAAATGTATTTAATTTAAAGAATAAGGAAAATTTCTCAATTAATCCATTACAACACCAAAAAAAATAAATTTAAGAAAATAAGATCAAATGGGATAATTTGATGGGATTAATTTACTGAACATATATGAAATATTATAAAAATATTATCCTAATATATTCCTTGACACTTTCCACATGGACTCCTAGAAATGTCAATATCAAAATAATATCATTGAATATTTAAAATTCTTACCCATGAGATCAATCAATTCAACACCTAGGAATAATAGATATCATTCCCCTAAAAACACTATTTAAAGTTCCTCATTCAGATAATTTAATATATTTCCTCTTCATTTATCCTCTAATTCCCATAAAACACAAACAACACATGAATTTTCTCTTTTCTCACAAAAGCTAGTATTCTACCTAGATTTTCCCCTACATTCCAATGAAAGAGACCTCATAATCATAATAAATGTTGACATCTACACCCAATATGATTAAATTAAATGTTTTTATCATGAGGACATTGTAGGTCTATTATGAAGCTTCATTATTGGTAGGATTTTGATGTCAAAAAATTATGATGTCAAATGAGGAGGGAGTGGATCATTTTTATGATAAATTTGAAGATTATAATTTTCACTCAATTATCGTACCATCATCACTCCCATTAGTTTATAATCTCCTCCATAATCATTAAGATAAAGTAAATATTACACCATTCATAATTTCAATAGAAAAATATTCAATATTATCTTGAATAGTTTTTCTTCCAATCTTTAGGTAGGTACAATTTTCATTTATATTTGGAAGCTACAGAAAGAAACACTTTCTTTTATCATGTATGATCTAGAAATAAACATCTATCAATAGGTTAAATATTTTATTATAACAAAATCTCATAACATATTTATTTTCCAACCAATGTATCACCAAATGAGGTAGTACCAGAGAAGATAGATTCTCCACAATTTAGTTCAAGGAGATCAGGAAATTTTAAATCAAGAGCATGTTGGAGTGGTATAATTGCAATGTAATTGGTTAAAAAAAATGTTTTTCATGGATAATAAGGTATTAATGGATTAAATTTACATGTAATTCAAAATCAAAAAGTATTATAATTAACAAGGTCTTTAAACCCAAATAAAATTCCTCTCTAATTTGAAACCTATGTACCTCAAACCCTCGTGTTTCGAAATTAATAAATGTAATTCTGATTAAATGAATCATGGTTTAGTTCGTTAAAGAAGTGAGGGTAATGAAAAAAATATGAAAACATTTTCATAACCCTCACAAAAAATTGATTTTAATGATAAATACAGTTAGATATGGTATGAGTTTAAAAAATCAGAGTAATTTTAATGAATTTCTAAACGATTAGAACATGAAAAAAAGTCATTTAAAGAATTAATTTAAGCTTAATTACATTGAATAAATTGTTTCACTCATTTAAACATGATTAAAAAATTTAAATGATAATCATTTCATCTCAAAAGTTTCAAAAAAAATATTGAAATAAAACACACAAAATTTTGAAAAACCCAATTTTTTGGAATGTAGAAAAAAAATAAAATATTTGAAAACCTAAACTATAAAGGTTCCCTCCCCTGCACAAAAATTTTATAGTGTATGAAATGAATTCAATTGTAATTAAAATGTAATAAATTTTTAAAAATAATCACATTATGTAATAAATAATGAATGGGAGGTGTGACCTCGTGACTTTTTTTGATAAATAGGTTGGCAGAGTGTGATATCCTCCACTGGATCTGATATAATAGGCCCATGGGATATCCTTAGCATGTTTATATAAATAATGAATGGCTCATACCCTCCATCTTTAACAATATACACAACCCAACAATGTTATACATGATTAACTATAAGTAGACCTTCCAATCTAGAATGACATTTACCAGTAATCTATATGAGTATTGATTTGAGTAACATAATTGTGACCCCCTGATGGAATTATATCATTTGGATTATTTTTACATTATACACTCTTTTTCTCTATTTGTAAATAATATAATTTTTAATTATTCCTTTTAATTTAGTCTATCTCCAAAAAAAATCATTCTTCATTCCCATCACTTTCAGGACCCAAATTCCCCTTCCTCACAGGCCAATATGCCTTATTGCTCTAATTACAATGGAATATGATATATCATCAAATAAATAAACCAATATAGAATCATTCCAATCATGATTGTATATGATATCATATAAACCCATAATATTCATTTAGATTTTAGCTCATGTCCTTCATGTTTTCTTTAACACTCTTTTCCAAAATTTCTTTTAATTTGCAATTTAACACTTCATAGAGACCATTTTTTGGTGTATGATCGGGAATTCATGTTTTTTGATAATCCACATACTATTTTTAGCAAATAATTTATTAATTTATTTAATAAATTAGTCCCCTAGTCATTGATGATGGCTATGGGAACTCCAAATCTACAAAATATGTTACACCTAACAAATTCAGGAACAAAGTTTTCATCATCAGTCATGGTTTATTTTTCATGAACCAAAATAGAAACACAATAAAATGCATGCTAGATAATAAAATTCCAAATGACAATTAAAAAGTCCCCTTAAAAATTATCCCCAATAATTCAAAAATATATCAAAATTTAAGCGGTTGTTGGGAAATATCTTTTCTCTTTGAAATATTTTTAAAAAACAACCATTTTTACATTTTTTTTAATATTCCTGAGAATATTTAAAAAGGGTGTGTCAATAAATTCCATATTATGAATCCTTCATTATTTACTATTGAGGTCTTAATTGGCCTACATAAGATAATGTCTGAAAAAACTCAATGAATGAACATTTTCTCTATTAGGAAAACATCTTCATATAACTTGGTCATTGAAAATATTCCAATGAAATTGATCATCCCAAATTTAATACCTATCTTTTTATATTATTTATTGAATTTTGTGGGAATTGAAATGAGATGGAACCAGATATGTTACCAAATAATTGAACATGTTTGAATTCCAAAGCACATCTCGTTAAATAATTTACAACTTCTATCCTCGAAGGTGATCATTCAGTAATACATAGTCTATAATTTTAGATTCAAAACATTTGCTATGCCTTATTAAATGATCATCCAATTGGTTCACATCTCCACTCTTGTCTAAGATTTCAATGTTGTACTCCTATCGCAGTAATATCCATCTCACAATCATTGGTTTAGCTTTAGCCATCTTTATCAAGTACCTAAGATCCATATGATCAGAAAACATAGCGACTTTAGTTCCAATAACATATGATCTATTTTTTTTCCAAAAAACATAACTACTAAAAACACACATTTAGTGGTTTTGTAATTGAACTTAGTTTTATCTAAGGTACTCGATGCATATAAAATGACCTGTGGCCTTCTGTCAAATTTTCTGAGAAAGAAAATCTCTAAATTCGTTGTTAGAAGCATCATAAGGTTGCTCAAATTTTTCTTATAAAATTGGTGGCTTCATCCATGTTAGTTTAAGAAATATTATTTTTATCTACCTAAAGGAATCCCTACAAGATCCATTTTAATAAAAATCAACATCATTCAAAACCAATCTGGAGAGATTGGGAAAAATCTTACTAAAATATTTGACAAAACTCCTATAGAATTGTGTATGTCCTAAAAGTGAAAAAATCAGTTTCACATAATTTTTTTAAGGTAATGAATGCATCACATAAATTTTTTATTTACCCACTTTAAAAAAGTTTTTTGAAATGATATTATAAATGAATTTTCTTTTCTCAAACATGAAAATAATGTTTTCAAAATTTATAAAAATGTTATATTCAACATTTTTTTTCAAAAAAATCTAGATTTTTCAATCAATGGTCACATGAGATTCCAAAAAAAATATAAAGTCTTCCATGAAAAACTCAAATAAATATTCAATGTGATAAAAAAATACGTATCATGCACCGCTAAATCATACCTAGTGATTTACATAATCAAAATGGAATCCTTTTATATGAAAAATTACCAATTTGGCAGTTGAATATAGTCTTATCGTGATCATTGGGAGTAATAGGTTCTTGAAAATAGATAAAAAATACTTCCAAAAAGCTATAATGAGTTATATATACAAGTATCTCTATTATCTATTCCGGGAAGGGGATGGGGAAATGATATTTCATAGTGGCCTGATTCATCTTCCTTAAATCTATTAACACTATCCTTCAATTCTGAATTATTACTGTAATTTATTCATTATTTTCATTCCTCACATTCATTAGGCTAGTTTCTACATGAATGGGGATAAACAATTGTGAATATTATATTAAATAGATTACCCTAGCTTCTATGATATTCTTAATCTCCTTCTCTATAACCTCCTTCAAGGTGAGTTTCTTCCTCCATTAGGGATGTATAACAAGTTTGGAATATCCCTTAAGAAGAATTCTATGTCAAAATATTTTTGGGTTTGTTTCAGGGAAATAACCTATGATCAACCCTATAGCATGTACCTTATCTCTAAAAATATCAATTAAATAATTTTCTTGGGGTTTACATATATTATTTGAAATTATTATTGGTAATTTCTCTCCCCTTAATGTACATATATTATAGCTCAGTGTGGAGTTGTTTAAATTCTAGTTCTGGGGGATGCTCAATAGATGAAATTAAATTTAAGTTCCACACTTATGATGATTTTAATTAATTCAAACAATAAATCATATAAAATTTATAATTAATTAAAAAAATTATCAATGAAATCATATTTTACCTCTTCTTCCCAAATCAAATCAGAATATCTAGTGTGTTTGGCATACACATGTTCAATGATATATTCAAAAAATATATTCCAAGGATAAAAATTAATTTATCATACCATATTCATCAATTGGATAAGAACCAACTTCATGGGGGTGTATAAAGAGTGAGTGATCACTTGATGGGAGCCTTATAGATTCAAAAATATGGAAGTGGACAATGTAATCTCCAAACAATATGGTGAGAGTTCCTTCATGGTCATTGATTATGGTTTTCAACATCCTCCATTATGGTCACCGTAAAATGATGGGTGATTGTGAATATCTCTCACATTCTTCTATATTCAGAACATAACTGTCTTTTGGGAATATGGAATCTTTAAATTTCACCAGGACATCCCTGAGAACTCATGATGGGAAAATTGTCAATATTTTCGCAACCCAGACCACCTTGTTTATGAGATTCAAGCCTCCAATATACAAACAAGTGAATACTAAATGAGGTAATACATTAATTTAAGAAGTAACATCAACCAATTCATTATATAAATTTAATGGTCCAATGATTCATATAAAAGAAAAGTAACCTGGATCATGACATTTGGTAGGAAACTATGGTTTGATTAGCGTTGACACACATATTCCTAAGTTTACTCTATCATTAACATGATGTATACTATTCATTATCAAGATATCTTTTAAAAATTTGTCATATATTTTATTTTTTTTATAGATTTAGAAAGGGATATATTAATTTCCACTTTTTGGAAGGTGTCCATAATTTATTTTGGATGATCTTCTTTATGAAATCTCTTTGATTCAATCATCCTTAATGGAAATGGCGTGGGTAAAAATATATTCTATATTTGATTCCATTTAATTGGTGATTATTGTCACTTAATATTAGGAATATCCTTCCCTTCCCCCTCTATCCTTTTGTCTTCTTTTTGAATTTTCAATGACTATGATTGTGAACATCATTATCCCTCGGTTCAAGTGGTATTATTTCCTATTCACTAGATTCTTATATTGGGAGTTATTTTCCATTTCATTATCATATCATGATGAGTTTATCTTTTTGGTTCTAAAATACATGATCTTGTAGTTTTTTAGTTTTCCAATAGTATTTGAACAAGACATTCAACTTTTTTTTCAAGATTATACAACATATATGCAATTACCTCAATGTCGTATTGTAAATGTGGATATGAGGATGCATGTTGGTATATGGTTGCTCATATGGTCTAGGAAATGTGGGAGGCTAGTTTTATAGATGTTAGTTATGAGATATCTTTTTATAAAATATATGTGGGTTTTTGAATTGTCACAGTAATAGGGGTATCTTTTGGAATAGGTATTTTCATGGGGATATGGCTTGATTGTACTAATTTCCAAATCTATATTGGATATTGTTAGGATTTCTCCATACTTGATTTTTTTAACTAACCTATTTTAACAGTCGTCACATAAGTTTAAATTTCCCAATATTTCAGTACACTGGTTAGTGAATAGATCATGTTATAATCATAAACAACTTAAATTAGGTGTTTCCTGTTGGTTACCCACTTATTTCATGGCCGGCAATCCCAAAAAAAATTGTTATCTCTAAAATCCATGTTTCTATTAAGTTTGATGGATGAGAAGTTCTTACCTCATTAATACCAGTTGTGCTAGAAACTCTTATACAATACTATTGAGAGCTCTGGGAAAACTTCTCAATCATTCCCTTGAATTCATTTGGATACTTTTAAATCAATACACCTCAATATGACTCATCCAAAATTTTTCTATCATTTTACAGTAATACATATGAAAAGAATACAATAATTTGATTCTACAAAATTTCATTTTGTGGGAAGTTAACAAATAACATTTTAAATGTTTCCCAATACTCGTAAAGGGTTTACCTAGATGATTGTATGATGGAACTAATTTCAATTATGATGGATAGGCTTCAAGAGCCGAGGAGGAATATTTTCATGAAAAATATCACCAATTCATTCATATTATACTAATATTCTAGTCATAGGTCATACAACCTTTATTTTCTAGGTCCCTCCTATGATAATTTAAATTCTCCCACATGACATGCCCCTCAGCTAGTCCTTGGGGAATAAAAGTAGATCAGAACTATGTGAACTATTTAGTATTTTTTTGTGTCTCTACCTACCATGGCATTAAATTTTGGAAGAAATGGGATCTTGTTATTCTTAATATAAAATGAATTTTTTAACTCTGACATGGTATGTTGGTTATTTTTATTTGGTAATTTTGGTTCATAATTGTCTATAAGGGGTTTCTTCTAGTTTCCATCCCTCATGAAAGGATTAGAATGAATGCATGATGTTTCCCTTGAGTCTATAAGTGATAATTCCTAAAATTCAGATTGAAATGTATAGTTTCCAGGTAAATTATACATGTTTCATTCAAATAATGGTTCTATGGGAAACTATTATTATTTGTGGTATTATTCATAAAATTATTAAGACAAATCTAGAAAAGAAATATAAATGTTGTCCCAACCTCTTTATATTCAATGCCATGTTTTAACACATTCCTGTCATGGGGCTTCAACCAAAAATAATTCAGTAATTTAATAATAATTAATGTAGTAAACATTGGATTACTCTTTATAAAAGTGTAAAATAATCATGTTTTTCACATAAAATTATAGATAGAACTGTATGATGTTTTAGAAATTATTTGAGATTAAAAATATGCAATGAAATTAAAATGATATTTGAACACGAGTAGATAAATAAATTGATGGTGTTTGGGTACGATCACTTTTTTAAATGTCATCATGTTTATAAAATTCATTCCCCTATATTCATATTGAATGATAAATGAAGGACTCCTTGATTGAGCAGTCAATCACCATTGGTTAGAGAAAGAAATTGAAACCACCCTTACATGCATGAAAATTCAAATACCATACTGAAACAAAAATGTAATGTATTCTTTGGGAAATTTTCAAATTATAAATATTGATGAAAAATCACATCATCCATAATCATTCTAAATATCACTGTAATCACACCACCTAAAAAAATATTCTCAATTAGGAATAATTATTGTTGTCTAAGGGAGTTTAATATTATTAAACCAAATATGTAAAAAACGAATGAAACCAAAACCAAAAAATTGAAATAATAGATTTAGAAACCACAAAAAATATAATCCATTTCATATACAAAATATTTTTAAACTAAATAACAATATTCTAACATTACAAAAGGAAAACTCTCCCTTCCTAGATCACTCAAAAGATTTACCGCTTCATTTTTTGGGAAATAGAGAGGAAGATGGATGAAGGCAGAATTATGAAACTAGGCAAATATATAGTATAAAATCCATAGCACTTTGTGGATTGAATCCTCTTGAAAACACACTTATTCTCCATCATCTGAACTATTTAATTAAAGTGGATTCACATATTTATAGTCTTGAGGGGTGGAAAAGTATTCATCCAGTTTATGTTCACATAATGTTTGAGTTTAATTAGCATAGTAAATAGAAGAATCATGGGAATGTTTCTTAAAAAAATTTCTTTCTCTTTTTCAATAACCCCCAAAATATGAAAATAATTTACGTATTTAAAAAAAAAATTCACAATTTACTGAATAATACAGTTTCCATCCAACAAGACTCATCAAAATTATCCAAATTTGCGCATTAAATAGTTATCTTGATGACCGAAATTCTCTATGAAATGTAATCTTGTAATGATAATTGATGTCTTCTTTCCAATAAATCCAAAATAAAATCATTTAGTGATTTCTAGACTAAGATATACCTTAATTACTAATGTGGGGTACATTATTTAGGCTAAAAATATTTTTCAAATTGATTGAATATCTAGGCCATTGAATTTAAAATTGGCTCTAGGTCCTAGAGAAGAATTTGGATCCCACAAATAAAGGAAGACTACAAAAAAAATATTCCATTAAATTGGATAAATATTATAAATTTTATCCTTTAAATATAAAATTTAATGGAAACTATTAAGTTTCAAGAATTAATCTACATTCACAATTAAGCCCAAAATTCACCAAAAATACTAAAAGGATGATAATAATATCATATTTATTAATTAAAAGGGTTTAAAGAATTTAAAAAATATTAATAATTATGAAAATGTTAGCTTACTCATCAGGATTTCTTCAAGACATGTTCTGTACATCATAAGTTCACTTTCAGGCCCAGGCGTACGTGTCCACACGTTGGTATCCAAGAATGGATCTGTACAAAGTCAAGTTATATGGTAGGGCCACACACAATTTACAACATTATGATTATAAACCTCTCATATAACTTTCCCTTTTACACATATCATGTCCCACTAGTAACTTGTCTTGAGTGTTTTTGATATAAAACGTGATGGTGGCCTTTGTATTGTATTATTAGATATGATGAGAAATTTCCATAGTGTTATGATTATTTAGGAGACACTCAATGATGATAGTGATAAAATGATCATTAGAGAGTACAAATTGAGGGATAAATACCATATCTATCTAGGTTGTTGGTCCACTATCCATTCATATAGTACTACCCTATTGTACAAGGTAGCGGTTCATCAGTAATTGTTATGAAGATAGAGAATATAATCCCCAGTAACACAATAGTGTAGGTCATCTATCTATAGAGATGGTGCTCCCCTATTACACCATGGTGTGGGTCATTCATTCAATGGTATAGTAATCCCCTTTCACATAAGTGTGTGGTTTCTCGAAACTCATTGTGTTGTTAGAGACATTACACCCATATCACTCCAGGGTAAGGGACCTCTATTCCAATATATGGTTGTCCCCTATCAAACAGGGGAACTGGTTCATTATACTCATTATATGGATAGATTTGATACTCTCAGGTCACACCCAGTAGCATATCCTCATTCCATAGAGATATTACTCTTCTATCAACTTTGGGTCTAGGTACATCATACTATTTATTCAAATAGATACAATAAACCCCTATTTCATTAGGTTGTCAATCCTCTTTCCATGGAGACTATGCTCCCAAGTCACATTAAGTAGGGGGTCCCCCATAATAATTTTCAAGATAGATATGGTTTTCCCCTATCACAATAGTACATGTGACCTCGATATATGGTTATGTTACTCCCTTATCACCCCAGGGTAATGGGCCTTGTATACATATTATTAAGATAGAGATGGTACTCCCATGTTGCACCAAGAGGTGGTTCTTCTATCCATAGAGATGGTAGTCTCCTATCATAGTAGTATGTGGTTCCTCTATATGATGTATTTATATTTGTGTGTGATATGATAAGAATTTGATATGGTCCCATTTTATACCGACATGAAGGCTCATTATTCTTAGCTAGGTTATGGAGATGGTGATCCACATTCTCTCTGATTTTTCATTTGTTTTTCTCATATATGGGTTTTTATTTTAGTTTTTGTCTCATATACTAATTAACATACCATATTATTTATTATATTACTACTTATATTATGTCTTCTATTTCTCCATTTTCAGATTTTGGGGAATCCTACTAGATATTTATAAACTTACCCCTATATGGGATTTTTACTACATGTGTATTGACATATGAAATTGATGAATATGTCAGTTGTTATTTTAGAGTTGAATATGGATACATGGACTCATTTGACCACATATAGTAGTTGGGGCTTCCAGATCTAGATCTTGTTTATCTCAACATTTTTTCCATTGTTTTATGGTTGGGATATCATATCATGTTGGGCATGTATTTAGTAATTTACTTTTCAAATTACATAGTCATACTCTATTGTATTTCCAAGTGGTTATAAAATAAATTTATTTTACTATAGATGTTATATCTTTTATCATCATACCTCTAAAGGACTGCATAGGGGCTATTTCTTCCATGCGTACAAGTGCATATGCAATGTCCTCCCTTATTAGTTATATCGTTCGACATTGGTCAACAGCCTTAGACCTAAAGAGGTTGGTTTAGGGAAGGGGTGGCTTAGAATTCCACTAGAAAGGTGGGCCATTGTGAGTTGGTTCATGACACCTTGTTTACATAAACATTAATTTTGTGACACCCCAATATTTTAAATGATGAACATTATGTTAGAAATGATATATGACATGTAACATCGAGATTAAACGACCTCTAGAATGTATAAACACCATTATATAGCCATTAAAAGAGAGGGTATAGAAAATATTAAGTGCATTATACTATACGTTTATAAATTACCATATCAATATAAATTTAACGATAAATACCAAGTAAATATACAATTAGTTTTTAATAATGTTATTTTATTCTACAATTATTTGTTTTCTTTAAAAATTATTTTGATTTATTTTTGAGTGAAAATTTTAAAATAATTTATAGATAATTTAAAACATTTATTTGGAAAAAATAATTTATTTTTAGAAATCAACTTTTCAAAATTCACATAGGGTCAGTATTTTTTATTTCATATAAAATATTTAATTTTCCTTAAATAAAAAAAAATATCCATTTTTGTAAAACTATAAATCATTTTAATTAATTTATTTAACAAAAATTATAAATTATGTTATAAATATTATTTAATGAAACATGTGTATTATTTATTAATATTTAATCCACATAATTTCAATTTAATTTTCTTTATATTATATATTATTATATGTTTATTTTGTGGTTAAGACCAATATTTTCTGAAAACATTTTTAATTTTAAAACCATTTTTCCATATTAATTAATTAATAAACATTAAAAGTGGAATAATTTTAATGAAATTTTTAGATTTTATATAAATAAATATTAATTTAAATTCAAATAATGATGATTATAATTTATAGAGGTAATATAATGTGATCAAATTCTTGAAAAATACTTCTCTGGAAAAATAGATTTACATCATATTTTTTTTATTTTGAATTATATTCTTTCAATTATGTGGATTGAATTTGGTAGAATTGATTCTATATTTTTAATCATAATATTTTATATTATCTAATATGATCAAATTATGTTTGTTTCATAATTAATTTTGAAAACAACAAAAATAATTTTGCACATTTTATGTAAAAACGGGATTACGAGGGGTTAATCTAAAAATACAGGAGTTAAAATGACCTTAAAATATGGATATTTTATATTTTATAGAAACACTTAGAATTTATAATGTCTATGTATCAATAATGGTCTATTTTAATTCTTCGGAAATATTAAAAATATAGATGTTACTTTTCATTTTAAAAAATTACAACGATGTCACTCACCTCACTAATAAAAGGATACCCAATATCTTCTCTTATTCACACATTAAAACCCATTTTTTCTATCAATAACTACACAAATAACGTCCTTATGTCAATTAACTCATCCTAGAAACCTTTTTTATCATAAATTCATCCTATGAAGTATTTCGATGTTAATCCAAGTACGCTATCTGGCGAAGAGGTATCATACTTATCTGAGGGATTTTTATTTTATTTCTTCTTCCACCTACTTCAAATATTATACAATTATTATGAAATAATAACACCATAATATCCCATATAATTATATATTTTATTATTAAATTAATAACCAAAATATATATCTTCATTTACCAATTAGGAAATGAAACCATCATTCTTGTGTACGATGGACTACCACCTTAGAAATCGATGTAATTTGTTTTTCATCCTGACATCTCACATAATGTTATAATGATTACAGTTAATTATATATATTATAATATTAATATAATTATACATTTGAAATTATTATATCACATATACCTTCTTACTTTCTATTTCGTGGTGGATATGATAGAGATGCTCGTGAGTATGATATACTATCTTCTCGCAAAGTTGTGTGATTCATTTTTCCCTAACACTTTACAAATAAGGAAATATGGATAATGATAATTAATATAAGATAAATATATAAAATAAATTATTATATTAATATATTTTTTATAAATTTTTAAATATAACATATCACTAAATTCATTACCATTCAATTCATTGAAAAATGATAGCATCATTTGTGTGTATATGTGGACTACTACTTCCAAGAAGTGATGTGATTCGTACTTTATAACCACATAAGATGGATGATATATATATTTATAATTAATAAATAATATTTTATTTAATATATGATGATAATTGTGGGAATTTATCATATTATTTAACTTCTTTCCATAATTATAAAAAATGGAATCTTTACACAAGCGTATATACAACATTCCATCTCAATGATTGTAACATTGTTAATTTTTCAGAACCATATTTCGTGATTTTTTTGAGAATTTAAATGATGAATAAAAATTATAATTATATTATTATTAATAATCTTTATATGATTTAGTAATTTACCCTTTGACCTTGCTCAACACATCGATGTTCTTTTTGATAAAATTAACAGAACATCTGTAAATCACAACATGTAGATTTAACTAATTAACTATAGAAATATGTCATTAATATATATAAAATAAATTATTTATGTATGATTTATTAAACAAGTAAATTTTTTTTAATGATATAATAATTGATGTAATATAATGAAATAATATATAAAGTACATACATGGAAATTTAGGACTCTGTGTAAGGGTTTCTCATTCGACTTTTATTCATGTGAGACATATCCCATATACAAAAATGATATTTACTTTATGGTGAAAATAAATCCCATAAATTTATTTTTGGATTATTTTTATGAACATTATTTGGATTTAATAATATCTTATATTTTCTATCTTTCATGATATTTTTATACATAGATTACCAAAGTAGTGAGGGAGTTCATCTCAATTTCCTTTAATTATGGTTTATTTGGATGTTATGAACCTATATTATTTTATGAGGTGTATATTCATCCACAAATTAAATTTCATATCATTATTTTCTAAATTATAATTATTTTTATATTTTGGATTTATTTTATTCTTTCATCGGGTGTATGTTTAATTGTTTCCTAAGTGAAAAGGGACTTTTCCATAAAAATTCATGTTTTAATGTTTTAAGTGTATCTCTCTTTTTCATCAGTGTATATGTTTTTAAAATGATTTTATGAATGTAAATATATATAAATGGATGTTTTATAAATTAATGTTTTTTATTTCTTTTAAAAATATGAATAAATTATTCTTTTATGGAATGTTTTAATTTTATTACAAACGCAAAAAGATTAGTTTTATTTTGATAGATATGAAGACAATGAATTTTTGTTCCACCATAAATGTTTTTTGATGTTTGGTTTCTTTTATAGGATTACATGTTTCATTCAAATAAAATCTATATTCATTGGTATTTTTGTGTTGAAAATGGTTTTAAAAAATCCAAGGATATTTTGATATCAAAAATTATTTGCATACATGTTTAATTTTTTTAAGAGTTTTATGTTGAAAAAGATCAAGAATAAAATTTTATATTCATGATATGCTACCTAATAAATATATATGTCAAACTAGTAATTTTGATATATATTATGTGTGGATTCAACCCTATTATGTCTCATGGGTGATCCTATATACTATTTTGTGATCTCGAAATAGAATATATGATAGGTACACCAAGATAGTACTCCAATGTATTTTCTAATATTCCTTATATTTAGAGATAATAATAATGGATTTTATGAAGGTTTTATCTTATCTATTTAGCATGGATACAATAATTTATTACATTAGTTTTAAATGGTTTCTAAAGATAATATTTCAAATATACAGGCATTATTAATTAATTAATTCTATGTGTTTTTAATGGTTCTTTTATTCATGATTGAATCCACAGGGAACAAGATTATTGATTATTATTACATCCTACATTGATAAATATTTATTGAATATTTCATTATATATGATCTATGCATTTTCGGGTATGAATATTCTAATGTAATTCTCATGTAATTTGATTTTGAGATCATACCCTTATTCTCTTATTATACTCGGTGATGACATTCAACTTTTAATACTTATGTTGAATGTAACAATGAACTTGATATTACCCTTTGTATGATTCATATTTCCTAGGCTATGAATAATGATGAATATATTTTTTTTACTTAAAAATAATTCTAACATGATGATGTTTATAGTAGATTTGAAAAACTTAATACGGAATTTCAAAATATGGGTATTGTGAGAAAAATAGTCCTCTAAACTCAAGGGTATTGTTTAAGTAAGAAATGATCTAATTATATAAAACTCTATCCTAAAATTTCATTTGATAAATATGTGATCTAATATTTCCATTTGTTGATATATATTTTTATGATGACGATTTGGGTAACCTTTCTCTATATAATGAATGAAATCTCAATTTTATGGTTTCAGCATCAGATCTGGGATTGTGGATTCATAGCTGTTATAGTTTATCGGGGATAAAATATTATTTATGTTCCATTTTTGAATCTATAATTTAATTAAACCCAATAAAATGGAAATATATAATTTTTTATTTCATATTAATCAAATACACCATCTAATTTTTAAAAAAATGAATAAATTTTAAAACCCTATTTATTATATGTAAAACCCTCTAGATTACATTCTGGTTTAATGGAGATTACCAGCAAAAATTCCCCACATTAAAATATACTTTTACCTTTTCAAAAATAATCACCAATGTGTTGTGTTATTTATTATTTATTCTCTAATATTTGTTATGAATTTACCTATATTGAACCTCCATGGTGAAGAAAAATGTATCCATTTGACATATGAAAATCCAAAATAATTTAATTCTTTCTTCTCTTGTGAATACTTATGATAACTCCTTTAGTTATGCCTTGAGATATGATTTTGAAACACATTTCAATATCATGGGTTTTTTAGGATTATGATTTATGTATTGTTTATTTTCTATTTATGGAACACATATGCATTTTAATATTATAAATATGAATGGTGATCCCTGAGAGTGTTCGAATTCATTTGGTAATGTTTTCATCTCACAATATAGAATTTATGGTATAAAAGTGGTGAGCCTAGGTACACTATATTATATTTCCTTGGAGGTGAGACGTGGAAGTTTTTTAATCTAATGTTTTATGTTTTTACCATATATTTAGCATTCAATGATCTAATGATATCATTCAATTATAACATGATTCAATGATTATTTCAAAATTTAATTCCTTGGTTCATGTTTTCTCATATGTGATTACATGTTTTTATGTAAATACATATAGATAAATTTTATTTATCCATGTAATTTTTAATAAAATGTTTCTCCATTACTCATGTTTTCTTTTATACTTATAATCAAGACCATTATGATTTTTTGATGATTTTTTTATTTAAAATGAATTTTATTTTAACCATTTCTTGAATTTTAATTACATAGGTTATGAATATTCTTAGAACTTATGACAAGTATAAAAGGGATTATAGTGTTGATCAATAATGTATAATTTTTCAAAAGTACAATTTCATATTTTTTTTATGAAGATAGTCCTAAAATAACGATAACCTTATATTCGTGAAATTGTTAGATTATTAATATATATAGTTCTAAAGTTATGTAAATTATGTTATATATATGTATTTTTAACCTGATTCATATCACTTTGTATAAAATACAATATTGAAATATAATTTTTAGCACTAGACTCATGTTTGTGGGTTTGGAGTTATATAGTTGTTATTAGAAAAATGTTTAGTTATTTATATGATTATTTTAGTTATTCATGGATTTTGGGATAAGAAAACATTTATGGAAACCATAGATATATTTCTATGTATTGGATAACATCCAGAAATATTTTCAAAGTGGTTGTTGTTTATTTTTCTAGAAATTACACCTATACCATAATACTGGAAAATATATACGATTGTGTCATAGATGTACTTAGGGTAAATCACTCTGAAAATGGATATTTGAGTGTTAAATTGATCTTCAATCAGTGTATAGTGATAGGAATTATGATGGAACACAATCATAAACACTACAAAAGGAAATGGTTTTGTTAATCACATTCTCACTAAGATCTATTCTGCAGGATTTATAATATTGAGGAATTTTGTCAAGGATTATGAGGGAATCCAGCCTAAGGAACACTATATTAAACCAATATTTATTTAGGTAGAATGAAATTATAATCTGAATGATTTTATGCGTAATATATTTACATGTTCTGTTTTAATGAGATCATAAATCTCTTGTGATGTTAATTTTTCATCACTCATTATAACCAATCAAACCGTGAGAAACTAATTTGACAATAGATGTTATGAGAAATGAAAAAAAATAACCATTGAGAAACCATACAGGATAAACATATAGAGTGAAAAATAATATGATTATTTTAAACCTGATATTATAATTTATTGTCAGTTAGGCTAACAAATTAGCCAAAGAATAATATAACAGAGTATCATGGAATATTAGTTAAAGAAGACGACGAAGTAAATTCGACTTAAATACCTCAATGTTAAAAATGTGGGAAGATGCGTCTATGGGAGTTTATAAAAGGAACTATAAGCTATTTTATCTATGTTATATTTAGGAATAGATAAATAAGTTTTCATATAAATATGAAGTAATTAGTTAACATTATAAATTGAAATGATTGGTTTCCTGGTTGTACCTAATATGTGAGGGTAGAAACCCCAAATAAAATTATATTGGGATTTATGTATACTTTATATATATTGAACTAATTTATATTATTAACATCATGAAACCCCTATAATAGTACCCCACATGGGCATGTACTGAATATTATGGGAGTCCATCGAGTCTCACCTCCAGTAGGCCTCAGGATGATGAGTAGCAGTAAGAGTTTAATATAATAAAGTAGTAGGAATTTCACTAAATATTTGAATGGATAGGGATATAAGATAATAGGCCACCAAATAATACATCACATAATATAAAATAACCCAATCCAAAATACATGTTTATGTCAAAAAAATACAGATAATGTCACCAAAGTTAATATCAATATAAAAATTAATATAGTAACCCCACATCATCTCTAATATTAAATCTTGTAATTTGTAGCTCTGTCCTTGTATCCCAACTAGAATCTAAAAAATACATTTATATTTTCAAGGAAGGAATATCATGTTTAACCTGGAGGAAGATACCTAATGTCTCCAATGTAATTGTGAAATGGGTATTCCAATACACCAATAAAGAAACAACGTAACTAAGATGATCCTAAAAAAGGGAAATTATCCATCCCAACCTCACCATGGCTCACTCACCAAATAGTGAAATCAAGTAGAAATAAATTAATAAGAAAACAACAATAAAGTCTACCTCCATCCACTTCCCAAATAAGTAGTCACTCTCACTCCCCAACGTCAAATGTGATATGCTAAAATCCCTTCCATTTCATCACATCGTATATCCATCAATCCCTAAAGTTAGTCGGGATGAATCCCAAACTAGCCCAGCCTCCCATAGGGACCAACGTCACCTGTTAACATTAATTTTCTCATGAAAACATATCATTCCACTATCACATCATCATACATATATTTACAACATCACCACTAGCGTAGTTGGGTAATAATAATGTGAAGGAAATCAAACTCATTACCTCCTCACACTATGTTTAACCCCCTCTACATATCACATCATCCTCTCATCAATAAGAATCAGAACCTACTATGTTGTTGTCATTACTACAACCAATGGATGAGTGGGGAAGATTTTTTCATCATTCATCCATTCTTCACCATTTTCCAATTTGGGAAAACACCCCCAAGAACATCTAGTAATTGGTATATGGTACTTGATATTAATGGGATGTATATAAATGTAATAAGAAAGATCCAAGCATACATAAATATACAATAAATATCCTTACCTAAAGGTCTTATATCCAAAATTCATCACCTTATCCTTAAAATTTGAATCATAAAATGGTTTCCAAACTATCTCACTGGCTATATTAAACACATCCAATGGATAACAATAATAATCCCATAGGTTTTGTTTCATTATATTATAGGTTCACTGACAATTCAAAGTTCTTATATATATAAAAATAAATTATAATTAATTAATTATTAAACAATTTAATATAAATGAATTCCATTCCACATTCACTAGAAAAAATCCACACCATTTCAATTATTAATATTATTATCCCCATATTCTATTTCTACATGTCTATTTTATATGATACCGTAGAACAAATATATTACTACCACATAAATCACATCCACCACTACCCTTCCACTACCTGTAATATATCCCACCCCAATATTATATTTCTGAACTATGTAATTTAACACAACTCAATTATATTTATTTTCACATTAAATCATGTTTTCGTACAATGATATTTTTACACCATTCCAAATTTACACAAGAAACCAATTTTTATCAAAATATACTTATTAATCCTTTTATGAGTGGTGGGATAAAAAAATTACGAAAGCGTCATCAACCCACATCAGGGGTTCACAACTCTTAGTAGTAAAAACATGAACACAACATCATCTCAGAATCCCAAATAAAATAATCACATTAAAAAATTATAAATCATGAGATACACCACATTCAAATAATTAAAATAAATACAATTTATTTATCATTACTAGTTAATTCATACAACCATGCACTATAATATAAACCCATGATAATCTTATTATTCATAAAATAGGAGACACCAAGGAACCCCTACATACAATGGAAGTTCCAGAACACAATGCACTGAAAATTTAAAAAATTCATTATTTCACAACCTCAAACGAAGACATGTTTCTTTTTGAAAACAAGAGGGATACATGCTAAATTATTGAACTAGTATCATTAAAAGGAAGAATTTGTATGGATACTGACAATTCTCCCGGATCAGGAATAGAGTTCCTATTTTTCTGGACTCGAAGGAAATAAGAAAAGTCTCAAATTAAAAAAAATTCTTTCATGATTCCAAATATGGTTTCCAAAATTTAATCATAGTAAACATTCATTTTTTAATTTTATTTAATTCATTTTCTTTCAAAACTCATAGAATGGACCTTTTGAAAACCATGGGGTTTAAATAGTTCAATTTCTAGATATATTCACCACAAAATGGATTTTAAAAACATTTCATCAGACATTAAATTCATTATTTTACATTTTAATTGTTTTCTACATTATATTAGCAAATCTAATAATTTTGATAAAATGGATATATTATAAACTACTAGAGAAACTGTGATGTGTTCATCAGAAAGAAGGGATTGACCATGAGATGGGTTCAACGATGGAAAAATCTATCAGGACCTAATAAAAAACTACGATTGTAAGAAAACATTGTCCAACCATGATGAAAAACTATATTAATAAGGACAAGATCTTTAAATATGTTAATAAACATTAGTTTTCTAAAAAAATGGTCAAACCATGTGAAAAAACCGAATCCAATAGACATAAAATTATACGGGGAAAGAAGACCCCAAACACCCCCCTGACACCTCAATACGATGGGAAAAGTCATGGAAAAAGTTTTCTGATCCATGGGGTTTATAATTATGAGAGATTGAAATATTTTAGGTTAAAATTTATTTATGTGGGAAGAATTTAACTCAATTATCTTTTATTACTATTATTTTTCCTATAAAATATTTACTATTATTATTAGATTGTTTCACGTGAAACACAAATCCAAAAGAAATCTTATAACACAATATAACTATTAAAATTTATTTTTTGAATTGGTGGGTAAAAATATTGGTTACTGTATTATTAAACATAAATATATGTATATATATAATTTTCCCTTATATTAAAATATTCATAAAATTCAATTAATGTAACTAAATAACTAGTAAAATCATTTTATGCTAAATTTTTTTTTTCTAAAATTAGATATGATTTATTTTATGGAAAAAAATATTCTATATTTAATTAATAAAAGAAAAATATTAAAAATAATTTAATTAGTATTTAGTATAAAATAGTAAAAAAAAGCTAATAACTACATTGTTATTTTTCAATTAAAAATAGTTGTTCATTATAATTAATATTTCCATTTAATATTTAAATTCATTAATTTAAGAATATTAAAATAACGAAATTAACCACAATTTTTGATTTATAACAACGATTTAATCTTAGGGTGAATTTTTCATATTTTCAGGAAATACAATATTTTAGATGAATAAAAAAACATTGTTCTTATTACTACCTTATAAATTTAAAATTTTTGTGATCTAATCATGGATAAAATATTTTATAAGACATTATTAATGAAAAATAATATATTTAAGGATTATTATTATTCATTTAAAAATTCTACGTTGAATTTAGAAACTATATGCCTATCATTATGAAACTTATCTAAAATTTCATTCTATTGAAAAAAATATTTTTCTTATTTTTTGTTAATTTTGATATCATAAGGTATAATTATAATTTTTTATTATTTATATTACGTTTAAATATAAATTTTTTCATCAATAGGCATATTAATTTTATTGGAATAAAAAATAATGGCAATTTTATCCAAAAAATCATCTTTATGGAAAAAATAAAAAATACACAAAATGGGTATTAAGTTTTACATGTAGTAATACTAAAATTATTTTTTATCACCTATAGTAATTTTATTCAATAAATTTGATATTGTAGTAAAAATTTGTAGGTAGGAATTATTTACTGGATTCCATTTAAATTTTATGCATAAAAAAGTAATTACCATTACTACAAACACGGCCTTTATCAGCGCTAAAAATGGCCTTTATCAGTGCTAGAAAAGCTCTGATAAAGCCAGCGTAGATAAGGGGGGGGGGGGGGGGTCCCCTTTATCAGCGCTCCGAAAAGCGCTGATATAGGACCCCTTTATGAGCGCAAAAAAAAAGCGCTGATAAAAGTACCCCTTTATCAGCGCTTTTTTTAGCGCTGATAAAGGGGTCGTATATCAGCGCTCTCGTTTTAGCGCAGATAAAGGACCCTTTTATCAGCGATTTCAAAAAAGCGCTGATAAAAGATAAAAAAATTAAAAAAATTTAAAAAAATTTAAAAAATACTGCCAATCGGGGGGCTTTTATAGTGCTTGAACCCCCCTTTTACTACGCTTTTCGGCCCCTATACAACATCCCTTGCACCCCACGCACCCCCCTACACCCTTTAACAGCGCTTGCTCCAATATTCCCCATGCGCGCGCACCCCTGCCTCCACCAGGATTTGAACTCCAGACCTCCCCCCTACGTGCCTAAGCCCTTACCACTACTCTATTTTGATTTTCTTTCCAATTCATGATATCTCTATATATATATATATATATATTTATTTATATTTATTGGTATAGTAATATATATTTCTATTAATATATATATATAGTTATATTATAATATATATAGTAATATTAATATATATAGTGGTATTAATATATATCTATATCTATATATATATATTTATTTAGTTATATTTATTCGTATATTAATAGATATTTATATTAATATATATATATAATTATATTAACATATATATAGTTATATTAACACATATATAGTTATATTAACATATATATGTATATAGTTATATTAATATATATATAGTGATATTAATATATATATTTATGGTGATATTAATATATATATTTATAGTAATACTAATATATATAAAAGTAGTTATATTAATATATATATATTTATTAGATTAATATATATATAGTTAGATAAATATATATATATAGTTAAATTAATATATATGTATATAAATATTCATATATTGGTATTTTAAATAAAATGGATATTAGATATTATTTAGATAAAGCTAATATATTTTATTTGTAAATATGATTAATTATTTATTTAAAAAATTTAATTTTTAGGTGCGAATATATAAAAAATATGTACATATAGTTATATATTTGATTATAAATAGCAATTCATTATAACAAAGGATGCAATTTCAAAAAAATAATATCAATATGAATATAATACCTTGGAATAAATTTATTCCCCACAAAGAAAAGCCAATAATACACCCTTAAACGAGTTTGAAAATTCACAAAATGTTAAAAAATATGGGTACCCTGACAAAAAACTCAGTTTTGGAGGCCTTCTGGGCCTCTTTTGGCCTCGAAAAACGCTTAACTGTGGTCCCCCTGAGCCACAGCGACGTAGAGATCGTCGCAGGCTTCGATTTGATATGTGGTAAAGCTCAAACAGACACCCGGATCAAAAGTTATGGCCGTTTGAAGTTTGAGTTGCGTTTTCAACATATTTTGGATCTTTTTTAATTTTTTTATTTTTTTTAGTCCTCAAATTGTTATTAAATTACTATTACTCAATAATTATTATCAAAATATTAATTAAAAATATTTTTTAAATTTTTTAATAAGTCATTTTCACTAAATATCATAAATATGAAGTATAATATGTGTAAATGTACATTTATACTTATCTAAAATATATTTAAAAATTATATATTATATTTATATAACTATATAACTATATTTATATATTAATATATTTTTATATTTTTAATTTTTTTTGAAGCCGACCCTTTATCAGCACTACTAAGCAAGCGCTGGTAAAGGGGGGCCTTTATCAGCGCTGATAAAGGGGTGCCTTTTTCAGCGCTTTTTCGTTAGCACTGATAAAGTGGGGCGCTGCGAAAAACTGTTTATGTGGTAGTGTACGTTGGTAATGATTAGTTATCGCGATAAAGTAAATTAATTTAAAAATGTTTTAACAAATATTGAGATATAAAAAACATATTAAATATGTGACATAAAATGAGAGTATGAGTGTTATATTGAATATAACCTTTAGCCACTCTTGTATTTTCCATTATTTGATCTTTTTGAACCATTAATAGTAATTTCCAATTCACATTATTTTGTAAGTGTCACTCCTCTCACATATAAATACCACCCTTCACATCCGCATTTCACCACCAATTACAAATTTTTTGATCACCAAAAACACTTCCCAAGTCTCTAATAAACACTCCCCATACATCCAATAGTCCAATTTCTATACAAATAACAATACTACAGATCCTTAATGTATTTCCAAAGAGGGAACATCCAATGGGAGAGATAATGTTCTCAACTAAACTCTCTTATTTTTTTCTTCACCTACATAGAAAAATATATTTTTAGACTAAATTATGATAAAAATTATTACTAATATTCTAAAATTATATTATATTAATATAATAACATTTTGACCTCCCTCTGAAACAATTCAAAAAAATTATTACATTTCCATGCATACTAGTATACTACCACCTCCATGAACATCATATTATGTTATTCATAAAGTCCTTGTATGGATGGTCTAAAAGAGTTACTTAATGATTTAATATAGTTTTTTAGATTCAATATCATAAATAAATCATATTTATTTGATTTTTTTACCAATATCATACTATGAAAAAGATAACTGTGTTCGTGTGTACGTGCTAAATATTACCACAATATATTTATGTATTTGGGTTTACCTTTAACACCTAACATAGTTGAAATTAAAAATTAATATAATATATAAAAATATTATTTATAAGCCTACTATTACTTTTTAATGATATTATGGTATATTATATAAGTGATATTAACAGTAAATCTCCATAACTAACTTAACTGGCTAAAAGAACCAATAAAGGAAGCTTTAATAATTTTAGAACATTTTGGAAAAAACTACTAAAATTTATAAAATTTGTACTAATTTAAAAATAAAAGTCAAAAAATAATATAAATATGGGTGTTTTGGAGATATTTTACAACAAATATGACCATTGTAAAAATGATAAGATTTTTAGAGAGAAATTGACCGAACCACCTCAAGTAACTGATATTAGAAAAATATATTTAACAGATGAAAAAAATATAATATAAATTAAACCATTGAAAATAAACTATATATGAAAAATGTTTTGTATTTTTTTCTCTAATAATCTAAATTTTATTTTTCAGGATGTCAGGTGTATGCTCATAATGAATTGGAACACGGGCTAAGGGTTTTTTTCATCATAATGTTTCTTTATAGAGATATATTAAATACTCACCACATTTTCCATTTTTTTGGGTATATATTGGACATGGAAATACTTTATCATAATTTTTCATTTAATATAATGGATTTAATAATAAATCTCATGTTTTACTTGTCATGGAATTTAAATTCAAAGTATTTTTATGATATAGGGGTGTTTCTATACTATATATTATTGCCGATATATTATTTATTTAAAATACTAATTTCAGTTAAGTGGTTTATATTCATATTATTGGGTATATAATATCTTTAATTATCATTTATTCATGATATTTATATTTCAATTTAAATCCATCTCTTTCAATGTTTTTTAATACATTCTTTATCCCATAATCGATATCAAAAACTCAAAAATTCTTTCATTGGGTTATGATAATAACTCTTTATCACCATTCTTCTATGATTGGGTTATACCACCACAAAAATATTTTATATTGAATTTTCTATTCCTATCTAGGTAATAATTTTTTTTAATTCAAATACCATTCCATTATGAGTTTATTTCTCATAAAATTTAATTTTGAGCAAAACTCTCATCATTCCTAAGTAAAAGTTTTGCATTTTATATACATGTTTTCTATTATTTCCAAATGAATAAATTATATTTGGAAATATAATTATTTTATATCAATTATGTTCATAAAATTTCCTTTTTCAAATTTTTAAAGATTTTTTTATTATCATTATTTATTATATGGTTTAAATAAAGGTATTATAAAACATAAAAGTGTATCCTCTAAACTACCCATGTTGCTTTTAAGTTAAAGAATCTCTTTATTTCTCTTTATTTTCCACTATATATTTGGCATTAAATTCATCTATATTATATATATTTGTTACTTAAATTTAAACCATGTTTATATTACCTTTATTTGAAAAGGATAATTCAATTTTTATGTTCTCTTTTCTAATTTACCATTTAAATAAACACAATTTAACGGAATTTCCTGATTGCTTATTTAATATCATATAAAAATACCCTACGTTTTTTTCAAACTTTAATATGTTTTGATAACCCAAAATATTTTATTCAAATGCCTCATATTTTAATTTTGGCATAATGGAATACAATAATCTCTTCACCTATATTAAAATAACCATTTATCATTTTAAAAAACAATACCTTAGTGGATTAATTATTATTCATACATATATGATCATTCCCATAAAATGTTTTATATTAGAAATCCATATTCATGACCTATTATTCATTTTCATACATGAACACCTAAAAGAATTTTATTCTATATTCTATTGGAAACCATATTATATATTCTTTGGTTAATCCTTGAGGCATGATTAAAAAACCCACTACCTTCTCATTAGATTTATCATGATTATGATTTTTGAACGGTTCATTTTCCTATTATGTCACACATATTAATGAATATGTTATTAATATGATGGTTTCATCATTATATAACTCTAATTAAATAGGTAATTTTTTCATCTCTTGTGATACCGGGTATGGTGCATGGGGGTGATCCTAAGAAAATTATTATTATTTGTCATTGTGGTTAGAATTTACTTATTATTGTGATGTAATATTCTTTGTAGTTTCAATTTATTTATGATTATATGATATCAAATTTTCATTTTCTTATTCCATGTTTCCATTCTAATCTTGCACTCATATTTCCTAGTTATGGTTTTTTATTTGAGATCATAAGATCTGTTGTCATGACTCATGTAAAACTCATATTGATCATTGTTATTTTTAATATGATATTTCTCAGATACTCATCTTATCTCATATTCTAATGATATATCTCTTAATTCCCTAATGATGTTTTCCCTTACTGAGCATTTTATCTCACCAATTTCTTATGTTTCTATTCCCCAGGTTATCAATATGATTCTTACATATGATAAATCTATAAGAGAGTACTGTGTGGCTCAATTATGCAAGAATCATCACCACTATTACGAAATAATATTCCTATATATCTATTACTAAAAGACACTAAAATTTTCATATTTCGGATTGTGATGTTATTAGAAGAATGATATTTTTATGATTTTAAAATTATGTGAAATATATTTGTTTTCATATAGGGTCACCACAATTTTTATCAAATCCATTATTTATGGACATTAATTTTCGCATTGAACCAATTAGTGTGGGTCTATGGATTCATATAATGAATCACCTTAAAGTTCCAATATATTGTGGAGAGTGAATACTCCCCCGACCAAAACACTATTTCCCATAATGTGGGGAAACAATTCATAACAAATGGGAACTAATGCCAAACACCTGAGGTATCCTCATTAAATATTTATAATACTTATGGTAGCCAGGAGTGACCCGCTTCTAATAATTAACCATTGAAATCTTCCTTTTTATTCTCTTTACCACTTATGGTCAATGGAATTCCTACATCAAAACCATTATCTTTCTCAAATAGGATTGAAAAGGAATACCATACAAAGATGGAGGTTACACAAACAATATATGTACAAATATTACTTCTTTATAGACAAATATTCAACACATGTCATATTGAAACATGCCTCTAAAAAGTAATTTTTTTTTGTGTCATTGAATACTAGATACATAGTAGTCATTTATCATGAACTATGATTTATATGTCCCATAATCATAATCTGATATATTACACTTATTAAACATACCAAACCTAAAATAATTCATCATTGTCTAAATAAAACTATCATAAGAAAGGGTGAGCTCATATGCTTAGTATGGGTAAACATAGGTGATATAAGTCAATGTTCATAAGAGTGAATAATATATGAATAAGGTTATGATAATAGGATCATAACATACTAAATTCATATCTTGTCATTCAAATATATTTAATCATAGTTCATGGAATTGTAATTTATTATAAAAAATACAGAAGTTATAAGAGTTCAGAATCACCATTAATCCACCATGGTATCTGAGAACATATTGTACACCTAAAACATATGTCTATTGCATACACATTTGAAAAGAAATCCATTTTTTAAAATTATGAGTGCCAATACATGAATAGATTATTGATTTCACTCTCTATTACATCAATTACTTAATCATGTTTCACTTCCTATATTTTCATAATGGGGAGATTCCCTTGCTAAACTGGGTGTACTCTCCTTTATAGACCATATTATCTCATCAGATATCATTCATTACCAAAATCATTATATGGATAAATAATTTTCCGACCACCCATACTATAATGGAAAACATAGATATGTGTGAAAAATTATTATTAAACATTCATCCAATCATAATATCATAATCTATGACATGTAAGTAGGTTTCATAAACTTTATATAATATCATTGTATTATTAAAAATGAAAAACAAGTTAGTTTCATAACAATTTCATCATAACATAATTAACTCATTGAAAAAAGTGTACAATATAATCATAATTATCATTTATATATAAAAATAAACTGAATGATATTAAAATATCATGTTCGTAAATAATCATAATAATCCTTAAATTATGTTGACATGGAAAAAACACCTCTAAAAGAGAATTTGATGATTTATTTGAAAACATGAAAACACACATTTCATTCAAAATAATTAAAAATCACAAAATATTTAAAAAATATATTTCCATGAAAATAACCATGAAAACATAAAAACAAATATTCATACCAATGAATTTTTATTATAGTGGTTAATTTTTTTTAGTTGGATATGTTAAGAGAATGATTCCTTTCACACTCTTGGAAAATATTCGAAAGTAACTAATTGAAAAATTATAATATAATCACTTTTAATAATATAAATTAGTATAAAATATTTTTTAAAATGACTTTAAAAAACAATTTAATCCCATAATGGATAATGCTTTCAAATATTTTTGAGAACATGGACATTATAGAAAATGTTCACTAGAAATATAAAAAATAAGGTCAGATTTTCTTCAAAAAATTATCAATAATTATTATTTCAAAAGATGTGGAATTCATAAAATTAATTAAAACCGAAGTATATGACTGTATAATAAAAAAAAATATTTTTTATAGTCTAATATCCATATATTTTCCCTCAATGAAAACATAGAATATGAAATCCCGAAAAGAAATGATATTGTAACATAATCTCATACCTAAAGTCCTTCCAAGAATAATAAAGCTTCAAAATTCATTTATTATATATAAATTCTATCATAATACAATATTCTTACCTAAATAACTATTCATCAATTTTTTATATTTCTCATTTACCATTACATTAACAGTTATTTATTAAATGATCATTATGGTGAAATGTTGTCTGATTTCAACACATGTTTTGGTTCAACATTTTCAGGCCATACAACATGGTCATTGTTTCATAAAATAATTAATATTAATCATGACATATTTATAATATTTATTAATTATGTAGAATTTTATAACCATTTATAACTAAATTTGATAATAAATTAATTATATCACATCCTGGTGGTAGAAGTCACCACACGCGCATGGTTGTTTTATTCACATTTTGATAGATTGAAAAAAGAAATTATAAAAAATAATTAACAATTAAATAATTATAATTATGTAATAAAATTTCATATATATTCATTAAATCTGTCCTTATGACTGTACGTGTAAATAGGAAATGAAAATTGAATTGCATAACTTTAGAGAGGTGGTAGCCTACTTGTACCCATGAGTTACGCTATCATTTTCCAAACGAAAGAATGATGATAGAAAATGAAATAATAATAACATAACGCATCTAATTATAGTTGTTATATAAAATTTTTAAGAGGTTTTATAAGAAAGAAACAAGAAAAATATTGATAATAATATATACCTCTTCTTTAAATGTCCTCTATTAAAAAGAACCTTGTGTATTTTTTGATGGACCTTTTTTTAAGACCATAACCTCTTTTAAATTGATAGTAATTTTTGGTGGGTTTTATTTTTAATATTTTTCAACATAATGGTCTTAGTTAGTGTGGATGATTGACGAACGTATGTTCCCATTTATTACAGAGGTAGGTGGAATAAAAATTAAATTCTAGAATAATTATAATATAATATATGCATTACCCAATAAAAGTGGCACAAAAGTACCAAATCAAAGATAATATGGATATTTTATAAATACCTTATACTAGTAAAATTTAATATAGTTTTTTATACATTAAACATGTCTCTTAAGATAACTCCTCTTTTAAACCATTTAACCCTTACCATTGTAAAGATGTCATTACCATACTATTCATTATAGAAAATGCTTAATCTGACCTTATTAAAATATATTAATTATAATTATTAAAAAAATTAATCAATTTTTATGTAGTTAATTTCTATATTTTGTGTAAATTAATTTTAAAATAAGTTCACTATGTGCAATAAAAACAATTTTTAAATAAATTCATTTTTATGAAAAAATAATTATACATTTTCCATTCCAAATAAAAACCATTAGAAGAGTGATAAAAAAATTATTGAAATAATTATATTTAAATTTCATTAAAATCATTCATAAATATATATTTAGTTAATTTATTATGATAAAAATACATATTATGCATAAGAATAGTTTCTCATAAAACATCTCAATTACCATAAAATGAATTAATTTTCATTTATAAGCAATTCATAAGTAATGAGTTCATTTTATAAATGTGTTAAAAATATGTTTTATTAATCTTGAAGTACTATTCACACCAATCAATTCAATGACGACCTGAACTTGATCACATTAAATAATAATATTTGAATAGTATATCATAGTTTTTTTAAAATCTATTTTAAGTGTAATGAAATATAATAAAGACATTGAATTTATTTAAATAAACATATATAAAAAAAATTGGGGTGTTACAATGCCTCACATAGATCTATTAAATTGGTAAATTTAAATATTATTTAAATTTCAAATTGAATCTATGGATGGTTTATCACCTAGGATTAGTTAAAATCTAAGACACAATCCCGCAATATATAATTCAATTCTTGAATGGTCCGCTCCATCTGTCCATCTATTTGAGGAAGAAAATTTATGATGAGTTGTATCATAGAACCAGAATAAAACTATTGAGATCTATAAATCTAGGAGGATAAACAAGGTTATTGATTAGAGATGATATTCCTCAGTTCCCTATGAAGCCTCAATAACTCCTCTACATACTAACTCACCAAAACCACCACAATAAACAATTACCTTTTCACCAAGAAGTGAGTTAAATTCTTCAATGGGTCCATGATCACCAAAATAACATCACATCATAAGGTATTTTTTGGAATATAGTTATTAAATCCATAAATATGTTCACATATATCAGCTCATAAAATCCAATGGATGTAGAAAATCACCTTGAACAGGATTCATGCCTTCACCTACAAGCGTTGTATGTATAGTGATAATGACATCTCTATGGAACTCTTCATCACGGGAAACCTAAAAACACCTCTGAAATTATAGTTCAACTTTGATAAATAATGATTTATTACAACTACCTAATTTTGTAACTTTCAGAATACCACATCATGAACCACTTTTGGGACAAAATTACTCCTCTAAAACATCACCAAATATTGATAATCTATTGACCATCCCATCATAGCATAACCATGAATGACACAATCAACAATTATCCCACCCTTTGATTCTCTCCACTATTAATCTTACACTAAGTACTTAATAGAGGAATACATTTTCTACTAAATCATGAATCCTTTACCACTAACCTCCTCTACATCAAGATGCATTCGTGTGATATCCTTCATTTACCTCAAATAATAACTAGACTCTTGGCTAAAATCATCCATGAGAAATTATGCAGCACATTAGCAATTGAATTCCCTTTAAATATGGTGTATAAGACCTCAAAGTCATATTATAAGAAAAATACCACCCACAAAAATTGGCATAGACCTACATTTCATAGAGATAAATCAAATATTTGGATCTTATAATATATGAATCCTCCAATGTTCTCACTCATGAATAATTGATACTATATCATTAGAGAAAACCCAAAAAATAATAATTAATAATTATGGGTATTATAGTTACACTCATGGGGATTTAACTACCTATATTTTAAGAAATAACCACCATCTAATTTATCATCATGAAACCCAATCCAAGATAGGGAAAATCCTAGAACACAAAAAACATCACCCCTCCAATGGAAACCTAAGTACAAGAGTATTTATAAATATCCTCATATGGTAATTAAAAGTTTTTAGACATTAATCAATCAATGGGAGGACTTTTTCATTTCATTCCATGGTTATAATGTGGATATAACATGATATAATTTAGAAAGGAACCTTTGATAATACCATGTGATAAAATGAAAGCAACAAATTTATACAATATTCATGGGGGATTCCTAAGAAAAAAATTCTAAAAATTCTAATAATTGACATATAAACCCTTCTAATAATATACATTCCCATGGAAATGTTCAACATTCATCCAAATCATACTCTTTGACCAATTTTCATTGAGATGATGGTGATTAAGGGAATGTAAAATACCCCTATGATATTCAACATTCTACTCCTCTAAAATCATGTATATTTGTGTGTCGTCATTGAAAACTACTATGAACTACTCTTTGAACCCACTGGATATAATGTTACATAGTCGAATAAAAATATCTATTAGATCATTAAACCATTAAATATAACAAAAACATGTATTTACCATATCTTTATCTAAAATTAGTCTTCGGGATATCATTATCCCTCACTATAATATAGTTATATATAGACAATAGTTCAATCATTAAAATCAATATGTATCCATTTAACTAATCAAACAAAACATTAATCCTTATAAGTGTGTAAAATTTATTAATCAATACATCATTCAGTCAATAGTAGTCTATATATAACCTTAGAATAACACACTCTTTCATGGTGACCAACACTTGATAACACCATGATAATACAAAGGGTTGGATAAAATCTTTATGCATCTAACCATCAACTTGAATCCTAAACACCTATAACTCAGTATGTGAACTCAGATAGGAATCTATTTAAATTTAAAAATTCACCCAATTTAATCTTTATCAAGAAAACGATATCATTTCAATAGGGTAGTGTGACAATCTCCTAGGAAGAAACATTTAAAAACTCTTATACCACCATTCTGACCTCTATAACTTCTAACTCTATTGAATCCGAGAATATTTCTACATTATGATAAAACAATATCATTGATCATATGTGACCCATATGATGAAATTTCTCACAATATAATACAATAGGTTGGAACTCCTATTTGTATAACACAACTCTACTTTTAAAGGAACCAATAAACATGTGCATGTTATATATCCAGTAAATGACATGAATGAAATTGTATAGATGTAAATAATGTAGAAATAAATCCCTAAATGATTGATATCACCCCACATTCATCTGAAAACTATGAAACACATCTATTGGAATCCTCTGAATTGTATCTAGAACAGTCGACACTAGGGTAACTATAATCCTCTCCAACTTATGTCCCATGAAATGAACCAATGTTGGAATGATAAATGAGTATGATGCCTCAGAGTCATAAAATGCATAAACATGGTAGATGAAAAAAATAAGGTACATTGGATGATATATTGTCATAATGGGAACCAAGTATAGGTAGAATTTAGGATCACTTATTACCACAACCTCAATGGTGAAATTAAAGACTCAAAATGCTCTAATTGAGGTCATGGTAACTATTAGCCTGAATGAAATGAGAGGGAGAAATAAATTTAATCTATCTTACATAAAAAACCATGACCCACCACAACCATATAATCCAACCCAAATAACCACTCTACTCAAATAACTAAACTTAAATACTTATCAAGTTGAACCTATCTAATAATGAATTTTCTCAATAACCATTGTTTTCTTCTACATCAGCTAGTATAGAGGTAATGTAAAATTGATGACTATATATCTGATGATGGGATAAAGTTCCTCACCCAAACGTTTTAATTTATAATCATAATTAGGGAATGGATCATGAGGATGAGAAGAATTTCCTTAAATATTATTCTAATCTATCACGTAATAATGCTCTCATAATGAAGGTAAGATAATTTATTCCACATTAAGGACCTCATCATTGAATACATGAGCACTAATAAAAGACAATGATGTTAATATTACCAAGAGAAAACACATCACACATTTTTATAAATCTTGTAAAAAATAAATACTATTTCCTATGGTTGGTTTGTAACCCCAATAATGGATTCTATAGTACACACATATGTGGTTTCATAATGGATCATCAATGTCCAATCAACATCGGGTCACACTTTGTTTCAAATCCTATGTCACTTAATAGGGTATTACAACATTACTATTCCCCCTAGACATGTATAATCAAAATTAAAAAATTACGTTGTCGACTCTAGGATTCATCTACAAAATTGTGAAAAATGATCTCTCACTATGAAAATACTATATCTACAAGTATCCATGAGTGAAACTTCAAGTCTATAAGCCTATGTCTTCTATAGAAAATGATTTTTTAAATTTCATAATTTTTCATATATTTACACTATCTAGTTCTCTTCATCACATTGAATTCATGGTAAAAACATGTCTCCTTCCTCTTCAATGGTTGTTGTATTCAAAATCCATATTGTCACATTAATACAGTAACATATCACCTGGGTTTCCTCTAGAATACTAACACTCAATATATGAATGATCTCAATATTTTTAGACTTTCTATTCATTTTTCTACTCATATATATTCACAAAATAATATTATGAATAAAGGATTCTAAAATGAAAATTTTCAAACTCACTTAAATTTTTGTTGCAGAAGTGATCTAATCTCAATTTATATTTATCAAAGGATTTCATATTTAAAAACCATTGAAACTAAATTGAATTTAAAATCAATAATTATATTTTAATCTCTAAATTAATCAATTGTTTATGTCACGACCCGTCCTCGGGGCTCGTGCCATGACTACCCCAATCTCACCTTTCATAGGCCAGGGGCTGGTGACTAGCACCAAGGCATGGATCCCAACAAAAGGGAAGGAATTGCATTTGAAAAGTAAACAAGCACCACAGAGTAAGCAAGCGGAAAAGTAAACACTAAGTAAAAACTGTACAAGCTGTGCTGAAAGTAAAAGGGGCCGGAAATACAAGCCCAACTGTAAAGTACAACTGAAAGGAAAAACAGCAACTAAAAGGAAAAGTCGCAGCGTCGAGCCGTCCTCTGGAGGTCCCACCTGAAGGGTGGGTACAGATAGCCTCCACTGCTCCTCGGGTCCACCTGATTGCTCCGAGTATGTCCCGCCCAGTGGTCCACCTCCAGGTATCATCCTTCTCTGCACGCCTCCACCACGATCAGCGCTGTTCGTCGTCTGCAACCAACACAACGTAGTGCGGGCATAGCCCGTGCAGGGGTGAGTATAAGCTACTCAGTAGGGACCCCGAGACCCCCGAAGGTCTCCCTAAATCCACAACGGATAATCCACAACGGAAAGTTACAATCACGGAGTAACATCTGACACGACTTAGGTATATGCCCATACATATACCTAAGTCCTCAATTCCCGTTCGGCTCCAACGTCCGAGCCCAAGAACAACCCAGTCCACGCAGGAAAGCAAACATATACCCACACATGATAGCACAACACAATCCACACAGGAGAGTAGACAGTAAATCCACACAGGATAGCTCAACACAATCCACAAAGGAGAGTAAACAGTAAATCCACACGTGATAGCTCAACACAATCCACAAAGGAGAGTAACACAAGATTCATCTCACACAGTTATACATCATTGAAAAGGTGAAAGAGATGATCAGACATAGATACTAAATCATCTAAGCTGGGACCCACATAGGATACAAGACCAGCCGTCCTCATTGTTTCGTTTATGTTGGGACCCACATAGGATACAAGACCAGCACGGCTGGGACCCACATAGGATACAAGAGCAGCACTGATTCATCTAAGCTGGGACCCACATAGGATACTAGACCATCACTCTTCATTGATTCATCTATACTGGGACCCACATAGGATACAAGACCAGCACAGCTAGGACCCACATAGGATACAAGACCAGCTCTCTTCATTGATTCAACTATACTGGGACCCACATAGGATTCAAGACTAGTATTGAATATTCTAAGCTGGGACCCACATAGGATACAAGACCAGCACAGCTAGGACCCACATAGGATACAAGACCATCTGTCTTCATTGATTCAACTATACTGGGACCCACATAGGATACAAGACGAGTATTGAATCATCTAAGCTGGGACCCACATAGGATACAAGACCAGCACAGCTAGGACCCACATAGGATACAAGACTAGCTATCTTCATTGATTCAACTATACTGGGGCCCCCATAGAATACAAGACCAGTATTGAATCATCTAAGCTGGGACCCACATAGGATACAGGACCAGCATAGCTAGGACCCACATAGGATACAAGACCAGCTATCTTCACTGTCGTAGTCTACTGAGGATTTCTGCACAATCGTCGTCGCGGTCCACTGAGGATCTCTGCACCGTCGTCGAAGTCGCAGCCAGCACTAGGGTTCCTGCACATAGCAAACTCGTTCGGGAGGGTCCGCTCCACGAACCGAGAGGCCGATACATTAACGGTCACAAAGTCCGATGTTGATTTATCCAAAAGTTCTGTATCGTCAACAGGAACTCAACGTCGCAGAAGGCGCGTCAATCGGACGCCCGGTCTGAGAGTTATTGGCTTTTTCGTCCAAGGGGCCCGGTTGGTTTTTAAGGCAAAACCAACCCGACCGTACTCCACCTGCATCCAAACCTCGTGCGGAGTGAGCTAAACGATCCGTCTCACTTAGAGGAACTCAACAAAGCCGACGGCGCGTCAATCGGACGTCCATAGCTCAAGATATGATCTTTTCCGCTCCGAAGGCCTGGTTGGTTCCGTCTACGAACCAACCCGACCATACTCCACCTATGTCTAAACCTCGGGCGGAGTATGCCAAAAGATCCGTCTCACTTAGAGGAAATCAACAAAGCTGACGGCGCGTCAATCGGACGTCTGTAGCTCAAGATATGAGCGTTTCCGCTCCGAGGGCCCGGTTGGTTTCGTGTACGAACCACCCCGGTCGAATACAAAGTATACTGAAACCTTGAGTGCGATATAACGAAAAGACCGCCTCGATCCAAGGATCGCGTTGCCGCTGACGGCGAGTCGTTTGGAGGCCCGTAGCTCATGTTACGGGCATTTGAACGAAAACAGTCCGAAGACAGGGGGTCAGGGCCCGGGCTGACCCGGCTCGACCCCCCCTAGGTCGGCGGAACCCAGTCCGACCCGGTATGTCCCTGTCCGACTCGGTCTGTCCCGGTCCGACCCGGTTAGACCGGTCTGGCTCGGCCAGCCCGGCCCGGCTCGGCCGCGCGGCCGACGCGGGGGGAGCCGCCGCCCCGCGTGACACCCCCGTAGCACCCGCGGGGTGTTGGCCAGATAGCCGGACGCGGCTGAAGCCGCGTCCCGAGTGACGCGGGGGGGAGCCGCCGCCCCCGTGTGACACCCCCGCGACACCTGCAGGGTGTCTCCCTGGTGATCGGACGCGGATTCAGCCGCGTCCCACGAGCACCACCGCGGCGGCCGGTGCCACGGCGGTCTCGTTCGGCGGCGCGCCGGGCGCCGCCGGCTTCCGCGGGCCGCCGGAGTCGCTCCGGTGGCCCGATTTTCTTCCCGTCTGCGTCGTTGCTCATCCCGGGTTCCGTTCTTCCCTGCGGGATCATCAAACTTCCGTTGCGGCACGTTCCGTCGTTGCCCGTCAAATCCGCACAACCACGAAGAACAGCGGAGGGCTGTCGGGCCGTCTTCGTTTGGCCCGCACCCTCCGCGTTAGATATAAACAACGGACAATTTTTATTCCACACAAGAAACAACAATTTTAATAAAATTCAAATTGTTCACAAATCCGGTTCTTTAACTTTTTAAAGAAACACTTACGGGAATATAAAAAGGGGTAATTCAAAAAAATAAAATCCCTACCTCGTAATCGTCGCGCGTGAGCGTTCTTCGCGGAAATTGATCGTCGCGGAAGGCGTCGCGTCGTCGCGGAAACTGGTGTTGAGTCGGCGAACTCAACGGACCATGAAATAGCAGATTTAATTTAATTAATTAAATCCGTGTTTTGGTAAAAACCACAAAGGAAAAGAAAGAGAAAATCCGAGACTCTTACCTCAAGCAGCCGATCGAAGATCCGTCGCGGAGGAAGAGACGTCGCAGAAGAACGTTGCAGGAAGGGAACGTCGACGTCGCGTCGGCGATTTCCGGGTTCGGCATTCTTCGTCGGAGGCCAGCGTTCTTCACGTTCTTCACGTTCTTCGCGTTATTCGCATTCTTCATGAAGAAGGATAAAAGCACGAGGATTCTGTCAAACCTCTCAACCAGCAATCCTTCAAAAAGACATGTTGGTCTTATTTTATTATTACACCAACAAACGAAAAAAAGGTAAGTAATGACCCATCAATTCATTGTATTAATTCAACGAAAGTAACAGCTCATTTAATTCACGATATAAACCGCCCAATTAAATGGTCTGTTAAGAATTTATGAAAATGTGTCAGTTGAATTTCATAATGACGGGTTTTCACCGGTGCGTTACTTAGCGGAAAGAATCGGCGGGGCTCGTGCGGGCCCCACCTCACAAATATCCCACCAAGAGGGTAGGATATTTCTGGATAGTATCTTATCCGGTTCAACTCAGCTTAAGGCGTCTTTAAGTGGCTTTAAGTGGCTTCCAAGTGGCTTAAGTGAAATAAAATAAAGTTGTCGTAAAAATATTTTATTTCTTAACTTTAATCCCGAAAATTAAAAACCACACCCGAGAAAACGAAACTCCGGAAGAGGCGTTTCTAAGTGAATACCAGCGCTGCGATTTCATCGGTGCCCTCAGAATTCGATTCCAGGCACCGGTTCAAAAGTTAGAAAAACCTGCTCGTCCATTCCCTGAACGTACCCGAGCCAAACTTCGGAAAATGATTCCGGGCACACCGGGCCTCGGAATCAGGTGCCGTCAGAGACTGCGCTCTTGTAAAATTCCAAAGAAAATTAAGAGAAAAAAAAATTCCTTGAAATTTACTGTTCTCTACATTACTCCCACCTTAGGGCTTTACGTCCCCGTAAAGATACATCATAAACTAGGGAAACAAAAGTGGGTACTGAGCACGCATCTAAGCCTCCCGCTCCCATGTGCTCTCCTAGAGGTTCCTGTGCTGCCATCTGATGCGCACAAGAGGAATCGATCGCCCATGCAGGACCCGCTCCTGTCGATCCTCTATCTCCACCGGGACCTCCGCAAAAGTCACCCCATCATCCACGTCTAGCTCCCCATGGTCAATGATGTGCGTCGGGTCATTCACGTATCTCCTCAGCTGAGATACGTGGAAGACGTCGTGCACCCAGTGCAACTGAGATGGCAGAGCCAGGCGATAAGCCACCTCGCCAATCTTACTGAGAACCTGTAAAGGCCCGATGAAGCATGGAGACAACTTTCCGCCTCAGCCAAATCTCTGCAAACCACGTCGATATGAGACCCGCAAGAAGACGTGATCACCATCCTCAAACTCTAGTGGCATCCGCCTCCTGTCATCATATGACTTCTGCCGGCTATGTGCTATCCTCATCCGCTCCTGGATGACTTGGACCTTCTCTGTCGTGGCCTAGAGAATCTCTGGTCCCACAAGAGCTTCTAAGATTTCTTCTTTGCCGATAAGAGAAATCTGGTCTCATCCCCTAGATGAACCACTTCGTTTTCCTAAAAGAGTCAATCCTGACATGGATGATACTAATCCATACCAAGGATGACGTCGTAAGGCCTCGACACTACTACCAAGAGATCCTACTGTTACTCTCGCCTCCAAGGGTTGAGTCACACTGTCGGCATCAGTGTGTGGTAACTGGGTCTCCTCCAGTAGATTCCTCACAAGTGAGGGTCAAGTCAACAGTCAAAACTGGAACCTCTTAGTAACAACACAAAAGAGGGCAGGAATGAAAACATCATAAAGGTATGTGTCTTTTATTATTGCAGCTCATAATACAAAGATGCTACACAATAGAAACAAGGAACTAGAAGTACAAAGAACGTATCCACTAGTTATGCTCCTGTCCATTTTCTCCCAGAGCTCCATGATCGAAGGCCTCAGCTGCCTGAAGTTGAGCTATCCCATATCCACCAACTCCCTGCGGTCGGGGTGGACCTCTTGGTGGTGGTGGTGGCAACACCTCAAAGTGTCTCCCACCATCGGCTACTCGGCCAGCTCCTCTGCCTCGTCCGCCTGCACCCTGCGGACCACCATGGCCTAACCTCTATCTGGGAGGTCCCTCTACCACCTGCTGCTCATCTGCAAGACGAGTCGATCAGTCTCGATCCATGTGACCTCGCCCGCTGCATGCGTAGCAATGCTTGCCCCTCGTGTAGCTGGCTCTCCTTCGGGTGCCCCGCACAACTGAATCTTCATCCTGAGACTGCCCATCTGATGGTCTGGCCCACTTGGACCTCTGCGTCACCTGTCTACTTCCAGCTGCAGAGGACCCTTCTACGGGACGTCCTGCAAAGGCCCCTGTCACTGGAGACTTCTCGGCGAGAAAAATCTCCACTAGAAGGGCACTCTCCAACTCTTCTTCCTGTGTCGGAATGTTGAGGGAGATCATCGAAGCCCCGATCTTGTGCCTCAGTCCCTACTCGAAGGTCCGGGCCCGGAAGAACGGGTCTCGTACCATATCTGTGGAGTAGCGCGAGAGATCAGTAAATCTCGCCGAGTACTGGTCCACTGTCATACTGCCCTGCCGTAGCTGTATCAGCTCTTGGATGCGCACCGCACGGAGGGTGGATGGGACGAACTCGAAGAGGAAGATGCTCTCAAAGTCCCTCCAGAGAAGAGATGTCTCGTCGTGCACATGGAGCATCATGCTCCACCATCTGCCTACTGCCGCGTGCAGGAGGCTCGCTGCGAGGATTACCATGAGGTCTGCTAGTGTCCTCACTAACCTGAAAACTCGCACGACCGCCTCCAGCCAGTCCTCGGCTGCCTGGGGGTCCGTCTCCCCACGAAACCTGGGTGGTCGCTGGCACTGGAACTCATGCAGAGCTCCAAGGCGACGTGCATCGTCAGCGGTCGTGGCGAGAAGCATCGGTGGCTCGGCGGGTAAAGGTACCGCCGGTGCCTATGCTGACAAGGAGCCCTGCACCGAGGCCTCGTCGCTCAGTGGGCTGTCATCACGCTCCACTCTTGGAACCCTAGCTGGCTGCCATCGTGGGGCCATCCTGAAAAGGAAACAAGTGCGCCACGGTCAGAACAGTATACCTGGTGAGCTGACAGAAGTAATCACAAAGAAAACATGAAACACACATGCAATCAATGATTTCGTGCATTAAGTTGGAAATCAGAAGTCAGGGTCCTGGTGTACAGATACGTCGACCGCCGCACCAACACTGAACTCCCTGGACTGATAACCACACCCAATAAGCTAAACACTATTGCATCACATAGAAGAAAGATTAGAGTCTGCGGTAGAACCGACCAGCTCTGATACCAATTTGTCACGACCTGTCCCCAGGGCCCATGCCGTGACAACCCCAAGCCCGCCTTCCATAGGCCATGGGCTGGCGACTTGCACCAAGGCGTGAATCCCAACAAAAGGGAAGGCATTTCCTTTGAAAAGTAAACAAGCACCAAAGAGTAAGCAAGAGGAAAAGTAAACACTAAGTAAAAACTGTACAAGCTGTGATGAAAGTAAAAGGGGCCGGAAATACAAGCCCAACTATAATGTAACGCCCCGACCCTAGTTGCCTAGAGTTGGTGCATTATTACATAACATTGGCATGATCACAAGAAAGATCAAATCTCGAAAGACCGATTGGTTTAGTAGCCTTGGAAACACTAGATATATTCATAAGTTTTACATTACATCATAAAATGAAAAACTACTAAAACAGCATAATGTTTCCACAATCCACACTATTAACCCCTCATAAAATCCCTGCAGGTCATTCATAACTTACATCTTCACTTCCTGGGAAAAATAAAACATAGAAAAGGGGTGAGCTCAAATGCCCAGTAAGGATAACAATATAGCGGAAACTTCCATCAATAAGAATAAACATTTAAGGCAATGTATAACTAAAACAAAATCCTTTTAAACATGAAGTTTCAACATGGTATGGCATAAATAAAATGAAATAATTCCATTTAATTATTCACATGGATATTATACTAATCGAATAATCACATGCAAAAATCAATAACCACTTTCATAATGTTGGAATGCATAATGCTAGACTATCATAACCACATAGCCAAGGCCTCATGCCAAGACTACAAATAAGATTTTGTCAAGGCCTTGTGCAAAGACACTAGTTTGTTTCATGAGACCTACCGATGCATCGAGGAGCTATAGCGGGCTCCACCCGTCACTTACTAAGTCCAATGCATTCCCATATGAAAAGGTTTAAACATAACATAAACATTCTTATTAAAACTAGCATACGAAATGTCAATAATTTCACCATAAACTATGAATGTTATAAAAATAGAACATCCACAGTCAAACATATCACAAAACCTTCAATACAATATAGAAGTTTTGTATCACAATAGATCAAATTCAAATAAGCGTAAAATCCATCAAAGGATGTTGACATAGATGAAATCAAAATTCTTTTTAAAGAAATATCTCTTTTTATTTTGAAATAATTTAAGATCCATATAAAATAAAACATTTTCTTTGAAAATATTCTTATAAGCTTGTAAGGGAAGTTTTTAAGATTTTATAACGGCGGAAATTAGCCGCACCCGCCGTATAAAAAAAACATTCTTACCTTAATTCTGTCGAAAAGGTTAAAAATGACCTTGTTTTGAAAACGACGGAATGATTCCTTTATAAACCTCTTATAAAAAGTCAAACAAGGGTATAAATGACTTTAACCCATATTCTTGTAAATAATAAATATGTTTTGAAATACATTTCGAAGAAACATGGATGTGGATGATAAAGAAATCCCAGAAGATTATTACGTATAAACAACCTCGGATAATGAAGAGATTGTGAAATAACCCTTACCTTGTACTTTTCCTTGGTTGGGGTAGGTTAAACTCCTGTATAATGGTGAAATAATTGTTATTAAATTATACAAGAATCATATATATTAATATGATATCATATATGATCTTTTAACATTGATTTGTTAATAATATCTTATAATTATCGTCGTTTCGGGTGTTAACTTACTTGTTTTCTTTTATATGTTTTGTTATGTAAGACATGTTTGTAAAGGATAGGTTGTATATTATTCATATCCAGAATGATATCAGGTCCTTAAACATCATTTTTAAATCATCAAATGATAATTATACTTGAATGGATACGATGGAGAATGAATATCATCGCGTTCGCGGAGACGGTAGTCCGTACGTACGCACGAGCGACAATATCATTCTTTTGATATTAAAATAATATATAAATGGATGGTATATCATATATACAGAATCATTAACATGTTATATTTATTATTTACATGAGTTACACATCATTATTATACCCATCCAAATAATAATATATTGAATAACAATTACACCACGACGTGGAGACGGTAAGCCGTTCGTACGCACGTATGGTGACATGTTATTCAAAGGGTGGATAGAATACTGAATATGGTTGTACCATATTTATAATAACATCACATTATATGTAAGATACTGGAGTTATTATTTTAGAATGGTAAGAACAAAGAAAGAGGATGTGGAAGAAGAAAGGAACATAGAAAAGGGTGGTGAAATCATTACCTCTTCTTCGGGTTCTTCCTTTTGATTTGATCAAAAGGGCTCCATAGGTTGGCTTTCTGATCAAACTAAGGCCTCTAGGTTGTAGTGAGGGATGTTGGGAGAGTATTTGGGCAGAGTTTGGCCGAACCAAAAGGCTTTTAAGGTGTGAAGAAATGATAAGGAGGAGTGCCCTTTTATAAGAGGGGTGAGGGGCACCTTTGGAAAAGCTAGAAATATTAATTTTTAATAAATTCATATTCGGTTTCTAATGGCTACAAAGCTGATTATTAAAAGGTTAAGGTGGGGATAGGTCGAAAACCACTCAACCAATAGAATTTAGACAGGTTTGTGTACTTATATTAACCTTATCATTAAGTATTAACTCTAAGTTAATTAGTTTCACTTTTACAATGTCTCTTTGTATTTTTATATAATATGGTTAATAAACTTACTATATACATCCAAGCGACCCACAAGTGGTCCATTAATGATGAACCTATCATGAAATAAGTCTCTTGGCCGAACCTTAGATTTTTAGGAATTTAATATCAATTAATAATATAATATTTGTTTTAAGAACTCTTTTATGTCAATTTTGACACTATTCAATAGTTGATTTTTGTGAAACTCATAACAGATTGATTACTTCGAAAAAAGTAAATTAAATCAATAATAATATATCATATTATCCTATAAAATTAGTTTAATTCATTAAAAGTTTCATATTATATTTATTTGGGTATTTATAATATCAATTATTTTAATTTTTCACTATTATAGTAATTACTGCATCATCATTGTGTCATAAATAAAATAAATTATTTAATGTATAAAAATTATAAATAAAATATCATTATTTAGGAAAGATTTTTAGCTTTCTAATGAATATTTATAATCTAAAATCCAACATATATAACCCTATGTAACAATTGTTTTTCTAAAAGATATATGCTTGTGTCATTTTTGTATTCATTTTAACTTAATTAAAATAAAGTGTCATTTTCACTTACAAGTGGATCCATGGGGTCCCAAAATAGACCCAAAGATTCCCATGGTCGACCATGTATCTACCAATAGGGTTGAGACACGTTTTAGGGTAATTGAGTATTATTATAATATTATTTTTTAACCCTTATTTACTGGATTTACCCTTAACCATGGTAAATAAAATATTTACCGCAGTAATTATTCAAAATGTCTAAAAATAAAAGTTACATATTTACACAATTTGAACATCGTGATTCCAAATATGGAATACATTTTACTAAATTCAAAACACATAAGTGGAAGAAATTAATTTAAAATTAATTCCCGCTGTCAAAACAAAAAGCGTGTTTTTAAGAGATAATAACTATCAAAAGATTGACACTCGTTTATGTTCGGTTTAATTGTAAAATTATGTCCAATGACCAACATTATATTAAATGGTAAAAATATATTCTAAATATACTTTAAAACCACTCAAATTCATAATTTATCACTATTAATTATTATGATTAAAAAAGTTGTTTTTAATTAAAATTTAGTAATTTTCACTATTCATCAAAATATGAAAGTTATCCGAAATGTACCAAAATTTCACCTTAGGCTAAATTCGATATTCCGAATCAAAAAATGAAGTCCATTTTCAAATATAAAATATATATAATTTCAAAAAGTAGGTATTACTATTCATAGCGGCTAGTTTGATTGGTTACAGTGTGTTAGAACTCGGTGTTGCGTACAACACACGCTAGCGTACCGTGGAAGCTTGGGATGTTTCATTTTAAATTTTTGATGTCCCCATTTAGTAAACAAGTTTAAAATATAGTATCTAAAAATGTTTCACTATCAAAATTTGATAAAAGTGCAATACTGAAAATGAATTTGTTCTTGCATTATGACTAAGAAACTCATAATATGGATTCTAAAATTATAAGGATTATATAAAGTTAAAAATGTAGTTAATGCTATTCATGACCTCTTTTAATTGCTTTTTTTTGGTAAGTCATGGTGCAATTTAACTTGGTGTTGCGTGTACTGAAAGTTATTGAATTATTTTGAAGAAATAACACACTATAAAATCTTGGGGTGTTACATTCTCCCCTCCTTCAATAAATTGCGTCCTCGCAATTTGAAATTGATCTTCGAAAATAAAAGGTTGAAAATAGATAATATATTTCTGGGAAACCCCACATCAGAAATTGGGTTACTAAAATTTAGTCTTAATAAGAGGAAAAGAGAAATGAAAGGGTCACCACCAAATTATGATCTTGATTAGGAGAACATTGGTGGCAATTAGAGACATATAATTGGATGAAAACGTAAATATTTATAGGTAGTGATTGAGGTCATCAATCACAAAAAAGTATAAAATTGAGGTCCTTAAAATCATCAATCTATGATGATTTGAAATACCATCGGTTCAACAAAACATAGGGTATTGGGATAACACATTTTTGACGTTTCAAAATATCATAGTTGAAATCCCACATCGAAAAATGAATTAATGAGGCCTCTATTTAAAATAAAGAGTCGAAAGTATGAAGATTACCGAAAATAACACATACAAGGGTTCCATGTAGTAAAATATGGATATGGAAGAAAAATCTAACCATCAATTACCTAATGGAGAGTGGTAGAGAACATGGCTATGAAAAGGCCAACAATCCCAAAGCCATAAATTAGTGATGATTTAAGGTACCATCTAGGAAAACATTTTTGTTCTAATTTGCTTTTCTTAATATTGAGGAATTTTTTATGAGATTGGCTAAGATCATATAGAGATATAATTACTTTATAATTAGAGTTTTATCCATTAATAAATTTCTATCACATACTCATCTTTCACTCTAAAAGATAATAGAATGTAAAAAAAATTCTATTTACACTATTCGTATAGGGTTCCAAAATAAACGAATTTATAATTCATCTAAAAGATCTTTTAATAAAAACTACATTATTTAATCCAGGACATCTCGTGGGCCAGTGGTAGGTGATACACCCTTGTCACCCTTCGGTTGCATGTTCAAGTCTCGCAGCCTTGCCGGACGCGACGGGTTGCCGCCCGACCTCCGGGTTTTCCTTTTATGGTAATCCAAAATAATCCAAACTAGAACTATCCAAAATACTTCTATCCAAACTCACAGTCCAACATTTATAAGGAAGGTAAACATAATATAGATCCTTTTTACCCCGTAATAGCATATGAATACCTTCATCATGTATTACCATATTCCTTATTGATTACATTCATGCTCCCTTATTCCATATAGAATGCTGGATATACGTCATTAATCCAAAAATGTTTTAAACCCCAACAATGATGGAATATACAAATCATTAATCAGCTTCAAGGTAGTCAATAATATCCAATATAATTTATCCAAAATAATCACATATTATTCCAAAATCACTACCTCAGTATCAGAACTATATTATGATTTATCATTCTCTCAACCATATATTTTCCAAAAATTTAACCTTCTATTGAGTCACTTTTCTTTGTTCCACACAATATCAAGTCCTTAATGAAATAATACTGCAGTACAATCCTTATATACTCCATAATTATTATAACAAGTACATTGTTGATTCAACACTCAATTGATATAATCAACATAATAACTCTAATCCTTCCTCTTAATCTGTGGTAGTATCATAACTTGATTATTATCCAATAGCATCATTTGCGGCATAGTCTGATGACTGGGACTTAGGTTCGCGTAGTGTCCAAACTCCTTGCAAATGAAGCATTGTACATTTGAAACCATTTTCTTACCCTTGCAGTCATGTACTTTGTGCCCTTTTCCTCCACACTTATAACAAACTCCCATTCCTTTCAGGCAAGTTCCAGGGTGTTTCTTTCCACAGTTACCACATATGGGAAAATTCTTCTTTTCCCTTTTCCCTTTATCCATCTTTCTCTCTTCCATCCTTTTCTTCTCTTGATTCCCTTCAAAGCCATAGGACTCAGTAAACTCTTTACTTATCTTATCAACACATGATATTATTTCTTTATATGATGATAATACATGAGAGACTATTTCTCTTGTAAATTTTGGCTTAAGACCATAAAATATATGATCCTTCTTTCTCTTTGTATCATGTGCATTGATAGAGTTCTCATTCCTTCTACTGGGCGCCATTTCTAAACAATGGCATAAACTAGATCAGTTTATGAATCAAAATACATAATCCCATACTTATAAAACACTTAACATAAATTGAACTATTTATGGATATAATCCATAATCATAAGAATGTTTTCTTTGAGGATGTATATACTCGTAATCCCTTCAAAATGATTTGTAAAGAAAATGAGAGTTATCCTAATCATATCCCCCTGGAGTGTCGTAACCAAGAGTGAAGCAAGGCCCGTTGTCGTGCACCAGTTCCCGTTCGAGTCTAGCTCAAAGCGGTGTTTTCAGGTTTTACCCCTAGGTACATCTGTGCCAGAGCCGCCTCTACCTGCTCGTATCCAGACAGGGCTGTATTGCTCGGAAAACTCACAAAATCTCTACAATACCAAAATTCTAGGAAGTTCTTCTATACTAATCCTCAAAGTTCATCTTAGGTCTACGTGCTCTAATCAGAGTTTATCTAAATCTAGCTTCCAAGGTCTGTACTAAACTTCCTCTGATACCAATTGTAACGCCCCGACCCTAGTTGCCTAGAGTCGGTGCATTATTACATAACATTGGCATGATCACAAGAAAGATCAAATCTCGAAAGACCGATTCGTTTAGTAGCCTTGGAAACACTAGATATATTCATAAGTTTTACATTACATCATAAAATGAAAAACTACTACAACAACATAATGTTTCCAGAATCCACACTATTAACGCCTCATAAAATCCCTGCAGGTCATTCATAACTTACATCTTCATTTCCTGGGAAAAATAAAACATAGAAAAGGGGTGAGCTCAAATGCCCAGTAAGGATAACAATATAGCGGAAACTTCCATCAATAAGAATAAACATTTAAGGCAACGTATAACTAAAACAAAAGCCTTTTAAACATGAACTTTCAACATGGAATGACATAAATAAAATGAAATAATGCCATTTAATTATTCACATGGATATTCTACTAATCGAATAATCACATGCAAAAATCAATAACCACTTTCATAATGTTGGAATGCATAATGCCAGACTATCATAAGCACATAGCCAAGGCCTCGTGCCAAGACTACAAATAAGATTTTGTCAAGGCCTTGTGCCAAGACACTAGTTTGTCTCATGAGACCTACCGATGCATCGAGGAGCTATAGCGGGCTCCACCCGTCACTTACTAAGTCCAATGCATTCCCATATGAAAAGGTTTAAACATAACATAAACATTCGTATTAAAACTAGCATACGGAATGTCAATAATTTCACCATAAACTATGAATGGTATAAAAATAGCACATCCACAGCCAAACATATCACAAAACCTTCAATACAATATAGAAGTTTTGTATCACAATAGATCAAATTCAAATAAGCGTAAAATCCATCAAAGGATGTTGACATAGATGAAATCAAAATTCTTTTTAAAGAAATATCTCTTTTTATTTTGAAATCATTTAAGATCCATATAAAATAAAACATTTTCTTTGAAAATATTCTTATAAGCTTGTAAGGGAAGTTTTGAAGATTTTATAACGGAGGAAATTAGCCGCACCCGCCGTATAAAAAAAACATTCTTACCTTAATTCTGTCGAAAAGGTTAAAAATGACCTTGTTTTGAAAACGACGGAAAGATTCCTTTATAAACCTCTTATAAAAAGTCAAACAAGGGTATAAATGACTTTAACCCATATTCTTGTAAATAATAAATATGTTTTGAAATACATTTCGAAGAAACATGGATGTGGATGATAAAGAAATCCCAGTAGATTATTACCTATAAACAACCTCGGATAATGAAGAGATTGTGAAATAACCCTTACCTTGTACTTTTCCTTGGTTGGGGTAGGTTAACCTCCTGTATAATGGTGAAATAATTGTTATTAAATTATACAAGAATCATATATATTAATATGATATCATATATGATCTTTTAACATTGATTTGTTAATAATATCATAGAATTATCGTCGTTTCGGGTGTTAACTTACTTGTTTTCTTTTATATGTTTTGTTACGTAAGACATGTCTGTAAAGGATAGGTTGTATATTATTCATATCCAGAATGATATCAAGTCCTTAAACATCATTTTTAAATCATCAAATGATAATTATACTTGAATGGATACGATGGAGAATTAATCTCACCGCGTTTGTGGAGACGGTAGTCCGTACGTACGCACGAGCGACAATATCATTCTTTTGATATTAAAATAATATATAAATGGATGGTATATCATATATACAGAATCATTAACATGTTATATTTATTATTTACATGAGTTACACATCATTATTAGACCCATCCAAATAATAATATATTGAATAACAATTACACCACGACGTGGAGACGGTAAGCCGTTCGTACGCACGTATGGTGACATGTTATTCAAAGGGTGGATAGAATACTGAATATGGTTGTACCATATTTATAATAACATCACAGTATATGTAAGATACTGGATTTATTATTTTATAATGGTAAGAACAAAGAAAGAGGAAGTGGAAGAAGAATGGAACTTAGAAAAGGGTGGTGAAATCATTACCTCTTCTTCGGGTTCTTCCTTTTGATTTGATCAAAAGGGCTCCATAGGTTGGCTTTCTGATCAAAATAAGGCCTCTAGATTGTAGTGAGGGATGTTGGGAGAGTATGTGGGCAGATTTTGGTCGAACCAAAAGGCTTTGAAGGTGTGAAGAAATGAGAAGGAGGAGTGCCCTTTTATAAGAGGGGTGAGGGGCACCTTTGGAAAAGCTAGAAATATTAATTTATAATAAATTCATATTCGGTTTCTAATGGCTCCAAAGCTTATTATTCAAAGTTTAAGGTGGGGATAGGTCGAAAACCACTCAACCAATAGAATTTAGACAGGTTTGGGTACTTATATTAACCTTATCTTTAAGTATTAACTCTAAGTTAATTAGTTTCACTTTTACAATGTCTCTTTGTATTTTTATATAATAAGGTTAATAAACTTACTATATACATCCAAGCGACCCAAAAGTGGTCCATTAATGATGAACCTATCATGAAATAAGTCTCTTGGCAGAACCTTAGATTTTTAGGAATTTAATATCAATTAATAATATAATATTTGTTTTAAGAACTCTTTTATGTCAATTTTGACACTATTCAATAGTTGATTTTTGTGAAACTCATAACAGATTTATTACTTCGAACAAAGTAAATTAAATCAATCATAATATATCATATTATCCTAAAAAAGTAGTTTAATTCATTAAAAGTTTCATATTATATTTATTTGGGTATTTATAATATCAATTATTTTAATTTTTTACTATTATAGTAATTACTGCATCATCCTTGTGTCATAAATAAAATAAATTATATAATGTCTAAAAATTATAAATAAAATCTCATTATGTAGGAAATCTTTTTAGCTTTCTAATGAATATTTATAATCTAAAATCCAACATATATAACCCTATGTAACAATTGGTTTTCTTAAAGATATATGCTTGTGTCATTTTTGTATTCATTTTAACTTAATTAAAATAAAGTGTCATTATCACTTACAAGTGGATCCATGGGGTCCCAAAATAGACCCAAAGATTCCCATGGTCGACCATGTATCTACCAATAGGGTTAAGACTAGTTTTAGGGTAATTTAGTATTATTATAATATTATTTTTTAACCCTTATTTACCGGATTTACCCTTAACCATGGTAAATAAAATATTTACCGCAGTAATTATTCAAAATGTCTAAAAATAAAAGTTACCTATTTACACAATTTGAACATCCTGATTCCAAATATGGAATCCATTTTCCTAAATTCAAAACACAGAAGTGGCAGAAATTAATTTAAAATTAATTCCCGCTGTCAAAACAAAAAGCGTGTTTTTAAGAGATAATAACTATCAAAAGATTGACACTCGTTTATGTTCGGTTTAATTGTAAAATTATGTCCAATGACCAACATTATATTAAATGGTAAAAATATATTCTAAATATACTTTAAAAACACTCAAATTCATAATTTATCACTATTAATTATTTTGATTAAAAAAGTTGTTTTTAATTAAAATTTAGTAATTTTCACTATTCATCAAAATATGAAAGTTATCCGAAATGTACCAAAATATCACCTTAGGCTAAATTAGATATTCCGAATCCAAAAATGAAGTCCATTTTCAAATATAAAATATATATAATTTCAAAAAGTAGGTATTACTATTCATAGTGGCAAGTTTGATTGGTTACGGTGTGTTAGAACTCGATGTTGCGTACAACACACGCTAGCGTACCGTGGAAGCTTGGGATGTTTCATTTTAAATTTTTTATGTCCCCATTTAGTCAACAAGTTTAAAATATAGTATCTAAAAAGGTTTCACTATCAAAATTTGATAAAAGTGCAATACTGAAAATGAATCTGTTCTTGCATTATGACTAAGAAACTCATAATATGGATTCTAAAATTATAAGGATTATATAAAGTTACAAATGTAGTTAATGCTATTCATGACCTCTTTTAATGGCTTTTTTTTGGTAAGTCATGGTGCAATTGAACATGGTGTTGCGTGTAGTGAATGTTATTGAATTATTTTGAAGAAATAACACACTATAAAATCTTGGGGTGTTACATATAAAGTACAACTGAATGGAAAAACAGCAACTGAAAGGAAAATCCGCAACGTCGATCCGTCCTCCGGAGGTCCCACCTGAAGGGTGGGTACAGATAGCCTCCACTGCTCCTCAGGTCCACCTGACCGCTCCGAGTACGTCCCGCCCAGTGGTCCACCTCCAGGTATCGTCCTACCCCGCACGCCTCCACCACGATCAGCGCTGTCCGTCGTCTGCAACCAACACAACGTAGTGCGGGCATAGCCCGTGCAGGGGTGAGTATAAGCTACTCAGTAGGGACCCTGAGACCCCTGAAGGTCTCCCGAAATCCACAAAGGATAATCCAAAAAGGAAAGTTACAATCACGAAGTAACATCTGACACGACTTAGGTATATGCCCATACATATACCTAAGTCATCAATTCCGTTCGGCTCCAACGTCTGAGGCCAAGAACAACCCAGTCCACACAGGAAAGCAAACGTATACCCACACAGGATAGCCCAACACAATCCACAAAGGAGAGTAGATAGTAAATCCACACAGGATAGCTCAACACAATCCACAAAGGAGAGTACACAGTAAATCCACACAGGATAGCTCAACACAATCCACTAAGGAGAGTAACACAAGATTTCGCTCACACAGGTATACATCATCGAAAAGGTGAAAGAGATGATCAGACATAGATACTGAATCACCTAAGCTGGGACCCACATATGATACAAGACCAGCCGTCCACATTGTTTCGTTTATGCTGGGACCCACATAGGATACTAGACCAGCACGGCTGGGACCCACATAGGATACAAGACCAGCACTGAGTCATCTAAGCTAGGACCCACATAGGATACTAGACTAGCACTCTTCATTGATTCATCTATACTGGGACCCACATAGGATACAAGACCAGCACAGCTAGGACCCTCATAGGATACAAGACCAGTTGTCTTCATTGATTCAACTATACTGGGACCCACATAGGATACAAGAACAGTATTGAATCATCTAAGCTGGGACCCACATAGGATACATGACCAGCACAGCTAGGACCCACATAGGATACAAGAACAGCTGTCTTTATTGATTCAACTATACTGGGACCCACATAGGATACAAGACCAGTATTGAATCATCTAAGCTGGGACCCACATAGGATACAAGACCAGCACAGTTAGGACCCACATAGGATACAATACCAGCTGTCTTCATTGATTCAACTATACTGGGACCCACATAGGATACAAGACCAGTATTGAATCATCTAAGCTGGGACCCACATAGGATACAAGACCAGCACAGCTAGGACCCACAAAGGATACAAGACCAGCTGTCTTCACCGTCGCAGTCCACTCAGGATTTCTGCACAATCGTCGCCGCGGTCCACTGAGGATCTCTGCACCGTCGTCGAAGTCGCAGCCAGCACTAGGGTTCCCGCACACAGCAAGCTCGTTCGAGAGGGTCCGCTCCACGAGCCGAGAGGCCGATACATCAACTGTCATAAAGTCCGAAGTTGATGTATCCAAAAGTTCCGTATCGTCAACAGGAACTCAACGTCGCAGACGGCGCGTCAATCGGACGCCCGGTCTGAGAGTTATTGGCTTTTTCGTCCAAGGGGCCCGGTTGGTTTTTAAGGCAAAACCAACCCTACCATACTCCACCTGCGTCCAAACCTCGGTCGGAGTGAGCCAAAAGATCCGTCTCACTTAGAGGAACTCAACAAAGCCGACGGCGCGTCAATCAGACGTCCGTAGCTCAAGATATGAGTGTTTCTCCTCCGAAGGCCCAGTTGGTTTCGGGTACGAACCAACCCGACCATACTCCACCTGTGTTCAAACCTCGGGCGGAGTATGCCAAAAGATCTGTCTCACTTAGAGGAAATCAACAAAGCTGACGGTGCGTCAATCAGACGTCCATAGCTCAAGATATGAGCCTTTCCGCTTCGAGGGCCCGGTTGGTTTCGTGTACGAACCAACCCGGCCGAACTCAAAGTATTCCGAAACCTTGAGTACGATATACCAAAACGACCGTCTCGATCCAAGGATCGCGTTGCCACTGACAGAGAGTCGTTTGGAGGCCCGTAGCTCATGCTACGGGCATTTGAACGAAAACCATCCGAAGACGGGGGGTCCCGGCCCGGGCCGACCCGGCCAGACCCCCCATGGGTCTGCCGAACCCGGTCCGACACGGTCGGACCGGTCTGGCTCAGCCAGCCCGGCCCGGCTCGGCCGAGCGGCCAACGCGGGGGGAGCCGCCGCCCCGCGTGACACCCCTGCGGCACCCGCGGGGTGTCGGCCAGACAACCAGACGCGGATGAAGCCGCCTCCCGAGTGACGCGGGGGGGAGACGCCGCCCCTGCGTGACACCCCCACGACACCTACGGGGTGTCTCCCTGGAGACCGGACGCGGCTTCAGCCACGTCCCGTGAGCGCCGCCGCCGCAGCCGGTGCCGCGGCGGTCTCGTCCGGCGGCGCACCGGGCGCCACCGCCTCCGGGCACCGGCGACCCGCGCCGCCGCCGGCTTCCGCGCGCCGCCGGAGTCGCTCCGGTGGCCCGATTTTCTTCCCTTCTGCGTCGTTGCTCCTCTCGGGTTCCGTTCTTCACTGTGGGATCATCAAACTTCCGTTGCGGCACATTCCGTCGTTGCCCGTCAAATCCGCACAACCACGAGGAACGACAGAGGGTTGTCGGGCCGTGTTCGTTTGGCCCGCACCCTCCGCGTTAGATATAAACAACGGAGAATTTTTATTCCACACAGGAAACAACAATTTTAGTAAAATTCAAATTGGTCACAAATCCGGTTCTTTATCTTTTTAATGAAACACTTACGGGAATATAAAAAGGGGTAATTCAAAAAATAAAATCCCTACCTCGTAATCGTTGCGCGTGAGCGTTCTTCGCGGAAGTTGATCGTCGCGGAAGGCGTCGCATCATCGCGGAAACCGGCGTAGAGTCGGCGAACTCAACGGACCATGAAACATCAGATTTAATTTAATTAATTCAATCCATGTTTGGGTAAAAACCACAAAGTAAAAGAAAGAGAAAATCCGAGACTCTTACCTCAAGCAGCCGATCGAAGATCCGTCGCGGAGGAAGAGACGTCGTTGAAGAACGTTGCAGGAAGGGAACGTCGGCGTCGCGTCGGCGATTTCCGGGTTCAACGTTCTTCGTCGGAGGCCGGCGTTCTTCGCGTTCTTCGCGTTCTTCGCGTTCTTCGCGTTCTTCGCGTTCTTCGCGAAGAAGGATAAAAGCACGAGGATTCTGTCAAACCTCTCAACCAGTAATCCTTCAAAAAGACATGTTGGTCTTATTTTATTATTACGCCAACAAACAAAAAAAAGGTAAGTAACGACCCATCAATTCGTTGTGTTAATTCAACGAAAGTAACAGCTCATTTAATTCACGAAATAAACCGCCCAATTAATTGGTCTGTTAAGAATTTATGAAAATGCGTCAGTTGACTTTTATAATGACGGGTTTTCGAGGATGCGTTACTTAGCAGAATGAAACGGCGGAGCTCGTGCGGGCCCCACCTCACAAATATCCCACCAAGAGGTAGGATATTTCTGGATAGTATCTTATCCGGTTCAACTCAGCTTAAGCCGTCTTTAAGTGGCTTTAAGTGGCTTCCAAGTGTCTTAAGTGAAATAAAATAAAGTTGTCGTAAAATTATTTTATTTCTTAACATTAAGCCCAAAAATTAAAAACCACACCCGAGAAAACGCAACTCTGGAAGAGGCGTTTCTAAGCGAATATCGGCGCTGCGATTTCATCGGTGCCCTCAGAATTCGATTCCGGGCACTAGTTCAAAAGTTAGAAAAACCCGCTCGTCCGTTCACTGAACGTACCCGAGCCAAACTTCGGAAAATGATTTCGGGCACACCGGGCCTCAGAATCAGGTGCCGTCAGAGACTGCGCTCTTGTAAAATTCCAAAGAAAATTAAGAAAAAAAAATTTCATTGAAATTTATGGGTCTTTACAGTTTACTTTCTCTTAATCAACCTCATAATCAAGTCTATTAAAAGCCTTAAAAATCACCATCTGTATGGGAATGAACTCATGTACTAAGATGTGTAAGTTGTAGATTTTGAAGTGGAACTCTAAAACAATAGATTCTCCATAAGCTGGTTATTCCTTTATATTGTATTGAATAAAGTTCACCATAAAGTGGTAATGGTATATTAATCCTTTAGGAACATTTCGGCAATATTGTCTGATTTATTTTCCTATTCATCAGAATAAACTATTCTAAAATTTTCATCATTTTTTAGGTTTTTATATTATTTTCAATGAAAAAAGATTTGTGAAGACATATAATTTTCTAATACATATATTACTATAATATACATATTCCAATTAAATTATGAATCTTGGAAAATCAATATTATACTACAAAGTTGTGCTCTTTCAACAATGCCATACACTAACAGTCTAAATGATCAGTGTGACACCCTTACTCATATTTTCAATAAAGACTTATAATAGAGCTCAAACTCACAAACATATGACCAAAATCATAAATTCATATGTGAAATAGAAAATTCATATTCACTCTAAATTTATTCATATTCATGATCCATAACAAATCCATACAAACCAACAATGTCTCATGTGGTAGTGAATTCATACGATCAACTCAATGTCATATGTGCCCATCGATGTCTATATACATTGTACTAATTTTCTAGAAATAACTTAATACAAAAAAGTGTTACCTCAAAAAACCATCATGAATTATAAAAACTATTAAAACATCTAAAAAACAATCAAATAAATTTTATAATAATTTTTTCTTTGTTGGATGTCATCTCAATCATTTTGGGAGCTTTTCCCCCAGAATCTCAAAACCATAAATATCCCATTTTGAGACCAATACATCACATTAATTATTTATTTGGACATCACATCAATCACTATTTTTATCTTGTTATGAAATGTTTTTCTACATGAATAATCATTTGGAACTTACTAAACAATCAAGAGCCCCATGGGTTGTTGATTGGGTGCTCATTATCATGCTTTCTGTTATAGTGGATCACTAATCAGTTATAGTCAGTCATGTTTCCCCTATCCCACCCTTAGGTGAAAATAAATCTAAATATTATAAAGGGGAAATATACACTTCAACCATGAGTATATCACTTCCATTAATTCTACACAACTAGATTATCTCATTTATTTCTAGAGCATTTCTGTTTTTCACAATGTTTGATGTATTCACCTCAGCCTACTAGTGGTCTCGATCTCTCTATATAAGTTATACGAAGATTCTTCTTTTCAATCTCTAATAGATAATTTAGTAATTTTCTGGTAAAATAAGTGTAATAATTTCCTAATTCATCGATGAAATGAAATTTAAGAAAAGATTTTTTTTCACTCTATTTTGTTTGGATCCAAAATTTAGTAATAGAAAAAATTTATTGTTATTTATCTTCTTCCTTTTAAGTATAAATATTAAAAATATAAAAAAATAAATTGTTTATTAGTGATAAAAGTAACCTTTTTTAATAAAACACACACATAAAGATAGTATATGGAATGATTCAACCAATATATTCCCCTGATGAAAAACAAATACAGATTAGATCCCCACAAACACAAAAGCTACAACAATGTTTTTCAATCATACAAAATTTATGTTAAACGAAAAAATGAATTTTTTATGTAATAAATGTTTGTTACATTTTATAATAACATTATTTTAAAAATTATTTTAAACAATCTTTAAAATTTCAAAACACCAAAATTAGATTAACATTAAACTGAAAAATATATAAATAAAAATTTAAAATTTAAAAAGAAACATTTGAAATAATGTCTTTTAAAATAGAGATTAAAATAATTGACACAATCTATATATTTAATTATTTTTAATTATATATATATATATATATATATATATCATTATTAAATTTATATTTAATTATTCAAATTAAATAATTTTTAAATCATTAAATTTCATCAACTTTGGAGAGTATTTATATAATAAAAATAAAACGATTACACTCACAGTATTTATATAAATAAAAATAAAATTATTAATATGTTATATTTAATTTCGAAAAATAAATAACTATTATAATTATTTACGAACTAACATGATATGTATACATAATAAAAATTGTAATAAAAATAATTGGATAATATGTTATCAGAACCGTACACAGACTATTATCACTAAACTGATTTCACACCCGATGTAGAGCGTCAATAAAATAAAATATAATCATGGGTAATAAATGAAATTTAGAAAAAATGTAACATTGAATAAATACATTTCCTTCCAATTAACCCTAATTTTGGGGTGTTTTTAAATACTCAATTAGGAGGAAAATTAGTTTTCATGAATTTCTCAATTTCATTTCATTTCTATAAAAATAGAAATGGGCTAAAATTCCAGTGGTGACATTATTCTATCGTAGAAATGTTGTTGAAATCATTGATAATCACATCAATGAATCATGGGGTCTTCATCATAGAGTTCTATTTATCCCTCTAAATCCTCTCCTGATCCTTCTATGGTTTGAATGTGAATAAAATTAGGCTAATACTTAGCCTTAGATAGATGGATTTTTACACTATGATTTGCATAATTTTAGTAATGGAAAAGAAAATATTTGATAGTCTATAAATGAAAATAAAAGAATATAATTTGAATTATTGTGATTTCTCTCATTATGTTTTGATCAATAACTTTTTAATAGAAATGTAATGGTTGGGATTTATCTTCATCTTGTTTGATGAATATTTTTAAAATAAATTAAATGAAATTATTTTGTGATATATGTAGATATTATAAAAAATGGAATTTTAAAATATTAACAACCATCCACCATCATTTCCTTCTAAATAATCCAAATTTAGGGTTGATTTAAAAACAATATATGGAGAGAAATATATTTATCTCAATTTATACCCTCACCATTTCTCCCATATTAACATTACCTCACCAATAGTCATAAATATATTTCCCCTCTCAATATCATTTCTTCTATCTCCATAACTCTCAATCCAAACAAGATCTAATATCTTTTTCGTTTTTTTCTTCTGAAGTAGTCCTTTAAACATTATATTAATAGGGTCCATTCCCCCATGGTGTTATAGATTCTCTTACCTGGTATCTTCCTCCATTTTTAATATATCAATCTAATTCAGATTATATGAAATTCTCTGGGGACATTCCTATGTTCAGAACACAATACTTCCACATTGGAGGACCCTATTGAGGATCATTTTTACATTGAAATATATGTTTAAAATACACCTCCTAATATATTATATTTTAATATTAAGGGAGATATTAGATACCATAAATTGACAATCTTTGTGACTTGGAATGATTATTATTCAATTTCTTTCAGGCTTGGTTTGGAGTTTCTTCACTATCATAGGATTCAAAATTAAACCCCTGGTATGGTTTTCTAAGAGACTGAGGGAACTAGCTTGGAATTTAAAGATATAAAATATGGTGTTGTCTCTCCATATCAAGTGGAAGAGGGTATTACTTGAGGATAGTTGGTCCCAAAATTTTCTGTCATTTCAAATGAAGATGATACACATAGTGGTGAGTATATAATTCATAATGTTCTATAATTTTACATTGATGAAATTGAGTCTTGCCAAGAAGGTGGAAAAGATTTAATAATACCCATTATCTTACTTTCATTGTTTCTTGTCAATAATGGATATTGGATTCCTCATCGGATCTAGAGGTTGGGAAATGAAAACCAGATACACGGGGTCGAGAGATTACAATAGCAACGTCCATGAGTTCTTCAGATTTGATACATCATGGGGAGTTTTATACCACAATGTATGAAAACAATTATACCTTGTAATAATTCCTTGAAAGGGACTCAAAATCTTATTTTCCATCCTTTAAGTCATAATTATGGAAGTTTAAGGGAATGATTTTGAATATTATCCAGATTATAGAGTATTAATCAGACGTAATCATTACCCCATTGGATCCAAAACCTTTTTATTCCTTTCATGGGTATTTAGGATTCTTACTTTTTCCACCATGGGAAAAAATTATAAAAGTGGATTCATGGATCTCATCTTCTCCACCCAACGACTACTCCTAATGGATGAGTAGATCATTCAATCCTATTCCCCATTGGGTTTGTATGGATTTAAATTTATATTTCATAATTGAATATATCTTTTTATACTATAGAGATGAAAACTTTATCCACTAGTGTTATCAAGAACCAATTTGAGAAATTAAAAAAGGATAACCAGGTCTATTAGGAGGAAACTGAGGACACTACCCATGATTCATTGAAAAATGATGCTAGTCTCATGGAATATGAGTTTTTTCTTTTTCATGAATAATTGGTATAATTATATTATACCGTGGGGGCCTCTCATTGGATTTAGATATATCCAAATTCAACAAGGACAATTCCAATTTACCAAACCCATGAATTCTAGTTCAGTAGGAAAAATTGTTGAGGTGGATCTTTAGGAATATCAAGACCACTTTGGTGATTCAAAATCAATAGGATAGGTCACTCAATATCTTGTCAAATCTATGTAGGCTTTGGGACTAATAATTGTATAAGAAATTATCCCTCTCTACAAATGTAGATTAAATGGGACTTTTCCCCCCATGTTTCATTGAAAAAATAGAAGATGTTTTGGATCATTTGGTAAAATCTTCATAATATGAAATCCATAAAGCAAAAAATTTTAGCATTGAATTGACTCTAAAGGAGAAATTCAATTTAGGAAACTGATAAAATGCACATCTCCTAAAGGATGACATGTACGACTGATTTAACTCCCAATAGGATGTTTATATTATTAACTTTGGTGAGGAAAAAATTTCCCTTAAGGATTATGATGAGATTATGTGGTTCATATTGAGTAATATTTAAGGGTATCGTAACCTCTATCATGATATTAACATAAAAAACCTAACATGGAAAAAATGGTTCACTACTATAGGTTCTGTATATGTTACATCTTGTTGGCTATATTCATGATGGGAGATATTTCTAAATGGTGTTCCCATATCTCATAATACTGTAGAAGGTGTGTAGAATCTCGATGAAATGGGATTTTATAAGAAGAGTGTATATTATTTAATGATGATTCATATATGGAATATAAATTACAATTTTCTTCCATGGGTTGGTTATTATATTATATGTTTAGAGTTAATATGGTTTCACCACTTGAGTGTGAAACATCTGGTTTTTAATTTGTTTTTGGTGGTATTCTTTACAAGATTCATGGCTATTATTAGAGTCATGAATGTACGATTCTAAACCACATAGAGGTATTTTATTATTTATATTTTGGATTCTATATCATATTTTGGTCTGGGTAAATGATTCTCCGGTGTATAAGGGGACTCAGATGTGTTTCAGTGTTTATAAACATGAAAATGTGGGAAAACATACCAAAATGGTCATGGTGCATGGCTGGCACATAATTATGTAAATATTTTCGCCTTCAAAGGAAAATCGTATAACCCTATATAGTGCCATATCACATGGTTGGAACGTGGTTATTAGGTCGTGAAGGCCTACCCATTTAATAATTCTACCCAACTCCCCTTAGATGGTTTCTTGGACACAGTTTTGTATGGTTTGGAAAACCATGCGATTAAATCATTGTCCCATGTAAAATTTGGAAAAATTACAGAATTACCATTATGGGATTTAATGTTCCCACTCATTTCCCCCCTTCCTCCACCATCTAGACATGGTGAAAAATTCAAATCACCAATACATCCCTTGTTTTGTTCTTTCTCAATTTTAGGTCATTTAGTGTGTTGTTGGTTGCGAATTGATTCTTTTTGTATGTATAATCCTCTCATCTCTTCTTTTTTTCTAAAATTTTGCTTTGTCCCTTCATTGATCTTATTTTTAAGACCTAAAACCCTTATTTTCTAGTGGAATATTTTGTATGGCTCCAAATGAGATTAAGATAAGTAATTAATTCAATGATTAAGAGGGTCTTTGTCTACATATTCATGGTAGGTTGTCTACATGTTTTATCCCTATGTTTATATATTGATTTGTGCATGCAAGGTGGTTCTCTTTTTTTCTCTTTATAGTGCTCAAGGTTAGCATACAAATGTTTTATACAATGAGTGTCCAAATGAAAAATTAATCACCTCATGATCCCAATTGGATTCATAGAGAACGACTTATCCAATTTCGGGCCACCCATGGGGTGTGCTGGCCTACTCGAACAAGGTTAACAAAAATGTTCAATGTTAAATATAGTTCTGATTAATTAAAGCTCAATATAATCATGATAATTGTTTTTTTGATGATTAATAATGTAAAATGGTTCGTTTTTCTTAGATTTTGGTACTCCTATGGGATCACTTCACTCGACTTGAAAATCATTAAATGAGATTAATGGTATTGTGCCAAATGAAGTGTGATTTGTACATGAAGTGAATATGTTGTATAATACATGGGAAATGATATATGTGTTAAATGAATTAAAATATTGAAAGGGTTTTATATTTTAATTGGGATAAAGTAGGGGGAATTAGTGATTATGATTAGTTAGTTAGGCATACGAAATTGGAATTCGGACAATTGGCTATATATGGTTTATGGAAAATGTTCTAACGGGTTATGGAATCATGTTATGTTCAATGTTTGTTTTTATGGATTTTGATTTCTATTGGAATTTTTTATGTATGGTTATGTTTTGGTATATTTGTTGTGATTGGACAAATAATAATGTGCACATGGCTTTGTAGAGTTTGGTAATGAAAATATGTTCTATTCATGTGGGACGAGTTAGATGAAGTCTCTTGACAGCACCACAAAATGAATGGATTATGGAAGGGGATAGAGTTATATTCACCGTTTGGTTGCATTTGATGAGACTTCCTGGACCAAGGAATCAAAGTGACCGTGTTTTATTTTTTATGATGTATTTATCCCTAATGATATGAGGATCTTTAATTATTTCCCATATGTATTGATATTGGTTAATATTCTTAATACATTAAACCTGAGATTAATGAGAATTAAGTAATAAATATGGTATATTAGTAATGAAATTGTAAATATTTATATGAATCACTTATGAAAACCTTGTTTTCCAATTTCACTAAAGCATTATTTAATTTTCATGTCCTTTATATTCACTTATATGCATTATGTATCAAGAGTGTATATTTTGTAGGAATTGGTGGTAGCCTAATTTGTTGTACTGACACCCTAATCGGGCCACCGTTGGGTACCTAAAAGGACTTCATGATTGTATGTTAGGATAGGGGAAAAGTCGTACTGCTTTGGAGTTGAGTCTGGCCTGGAATATTCATGGATAATGTTTCTTACTTGGATATAGGGCAGTTTTGGTGATTCTGTGGTTTATTTATTTTGGGTTTTCTGCACCTGTGAAACTAATATCCTGAATTTGCATATTTATTTTAGTTTCTGGTTATTCCCAATTTTTGGGTATGTTACGTAGGCATGTTCAATAGTTATTTCATATTGTTTCTATTATTTACATAGTTAACTTTTATGGATCACTATGGTAAAGAGATTATAGTCTCCCCATATAGCTATTTTGACCCTCACAACAAGTCATTGGCCTCCGGTGTACTGGGAGGTGCACTTGAGGCCATTTGGACACTTGGCTCCGGGCACTGATTTAGTGTCTCTAGTGTTTGGGATATTAAAAATGTTATTATAGTGGTTCTTTAATCTGTATTTTCTCTTTGGGGTGGTATATAGGAGAATATGTTGTTTTAAGCATTTTTTGTGATCTTTTTCTTGTGAGTACCTAACCCATGTACTAGGGTATACCCAACTCATCCAGGGTAGGATTTGTTTTTCAAGATATGCGTTGTTAAAGTGGAGAAAATTTCACCATTGGTTGATTCACATGTTGTGCGACGTGACTATTTTTTGATATATTCTCATGGTCATAATTTTGCGGGGTTGTGCATTAATGTACCATTATTGGCACATAGATATATATGAGACATTAATCATGGAAGGAACACATGGGTTGGGTGTGTGGGGTATAGAAGGTGAAATACTTTTTACATTATTAATGAAATAAAATGAAAACGTGTTTATGTTGAAGGATTTACATTGTGAGTGTGAAAAAAGTTTTAAAAATGGTGTCTAGTGAATGTGTATGGCGATGTGTATGAGTTTACCCAATGTTGATAATGACCTTCTATTGTTATGGTAGGGGTAGTGTTCTAATTGTGACTGTATCCCTTAGGATTGTGAATGAAAATGTGATTTTTATAGATAGAAGTGATCCTTTTTTCTTAAAAATTAGGGAAACTCTATGCTATGTGTTCTAATGCTTTTATTTAGAATTATAGTAAAATGTAGCCATGAAGACAAGTATCACATTCGATACTAGAGTATTTTTACAAGAATGCGCCTCCAGTTGTGTATCATGAGAACGTGGTGATACATGACTTTAGAGAAGAGATGTTCCGTGAGAATATTGATAGCTTCTTGCAAATGATGGACCGGGACCCCGAGCGGTTTCTTCCATGAATGTTTGAGCTAACTAGGAAAATTATACCACAACACCATCAAAAAATACGTGTAAAGGGTTGAATAAAGTCACCTAAGTTCTAGATGTATCCCCTTAATAAAATTCAAGATCATCTGAAAACTCATTCTGAAAAGTGAGTGAAGTTGGTAGCCAATATTTTAATACGTCATCCAAAGCATTTGTCTGACAATGTGGTGCAGACTGAGCAGGATGAGGTAATGGTATGGAAGGATTTCTTGGTGAAATTTATAGATTATATCTACCATGAGTCCTTGAGGTTTGATAAGGCTATATATTTCGTGAGTCTAAAACATTCTTCATTGTCTGTGAGGGATTATTCTATTCATTTTACTGATTTGCGATGATTTGTTCCATCGTTGGAAGGAGATAATGTGGCTATGTAGAAATGTTTCTATAATGGGATGAGGCATAAGATAAAATCTCTAGTGAAAATATTCTAGTTGGAATGGTTTATAATGGTTTTGGATCATGCCATTTTAATATAAGGGATCATAAATGAGATTTCAAGAAGTGGACATGTGGATCTTGTTGGAGAGGTGAGCTCTGTTGATTTCAGGAGCTAGAAGCATCATTTTGGAATCTTCAGTTAGGATGGTAGTGCACATAGTAGTACGAAAAGAGGTCCATCCTATCAGGGTAGTGATCATGTGCATTGATAACATTGTGTCTTTTCAGGACACATGTAGAGTTAGTTTCCCATACCACCAGTTGAGTATGTTCATATGAAAAAACGGTGCATGTGTAGTGATTTTGTATGAATTCTTTATAGTTTTTCATATATTGAGTATTATGGTCGATGACGAGTTTATATAAGGGGTTATACACCCCGTATAAAGATGGCGTTTGGATTTTTACTGGTCGTACTATTTGAGGATTTGGACATGGGGATCCTCGATGACATCGTCCATTCCATCTGGAATGTTCGGCACCATGGAATCATGAAGGAGCCCAAGGTAGAGGTCGAGGTCAGCTACACATAGTTCAGACTACACCATGAGGTGGAATGGAAACAAAGTCGATTGTTTAAGGTACGACCCATGAATCTTTCAAACATTCTTGTGATTTATTCAACATAGGTTCCACAAACTCTTTTATCACTCCTCAGTATTTGTTTTTTGTGGATAATTCCATATAATGTGTGTGAGGGGTTATATTGATTGATAAATTCTTTGGTGTGTGAGATGAGGATGTCAAAAAATCCAAGCGGTGTGCTTTAGAGGTTGGTGGAAATTATTTTATATGGGACTCATTTTTAATCAAGATGTTGGGTATTGGAAAATTTTGTTCATGGATTGGCTAGTTTTGTAGTAGGCCCTTATCGACTATTACCATCATCGAGTAACATTCAAATCCCTTGAGGGAGACATTTATATCCTTCTTGGTGAGTGGGATATTCAATCTGGACATGAAGGGATAGTTTCCTAGTTTTTGGGGGAACTCATAAGCCATGTGGAGTGCCTCATGCTTGATTATGGAAGAGTTGAACAAAATTTCCTTCCTCATATGGTAGATTAGTTATATGGTGTTTTTCTTAAGGATTGATCGAGGCTTCCGCAGAAGTGGGATATGGAGTTCACAATATATTTATTATTGGGGACAAATCCATTTTCCCTTCTCCCTTAACGAATGGCACCAAAATTACGCCAGAATCATAAATATCATTTAGAGGAAATTGATAATAAAGGGTTCATCTTACATAGTATGTCTCTTTCAGGGTTTCCAGTGTTGTATTTTATGAACGTTAAGGAACGTTTATTCGATGTGTTCAATATAGTAATTTTCATTGGATGATAGTTAATAATAAATTCCCTCTTCCTTGAAATGATTATATATTCGATCTGGTGAGAGGTTCTTTAGTGTTTTTTATGATCGATTTGAGTTTGGGATATCACCGTCATAAGCTGAGGTCTTCATATATACCATGGATTGACTTCAATATCATGTATAGGTTGTATGATTTTGCGGTGATTTCATTCGAGTTGACCAAAGAAACAGATAGCTTCAGGGAATTAATGAACTAAATATTTCACCCATATATAGATCATTTTGAAGACATCTTCATTGATGGAATCTTAGTATACTCCATAACTCATGAAGGCCATTCCAAATGTCTTGACATCTTATTGGGTATCCAAAGAGATAATAGTCATTATGCCAATCTACTAAAATTTCATTTCTATATCGATAAGGTTCATTTCATGGGACACATTATCTCGGATGTTGGTTTGGTATAGGATATGGGGAATGTTCAGGTTGTGGTGTCATGTGAGAAGCCCAATAATGTATCTAATGTTTCGAGATTTTTTGGATCTTCTGGTTATTATCGAAGATTATTCAAATATTTCATCTATTTGGTTGTTCTACTTTTTGGATTAACAAAGATGGGATTTCAGTTTGAATGGTATGAGTCATGTGATGATTCTTTTCAAGAGTTGAGGAAGCATTCGACAACCGTATCAATTGTGATCTTACAAAATCCAGGTAATAAGTATACCTTGTCCTATGATGTTTCCTCTATTGGGTGGGGAGAAGTGATGACGCAATATGATTTGGTAGTTTAATAGTTTGTATTATAGTTATGTCCTCATGAAGGAAATTACCATACTCATGAACATGAGATGGTTTTGGTGATGTATTCCTTAATATTTTTGAGGCTTTACTTGTTGGGATACTGGATTATATAGTGTACCGACAATAACTATATTTAGTACATCTCTTCTCCACATTATATGATCATTAGGAAGTGAATAAGTGATTTATATCTATTGTATGTTTATTTGGAGTTGAATTACACTACTGGAAAAGAGAATAGTGTTTTGTATGTCTTAAGTTAGATGAATCAAAATCACGTGGTTTTGGAATCAAACTCCAAGTGGATAATGATGTCCTTGTTTGATGATATACACCTGGAATAGTTATATGGGTAGAAATATATGACTAATGGATCCATAAACATTGGGCACATTCCTTTGAGCTTGGTGAAGGAGTGTCAGCTTAAAGACCAAGAGTGTTTGGTTATGAAGGATAATCATAAATATGGGGAGTCACCATATGGTGTGGTTGTTAGTGATTATAACATTTTATTTGTTTGTGGTAATGTTATGCTTCCAATGGGTTTGCGAGAAGAGTTTACAAGTATGTATCATACATTTATGTGGACAGTGCAGCTTAGTTTGAATAAGTTCTATGGATATCTTCACCTGCATTATTGGTGTTCGGGATTAATGAAAGTGGTTGTAGGTTGTTTGGAATGTTATCTTACTAATCAATAGATGAAGGCGGAGTATCAGTGCCCGAGTGGGTTGTTACAACCATTTCACATTCCAGAAAGAATTTTTTATGATGTAACGATGTATTTTTTATTGGTATTCTGTAGATAATTTATATGAATGATGAAATATGATTTTTTTGTGGATTGGTTGAGTAAGGTGGGTCATTTGTAATCAATCCAAGATACATTCATTTTTGATCAGTTATGAAAGCTATATTATCATTTGATGGTTTGGTTTCATGGAATATCGAATGTATAATTTCATATCATGATCATAATTTCACATCGTTATTCTAGTCAGGATTACAGAGGGTTCGTGGAACACATGTTTTTTGAGTATGACTTTACACCCATATATAGACAGGTAATAAGAGCTCAAGATTTCGATTCTGTGGGACATGGAAAGGGATTTTGTCCATGATTTCTGTGTTTAAGGGGAGAAACACTTTTTTCTAATTTGATTTTCCGAAAACAATATTTTTTAGGCTACACATCAGACAATTATGTTTGAGTAACCCAATGGGAGGTTGTGTAAATCACATTATGTTGAATATAAATAGGAAACTTCAAGCTGTTGGGAATGAGTCATGTGCTGGAGATGTCATAAAACATACATTTGATTTACAAATGCATAAAAACTCTTAAAAGATGGAAAAATTCATTTGAATATCAATTTCATACACCTCTTGAGTTTACGGTGGGTGATAGTGTGTTTCTTTGGGTGCCACCAATGTTGGGTCACTGTTGAATTCATAAATAGTGTAACTTGGTGCCCAGGTATGTGGGTACACATGAGATTGTATAGAGTATTATATTGGTGGCTTAATTATTTTCACTTACATAGAGGTATAGTGTAATTAATTACGTGTTTCACGTATCAATGCTTCATAATTTTCACCCTAATTCATCTCATGTGGTCAATATTGTGGATGTTATGCTTTAGGATGATACATTGAGGAGAACCAGTTTGGTATTGTGGGTCATAGTGATAATTTTTTGTGAGGAAATTTTATACCCCTGGTTCAAGTATTATGGAAACATGGAAATTTTTAGGAATAATGTTGGGGGTGGGGACCATATCTGTGAGCCCAGTGACTCAGTCTCTTTTCCTTGGGGACTCAATGATGCTTAAGATGAGTGGCTCAAGGATGTGCCATTATAAAGTGGGGTGGTTGTAAGATTGTAAACATTATGGAGGTATATCATCATTTAAATTTTTCTTTCAATCAAAATTTTGGGCTAATTAAACATTTTTTGGTTTTATGAGGGTCCTTGGGGTTGTTTCTGGGGTTCATAAAAGGAGAGAATATAAAACCATGCCAAACTATACAAGGAACATAGTTGTCACATGGTTATGTAAATACGGTAACCAACCCAATAAAACAATGCAACCTTGGATAGTGGAATATCACATGGTTTTAGCATGTTTTGTAAATCTTGTGGTCCATCTCAAGTAACTGTGTGACCCAAATCCCCTTAGTCACTATCTTATTCATGGTTTGTGCATGGTTTGGCAAACTCTGCAGTTAAACGATGTGGCCCTGTGAAAGATGGAAAAATAAGAAAACATAAATCATAGGATTTTATATTCCCAATAATTTTTCTTCCCTTTACTCTTCCCTATAACCTATGATACAAACTCTAGGCACCAAAACGTAGAAAGTATGGTTATATCTCTATTCAATGCCATTTGGAGCATCGTTGGTAGCGAATCGAAGCTCTAGGTATGTCCAGTCCTCAAATCTGCTCTATTTTCTGAATTACCATTTGTGTCTTGGGAACTATTCTTCTAAAAAACTAATACCATATTTTCTAGTGTAATATAGTTTAAGGATTCAATTTATTCTTGCATAGGTATTTAAGGAAATGATTATGATTTTATTCATCAACGAATAAAAGGTATGTGGTCTTCAATTTATATTCCACTGTTTTTATATGGATTTGTGCATGAAATGTTGTGCTAAAATTTCCCCCTTGTTATATTCTCTGTTCCATAACTAATATTTGACATAATGGAGGTCAAAATGAAGAAATGAACCCCTCATGATCCCCCTGGGATGCATAAATAATGACATAACCAATTTGGGGACACCCATGTGGTGTAATAACCTTCTTAAACATAGTGAATGAAAATAGAGATTTTGAATTAGACTTATGGTTAAGTATATCCCAAGATAAACATGTTAATTTATTTTTGGATGAGTAAGATGGTAAATTGGGATCTTATTTCAAGATGTGTGTAATAGCCACAGTATTTATTTTCCTGACTTGAAAAGGGTTAAATGAGATTAGTGGTAATATGCCAAATCAGGTTCCATTTTAACATAAAATTAGTTAGTACGATAATACATGGGAAATGATAGTTTTTTTTAATGATTTCCCATATGAAAAAGGATAGATATTTTAATTGGGATAATGTAGAATAATTAGTGAATATTTTTAATTAGTTATGAATAATAAATGGGAATTGGGATAAATTGATATGTAAGGTAAATGGTAAATGTGTTAATGTGTAATGGAATAATGCTGTTTCCCTTGCTTGATTTTATAGATAATGATTGATTTTGGAATTGTTTATATTTTCTTGTGGTTTGGTATATATGTTATGAATGGACCAATAAGTATGAACACATGGATTGGTACAGTGGGGTATTAACATGAGGATGTACATCCAAGTTTCAATTTACAATGAAGCTCTAAAATCCACCCCAAATGCTCTAATTTGGGATGTGGATGGAGTTATATTCCAATAATGGTTGAATTCAATTATACCCCCAAGAACTGGGATTCATTGTGATTTGGTTTTATTGTTTATGATTTGTTTTTCCTTAGAAAGATTGGGAACAAGACTTATTTCCCTTATGCATTGAGATTGGTGAATATTCCTAATCCATAAAACACATGATGAATGTTGATTATGTTTTAAATATGTTACAAGTAGTGAAATTGAGAATATTTCTAGGAATTAATTAATATAAACTTGTTAACTAATGTCACAAAAACTATCTTTTGTTCAATTTTCATTTATTATCACTTGCATACACTATGTATCTAGAATGGTTGTTTTGTGGACACTGTTAGCGATGGCCTATTGAGTTGTACCTACACCCTGCATAGGCCCCTATTGGGTACTCGAACAGACATCAAGGTTGCAAGTCAAGATAAAGGAAATGCCCATGTGAAATGGAGTTTATTCATTATTGATATGTACGTGGATGAGGTTATGAACTTGATGTCATGACCATTTTTGGATTCAACGATTGTTTTTTATTTTGAGATTTATATAATTTTGACACTACTATCTTATCATGGAATAATTATTTTAGTTTATAGTTATACCCATATTTGGGATAATATACTTACAGGTGTCCTTTGGTAATTACTTTTTTCTATTATTTACATTTTTATCTAATATGGACAACTATGGTTAAGAGGGTACAGTCTCTATATGTGGCTATTTAGACCCTCGCCACTATTTGGAGAACTCTGGTGTATGGGGAGGAATTCTTGAATACATTTAGTGAATAGGTCTAGGGAATTGGTTTAGTGTCTCTTAGGTCGAGGTTGTTACAACGACAATGGAGAATTTTGTAGTCTAGAGTTGTTTTCTTTAATTCATAGATTGCTTGTTTATTTTTTGTTGGAAAGTGATGTAAAAGATTTTTTATGGATAGAAAAATTATCCATGATGGTTATCCAAAAGATGTAGAATAGTGATATAGAGTGATGCTTTATTGTTAATTTTTTGGGAGGTTGTTTCAATTGCCCTTCATTAGATACTTTTTTTTTAATTTTTATTTATGAATATGTTTTGTTTAATTATTAACAGTATTAAGTTGATGTTTTTCTGATTGGTTGTTTGTTAGTACATTTTGTTCAAACGTCTCTTGTTACGGTATTTTGATGGTTTACACATATCTTGAATAATTTAATATATTTAAAAAACTAGATAAAGAGTTTGGTGAGGAATAATCATGTTAACATTTTTATTTCCTCTTGAATCAATCCAAGTACGAATTCCAAGATGCATCTTCCTAACCTTTACCATTTATCATAGAAACCACATAATAAATTCTACAGAACTAATCAAACAAATACTAAAATCATCATCAACATCAATATTACTTATTAAAAATAAATAAAATTTAATCCACTATTCACAACAATAAAACTCATTTAAATATGAAGGTTCCATCTAATATAGAACCATCATTGTAAGAGAGACACCAGAATAAAAATTTATCAGGAAATCAATATCAAATCGTTGGGGTATAGTCAAAACCTTCTCAAGAAATACATTTAAATATTCCTTGATCACTCTATAATACTCCATGATAATCTCTTCTACTGAATCCAATTATAGTTTTGAAAATTAAGACAAATGGGACACTAATATAAAATAACCTATTTGATGGTGTGTCTCACCAATGAATAATTCTTATTGGCCCTCCTAATTGAACTCCACACTCTTAATGAAACAATTTATAACAATGAAAATATAATTCTACTATTGAATTCCTTGTATGAAATCATACATTTATTTATAATGTTAAACAAATATCCAAATGAATGATGTTTCCTAATTATCATATCTCATCTATAACACTCATCAAGAAGAGTTGTCTGACCTCTGACTGACATAGTGAACACCAAGATCACTAGAAGCTACTTCACCATGATTCCCAAGGAATTAAGCAAGGAGGGTGTTGTATAAAAATGGGATTCCCTATAATCAAACAGTGAATAAACCAGGGTGGTTGATAAATAGATTTTACCTTTGACAATCTATGGACCATCCCATGAAAGAACATCCATTGAATAAAACTGACCATGACTAGATAAACAGAATAAATATTGATAACCACCTACATGACTACACCCATCCCAGTGTTACTAAGGGTGGGTAATATGATGAGGCTGACCTACACATGATGTATATCATCTTGCAGGATCTCAATCCTATTTTACATACTGAAGATACAACCTCTAAGAAAACTATTGTTGATGGGGGGATGAATAAATTATCCTCCAATACAAATATGATGACGAAAAATAGCCAAGAATGGATATATTTGATGAAATCAACCACCACAAATTAAACACAATGGAACAATGCTTCGAGTGGATGAATAGGAAATGTTAACCCAAATGAAAAGAGTGGAAAATAGTTATGTCCAACTCCTTAATGGTAAAAATAATCATGGATTGGGAACATGATATTCATTTCCAAGAATATTTTCCATAAGATGGTTCTCATGAATCCCATCAGTTAATCACACATTTTTTGTATTTAAATTCTTGTCAATTATTGAAAGAAATTTATATGGATTTAATTAATGTTAATATGTTGAAAAGTTTATAAAGAATAATATTCACGAAAGTTTTGTTGATGTAACGATGCTTTTTATTTATGATAATTTGTTGGATAAATATTGAAGGAGTCACAAATATTTTTGGTCAAGGAATTCAAGGCTGTTAATAATGAATCTGTACCCTGTATGTTGAATGGAGATTGCTATTATGAAATCCAGATAATGAATTTTTAAAAGTCTATGTTTTATTAAGAATAGAAGAATTTATCATGCCTTTTAATCTTGAAATAATATAAATTGTGTCCTTTCCTTTTGAATATTCGGAGTATATTAATTACTTAAAAGAAAATATATTTTTTAATTCTTTGAATTAATTATGATGATTCACGAGAATAACTAAATGTATCAAACATGAGCATTAATGTTTGGAGAAGAACATTTGATAACAACATAAAGATGTTAAATCAACCATATTATGTATTTGTATTAAGTGTCATGAATAGAGAAATATGATTCCAATGGACTAAAGTGATCATATGGATGTTGGGACCATGTGTTAGTCAAAAAGTACTCCAAGGGATATTTTACAGTGTTTTTAGAAAAAGTAATTCTGGTGATCCTTTGTTACTCTAAAAATTACCAAAATTATGAGTATTCAAAATTATTAATGATTCATGATAAATTTTATCATATGATGGAATTGAAGGAACATGTGGTTTCTATATTGATTTTTTCTGAAAACATTACCTGGAAAAAATTACTATACACACCTTACAAGAAAAATTTATCTTTAAGATCCCCAAATAGAAAAATTATATGAATCCATTAGACAAAGTATCATTTTGGAATTATCGAAATAATAATTTTTGATATGTACATCAGATGAAGAGAATCTTTTATTTCATCAAACAATGTTTTCATAATGAATTCACCAGGTGGAGGTTCCAGAATAAATTCATTGAATATATGTTTTTAAATGAGGTCGTGAGACATATATTTCCTAATATAGTTATCTTAAAATAACTTCTGAAAAAAATCTAATAAATGATGATTTTTTTAATCACATAAAATGGAGTTTTATATAAATATTCAATGAACAGAGGAACTTTTGGAGTTCCAAATGTAGTCACAAGGAAGCCTCTATCTATAGGAAACATGAAATGAAGTGCCCAATGAAGGGTTGAGGATCATTACAAATTCATCATAATGTTATAAATTGTTACGATATTGAATTGTACGTTCAATTCATTAATAATCAGGATGTATGGAAAATGATTATAATTTATATTTCAACAAATTATAAATAACATTGACACTAATATTTGATGAATGATCTTATGATGTTCATTGATTCCAATTCATTCAGTGATTTGAAGTTAGAAAACTAAAGAAATACCCAAGTGGAAATTCATATTTTGAGTGGGAAATTTGAATTTTATGTTTTCATGTCCCCCATTGTTTTTGAAGAAACTATATGTATATTATTGGGAGAATATGAATTTTGAAGTAGTTTTTGAAAAAGGTGAGGTTCCATCCATGAGGCCTTGGAGAATTTTTTTAGGTCAAAGAATTGTGGTAAAAGAAAAATATGTGTGCACCAAGATGAAGATGTCCAGGATGATCAAGTTATAGGTAGAGAAGTATCAGACAAAGAAAAATAGATGTAGAAGCAGTATATGGAGAGGTACCTGACAGTGATGTACTTGATAGGGATGTACTAGTCATAAAAGGGAGTCACCCGACAAAAATAGTACTGGATGAAGAAGAAAATATGTATTAGATAAAGTAGAATCAAATGAGTATATATCATGTGGAAAATAAACAGATGAAGCTTCTATATGGGGCAAAAATATTAAAATGGCTCTAGATAGAGGATAATTAGACCCACAAGGTTAAAGAAGAAGTTGTAAGAGGGGTTCAATGCTATTAATGAAATGAAAATATTTTCTTGTTAAGAATAAAGAGAACCTACCAAAAGATTATCACACATATAAACATATTATGATTAAAATATAGGGTGAAGAAAATAAATGTGGAAAATATGAACTCAAGAATAATGGAAATATAAGATGATGAAAAGTGAAGATTATGAGAGTGTTTTCAGTAATATTGCGTTGGAAGATGTATAATAAAGGACGTGTTATTTCACATCGGGTATTTCATGTTTGTCTTTTGATATATTTCGTTGGGGATCCTTCACTTTTCTTCGGTTCTGGGTGTGACGGGGGATGAGTTTTGAAGTTTTTTATTTTTCTTTTCATTCCCTATTGACTGATCATCTGTCCTTGTTTTCAGAAAGAGTCATAGTGGAGAGCTTGTGAAACCTATTGTTTTTCAATATGGTTTTTAAATAATCCAAGGATAATTGGGTGGGTTCCCCCGACTGTTTGGGGTGTCATTTGAGTGTTTTTGGTCAATTTTTGGGCACACATGGTTTGATAATGGTTTTCCCAAATAGTGCAACTTAAATCTGCATGTTCTAGAATTTTTACAGTTTCCCTTGCACGGTCTTCGCATTGTTTACAAAACCGTACAACAAAACTGTACTACCACATATGAGAAAAATAACAATCATTCTAAAAATCGTATTTGAGGTATTCCACCTAGAAAATGGATCCCTAACTACTGGATCTCTACCATAAAAAATCCACCTACATACTCCTTATTTTTTTGTTTCTTTTTTTGTGATTTATTACCAATGATTAGTGAATCATCTTAATTTCTTCCTGAGAACTTTATCTTTTTTACTTCCCTCTTGATTCCTCTATTTTTTTTCTTGTATTTATCTTTTCCTATGGTAGTGATAAACCTAGGGTTCTGTTTTAATATGATTTTGGATGGGGTTTTGGTTTTTTAGGGATGATATTCATATATATTGGGGTTTGGAACCTGTGGTGGGTGTTTTCAAGTTTGAGATTCCCATCCGCCAAGGTTTTGAGGTAGGTTCTCCCATGAACTTGCAACTATTATTTAATATTCATATTTTTTATTTCTGGTCTCACTTTATATACATATTTATTATTTCTTTCCAAATTTTTGATGATCTATTTGGTGGGTAAAATGGTTCTTTTTTCCTTCCTTTGTGTAAAATGGAGTTGTTTCGTTATAAAATTTCACACCGCTTGTTTAAATAACTGTTCTTCTAGTTTTCTAATTTGGATTATGATGTTTATGAGTAGGTTTATAGGACATAGTATATTTTTGGCAACAAATTTTTTACTCCTTTTGGTGTCAAATAGAAGTTGTTTTGCTATGTGTTGGATGCCTATTTTTTAGAAAAGTGCCAGGTTGGATTTTGTTTGGTAAATGTGATATAAAATAAATTTTTTGAATTATTAAAGTATATAGAGAATGAAAAGTGATATTTTGGGGTTCCTTTATGTCTCTAAAATGTTTTTATGGTTTTATAATGAGATTTTTATTGTTTATTGAAATGGTTTGGAAAGAGTTTCTCATAAGTGGACCATTCTTCATTTCTATGAAATTGGTTGAGCATTAAATTTGTAACCGAAATTATTTAAAGGGTTTATATAAATGTTTTATTGTTGTAATTTTTTTGAATGCCCCTTTATAATAGGGGAATTTTGTACCTTTATTATACATTGGTTTGGTAAAATTCTTAAAGACTTGTTTGTAATTTTTCTTAAGAAAAGGGTTTTCATGTGTCTTCCTTTATGCACAATGTAATGTCATTTAATTATTCATGAAATTTATTTATGAAATTTTTTGGGGATACCAAATAGGTTTTGATATGTTATTGGTGGGTTTTATTCCTTAAACATGAAATTTTGAATAGACTTTTTAGTTAAAATCCTTATTATATGTCTTGAAATTGTTTTATGAAAATTTTATTTGGTTTAATGGTTCATGAAAGAAATGTGAAACATGTTTGCGGTATTTTTTGTGTGTGAATGATTCCAAATTTAATTTTTTTTCCAAAGGGTATTTGATAACATGTGTAGCTTGATGGAGCAAAATGTGGGATACCCAAGTATCTTGGTGGGAGGATGTGAAATAGTATGCTAGTGATCTGGAGTGGTTTAATGCTTGTTTCATGTAGAAAGTTTTATGATGACAACTCTAACAAAATATGATGATTTTTTGGGTAAAACAATATTAGGTGTATTGTTCCCTACTGGTGGATCATTCATGCGAATGTAAGTTTTTATGGTTACATTTACATCAAGAAATTTTGTACTTGGGTCCCACCACAAACTATTTCCTAATTGTGTTCCCAGGACTAGTGCTCATTGAATATATTTTGTTCTCGACTAAAATATGGTGAGTTTGGCTAAAAAATTCAATAGAAACATCATTTTATTTAATATTTCACATTATTTAATGTATCCCTCTTGAAAACCATTTTCATTTTTTAAGTTTCATGTCTTTTAACATTGTTTATATCATTTCCTTTTTGTGAAAACATACAAGAAGGTTATTATATATATTATATAGAACGTAACTTTATTTTTGAAACATAATTTTATATATTTTATTTAAAAAATGAAATTGTTGTTTCATTTATTTAAATGTAAATGAATGGTTAATATAATTTCAGGCTAACCTACTATGATTTAATACTCAAGACTACAATCATATTTTGTTTGTACCACTTGTTTAGGTTTCATATTTCATTTGATTTCCTTGGGAGATGTGTAATATTATCATTACATATTGACAAGAAAGGTCAAATGGAGTTAGTTTGTTATTAATTTTTGTCTGTTGAGTTGTCTAGATTAGTTGTACATTCAGTTTCATGTACAATAAATGTTCAGTTCAAGATTTATACAAATGGTTATTAGGTTATCCACTTATTTACACTTTTTGATTAATAGTATAATTTTTTGAAAAACCATTCACTTTATCACACTACTTATTTCCTTGATGTTTTCCCCATCTCGGGAGGATTGGGAATGACTCTTCATACATGTCATGGAGTGGGTCTAGTGACCGGTTCAGCGTCAACTCAGGATGGTTGGCTCATAGTAAAGTATTTTATTCAGATTTTCCTTTTTTAAATGGGGATGTCAAGGAATATTATGTAGTATTTTCATGACATTAGGGGTAGGTGTAAGAAGAGCATCACAAATTCTTTCTCATTCAGATCCTCAGGTACCCATGGGAGGTCCGATATTTATAGTTTCTTTGGTCCTTGAAAGTTTTTCTGGTGATTGGGATACAACATGTGGAGTTAGTGGAGTATTCTATGTTGGATCCCCGGGCATGGAATGCCTTGTGGAGCTGGGGCACAGTTATAAGTAGTATCTCTGTGTTTATGGATTGTCTAACATATGGTCTCCAACCCTATGGTCAAGTCACCCACCAACACTGGTTGAGATTTGTGGGTATCATTGACCATTTGGGAATTCTAAAATTTATTTTGAATGTCCTTGTTTAAGAATTGTGAATGTAGTATTTCAAAATTTATTATATGAATGGTTTTGGAAAATTGGGTTTTTGTTAACGAAATCATGGGGATAAGGTGGGAAATATTTAATGGGATTTGATTTACTTAATCTAATCATGTGGGTTGTTGAAATAAAATGATTGGAAGTCATGGATTATCTAATGAAGACTCTGAATATTTATTTTAAAGAGGGTGTGTTGGGATGATTGAAAAGTATTTGAATATGATGAATTGGTTTTGAATTTTTTTAGAGCTATTGGTTTGTTTTCTGAAAAAGGGTTTTGGTCATTATGGCAATCAATTTATAAAACAGGCCTGGGTAAATTTTTTAAAAATGAAAAGATATTTTGGAATAAAATTTTTGTTTTGATGTTGTATTAAATAAAATTGAATGGTTTATTAATCAAATGTTTGATGATGAAGTGTGGTTTGTTGAGATGCTTGATTTTTTTTATAAATATAAAAAAGGTTTTTGACTTGGTGGGTATTTTTCCATTAGAAGGGACATGATTATTGAAATTGGTTTAATTATTTGGATTGTTAAATAATTTTTTTTATCCTTTTATCCTGGGTGATCACATGTATAGTTTTACATGGAATTTGAATGTATTCCTTGCATGGAATAGTGGATGGGTGCCAGGTGTGGCACGAAAATGTGCATGTGAGGGATACACGGTGATACACCACTGGTAATTGTGAAAATACACGATGTTAGTATGATTTTCTAATGTGTTTTAAGAAAAAAATTGTGGTAGTTTTACAATCTTATGGTTTTGTGGATTGGTTATCTATTTTTTAGCAGTGTTTTTTTTCGCTATGCATCCTTGTGATTTAAAAGGGATACACATTTGGAGTCTTGAGATGGGATCTTATTGGTGGATCTATTAAGGAGTAATGTTTAATGGTCATTACCAATTTTTTGGATGATGAGATGTGGCTACTTATAAATCCCTATTGGAAATTATTCTAGTTGATTAACCTAAGGATTCATTTTAAATGTTAAATCCACATCTTCGAATAATGCATCATCATGTTAATTGGAGTAAATAGTTTTATGGGTTTTGTTTTAGTGATTCTCTATTATGATAAATTTATTGGTTATAGGGGTTGTGTTTGGTGACGTTTGGTGTGTTTTACAATGTTCATTGTTCATTCAACTCCTCGTTCGTTGTGAGAGAGAATGGTGGTGTATATCTGTAGCCCCTATTTTGGAAAAAGAGTGTTGTATAAGTATGTGAGTTTCATGGTGTGTCTTTTTTCCTTTGTTTTTATTTAGGATGTATATGTTGATTCATGTGGAACTAGAATAAGGTGTTCCATATAATGAATGCAATCTCTGGACTGGGAGGTGTTAGATTCATAAAACATTAAATATATATCCATAGGTCCCAGAGTGAAGCTTGCACATAGTCATGAGACCTGATGGTTTGAGAAGTCTGGTTTAGTTAGTACCTCTACTTTTGGGGTAACACAATTTCAGTAATCCTATTGTTGGGCCTCTATCAATGAAAGATTCCCCTTGGTTAAAAGTAGTTTCATGGACTTACCCCTCACACAATGTCTTTGAATATTCATTTTTAAATACGTGTTTTTGATTAGTGTCCTTTTTTTGACCAGCCAAGAGATTTTGGTGCGGTCTCGATTTTATCCGTTCATAGGTGACGATTATTGGGGAGTTTCCAGTTGTGGTTTTAGTGGATGAAGCATTTGGACCCTTCCCTCACTACCCTGAGTGGAAGGTTTTTTCGATTCATGCCAAAATTGATGGGCCAGTTCTTGTGCCCTCTGTTCTAGAGTGGGAGGTTTACATGTTCATGATGTGTTCCTATAATCATGGTTTGGTAAGTTTTCAAATGGATGTTTCTATGGGACTATTTGGGAGAGGCCCAATTTGCGACCATTTTGAATTCTCATTTGATAGTTTGTTCTTTATTGTGTGGAGACCCACTCTGGGTCTCATGGATTTTCCTCTTACGAATTTGATGAGGGTTATTAATTTTCTAACAGTGCGGAGTTTAATCCATCCCCCACTGAAATCATTGAATTATGGGAGTTCCCTTTTGTTTGAATGATCATTGGGATATTTTAGAGAAGGCACAACAATCTGGTTCTTGGCTTGGTTTTGGATATAATGGTTGGTTACTACAATTGATTCTTGAGAATTGGTTGTGAGTTGTTATTTTGTTTCATTAAATAGGATTATGTTTCATTTTTGTTGAGTGATGTTTTCTAGGATATGAGGTTGGATCATGTTTATATGGAATTTAATGGTGTTGATCAATCAACTAGAATGTTTTATGGATTTCTGAGGATGGAAATATTTAATGGTGGGGAGAATTTTCACACCGAATTTTTCATGTAGGAGAATTGATTCAGTTCATTGGGGATTTTGAACCTTTCGTGGGTTTCAAGTGTGATAGGTTTTGAGTTTTGATGTGTTTTCTTTTTCTATTCATTCCTTATTTATTGATCCTTCGTTTTTGATTGGAGAATGATTCATAGTGGAGAGATTATTACACATACTGTGTAATTATAATGTGTTTATGTCATTCAAGGATAATTGGGTGGTTTTTTCCTATTGATTGGGCTATCATTTGAAGGTTTTGTACAATTTTTGGGGTCACATTGTTTGAGCCTGATTTTCACAACCATTAAACTGAAATATGGTAGTTTCTTAAATTTTCCAGTAGACCTCGCATGGTTTGTGAGTGGTTTACAAAACCGGGCAGCAAATCATGCATCCACTTACATGCTTTAGAAAACATTCATTCTAAAAATAAAATTCTATCAACTATATGTCCCAAATGGATTCTAAACTATTGTAAATCGTTTAAGGGAGCCCCCCCCTTCATTCTCCATCATTTTGGGTGTCATTATTTTATTTCAAACCAAATATTGTGGTTCATATTAATTTCATCATCAAATATTTATCATTTCTCTTCTATATTCTTTATTCATTAATTTTTTCTTGGATTTCACTTCTCTTGTGGACATTGTAGTCCTAGGGTTATTTTTCCCATGAATTTTTATTTATTTCATCATTTATGGATGTTCTTTATATATTTCGAGTTTTGGAACCAACAGTAGGTATTTTCAGGTGTGGGTTTCCTTTCCACCATAGTTTTGAGGTAAAATCTCTCAAGAATGTTCCTTTGTTATTTAATTTTCATATTTTTATTTCATTAATCACCTTATATACATGTTTATTATTTCTATTCAACCATTAGATGATCTATTTTGTGTGAAAAATGGTTATTTATGCATTGTTTTTTGTATAATGGAGTTGTATCATTTCAAATGATAAGACTGTATGTTCATATAAGTGTTACACTGGTTTTCACATATGAATTATTATTTTATGTTCTTTTTAAGCTACTGTAAAAAAAATTGGAATGAAAATTCTGGATTGTTCCCCTTTTAGTGTTAAATCGATGTTATTTTCTTAAATGTTTCTTTCCATGTTTTTGTTAAAGTGCCTGAATTTCTTTTCTGAGACATATGTGATATAAAGTGACTACATTGAATTTTTTAACTTATTGGAAGAATTAAAAGTGGTGTTATTAGGTCACTTTATGGTTATACAAAGTGTTTTTTCTTTTATAATGATACATGTATTGGTTTGTGATATGTTTTGGCATGAGTTGTCGGTTAGTGGCCCGTTAGGAATTTTTTTGAAATTTTTTGATCATTGAATGTGTAACCTAAATTTTTTAAAGGGTTTATGTAAATTCTTTGATATTAAAAATGGAATGTTTATTCCTCCTTATAAATGATTATATTTAAACCGTTGTTATACATTGGTATAGAAAATTGGTTAAAGGCATGTTGGGCATTCATATACTTTTATACAAGAATCAAAAGAGAATAATTGAACCAATATCCTAATAGGTCAAATAGTTAAGGGATATATGTTTTAATTGGTTTAAAAAGTCCCCAACACATATTCACCTCCCTTTAACTAGTGTTGATAATATCCTAAATTTCTCCTAACAATTAGTATTAGAGACAATTAAAATCTATTTAATTTCATAATTTGACCTTATAATCCTTTTAGGAATTGAGTTTGTTTCATGATTTATAATGATGTGTAGTTTTTCTGAATAATTTTTTATATATGAACGAATTCATATTTTAACAATATCATGATGAACATGGGAAAGGAAGAGAAAATAATGATGAAGAAGGTGTCTGTCTTCATCCAAGAAGAAGAAGTAATTTTTTTCCTATATTCCAAGATAAAATAATATAAAATAGGTATGGAAAGTGTAGATCAAGGGATTCATATTTTGACAAAGAAGTAGGACATCATTCCTACCGCAGTTGGATCAAATTCAAGTGATCATGATGTTTGTGAAATTTCCTTCACAAAATGTCATCAAGAAGAAGAACATAAAATCAGCGATAATGATGATATAAAAATAATTAATCAATAAATATCATTTAATCGATTAAAATATATTCTGAATTTAATTCCCAGTAACATAGTCTCTCTTTTTTGTGGTGTTTTTTTAATCATGTAGGAAGAGATTACTATCCTTTATGGTGACAGAGATGACATGTATAATTTTTTTAGGAAATGGTAGAATAATGCAGAAATGCCACCAAATTGGTTAATGAGAATGAATCCAATAATTTGGATTGTGGTGAAAGGTGATCCCAATTAAAAGAAGAGTGTATCAATGGAAACTACTATAAAACATGATGAAGTGATCCATTCATTGGAAGAAGATAAGTGAACATTCATTGATGTAGAAAATGCTCACTTCGATGGGAAGGAAAAAGGAATCATGGAACAAGAAACATTACATTATGAAATAAATCAAATGCACAAAAAGGAAAAGAAAATAATGAAGATGGATTTTGAAGGGAATGAGATTTTGATTAAATATTAGAAAAATACCCTCAATATTTGGTGTCAAGAATTAGAAGTCAAATTAGTCAATATTTAAAATGCACATGTTTATTCTTCACAAAAGAAGGATAAAGTTTTCACTTCCACATAATGTTCAATATATGATTATGACGGTAAAATACCTATAAAAAATAACAATTAAATAATAACATATTTTAATGATCTATCACAAGAAGTTGTGTTAGAAGAGGTACATCCATAATTATTGTAATGAATTATTTAAATTTTTTTCATTATCAATGCATGATTAAAATCAAAATATGTACAACTACGGATGAATAAATGTTACATGGATTCTACCTAATTGTCTAGGATGGATAAATAATGTGTAATGAAATATATTTCTCCAATAATATCATAATAATTTGTAAAGAAAACCAAAAAATTACGTTACATTTTTGAATTAAATTCTGGGATGCATGAAGTATATATTAGAAGGTAAAGGATTGTTGGTAAATTTTATACCCATAATAGGTATTTAAATTTTTCATTGAATTTTTGGTACAATTATTCAAATGTTATGAAATAAATGATGCCCATATCAAGGGGGAATCCATATATGAAGGTGAAACATCAACATATTAGGATAAATTTATATTATTTAAATACATTTTGAATGCTATAAAATATATGTGATGTATGTAATAATAGTGGTCATAAGATTGGTATATTTACTTATTGATGTGTATCATATTATAATGATAATATTATAGAACATTAGTTTTTAAAAAAATATGAAGAATACTTGAGAAAAGTATGAAGTCTATTTCAATTCCCAAGTATCCTATGAATATAAAAAATAAAAAAATCCATTGGTCTTAGATAGCAGATCCATGATGTTTAAGAAGTGTGATATATCGAAAAGAAAAAATGAGAATAAATTCGCACATAATAAGCTATGTGGGGACTCCAAGAAGACCTTCAATTACCACAATGATATTTTAGTAATTTTTCATGATGATCTAGAGTAGAATAAAATGATGGAGGAGTTAAAAAAATCAGGTTCTAAAGGATAAAATGTAATTCCACATGAATAAGTAAAATCTCATGAGATATTTTCAATAAATAAAAAACACTATTTTATGGAATTACATTGTATGGGGAGAAATATAGCCAGATACAAACCTAAATATTTCTCCAAATAATTAAAAAGTTCAACAAGATGATGAATGTTTTACCATGTGATATAAGATCATTAAACGATATTAGGAATAAAAACTCTACACACAATGAAATTTAATAAGTAATAAGATCCATGTTTTCATAATTTGATGAAAAACACAGATGTACAATAATGAAGAGAAGAAAAAATTTAGAAACATGGTTGAATAAAACATCTCAACCTTATTATTTACATTGAAATGAACTGAAAAGACACTATATTCCATTAACCTTAATGTACAATATTATTGCTTATAATGTAGGGGATTTAAGGTGAATTGTGATTTTAGGGGGAGAAACTACGATATTTGGTATGTTATGAACATTTGAAAATAGTCTTTAATGAAGTTACAATATTAGAATGAATCATAAATTATTATACATAAAACTAAAATGTGAGGATAAAACATTATGATGTTTAAGTGGTCTCATTCAACATATGATATAAAAGTGACGAAGTTCCCATCTTGGATTAATATTACATTTGGAATTCCTAAGGAATATATTGAATATGATCATCCTTAGTGAGATGTGGAAATTTTAATGTCTGTAAAACAACATGAAAAATATCTATTTTGATTTAATATATAAAAAAAATCATGAGATAAATCTTGTGAAGATATCAATCATTATAAAAATCATGTGTAATATCTAACTAAGAGATAGAAAATTTTATATTGTTAAACAATCTTCCAAAACAATTATCTCATAAAAATATTATTATCCTTCAATGTTCTTGAAGATCATGTCATTAGTGTGGTATTATTTTCTTATCTAACATCCTTCATAACTAAAATAAAAAGTGAAAACTCAAAGGGAGATAAATTTAGTTTATTAATGACATAAGAAAACTGAAAGGATAAGGAACTACTAAAGCATTTAATAAAAATATTTTTACATAAAATATTTTGACATGTCTACTGAATTTCATACAAGTGTTCTTGGTCGATTTAATACATAACTAATATATATCACAATTTGTATCTACATCCAATAATATAGGTAGTCAACCCATGATGTCGAAATTTAGAATTCTCATCACATTTTGTATCATCCTATTTTATACAGGGAAACATTATTATTTAAATCAAATACTATTATTTTCTACATCGAGCTCACTCACATATACTCAATGTGAGATTATTGATAACAAATTTATTAATAAAAATTAATACCCTTTTAGGATGTAATTTATATTTCATTTCATAATTTGGAGATATATTTTGAAAATAAAATGGGGCTGAGATAATAATAGATTCACTACATGACATATTAATTTTGAAGGTATTTCAAGCAAATTCAAAGTGAGATATTGTTGAACCCAAAATGTGTGGGTTTTATTTTTTGTCCAATTTTTCCAATGGGTTGGAAGGATTTTATTTAATTAAATATTTTTAATAGGTTATAAAGAAGATGTTTCCTAGAATTTTTTTTGAGTATCAAAGCTTCATTTTTTATCATAATATGTTGGAGAAATAGTGAAGAAGAAGTTTCATGAATGTTTGGTAGATGTATCCAAAAATATGAATGATGTTGATGTTGATTGGATTTAAATTGAAGATTGTGATGATGAATTACTGATTATAAATTATTAATAATCCATGATTTTTTAAAAGAGAATAATTTATCAACTCTTATTGTCCTTGATAAAGATAAATTGCATTGTTGAATTTATAAAATTTAGAATATATTGGCTACAAGACTGTGAATTTTTATTACGGTATTGGAAGTACAAAAGATGATTGGTGAGATACTGTTAATGTCTCAAACATATGATATGATGATTGGAGATGAACATTTGTTAATAACATAATTAAGTTGAATCCAATGTCTGTAGTTTTAAGATGGAGTGTTCTACAAATAAAAATATGACTCCAATGTAATTTTTTTATCAAATGGATGATTGGACACCGTGTTTATCAAAAATTACTCATAGGGATATCAGATTGAGTTTTTTGGACAATCAAATTAGGAAATGAAATGTTGTTCTCTAATGTGACTCACATCATGAGTATTATAATGTATTCCTAATTATAAATGAATTTGAACAAAGGAAGAATTGAAAGAACAAGAGTTTTTTAGATGAATTTTGTAATATAAAATTATACATGAAAAAAATTACAATATAGACCTGACTAGATTAATTCATCTTGTAAGATTGCTAGATAGAGGAATTCTATGAATCCACTAGATGATGTATATTATTAGAATTCCCAGATAGAGAAATGTTGATAAGTCCACCAGATAAATATTGTTTTTGATTTTATCATAGGGAGGATACTAAATGAATTCATCAGATAGAGGTTTTTTAATGTTGTCATTGTAATAATGTTTCAAAATGCTGTTATCATACTGTGAATTCTAGAGAGTAACCAAATATTGTTTTTTGGAAAGACTCTATAAGACAAAGGTTGTTTAGGAGTCCATCAGATGGAGTTTTATAAATTTAGTAATTGGATAGATATTTCCTTATAAAGGAACAAATTGTTGTTTTACATACATAGACATCTAGTTGTGGTTTTCAAACAGTGTCCTCAAATAAAGAAACATTGAGAGTTCTGAACAAAGTAAATCAAAAATATCAAGAGTGTGGAAACAATATAATATGTATCAGATTAATGGTTTCGGATCTTTGAAATGTATTTGTATTCATTCATTATGATTATTTTGAGTTGGATGTTCAATTACTCAATATTCATGAAGGGGGGGATAAAGGATTCTTGCTCATATTTCATCAATATTTTAATAAAATATAATCTGATATTTGTGGAATTATCTAATAAAGGATGATAACTCTTTTTTATTTTGATTTTTGATGGAAGTAAACAAATTAAATAATCAATATTAAATTTAAATTTGGATTTGGAAATTAAAATTTTGAGTTTATACTTATCTATTTGATTTTAAAAATAATATATGTTTTAAAAAATGAACAATTGAATTTTCATATAGTTGATAAAGAAGGTATGGTACCAACCAAGAATCTTTATTGAATTTTGTTTAGTATGAATAAGTGAGGTACTAGATAAAGAAGTGATTTGATGGAAGAATAGTTTTAGAAAAATAATTTTTGGACAACAAAGTACTATACAATGTAGTATCAGATTAATGGTACTAGATAGAGAATAATCCAGAAGACTGGTACTAGATAGAGAGGAATCAAATTGAGAAGGGTGGTACCTTATGTAGGAGGTACTAGGTGAATAAGAGAAAATGTATTTTATGAACATTTTACAGAAGAAGTATCATCAGTAGAGCATGTATCAGATAAGGAGGAACCGAATATAGTGTTTCAGATAGAGTAAAACAATTCACATGGTGCTGGATAGAGAACAATTAGACATACAAGGTGGAATAAGTGGTAATATAGGTTAAATACTATTATTCAAAATAGAATTTTTTTGGTGTTAAGAAGTATGAAAATGAACATAGTTATTATCATACATTTAATCATGGTGAAATTTATATCCAAGGAGAATAGAACCAGTATAAAAAATTTCATCAGTAACGAAGAAGATGAGAAATATAAAAAGAAAAAGGTGAAGGAATGTTTCTCATGATGTTTTGTTTCATAGGAATAATATGAATAAAATAAGGTATTGTGAATTGTAGGTTGAAAAAATTGTACAGATATATTACAACCAGTGTACTAGAATAAAAAAATTATATAGAAGTATTTCACCTGTAAAAGGAATGTACTATTCTAGTATTCTAATATGAAGATGAAGTAGGTCGTTCACACTTCATTAAATAAAATAAAATTATAATAACATTGTATTTCATTCTTCTATATATATAAGATAATAGGATGAAGTTAGTGTGGAAATATGAAATTCAATAGAGGTCTCAATTGTTGGAGTACTTTCAGGGGCATTAAAATCCAATTTTATTATCTAAAGACTATCAACGTATTTAGTGTAATGATTTTGTAAGATCATAATGAGGATATGGTTGTCATCAATCTGAGGAATCAATATTTTTTATCCCCCAAGATAATGTGTTAGGAACCATATATGAGAGTGTCATTATTTCCAATCAAATCCTTTATAATTGATGCCCCATTATAGTGTATAATCAATGTGGTAGTCATCACCATAGAAAAATAAAAATTATACACTATTATTAGATATCAAAACATTTAATAACTATGAGTGTCATCCCTTACTAACTATCATCTACATCTATTTGAAAATAAAAATAGAACAAGATAACCATGATATTAACAGTTCAACAATGTAAATAGAAAAAAAATATAAATTGGTCTAAAAAGTCCCAAACATATTTTCACACCCCTATCAGTGTTGAGAATAACTCGAAGTGTTCCGAAAAATTTCTTTTATATAAGGTTAACCTCAATTTTATTCTCAATATTGATGTTTTTACCTTTTGAATATTTTATATTCATTATGTAATATAATGATGTGATATTTTGGTGAATAATTTTTTCTATCTTATAATAATTATATTTACTCAAAGAAATAGATAAATAATAGAAAGAAATAGAAAATAAAAATAAAGAAGATGCCTCTCTTGAGCTAAGAGGATGACTTAGATTTTGTTTCTACATTCCATGATGAAAAATAATACATATCAATTTTGTAATGTGAATAACATGTGGTTAAAATTGCCAATAAGGAGACAAAAACCGTTCCTAACTCATGGGGATTAGGAATAATTTATTATATGGTTGGATAAAATTATTCCACAAACAATATCCTAGAAGAAATATCTTGTAGAAGTGGTTTAAATGATCTATCTAGAATTTCTCAGGAGATATCTTTAAGTAGATTGATATAAATTCTACATTTCATTTTTATATACATATGTTCTATTTTTTTCGGAGTTTATGAAAGTATATAGGAATATATCACCCAAAAAGAAGGTGAGAAATATAATATAGAGAAGGATTTACAAGAAAATATTTTATAATGCCTAAATCTCTCGAAAAAAATGTAAATAATGAATGAATATTGGGTGTAGTTAAATGTTCTCCAAATTAGTAGAAGAGTTGGAAAATGAGATCCAAGAGAAGGATGAGATAACTATATAACATTATGGAAATATCCATTCATTGGATGAAGATAATATATGTTTCATTATTATAAAAATTTATTAGATGGACATCAAGAAAAAAAGAATCAAAAAACGTGAAAATTTTAATAAATAAATAAATAAATCACATTAATAGAAAAAAGAAATAATTAATAAGGATTTTGAAGATAATTTTTTTATTTTTGATTGAAAGACCACCCTCAATATTAGGTGTGTAGAATTGGACGTCAAATAAGTTGATCATAAGGAGGAACATATTGAGTGTTCACAAAGGAAATATATTTTTTGCAGATAAAAAATGGAAAATAGTTGATTATGATGACAAAATACCGTTAACATATGATAGTAAGTCCATGATCTGATTTAATGATTTATCTCAAGAAGTTGTGATGAAATAGGTACCATCTTTACCATTTTTCATCAGTTATCTAAACCCATTTTCATGAACAATAACCTATTAAAAACAAAATATAACCATGTATTAATGAATAAAATTGGTGTATATCCTATTAACATGTTTATGGTGGATAAAATAAGTAGTATAGAGGTTCTTTCCCTATGAGGAGCCCAAATTGTTTTGAAGAAAACCCAATAAAAGCATGTCGATATTTATGAAAATTCTAGACAACAAACAATACATGTAAGAAGATCAATATTTTTGGTTCAATGTTGGTTTTCAAATAGGTTTAGGTATTGCGCAATGAATTTTTCTTATGATTTTTCATATTTTTAACCATTAATGTGGTCCATGTAAGAGGGAAAATCTTGAGATGGAGGTTTAACATCAACAAATTATGAAAAATATCTATACATAAAATATATTTGGTTTAACTGGTAATATTTTTGATGAATCCAATAATGGTTGTCACAAGATCATTACATAAAAATATAGACAACAATCAAAAACTAATAATAAAGTAAGACCACATAACATGGTAAATAATTATTAAGTATCCTTGGAGAAAAAGATAAAGGATTATAACAAGTAAAATATATCTGAAGAAGATATCAAAGAAGGGAAATGAAAGGTCCTTCGATACCCAGTCCATGAAGTTAAGTAATATTTATATATCGAAGAGGATTGATGAGAATAATTTAGCCAATAAAAATCTGTCTGTAGACTCGAAAAAGTATTCTAATGACCCCAATGATATATTAGAAATTTGGAATGAAAATCTTTAGAAAAAAGAAATATGGTGGTAGACTAACGAAAATACAACCAAAGTAGAAGAATTAATTTGAAATGAATAATCCATATATCATTAGTGGATTTCCATAAATTAAAAAAATTATTGGAAACAAATACTATGTGGGAGTGCAATATGGATGCACATACTCCGAGAGATTTATCTATAGTACTTCCAACCCAAGAAGAGTACATAAAGATGATGAATGTTGATGTAGGAGGTACAAGCTATTTAATATATATTGAGAGGATAAAATATAAAAATAATTAAATTTATGAACTAAAAAGATCCATTATACCCAAATCATAAATGAATATGTGAAGTGTGATCATGAATTTTAAAGGAAATAGAGCAACACGGATAAGAAAATCATCTTAGCCTTGCTGTTCACATTTAGAAATATAGAATATACCCACTAATTCCATAACTATAATATACATTATTTGTTCTTAAAATGTAGGAAATTGAATATGATATATGATATCTAGGGGATAACATGAAGTAGTGGATGTGTTTTCAACATTGAAATACATTTTTAAAAATATTTATCATCATATAATGATAAATAAATTAGTATACTGAAAAATTTAATAAGAGGATCATACTTAATGAATTTTAATCTATTTTTCTCAAAGATTGAAATAAAATTGAATAAGATCCCATCATGTCTAAATCATTAATTAGGAATTCTAATGAAATATATTTAATAATATTACCATTGGTGAATATGTGTAAATTTTTAATTCTGGACACAAAAATGAGAATAATCTATTTTGATTTATTCTATCTATAAATAATAATGAGATAAAACTTTTTAAGTGACCAACCATTGTTAATATCATGACGAATATATCTTTTATTGGGTGATATATGGGTGATGTTTAAGAAGCTTCCAGGGTCATTATCTCATACAAATCTAATTATTATAAAATTTTTGTGATGATAATTTCATTTGAGGGGTATGATTTTCTTGTCTCTCAGAATTCAAGACTATAACAAAAACATCATAACTCAATGTGGTATAATATAAATTAATTATTGACATAAGTAAATTTAAAGGTTAAATATATACCATGAATTTTAATCCTACTATTTATACCTTAATGATTTTATCTAATTTTATTATTTGAGTGCATGTGTTTCAGGATGATTTATTCTATGACTATTTTATAAATAAATGTGAATCATTATCATGTAATATAGGTGGAATACTAATGAAGAAAATATTTTTTGTTATAATCCAATGTGGTGTCATTATACATTGCAAGGTACAACATTGTTGTCAAAATAAAATCTTCTTGTTTTCTATACCGAGCTTACTCATGTTGACTTAGAGTGTGAAAACTAAGGAATCGTTTCTTAATAATGGATTTATACACTTTTCAAATGAGCTTTGAATTCTTGTCAATAAGGGGGGTATAATGTGAAATGAAACTCTGTAAATGAAGGTCGGGATGGAGAATTAATGAATCACATATTAACATTTCCATTTTCAAGGTATTACTAAAAAATAAAATGGGGTAGATTATTTATTCTACATTGTGTGTGGGATATAATTTTTTCAATGGTTTTTAGTGATCTTGAATTAACTACATCAAAATTGGGTGTTTACAATCCTAGTAAAGGTCCCTTAACATCTCTTCATAATCACATTCTACATAGACACTATTAAATGGAAGGCTTTAACAATTCCTTTAAAATGAAATGTCAAATGCCCCATTTACTATCACTTTTGGTATTGTTAAAAGAACCTTTTAATATTTCTTTTTTAATGATGCTAAAGGGCCCCTTTAACAACTCTATTATACAGTGGATAAAAGACCCCATTATCAGTTCCACAAAGAAGTGTTGCAAAAGGGGGTAATTTTTTTTGGGACCTCTATGATCCCAACCGTATGACTACATTAATGACCCCACTAACATTTATACCCCCTTATCTGTGGTTTTCACCACAACACCCATTTATTAGAATTTTTTTTATTTTTTAGTCTCCCACACCAACTTGGATTTGAACCCTGTGCCTCTCCATTGAGGATATAATTCCTTTACCACTACACTATGTTTTTTCAGTATTATGATATTAAAATTTATTTAAAAATATATTTTAATATATATTTTTTATAAATATATTTATAATTTGTTAAAATAAACTTGTAAATATATTATATATTATATGTATTTACATATAATAGAATATTATATAAATATATTTCCATTTTTTAATACACATATATAGGTATGTAAAAAATTTATATTAAATTTTTATAATATAAACGATTGTTAGATATTATTTTAAATAAATATTTTAAATATGATTTTATTTACATATATTAGAATATACATATACATATATTTTTGTCAATTATTGACACAAAAATGTTTATATATAAACACTAATTATATATGTATGTATATATATAAATTCATTTTTATAAGGTAATGAAAATGGATTATTATTTACTTCCAATAAAATTAATAATATTTTTTTTATTAAACAATTCATTAACATAAAAAATGATGATATATGTATTTAGACAAGATATTTATTATAAGTAAATATAATAAAATAGTAATATATTTAATTATAAATAAAACTATATTCTGTAAATTGAAAAAAAAAATTATTCTATAATATTAGTATGAATGAAAACCCTGTGAATAAATTCATCCCTCATTTAAAATGAGTAAAATTACCCGCAGAATAGAGGATGAAATTGAATGTAAAAAAATTGGTGTTCCCCGACTACAAACATAGTTTTGGAGGCATTTTGGTACTTTTTTGGCCTTGAAAAAATGACCAAGGGTTCCCCCGGATCACTTTGTCATAACACTCATCACAAGATTTTCTTTAATATTTGGTAGAGCAAAAACAGACACCCGAATGAAAATTTATGTTCATTTGATGTTCAAGATATCTTTTCAAATTATTTTAGTATTATTATTAATTTTTTTATTTTTTATCATCATATTTTAATTAAATGACTATTACTAAACAAAAATTAGAATATATTTAATTGAAAATACTTTTTAAATTATTTTATAAGCTATTTTGAGAAATTATTTTATATATATGTGTAAATACCTATTAGGCCATATCCTAAAAATAATTAAAATGTATATTATATATATCAATATAAATATATATAGTGGTTAATATAAAATTTTTAATTAATTTTTTTATATAATATACCATTTATCACGACTAATAATTAAAGAACTAATAAAGGTGGTCTTTATCAGTGATTCCAAAAAATCATTGATAAAGACCCCCTATCAACCATTTTTTACAAGTGTTCTGAAATAGAACCCTTTATTAGCACTTTTTTACTAGTGTTGATAAAGGGGGGCATTTATCCACTATTTTTTACAAGTGTTGATAATGGTACGACATTAACATCATTTTTTTGTGTTGGTAATGAACTCATTTAACTTTGATAAAATATTGTTGTTAAATCCCTAGTGCTAGATAAACCGAGTTTTGTAATAGGGATTATTTCATTGATTTCAATATGGTGAATAGGTTGTAATGAATAATTATCATGGAAGTATACAAACATGTTATTGATGATAATATGTTAGAAAATTATTTATGAAAATGATTCTTGAATATTTGGTTGACATATCCCAAATTATTAATGAAGAATATGTATCTTAGATTTTGAATAAATGTGCTAATGATTAAGTCCTCACTATGAATGATTATGAATCCAAGTTTTTTTATATTGGATATGAGTCTCTCAAACCATGATATCATAAAAAATGATATATGTTGTTATTAACTATGTATTATTAGTATTGTATTTGTTAAATGATGCATAAATATTATCAGAATACTTTAAATTACTTACTATTACATTCCAAACCCAGTTCACTCAAAAGTAAACGAACTTAGTTGGTCACATGTTTTTGAAGAACACCTCCATGAATCAAGGATGCCATGGTGTCGTAGCTCTATATATTACAATCACAAACCTTATCTAATGATATACTGAATATATAATAGTAGGATAGGTAGAAGTCTTTCAATAAGTATGTCACACCCCTCTAGCAGGTCCTAAATCCAAATCTGGGAAATATATTAGTCCCCAATGTATAACAAGATACATTACCTAATACCCACTACTATTGTCAGGTCTAGGTCAAGCTCTCTATTTTACTCAATGCCCCAGTATATGGATTGTCAATTAAATGCTATAGAAGAAATAATCTATATGTTTCAATTGACATCACCATTTAGAGACACTCTTATTACAATTATTATTTATAAATTCTTACATTTACATTATAGACTAATTAAATGAAGTACCATTCCAAATTTATATTATTTAATACATTATAAATAAAAACTAGTAATTCAATAATCTTTATCTATACCTCAATATTCGATAATTGAATGTTACCAGTAATATAAGATGATATTACCCTATTAATCATCATTCCCAAATTATAAAGGTTAATGCACGCATTAAATTACAAATGAAATTCATGTATTCATTATCATGTAATGATTCATTCTATATACCGTTAGTTTCATGACTCAAACATCGTAAAATTAGTAAATTAATGTGGAATCATCAAAATATATGGGAATATAAGGTTAATTAATACTCATTAATAACCAAGTATTTAATCCCTTTTTCCTATAGAAATGTTTGTTGTGTAAAAGATATATTACTCAAGGCATATGTAACATAAAGATATAGTAAAACAGTTTAAACTATATGGCATGTAATAATGCATTATATATTTATCATCTAAGGTTTCTATAATGAGGCATGATCAATTCTTCCTTGCCACAATGGGTGAGGGATAAAATAGGAACACAATAATAATAAAATACAAAATCCATGTGCATCAACCAATGGTGAAATCAATGAAACTATCAAAATTATAATCTAGAACATCATTTACCTTCCTTAGAAATTTGTATTTTTCCCCGTATATGGGTTAGATACTCTCAAACATAGTCTCATTACCAATTTCTAACAAATCCTAGTCTCTTACCTACCAACCACAAAATGTAAGATAATGGAAAATATATCCTCTGAAACCAATTTATAACATCCTACACCCGATTCACATAAAAATAATGAAATATAGTTGTTCACATGACCTCACGTGTTCCTAATTGTATGCCAAATAATGATGAATAACACCAAGTGTCTAAGGTTATTTAGTGGAGAGACTATACCCTTATACTTCAAGAATAAAAGATGTCAATGTAAATAAATAAGTAGGAGAATAATGATAAAGAAAAATTGAGTAGTGGAAGTACATAATATAGAAAATAGTAATAATAAATCCCAAGTGTAATTATATAAAAATGAGAGTATATAGTGATAAACAAAAGAAAAAAACATACACGGTAGAAAGTATTCAACATAGTACATGAATAGAGAAATAACTAATGAACATAAATGTTATCTCATATAAAATCTCGTGATATGGATCATTATGTAAATGTAATGTATGTATGTAACCACCAACTCAAATATATTCTTCAAAAGTAAATGAATCAGACCTTCAGGGTATATGTCCCAAGGATATAGAACAAGGAGACCACATCTAGTCCGAGGAACATGGAATTATATCTGACATACAAGGACAAAGATCCCAAGTATAAAGGTGGAGGCATCATAATACATGAAGATATATGTGTAAATATAGGTCATAGTCTTGATACCTTCATCTACCTCATCAGTTCCATAAAGTAATAATTAATGGTTCCATACATTAATAATTATTTATAACATACCATTAATCAAAATTATTATTAGACCATAATAAGAAAATTCATTATGTAATTAAATATTGGTTCATATAAGTGTATATTCCCAAGTACAATAATCCATTCCATTACAATAACCATAATTAAAACATTCATAAAAACATTCAATTTATTTATGGTTTCCATAACCAATTTGAAACCTCACCCACCAAAATGGTTCTTTCATAGATATGTAATATGGAAGAACCCCCCTTTGAGGTGGTTTGGGTTGATATTGATAACCTCCATCCAAGTCAAGGTGCTATGTAGTCATCAAATTAATGCTCAAACAATTTATTATAAGATGTTGATTAGTTTTAGGAGAAATGTATTAAATGTCCATAATGTCAAAAAATTATGGTATTATAATAAACAGAAAAATTAGGAAAATGTATATACAACCTACTTATTGTGGTATAAGAACACTCATCAAGTATCGAACCTTAGTTTGGCCTATGTTTGGTGAAAATAGAATAAAAGCCAAATAACCTAAAAATATGAAAAATTATCTCACACTAAAATAGTGCTGCATATTATAGGAGAAATCATGAAATGTAGGTAATATATAAAAATTATTACATAGATTAATCCCACATGATTGAATGATATTGACTCAAATATTGGATACAGAAGGGAAACCAAATCCTAGTTTATATGTGGAAGGATATCTTTAATGGGTCCTGCACTATGGGTGTAGTCAATGAAAATAATGGTTCAATATTTAAATAGTCATATTTTAGTTTGGGAAATTCTCCCTTTAGAAGGTGGTCACATGGTTTTTTCATATTGTTTTAATTATACAGTTACAAATGTTAGACCAGCACTGTCTAAACACAACCCACGCATGGGATTAGTGAATTGTTAGAATAATTGCAGGCATCAAATGATAACAAACTACTGTAATAAAACATTCAGCATTCACACACCTAGGTGTCCAAGGATTCTGGTTTATGAAAAACCCTCTGGACCACCGCACATGGTTTAAAAAAATTGTGTTTATTGGGTTTCATGGTTTATAGTAACCATTCGTCCAACCTAGATTCTCCACAAAACATGGATACAAGACTAGAACAAGCCTTAGAAATCCTCAATGCATCCAAAATTACATTATAAATCTAATTATATCAAATATATATAATTAAAATTTAATATAATGTTTAGTACCCTTTATAAAAACTAGGGTGTTACCCTTGAGATCCATTTTAAAAAATGAGCGTCTAGCCCTATTTTATATAGACAATAAAGGAATTCCAAATTTAAACTAGGTTAATAGGGAAGCTAATTAATGGACCATAGTCAAAGTGGGAAACAATCCTAACGGAAACAGGACTAGAATTCCCATTAATAATCATGCATCATGTCAATCCCTATATAAACAACTCTCTGCCCCCCTAAGGGGGAAATTTCCCTTATGATTCTCATCAATGATGATTTTTCGCCCCACTATATAGAATCTGTAGTCTATAGTCTGATACAATGTAGAAAGACACGAATATATCCCACATTGGCATGTTTAGGACATCCAAACAATATGTTCCAGCACACCCATATCCCTTTCAAGAAACCCACTTAGAGATTCTTGTGTGGTACTCGTTGCAACATTTAACTACTGCTCCATAACATCTAAAATAAACATTATTCATTGACTCATATGTTTGGGTACACATAATTCCCTTATTGTAATGAATCTAGATGGATGAATTATGTATATTATCATACACATACCTCATTGTATATCCCCTACCAAATAATACTTCCATGTGGGATGTATCCCCTTCCAAATAAGTCAATTCAAATTCCCAGACACTTTATGACACCTGCAACCCAAAGAGATACTCAAGGGAACTAGGCCCAAATTGCCGAAGAAATAATACACTACATAAATTCCCTAGATCATGTGCAATACTAGTGGTAGAAAATCATGCATGGCATTAATAACTAGTAGAAAAACTACATAAACAATATCCAAAAGTCCTAGGAAATACAAGATCCCACATGATCCACTCCCGAATCTTGGTGTGGTCTGACCACCTAATATTCCCCTTGTTCTTATAACCACAATATTGAAATGGGAATGAAAAATCCCAATGTTGAGTACCATGCAATTTTCTCTCTATGAACCTATTATGTTGGTCACCCAAAAGCGTATGACCTCCAATCCATCAGGTGACCCATGTTTGTCTTCAAACGTAGAGATAGAATGACTAAGACCACCCACCCACCATTGTACCATCAATGAAAGTCACCTAGGGGACTATAAGAAGAAACTAACCTCCTAAAAACAACCAAATATAGTATGAACAATTAGAAGAAATAGCGATGTAACATATCTGAAACCATATTTTGAGAGGGAGGAGATCCATGCACTCGATAAATACCATCATCCTTGAATTCACTGCACTATGCATCACCAACAATGTAATCCACAAACCAAGGTGTCAATACCCTAGAAAAATGTGGTATCGATCATCATATATCATATATCATCGACACACGATGAAGGAAAGAATAGGACATCGGGAATAAGTTATGTTTCATGGAAGAAGCCACATCAATATGGAATCAATGGTTGAGAAAGGTGTAGGATAAATCCATATAAAGAAGGTAAAATCACTCAAGATAACAAATCATAAGAAATGCATTTTTAACAACATAACGAATTTGAATCCAGGGTATAATGTTTTCAGATGGAGTGTTATGAATAGAGTGATGTGAGCCTAATTTAATAAGGTGATCAAATGAAACATACCACAATGTATTTTTCAAAAATATCTCACATGGATATTATAAAGGGTTTTTCGACAAAAAAACATCTAACTATTTTATGTTATTTAGATTTATAAACATCATTACTATTGTGTGATATTAATTTTTATTGATTAATTTTATCAATGTAAGAAATTAATGTAATATGAAGATTTCAAATGGATTTTATCAGAAAATCATTAGTGGAAAGCAATTACAAGAAGGAAATTATTGAGTAAATTTATATTCTAAGATCATATGAATGATGAATTATATGAATCCACCGAATAAAGAATCATTGTGGAATTACTGGATAGATAAATGTTGTTTTTTCTACTAAAAAAACAATATTTTTGAGTTCATGTGATATAGTTTTTTTAAATAATTTAATAGAAAGGGGTTTCTAATTAAATACATCAAATAGTGTTTATAAATGAATTCATCAAACAAAGCCTCCCAAATGAATTATTTGGAGTGAATTTTTATGATTGAGTCATCGAAAATATGTTTATAAATAGATTCCACTTGAAGAAGAATATTTTTTAGTACATTAAATTTTCTATTCCTAGATAGATTCTTAATATAATGGTTTCTAGACATAGTAATCAAATAGGGGTTTCTAAAAAGAGGCTTCAAATATATTCTTTTAGACAGAGTCATCATATATAGAATATATGAGATTTCTGAACAAAGTAACAAAAAAATATAATAATAGATAAAACATTCAATGATTTATAAAATTTTGGTTTATGATGTTTATAAAATATTTTTAATGTCATAAATTATAATGTTTTCGAGTTGCATGTTCACTGCATAAATTGTGATGGAGGGATGATCTTGATTCTTGAAAAGATTGTTGGAATTTTTTTAATAATGTTGGTGTATTGATTTTAATGAATGATAATGTGATGTTTTTTCACTATAATTATATGGGATATTTTAGTTTTTTGAGAAACTACTAATTAGTAAATGGAAGTAGGTATTTGGTGAAGTAATTGTCAAAAAATGTGGCATATTGGCCAGTAATATTTATAGTGTTTTTATGTATAATAAGTGACATACGAAATTAATAATCAAGGTAATAGATGAAGATGTAATGAAATAATAAGTACCATAAAAATATTTATTGGGAAAATGGTTCTAGATGGAGAAGAACCAGATAGAGATACACCAAACAAGAGGTTCCAAATAGAGTGGTACCAACAAAAGAACATAGGTACTTGATGAATATGTGGAAATGTATTAGAGGAACATTAATATAATTAATATGGCCCATAATAATATGTACCATATAGTGAGTAACTAGAAACTATGTTATGGGTGGACTAAAACTGGACATAGGGTTCAAGATTAAGTTGAATCAGACACATCATATTATAGGAGAAGTTGTAAGAGAGGTTAAATAATATAATTGAAAATATAATATTTTTTTTAAGAATAATGTGACCTAACTAAATGATAATCATACATATACACATTTTGTTATTTGGAGAAACCCATAAGTGAAATGGAGTATAAAATATACAGTAAATAAGAATAGAAGTAGAAAAATACGAATATAGTTAAAGACGAGAGTTATATACAGTTTTGTTCCATGGACAAAATTAAAATAAAAAATAATGTGTGGTAGATAGTAGGTTTCATATATAATATAGAGATCCTAATACTAGTGAAAATGACAATGAAATTATTTTAGGTTATTTTTTCACCAGTTCAATAAAATAAACAATCTAGTTTATCATTGTTAAGAGGAAGGTGTCATTCACTACATTTAATATCAGTGAAGAAGAAGTGTTTCCGGAATAATTTTGAGTAAGAAATAGAATATGATGAATTATATATATCACTACAACATTTAATAAAGGTCTCAATTAGTGGAGGAAGTTCTTACTGTTTCAATGTAAATTAAGAGTCTAAATACTATCTACAAAAAAAATATAAAGATCTAGTAAGAATTTTATGTAGACCAAGATAAAAATATTCAAGGGATTCAATATTTATTCTATAACCCATCCCACCTCTTAAATTAAAGGGAACTACTCATTATTTGATTTATGTTTCAAGTCTAAATAAATATAATTTTTACAAAGTCATATTGATTAATCTATATTCTACTAACCACCATACTCAATAGTGGCTATATACTCTTATTGGGTAGTGAACCATATAATAACATTATTTTTCACCATGTATAACTTTCTTCCAATTATATGCAAAGAATTAATGGAGAACAAGAAAACCAATACCTTAAAAATACTTAGTGTTAATGGGATAAAAAATATTATTTTTTTTAAAACAATTCCACAACAATGATTCACCCCCCAATCATTGTGTTGATTATATCAAAAGTGCTCTTAACATTAGTATCATTATAGATTAACCTCAATTGAAATCACTAATTTGATGTTATTCCCTTTTTATAAATTCAGTTTCATTTATATTTTATCACGATGTGTCATTTTACTAAAGAATTGGGTGTATTAGGTCTTAGTTATATTTTTTTAAGGCCATGATTAATTAGAGGAAGGAAGAGAAAATAATGTGTAATAAGATATCTCTCTTGAGCCAAGGGAAAAATGTAAATTTAGTTTCTCCAGTACATGATAATAAGGAATATATATTTGGCTTGAATAATGAAGATCATGTGGTTCAAATTACTACTTTGTAGAAGGAAAATAATCCTAACACAAGGGGATCAAGCTCATGTGGACATTAGATATTTGAAATTTCATGAAAAAATGAGAAAAATGAATAAAGTAGAATATGTTGGGATATTTATCGATTTTTAGTTTCTACGAAATGATAATTAAGAATATTATTAGTTATTTTGATTTGAACTATCATTGAAATATTCTACCTTGTTTGTGAATTTTTTGAATGAATGGCGGAAGAGTTCAGCTATCTAGAAGGTGAGATGGACAACATGGAGAAGGATTTGTAAGAAACAATATTAAAATGATTAAATCATAAAAAATAGATTAGAGATTAATAAGAATAGATTTTGGATTTTGGATAGATGTGATCTAGATTTCAATAGTAGTTGCCGAATAAGATTTAAGTGAAGGATAACACCACTAAATAACATGATGAAAATATCTATGTGTTGGAAGAATAGAATAATTCTTGATTTTATGTGTAAAATTCCCTGTTGTATTTGAATGAAAAAACAATAATGGAACATGACACTTTATTTCATGAAGGAAATGAAATTATTGAATATTAATAAACAAACAATTAAGAAGTACTGGGAAGAGAATGTGATATTCATTGTTGAACAAAAGGGAATCCTCGATATAAGGTGTCTATATTACGAAGTGAAATTATTCAATCTGGAAAAGTCATATAATTTGTCATAAAAAAGAAGGGTAATGTTAATGTTGGTACACAATGATAAATATATAATTCTAATGACAAAATACCTCTAACATATGATAATATGTTCATGATATTATTTAATTATTTATCATAAGCATCTATGGAGGAAGTGATACCATACAAACCATTTTTAATGATTTATATAAATCATTTTTCATGAAAAAATTAATGATTAAAAACCAAATATGTACCAGTGTTGATAAATAAAACTTGTTAGGATCCTACCACTGTGTCTATGGTGTGTAAAAGAAGCAGTGTGGATGATGGTCCCCCATGAAGAGATAAGATTGATGTGATGAACAACCAATAATATTGGGAACACATTTATAGAAATTATAATTTACACATTATACATATGATAATATCAATGTTTATTGGTCAATTTTGGTGTTGAAATAGGTATAATAATTACCATTGGATGTTTAGAAGACTCACTCAAATGCTAAAGCACAATGTATACCCATGTTAATAGGTAGTAATCTAGAGATAAAGGTGCAACTTCTGCATGATAATCAAAATATTTTTACAACAAATATATATGAATTTAATGAAAATATCATTGATGTATAAAATAATGTTGGTTATAGGATTACTACATGAACATCTTGACATGTTTCAAAATTTTATTACAAGAGAAGACAATTAATGATTGTAATGAAATAAAAAGAATCCTTGGAAAAGGGGTAGAATAATAATACAAAAATATCCCAAAATGATATCATGGAAATAAATTTAATGTTCCAGGGACACCAAATCGATGGAGTTGAAGTAGAGTGATATATATAAAATAAATTCAGTGGATAAACAAACCCAAAATAATCCATGTGGATGTACAAATAATTCTGAAAATAAACACAATGATATACTAGTAATCTGGCCATAAAATATAGGGAAGGAAACAAAGATAGAATATGTGCAATAATACACTAGTTCTATAGGAGAAGAATAAATTACAAAAGATATTTTTTTTATCTATGGAGTGACTATAAATAAATGAAAACCTTTTTGCTAAAAAAGTACATTGTGTTAGGTGAAATACAGTTGGACACCCTCATATATATTACTCTATAAAAATTCCATCACTAATTGAGTTGTTAAATATGATGACTATTGCACTAGGTGATACGAAAACTATAAATTCTCTTGAGAGGAGAAAATTCCCTGAAAAATAAAGATATGATGTGGTAAGATCCTTGTTACCAAAATAAAAATTAACGTTCATTTGTGAAATCCTGAAGATTAGAGAAAATAGGGAGATTTATTTCAAAAAATCATCTCAACCTTGTTGATCCCATTTAGAAGAATATAAGAAAAAACTTATTACTATAACCATAATATATTATATTTGTGGTTACAATTAAAGTAATTTAAGTTTAATAAAGATCTCATGGGATAAAAAATAATGTAGTGAATGATATGTTAATATTGGACAAAGTTCCTTACTAAATTTATTTCCTTAGAATGAACCATAATTTAGTAAATTAAAAAAAATAATGTGAGGTTCATCCTTGTTGATCTTGAAATTGATCATATAAACACATGATAACAAAGTTATGAAGGTACCAACATGGTTTAATCTTACATTTTGAATCCCCATGGAATATATTGAATAACATTATATAAAATCCAGAATTCCAAATTTTCATGCATGGAAAACTACCATAATAAGATCCATTTGGATTTATAGAAAACAACAACAATAATTATAAGATTAATTTTGAGATATCATCCAATATGGAGATCATTATGAAAGAATCCTTAAGAGGGAGACAGGTGTAGAATGTTGAAGAAGATGAAAAAATCTTTATCTCATAAAAATATAATTATTATGGAATGTTATTAAAGATATTTTCATTGAATATGTATGATTTTATTCTACCTAATCCTTCATGACTAAAATAAAATTTCCTAACACAATGAGGGAGAAACTAAATTAATCAATGAAATAAAAAAGTGAATGGTTAATGAAGTACCAAGTCTATTAATGATATAATTTTTACATGAATGATTTTAAACTGTTTGTGGATGTGAGAGCATGAGTTTTGTATTGATTTGTTCAATAAATATTTAATATCTCAATTTTTATCTTCATCATAGAATATTTAAGGAAAACCCATGAAGATAGTATTTTTTATTCTCATCCAATTTGGTATCATTCTATATTATAAGGGAAATAATTCTAAATATAATCTCTTTTTTATTTAAAATAATATTACTTATATAGACATAACATGAGATGATTGAGGGAACATTACATAAGAATGAATTGATAACCTTTCCCCAAGAACATTATATATATTTTCAATAAGTAGAGAAAAATTGAAATGAATTCTTAAAAATAAAGGGTGATAATTAGAATAAATATTCACATATTAGCATGTTCATTTTAAAAATATTTTAAAAAATACAAATGGGATATTTATATGTCCCCATTTTGCGTCTTATATTTATTATATATATGGTTTCCGATGAATTAGAAGGATTTACTTGATCTCAGAAAATTAAATTTGTTTTTAATGACATGGTTAATTGAATTTATGTTTAGGTATCAATTTTCTTATTGATGTTAATATGTTGTAAAAATAGTTAATAAGATGTTCTATAAATGATTGTTTCATGTATCCAAGAATATTAATAAATAAGACTATGGTTGGATGTTGAATAGTGATTGGGATGATGAATAACTAATTATGATTGTTTAAGAATACATTGTAAGGATAATATGTTCTTCAGTGTTTTTATCTTGGAAAAAGATAAATAGAGTTCTTTATTTGTGTGATTTGGAGTATATTTGTATCTTAAAGGTGATATATTATTTAAAGACATTGAATTTCATATGACAATTGGTGAGAAATTCTTAATGTCTCAAACATGTTTTTTGATACTCATAAAAGGGAATTTTTTTAAAACATAACAATGGTGAAACCACCATGTGATGTTTATAGATGGAGTTTTTTAATTAGATAAAAATGATTATAATGAATATAGGCTATCATATGGATGATCCAATAATGTCTTTATCAGAAAGTACTCAAAATGATATTAGACAATGTTTTCTGAACAAAAAAATCAAGTAATTATTTATTATTTATTAGAGTACCAAAAGTCATGATTTTCATATGGTATTAAAGATTCAAGATGAATTTGATAAATGGAATGTATTTAAGGAACATGTGGGTTTTAGAGGGATTTTGGTGTACGATTTTTTTTGAATAATCATTTTTCAAAAAACTTTACCGGATGAAGGGAAGTTGTAAGATCACTAGATAAATGAATTATGTAAATACACTAGATAAATTATATTTATATAATTTGAAGATAATGAAATGTGGATAATTCATCTAGATGAAATTTTTTTGTTAGCTCATTGGATGGAGTTTCTTAAATAAGTAATCATATAGAGGATTGTAAATAACCTCATCAATTATGGGTTATCTAATGAATTCATCAGACAATGCAATTAGGAAAGATTAATTGGAAAGACATTTCATGACATAGTACATAAATTAAATAATTTTTTGGATTCCATCTCATATTATTTTTAATAAAAATTCCCCAGATAGAGGATTGTATACAAATTCATCAGATTGAAGTCACTAGACATATTCATCATATAAATTCTTTAATACATAGTCCATAAAAAAGAAACATTGGGAGATTCAAAAAGAGTAATGCCAAAACCTCTAGATAGAGGAAACATTCATTGAAGTATCATATAAAGGGTCGAGTATATTGAGAATTATATATATACTAATACATTATGATGATAATGAGTTGGAAATTAAATTCCTCAATAATCAAGAAGGAAGGATCCTGATTCTAGTTGATATTTTAGGAAGTTATAAAGAATAATGACAATGATATTTGAGTAGAGATATTAAAAAGGTAGTTGAATCTAATTTGATCAGTGCGTTGAAGGAGGAAAACATAAGAATGTGTCATGTCATAATACAAAATTTAGAGGTAAATTTATCTTTGATTTTTGTTCTTATTGCTTAGGTTTTAGAGAAACTACAATTGTATAAAATAGACCATTTACATTCTGAAGTAGTAATTTAAAAAGGTGACGTGACAATTGGGAAGCATAAAATAATTTTGTTACACAAAAGAAATGAGTTACTAAATAGAAAAGTTAAGTACCAAACAATTATTTTTTGGATGAATAGTTACCCGACCTTGAATTTTCAAACATAGGGTACCAGACCGAGAATAAACGGATAGGGAGGTACCATAAAAACAGTTATAAGATAGAGAGGTACCTAATTATGATGGTGGGTACCTTAAAGAAGGTGGTATTAAATGAATAAGAGTATAGTTATTAGGATAATAATTACCAGATAAAGTAGATCAAGGTTAAAAATATCATATGGTTGTGAAGTAAACACAATGATTCAAATGGAGTAAAACCAATCACTGGGTTTCCGATAGAGGATAATGAAACCAATAAGGTTAAATATAAATTTTTAATATAGGTTATAAATAGTTATTCAAAAGAGAAATTTTTTTAAAAAAAATATAGAGACCCAAATAAATTATTATCAAACATATAAACATGTTCTCTATCTAAAACAAATAATATATAACCACTATATAAAATAAGAATGGAAGAAGAACAGGAGAAGTTGAAGTAGAGTGAAATATGATAATATAAGGCTCAAATGAAGTTTTATTGTATTTTATTAATAATAAGAAAGAATACATTGTGCATTGTATGTTTGAAAAATTGTATAAATATCTTACATCTAGTGAATGGCAGGAAAAATCGATTGTAGATAAGTCTTTCACCTATTTAGAAAAATAATCATTCTAGTTTTCAATTGTGATGAGTAAGAAGGTGGTGTGAACTGCATTGCATTTAATATTAGGACATTAATAGTTTCATTCAAAATATTATACAAGTAAGATAATAATGATATCAATGATGTTCTTTGAAATTAAAAATATGTCTCAACTATTGGAGCTCTTTATTAGTGAATCAATGTAATTTAATAATATGAATATTGTCTACATAGTCTATATAAAGATCAAATTGATCTATATGTTGACCAAACTATCACTAGTTCATAGAATAAGGATTTTTTTGAATCCACCATCTAATGTATTCATATCCACTGTTATGTTTAGGATGATTATAGATATAAAGGACTATAATTGACACATCATTATGGAGGAGAATCATTTTACTAGTCACCACTAATCCCGTTATGGACTAGATACTCTTATAGGGAAGTGAAACTACTAAAAACATCATGTTACATCATTTAATCATATTCATTTACATTTATACGAAAATATAAATACTAAAAGAGAATAAATATCCTAAAATTTCCAAGAGGAAAATCGATAAAATGAATTTATTAGTTTACAAATACCCCGACACTAATTCACCCCTCACTATTTTGAGCATATCCCAATGCAGTTCAAAACACCTCCCAATATGGTCCCATAATTTTATACATAATACCAATCACCATATTGTTTTTATATAACATAAAATATAGTGGTATTATATATGTATTGGATTTATAATTAATTATCTAGAGTAACACCTCCTCAATATTTTGTGTTCTGGGCTCCTCATCTAGGTAAATATCAGGGGAGAAATGAATAAGACACTTTATTCTAATGCAAAGCTTCCACATTCTTAGGATACCCTATTGAAGGAAGTGAAACATCTTCCTCTTCTCTTACCTCATCTTCATATAGAGGAACATTACAAGAAACTACCATTGCAAAAATTCCCATGAAACATATGCCCCTTTCTACTCCACCAAATAAAAAACCCATAATTATCACTCCACCCCACACATCCTATTTATAGCTAGAGGAAAAAAATAAATTAACCTATTACAAATTAGGATAATATTAATCCCATGATCCTATATAAAGTTCTCTATTTCCAAATTAATAATTTTCCGTTATACATAATTACTCCTTAATGATGGAAATCACTGAACATATTCTTTTAATCAGCCGGTGGTCAACTATATCATCTTAGTGAACAATACCAAACCAAAAAACATGTGGATGATGATTAGCATACATTTATGCAGGTGAGAACCAGTCGATTAATCTCATGAACATAGAATTAATTTAGGGTTCATTTATTTAAATTAATTTTATTTCTAGAAATATCACCCCAATTCAAACACAGGAATAAAACATTATTACACATGTACCACTCCTAGGATTCTACCATGAAATAACTATCATCTTAAATATGTTTTATCATTAATATTATGGTATATTCATAAGATCACATTGGGCCCTAATATTCTATGTCTTAAATTTTCTACCTTACTACATCTCACAATATTTTTATTTAAAAACATGGTTTAAATATTACATCCCAGGTAAATAAATAATATTACATTCTAATGTTTATCAATATTTGTGAATAAAATGGTAATATTACTTTAAATGGACTGCTATGCTCGATGGCGTACCCAATACAGGACAATGAGTTCCTTTGAAATCTTACGTTGCACTCTAATAATAAAATAATATTATTTTAAATGTAAGTTATTTCCTAGACATTGTAATTGCGGGAAAGAACATAACTATATAAAAAATGATTATATAGGTTTGTAAAATATTTTTACTTTTATCCAATAAATGTTAGAGGCATAAAATGAAAATGAATCCAATTTTAGGCATAAATCTTATAATATTCATTAAAAGGTCGATTAACCGCCTTTTGATAGAGAACCCCTTTTAAATATACTTTTGACAATTTTATATGTTGTATTTGAAAAAATAAAATACTTCTTTAGAATTTGGACATCAAAATTTACTTTGTGTAAATTTTTGTTATTTTTCTGATAAAGATCATTTTATTGAAAATGTTTCATTTTAATTCAAAACCTCCTTTTAATATGATTTATTTATATGGATAGATTATATATTTAGTTGAGATTAATGTTTTTTTAGAATATATTTTAACCATTTAATCCAATGGTGGTCATTGGAATTAATTTCACTTTGAAATTGGACTTAAACTAGTGTTAATCATAGATAATGTTTCTTAAAAACACGCTATTTGTTTTGACAGCGGGAATTAATTATTAAATTAATTAATGAAACTTATATGTTTTCAATTTTTTAAAATAGACATCATTTTTTAATTCGGAGTATCAAATATAGCTTAGGGTGAATTTTTGGTATTTTTCTGAAAAACATCAATTTTTTTATGAATAGTGATACCACTAAGTGGTAGTTAAAGAAACTGAATTTTTCTTTTAAATGAAACTTTACCACTTCTGTGATTTGATTTTCAAAAATCCTACATACATGGTTTTCATTAGGAAGTAAAATTTTTCTCAATGAGATTAAAATAATTTTTGGTGAATAGTAACTTTTAAGTTTTATTAATCGTGATTAAAGGTAATTAGTGTGATTTAAGGTGAAAATGATATTATAATAAAATGAAAATATCATGACACTTGTCCTAACCATATTGGATGAGTCATGGACGACAAATACAACCCATGGGTCGATTTTGGGACCCCATGGAGCCACTTGGGTAGGATAATGACATTAATGCCTTTTATTTAAAGTAAAAGTAAAAATGACACAAACATGTATTGTTTTACTAAAACAATTTTTACATGGGGTTATACAAGTAATATTTTTTACTATAAATATTCATTGGAAAGATAAAATAATTTAATACATCATAGTATTTGTTTTATAATATTTAGACTTTAAATAAATTAAATTATTTATGACATCATGATGATGCAGCGATTACCTCATTATTTAACGATTTAAATAAAATGAAAAGATAATTTAAACTATAAGAACTACACTTTCCAAAAACCTATTGGATGGATTGACTTATAACTCTTATCACCTTATCCTCGAAATATTAATTTTGGGACCTTTAAAATTCGAAAATCATTTTATAATAAAGTAAAATTTTATAACTTTCCAAGAGTACATGTCCTCTCCACTTATAAATGGCCCCCACCTCTACATCCGTACCCACACCTCTCAAGACTTTTTCTTGGAAAAATCATGCCCATTTCATATATCCACATCCTTATATTCATCATTGAAGCCTCACATTGGGTAGAAAGCTCTTCAAGAAACCCTTTTGGTTCAAACTAAAGGGAGTTACCCGATTTAAAGGTAAAGTCTTCTTTAATGTTCTTTTGTTTTATTTTTATTCTCCAACCCCCTAAAATCTTTTTATTAATTTATTTTATAACAAAAGAAGTATCTTCAATATACTACTATGTTTTTATTTGATGTATTCGAGCTACACTTACACACACCTTCGTCTAATGGTTAAAGTACATACTGTTTCTGTGGTTGGCGAATTTCTGCCTCACGAAACGATGATTGTTCAATATTCTCATAAAACCTTTCATTGTGGCCATTATGATGTCAATATATTTTATATATGAAATATATTGTATTTATGTTTTCTATATGCTTCTGAATTTTATATTTAAAACATGCCTTTATGCTTTTCATGTAGTGCAATTACGATAATTTCATACGAGAAAGTGTGGACTATCGCCCCCTCATGTGATGTGACTCGTTCATGCAATACATGTAATGTATAAAGAATGAAATTAAGGAACATATGTGACCTATATAACATATATATTATACTAGAATTATAATATATATCTCTCAATTATTTTTAATTCCATTAATATGACAAATAAATGAATGTAGCTTTCATGCGTACGTACGGCCTACCGTCTCCATGAACAGTGCATTTCATTTCATTTTGTCTCCAAATGTTATGGAGTAGTATAAAATTAATATTTAATATATATATATATATTATATTTAAATCATTAATACTATTCTGGAGATGATTTACTTATAACTACATGGACAATCATTTTCAAACAAGTACATTTTTGACTCATGTACCAAACATCGACAAAAACGTCTGATATGAACTCACATTATTATCCAATTATTATTACATTATAATATGTGGTATGTTCTGAATAATAATCTTTAAAATATGTCCGTAAGAAATTATAAATTTACCAAAGTTCATTATTCAGGAAGATAAAGAAACGAACAAGACAAGTCAGATTTGAGGTAAGGGATCCAACCTCTCTCGTTCTTTTTAAGTACTCTATTTTATGTCATTTCTTATAATCTCGTCATTATTATGTTTGGGGATGTTATTTTATATTCATCATACTTTAATTTTTTTTCATATTATGAGAGACCCTATTTGATCTCATAAATCCATTTTTGGATGTTTTAAGTGGTGTCGTTAGGCTGCCGAATTTTCATAAGGGATTTTTCATCTCACTTTTATTCCTCTGATATTTATGCTGCATTTTCCACCATTTTCCTTTGAGTGGTGTATGTACTTCCCATTATTCTACACTTGTTGTAATATAATTTCGTTTATGGGTATTTACATCAATGTTGTGTAATCTTTCTTTCATGGGGTGTACGTTTCAGAAGTTACCCAATTCGGTAAGGGAACCTTTCACCCTCCTCATTTTATAAGACTTCTTTTTTGGTCTGTTAATATTATTATTATGGGATATGTTCCTATATATCCTTATTACAATAAATGTTATGTCCAAGTGATGAGATACCCCTTTTTATCTCTCATTAACTCATTTTTTGAATTTTGAAGTGATGCCGTTAGGCTGTCAAAATTTTGTAAGGGAAATTCGTAACCCAATTTTGATTCATTGGGATAAACGTGTACTCCTTGAATATGTCGTTCTATGAATATTTGTGAATAAAATATTATTGTTTTACACTTAATATCCACTTATATTTGGTGCATTTGTTTTTCACTCATAATTATGTAATTGATTTATCTTAATCCAAGTATACCGTCCTTGTAAGGGACTTCGTCTTGATCTCATTTCATTAAGGCATATTTTTGTTCTAATAGAAGGCTTTCTTTTATACGGTTTATAAACCCCTTTGAATAATACTTTTATTCGAAAGGAATCTTTTCTATATGAATCGTTTTACTAAACTACAAAAAGCATGTTTCTTTTTAACGTACGCGATGACAATAACCTTTCCACCGCCGCGAGTATTATCTGATCTATGGATTCCTCAACAAGCTGTTATATTTTTAAAAGTAAATAAATATCATATTCTCTTTTTTTGTATTGAAAATGGTTTTGATAATGGATTTGTTATGTCAATATATTTATGTGATATATTCTTCTTGAAATATGGAAATGGTTTCATTCCTTTATAATTGTTTTTTGTGTTATGATTTTATAATGGTACTTGGAAATTTGACGGGTGGTTATGTGATAAACCATATGACGGGTGGTGCCGTGAATTCCAGGACGGGTGGTTACGTTATAACCTCCAATGCATTGGGTGTGGAAGTAGGCTGTATTGCTATTCCATTAAGTATGTGTGGAAGTCGACCGTATGGTTATTCCATTTAAGTATGTTTATGTCCCATGTTACCTTTATATGTTTTGTGTTCTTTATATGGGTTTTATGGTAATCCTTTGGTTACAAAAGGGTAAGTAATTGTATTTTATTTAGTGAAGAGTTTTTACTACTTCATAATGGTGAAAAGTATTACTTTGGTAAAGTACTCATGGTTTACTTGTTGTTTTGAAAAACTAACAGTTTCCCTCATTGTGTATCCTTTACTTGGATCTTTATGCTCATCCCAAGTTTTTGAAATGTTTTCCACAGGACATACTGATGAATAGGGTCACGAAGGGGATCAAGGAAAGACATTCTATCTAAAACATGGAACTAGACATGTTTGTGTTAAAGTGTTATTTTTATTTTATGTAAACTTAGTAGAAGTGTATACTATGTATTCTTTTGAGATGTAAAAGTTATGACCTAATTCTCTAAAACACTAAACCTAAAATGATCCTCTATGTGTATTATTCATTTAATTCATGATTAAGTAATGTTTAAGCCCGTGGCCTTATAGTTGGTATGAGAGGTCTGTTTAGATAACTTTGGAGGTTAGGGTATTCTTTAAGCATAGGTGACATGTTGTGTTTAACCACAATGGTTAGTATATTAGATGGAGTCATTGTTTTTTTTTAAGGTTGGAATGAGTTTGATATAACTTGGATAAGTATATCTTACTATTTATCTTCCTCTTTAGTACATGATGATTTTGTTGATATACTCACACTGATTTTTTGTTTGTTTTAGTAAATGGATGGATCCAGCAGGAACCAAAGTGACAATGGGTATAAAGGAAACTGTGGTGGTTCTCTGATTAAGAGATTGGATGAAATAGAAGATTCAATGAGGAATCTCATGGTTATTCGAAACCAACTATCAAGGAGTCATGATTAACCACTTGAACTTTGGTGAGTTCTCTAATAAATTGTGTAAGGGATAACCAACTCGATGTGGATGTTCAGGTAATAAATATAAAGGTAACCATTATGGTTTATATGATCCTTACTTTGAGGTAATTGTGGGTTACTACATGATATGATGGAATACGAAAGGCATGAGATAAACATGAGGTTAAAATATGTTATGGTTATTTTTGATTAATTTATCTCTTTTTGAGGAATGTTATAAAATTATATAGTTTTGGAAAAAGGACAACACACAGACCGTGTGACAACCTGTTATGTCAGACGAAGCTTTGGGAATCGAACCCACAACTAAAGTGCAACTTGTATTTATCGCAGACCACTGGACTACGTTAAGTCCCTAGTTAGTTTGACTAATTCTTTATAGTTATATGATTTTATGAATCATGAATAAGTTTATTTTGGGTTATCTATGGAAATTATTATAATATCATGGAGAATATGTTATTAGGATAATTACATTTCAATGTGAGACTTTAAGAGTAACTAGTGTTATTTGGAGATAAATGTTAAGATTTACATTGGAATACAATGTGATTAAATACTTCAGAGATTTGGGTTTCAATCTTAGTTTGTATTACTTTCATGAATATTATGGATAGTTGTTTATTGAATGGTCTTCCTTGAACTTTGGGTCTTGTTAGAAAATTTTTGGAGATTAGGAATTGATTTCCTTTTTATCATGGATTATCCTTTTTGGGTATTATCTGATCTCCTACTAACCTTTTTGGTTTTAGTTTTGGTTAAGGTGTAATGACATGGGAAGTATACAGTTCTCTTTTGTGGATTACGTGATTCTCTAGAAGTTGATTATAGCTCTCTTAATGTAAAAAGGTCATCCTAAATACTCATATTTTGGAGAAAATATGTGTTCATGTAAGAGATCTAGTAAAAGATGAAAGTTAACATGAAGAGTAATTATGTTTCCTTATGGTTTATTTAAGCTCAAAAATAAATTCCTCAATGAAAAGTAACTAAAAAATATGTTGTCTATTATCATTTCATACTAGGGAATCCAATACCGTTTAACCCATCACAAGTTTGTGATTTTCTGGTGGTTAACATTCTCTTAAACATGTTATCTATCACACTCCCTCAAAACATGACCCTTTTTTCCTCCATATCCATATTTTCATACTTGTAATCCTAGTATGGGTTAACTCATGTGACCTTTGTACTTCTCTCTCATTCTTTTTAAGTGATAGTTTTGCTGACTCTAGTTCCGATGTGGGACATTCAATGGAGTTTCCAATCCCAATTTTGAAATTGCGAGGATGCAATTCCCAAAAGGGGCGAAGGATGTAACATCCCAGGTAAATAAATAATATTACGTTCTAATGTTTATCAATATTTGTGAATAAAATGTTAATAATACTTTAAATGGAATGCTATGCTCAATGGCGTACCCAATACGTGACAATGATTTCCTTTGAAATCTTACGTTGCACTCTTATAATAAAATAATATTATTTTATATGGTAGTTAATGCCTATCCATTGTAATGCCGGGAAATAACGGAACTAACTACAATATGATTATATATGTTTGCCAATTTTTTTACTTTTATCCAATAAATGTTACAGGCGTAAAATGAAAATGAATCTAATTTTAACCATAAATCTTCTAATATTCTTTAAAAGGTCGATTAACAACATTTTGATTGAGAACCATTTTGAATATACTTTTGAAAATTTTATATGTTTTATTTGACAAAATAATATCCTTCTTTAGAATCTGTACATCAAAATTTACTTTGTGTAAATTTTTGTTATTTTTCCGATAAAGATCATTTTAGTGAAAATGTTGCATTTTAATTCAAAACCCCCTTTTAATCTGATTTATTTATATGGATAGATTATATTTTTAATTTATATTAATGTGTATTTAGAATATATTTTTACCATTTAATCCAATGGTGGTCATTGGAATTAATTTCACATTGAAATTGGACTGAAACTAGTGTTAATCTTTTAATAGATATTGTTTCTTAAAAACACGCTATTTGTTTTGACAGCATGATTTAATTATTAAATTAATTAATGAAACTAATATGTTTATAATTTTGTAAAATAGGCATCATTTTTTAATTTGGAGTATCAAATATATCTTAGGGTGAATTTTGGGTATTTTTCTGAAAAACTTCAATTTTTTGATGAATAGTGAAACCACTAAGTAGTAGTTAAAGAAACTATTTTTTTCATTTAAATGAAACATTACCACTTCTGTGATTTTATTTTCAAAATTCTGACATACATGGTTGTCATTAGGAAGTAAAATTTGGTTCAATGAGATTAAAATTTTTTTTGGTGAATAGTAACTTTTAAATTATATTAATCACGATTAAAGGTAATTAGTGTGATTTAAGGTAAAAATGATATTATAATAAAATAAAAATATCATGACACTTGTCCTAACCGTCTTGTATGAGTCATGGCCGACCAAGACAAACCATGAGTCGATAATCTAGAAAATAGTAATAATAAATCCCAAGTGGAATTATATAAAAATAATAGTATGTAGTGATACACAAAAGGAAAAAACATACACGGTAGCAAGCATTCAACATAGTACATGAATAGAGAAATAACTAATGAACATAAATGTTATCTCATATAAAATCCCATGATATGGATCATTATGTAAATATAATGTCTGTATGTAACCACCAACTCAAATATATTCTACAAAAGTAAAAGAATCAGACCTTCAGGGTATATGTCCCAAGGATATAGACTAAGGAGACCACATCTAGTCCAAGGAATATGGAATTATATCTGACATACAAGGACCAATATCCCAGGTATAAAGGTGGAGGCATTATAATACATTAATATATATGTGTAAATATAGGTCATAGTCTTGATACCTTCATCTACCTCATCAGTTCCATAAAGAAATAATTAATGGTTCCATACATTAATAATTATTTGTAACATACCATTAATCAAAATTATTATTAGACCATAATAATAAAATTCATTATGTAATAAAATATAGGGTCATATAAGTGTATATTCCCAAGTACAAGAATCCTTTCCATTACAATAACCATAATTAAAAAATTCATAAAAAAATTCAATTTATTTATGGTTTCCATAACCAATTTGAAACCTCACCCACCAAAATGGTTCATTCTTAGATAAGTAATATGGAAGAACCCACCATTTTAGGTGGTTTGGGTTGATATTGATAACCTCCATCAAAGCCAAGGTGCTATGTAGTCATCAAATTAATGCTCAAACAATTTATTATAAGATGTTGATTAGTTTTAGGAGAAATGTATTAAATATCCATAATGTCAAAAAATTATGGTATTATAATAAATAGAAAAATTAGGAAAAGGTATATACAACCTACTTATTGTGGTATAGGAACACTCATCAAGTATCGACCCTTAGTTTGGCCAATGTTTGGTGAAAATATAATGAAATCCAAATAACCTAAAATTATGAAAAATTATCTCACACTAAAATAGTGTTGCATATTATAGGAGAAATCATGAGATGTAGGTAATATATAAAAATTTTTACATAGATTAATACCACATGTTTGAATGATATTGATTCAAATATTGGATAGAGAAGGGAAACCAAATCCTAGTTTATATGTGGAAGGATATCTTTAATGGGTCCTGCACTATGGGTGTAGTCAATGAAAATAATGGTTCAATATTTAAATAGTCATATTTTAGTTTGGGAAATTCTCCCTTTAGAAGGTGGTCACATGGTTTTTTCATATTGTTTTAATTATACAGTTACAAATGTCATACCAGCACTGTCTAAACACACCCCACACATGGGATAAGTGAATTGTTAGAATAATTGCAGGAATCAAATGATAACAAACTACTACAATAAAACTTTCAGCATTCACACACCTGGGTGTCCATGGATTCATGTTTATGAAAAACCCTCTGGACCACCGCACATGGTTTAAACAAATTGTGTTTATTGGGTTTCATGGTTTATACTAACCATTCTTCCAACCTAGATTCTCCACAAAACATGGATACAAGACTAGGAAAAGTCTCAAAAACCCTCAATGCATCCAAAATTACATTATAAATCTAATTATATAACATATATATAATTAAAATTTAATTTAATGTTTAATAACCTTTATAAAAACTAGGGTGTTACCCTTGAGATCCATTTTAAAAAGATGAGTGTCTAGCCCTATTTTATATATTCAATAAAGGAATTCCAAATTTAGACTGGGTTAATAGGGAACCTAATTAATGGACCATAGTCAATGTGGGAAACAATCCTAACGGAAACAGGACTAGAATTCCCATTAAGAATCATGCATCATGTCAATCCCTATATAAACAACTCTCTGCCCCCCTAAGGGGGAAATTTCCCTTATGATTCTCATCAAAGATGATTTGTCGCCCCACTGTATAGAATCTGTAGTCTATAGTCTAATACAATGTGGAAAGACACCCCTATATCCCACATTGGCATGTTTAGGACATCCAAACAATATGTTCCAGCACATCCATATCCCTTTCAAGACACCCACTTAGATATTCTTGTGTGGTACTCGTTGCATCATTTAACTACTACTCCATAACATCTAAAAGAAACATTATTCATTGAATCATATGTTTGGGTACACATATTTCCCTTATTGGACTGAATCTAGATGGATGAATTATGGATTTTATCATACACATACCTCATTCGAGATCCCCTACCAAATAACACTTGCATGTGGGATGTATCCCCTTCCAAATATGTCAATTCAAATTCCCAGACACTTTATGACACCTGCAACCCAAAGAGATACCCAAGGGCTCCAGGCCCAAATGGCCAAAGAAATAATATACTACATAAATTCCCTAGACCATGTGAAATACTATTGGTAGAAAATCATGCATGGAATTAATAACTAATAGAAAAACTACATAAAAATAGCCAAATGTCCCAGGAAATATAAGATCCCACATGATCCACTCTCGACTCTAGGTGTGGTCTGACCACCTAATCTTAAACTTGTTCTTATAACCACAATATTGAAATGGGAATGCAAAATCCCAAGGTTGAGTACCATGAAATTTTCTCTATATGAACCTATTATGTTGGTCACCCAGAAGCGTATGACCTCCAATCCATCAGGTGACCCATGTTTGTCTTCAAACGTAGAGATAGAATGACTGAGACCACCCACCCACCATTGTACCATCAATAAAAGTCACCTAGGGGACTATAAGAAGAAACTAACCTCCTAAAAACAACCAAATATAGTATGAAAAATTAGAAGAGATCGTGATGTAACATATCTGAAACCATATTTTGAGAGGGAGGAGATCCGTGCAGTCGATAAATACCATCATCCTTGAATTCACTGCACTATGCATCACCAACAATGCAATCCACAAACCAAGGTGTCAATACCCTAGAAAATTTTTTTATCGATCACCAAATATCATATATCATGGACACACAATTAAGGAAAGAAGAGGACATCGGGAATAAGTTATGTTTAATGGAAGATGCCACATCAAGATGGAATCAAAGGTTGAGAAAGGTGTAGGATAAATCCATATAATGAAGGTAAAATCACTCAAGATAACAAATCATAAGAAATGCATTTTTAACAACATAACGAATTTGAATCCAGGGTATAATGTTTTCAGATGGAGTGTTATGAATAGAGTGATGTGAGCCTAATTTAATTAGGTGATCAAATGAAATATACCACAATGTATTTTTCAAAAATATCTCACATGGATATTATAAAGGGGTTTTCGAAAAAAAAAACATCTAACTATTATATGTTATTAAGATTTATAAACATCATTACTATTTTGTGATATTAATTTTTATTGATTAATTTTATCAATGTAAGAAATTAATGTAATATGAAGTTTTCAAATGGATTTTATCAGAAAATCATTAGTGGAAAGCAATTTCAAGACGGAAATTATTGAGTAAATTTATATTCTATGATCATATGAAGGATGAATTATATGAATCCACCAAATAAAGAATCATTGTGGAATTACTAGATAGATAAATGTTGTTATGTCTAATAAACAAACAATATTTTTGAGTTCATGTGATATAGTTTTTTAAATAATTTAATAGAAAGGGGATTCTAATTAAATACATCAAATAGTGTTTATAAATGAATTCATCGAACAAAGCCTCCCAAATGAATTATTTGGAGTGAATTTTTATGATTGAGTCATCAAAAATATGTTTATAAATAGATTCCACTTGAAGAAGAATATTTTTTAGTACATTAAATTTTCTTTTCTTAGATAGATTCTTAATATAATGGGTTCTAGACATAGTAATCAAATAGGGGTTTCTAAAAAGAGGCTTCAAATATATTATTTTAGACAGAGTCATCATATATAGAATATATGAGATTTCTGAACAATGTAACAAAAAAATATAATAATAGATAAAAAATTCAATGATTTATAAAATTTTGGTTTATGATGTTTATAAAATATTTTTAATGTCATAAATTATAATGTTATCGAGTTGTATGTTCACTGCCTAAATTATGATGGAGGGACGATCATGATTCATGAAAATATTGTCAGAATTTTTTTAATAATGTTGGTGTATTGATTTTAATGAATGATATTGTGATGTTTTTTCACTATAATTATATGGGATATTTTAGTTTTTTGAGAAACTACTAATAAGTAAATGGAAGTAGGTATTTGGTGAAGTAATTGTTGAAAAATGTGCATATTGGCCAGTAATATTTATAGTGTTTTATGTATAATAAGTGACATACTAAATTAATAATCAAGGTAATAGATGAAGAAGTAATGAAATAATAGGTACCATAAAAATATTTATTGGGAAAAGGGTTCTAGATGGAGAAGAACCAGATAGAGATCCACCAAACAAGAGGTTCCAAATAGAGTTGTACCAACAAAAGAACATAGGTACTTCATGAATATGTGGACATGTATTAGAGGAACGTTAATATAATGAATATGGTCCATACGAATATGTACCATAGAGTGAGTAACTAGAAACTATGTTCTGGGTGGACTAAAACTGGACATAGGGTTCAAGATTAAGGTGAATCAGACACATCATATTATAGGATAAGTTGTAAGAGAGGTTAAATAATATAATTGAAAATATAATATTTTTTTATTTAAGAATAATGTGACCTAACTCAATTATAATCATACATATACACATGTTGTTATTTGGAGAAACCCATAAGTGAAATAGAGTATAAAATATACATTAAATAAGAATAGAAGTAGAAAAATACGAAAATAGTTGAAGATGAGAGTTATATACAGTATTGTTCCATGGAAAAAATTAAAATAAAAAATAATGTGTGGTAGATAGTAGGTTTCATATATAACATAGAGATCCTAATACTAGTGAAAATGACAATGAAATTATTTTAGATTAGTTTTTCACCAGTTCAATAAAATAAACAATCTAGTTTATCATTGTTAAGAGGAAGGTGTCATTCACTACATTTAATATCAGTGAAGAAGAAGTGTTTCTGGAATAATTTTGAGTAAGAAATAGAATATGATGAATTATATATAGCACTACAACATTTAATAAAGGTCTCAATTAGTGGAGGAAGTTCTTACTGTTTCAATGTAAATGAGGAGTCTAAATACTATCTGTAAAGAAAATATAACGATCTAGTAAGACTTTTATATAGACCAAGATAAAAATATTCAAGGGATTCAATATTTATTCTATAACCCCTCCCCCCACTTAAATTAAAGGGAACTACTCATTATTTGATTTATGTTTCAAGTCTAAATAAATATAATTTTTACATAGTCATATTGATTAACCTATATTCTACTAACCACCATACCCAATAGTGGCTATATACTCTTATTGGGTAGTGAACCATATAATAACTTTATTTTTCACCATGTATAACTTTCTTCCAATTATATGCAACGAATGAATGGAGAACAAGAAAACCAATAACTTAAAAATCGTTAGTGTTAATGGGATAAAAAATATTAATTTTTTTAAAAAAATTCCACAACAATGATTCACCCCCCAATCATAGTGTTGATTATATCAAAAGTGCACTTAACATTAGTATCATTATAGGTTAACCTCAATTTAAATCACTAATTTGATGTTATTCTCTTTTTATAAATTCAGTTTCATTTATATTTTATCATGATGTGTCATTTTACTAAAGAATTGGGTGTATTAGGTCTTAGTTATATTTTTTTAAGGCCATGATTAATTAGAGGAAGAAAGAGAAAATAATGTGTAATAATATATCTCTCTTGAGCCAAGGGAAAAATGTAAATTTAGTTTCCCCAGTCCATGATAACAAGGAATATATATTTGGCTTGAATAATGAAGAACATGTGGTTCAAATTACAACTTTGTAGAAGGAAAACAATCCTAAAACAAGGGGATCAAGCTCATGTGGACATTAGATATTTGAAATTTCATGAAAAAAATCATAAAAATGAATAAAGTAGAATATGTTGGGATATTTATCTATTTTTAATTTCTAAGAAATGATAATTTTGAATATTTTTAGTTATTTTGATTTTACATATCATTGAAATATTCTACCTTGTTTGTGAATTTTTTGAATGAATGGAGGAAGAGATCAGCTATCTAGAAGGTGAGATAGACAACATGGAGAAGGATTTAAAGAAACAATATTAAAATGATTAAATCATAAAAAAATATTAGAGATTAATAAGGATAGATTTTGGATTTTTGATAGATGTGATCTAGATTGCAATAATAGTTGATGAATATGATTTAAGTGAAGGATAACACCACTAAATAACATGATGAAAATATCTATGTGTTGGAAGAATAGAACAAATCTTGATTTTATGTGTAAAATTCCCTATTGTATTTGAATGAATTAACAATAATGGAACATGACACTTTATTTCATGAAGGAAATTAAATTATTGAATATTAATAAACAAACAATGAAGAAGTACTGGGAAGAGAATGTGATTTTCATTGTTGAACAGAAGGGAATCATCGATATAAGGTGTCTATATTACGAAGTGAAATTATTCAATCCGGAAAAGTCATATAATTTGTCATAAAAAAGAAGGGTAATGTTAATGTTGGTACACAATGATAAATATATAATTCTAATGACAAAATACCTCTAACATATGATAATATGTTCATGATATTATTTAATTATTTATCATAATTATCTATGGAGGAAGTGGTACCATACAAACAATTTTTTAATGATTTATATAAATCCTTTTTCATGAACAAATTAATGATTAAAAACCAAATATATACCAGTGTTGATAAATAAAACTTGTCAGGAGCCTACCACTGTGTCTATGGTGTGTAAAAGAAGCAGTGTGGATGATGGTGCCCCATGAAGAGATAAAATTGATGTGACGAACAACCAATAATATCGGGAACACATTTATAGAAATTATAATTTACACATTATAGATATGATAATATCAATGTTTATTGGTCAATTTTGGTGTTGAAATAGGTATAATAATTACCATTGGATGTTTGGAAGACTCACTCAAATGCTAAAGCACAATGTATAACCATGTCAATAGGTAGTAATCTAGAGATAAAGGTGCAACTTCTGCATGATAATCAAAATATTTTTACAACAAATATATATGAATTTAATGAAAATATCATTGATGTATAAAATAATGTTGGTTATAGGATTACTACATGAACATCTTGACATGTTTCAAAATTTTATTACAAGGGAAGAGAATTAATGATTGTAATGAAATAAAAAGAATCCATGGAAAAGGGGTTGAAGAATAATAGAAAAATACCCCAAAATGATATCATGGAAATAAATTGAATGTTCCATGGACACCAAATCTAAGGAGTTGAAGTATAGTGATATATATAAAATAAAATCAGTGGATAAACACACCCAAAATAATCCATGTGGATGCACAAATAATTATACAAATAACAACAATGATATACTAGTAATCTGGCCATATAATCTAGGGAAGGAAACAAAGATAGAATATGTGCAATAATACACTAGTTCTATTGGAGATGAATAAATTACAGAAGATATTTTTTTTATCTCTGGAGTGATTATAAATAAATGAAAACCTTTCTGCAAAAAAAGTACATTGTGTTAGGTGAAATACAGTTGGACACCCTCTTATATATTACTCTATAAAAATTCCATCACTAATTGAGTTGTTAAATATGATAAATATTACACTAGGTGATACGAAAACTATAAATTCTCTTGAGAGGAGAACATTCACTGAAAAATAAAGATATGATGTGATAATATCCTTGTTACCCAAAAAAAATTAACGTTCATTTGTGAAATCCTGAAGAGTAGAGAAAATAGGGAGAATTATTTCAAAAAATCATCTCAACCTTGTTGATCCCATTTAGAAGAATATAAGAAAAACCTTATTACAATAACCATAATATATTATATATGTGGTTATAATTCAAGTAATTTAAGTTGAATCAAGATCTCATGGGATAAAAAATAATGTAGTGAATGATATGTTAATATTGGACAAAGTTCCTTACTAAATTTATTTCCTTAGAATGAACCATAATTTAGTAAATTAAAAAATATAATGTGAGGTTCATCCTTGTTGATGTTGAAATTGATCATATAAACAGATGATGACAAAGTAATGAAGATACCAACATGGTTTAATCTTACATTTTGAATCCCCATGGAATATATCGAATAACATTATCTAAAATCCAGAATTCCAAATTTTTATGTATGGAAAACTACCATAATAAGATCCATTTGGATTTATAGACAACATCAACAATAATTATAAGATTAATTCTGAGATATCATCCAATATTGAGATCATGATGAAAGAATCCTTACGAGGGAGACAGGTGTAGAATGTTGAAGAAGATGAAAAAATCATTATCTCCTAAAAATATAAATATTATGGAATGTTATTAAAGATATTTTCATTGAAGATGTAAGATTTTATTATACTTAATCCTTCATGACTAAAATAAAATTTCCTAACACAACGAGGGAGAAATTAAATTAATCAATGAAATAATAAAGTGAATGGTTAATGAAGTACCAAGTCTATTAATGATATAATTTTTACATGAATGATTTTAAACTATTTGTGGATGTGAGAGCATGAGTTTTGTATTGATTTGTTCAATAAATATTTAATATCTCAATTTTATCTTCATCATAGAATATTTAAGGAAAACCCATGAAGATAGTATTTTTTATTCTCATCCAATTTGGTATCATTCTATATTATAAGGGAAATAATTCTAAATATAATCTCTTTTTTATTTAAACTAAGATTACTTATATAAACATAACATGAGATGATTGAGGGAACATTTCATAACAATGAATTGATAACCTTTCCCCAATAACATTATATTTATTTTCAATAAGTAGAGACAAATTGAAATGAATTATTAAAAATAATGGGTGATAATTAGAATAATGATTCACCTATTAGCATATTCATTTTAAAAATATTTTAAAAAATACAAATGGGATATTTATATGTCCCCATTTTGCGTGTTATATTTATTATGTATATGGTTTCCGATGACTTAGAAGGATTTAATTGATCTCAGAATATTAAATTTGTTTTTAATGACATGGTTAATTAAATTTATGTTTATTTATAAATTTTCTTATTGATGTTAATATGTTGTAAAAATAGTTAATAAGAAGTTTTATAAATGTTTGTTTCATGTATCCAAGCATATTAATAAATAAGACTATGGTTGGATGTTGAATAGTGATTGGGATGATGAATAACTAATTGTGATTGTTTAAGAATACATGGTTTTTTGGATAATATGTTCTTCAGTGTTTTTATCTTGGAAAAAGATAAATAGAGTTCTTTATTTGTGTGATTTGGAGTATATTCGTATCTTAATGGTGATATATTATTTAGAGACTTTGAATTTCATTTGACAATTGGTGAGAAATTCTTAATGTCTCAAACATGTTTTTTGATGCTCATAAAAGGGAATTTTTTAAAAACCTAACAATGGTGAAACCACCATGTGATGTTTCTAGATGGAGTTTTTAAATAGATAAATATGATTATAATGAATATAGGTTATCATATGGAAGACCCAACAATGTCTTTATCATAAAGTACTCAAAATGATATTAGACAATGTTTTCTGAACAAAAAAAATCATGTAATTAATTATTATTTATTAGAGTACCAAAAGTCATGATTTTTATATGGTATTACAGATTCCAGATGAATTTGCTAAATGGAATGTATTTAAGGAACATGTGGGTTTTAGAGGGATTTTAGTGTAAGATTTTTATTGAATATTCATTTTTCAAAAAACATTACCGGATGAAGAGAAGTTGTAAGATCACTAGATAAATGAATTATGTAAATCCACTAGATAAATTATATTTATATAATCTGAAGATAAAGAAATGTGGATAATTCATCTAGATGAAAATTTTCCGTTAGCTCATTGGATAGAGTTTCTTAATTAAGTAATCATATAGAGGATTATAAATAACCTCGTCAATTATGGGTTATCTAATGAATTCATCAGACAATGAAATTAGGAACGATTAATTGGAAAGACATTTCATGACATAGTACATAAAAGAAATAATTTTTTGGATTCCATCTCATATTATTTTTAATAAAAATTCCCCAGAAAGAGGATTTTATACAAATTCATCAGATAGAAGTCACTAGACATATTCATCATATAAATTCTTTAATACATAGTCCATCAAAAAGAAACATTGGGAGATTCGAAAAGAGTAATACCAAAACCTCTAGATAGAGGAAACATTCATTGAAGTATCATATAAAGGGTTGATTATATTGAATATTATATATATACTAATACATTATAATGTTAATGAGTTGGAAATTAAATTCCTCAATAATCAAGAAGGAAGGATCCTTATTCTAGTTGATATTTTAGGAAGTTATAAAGAATAATGAAAATGATATTTTAGTAGAGAAATTAAAAAGGTAGTTGAATCTAATTTGATCAGTGCATTGAAGGAGGAAAACTGAAGAATGTGTCATGTCATAATACAAAATTTGAGAGGTAAATTTAACTTTGATTTTTGTTCTTATTTCTTAGTTTTTAGAGAAACTACAAGTGTATAACGTGGACCGTTTACATTCTGAAGTAGTAATTTAGAAAGGTGACGTGACAATTGGGAAGCATAAAATAATTTTGTTACACAGAAGAAATGAGTTACTAAATAGAAAAGTTAAGTACCAAACAATTATTTTTTGGATGAATAGTTACCGACCTTGAATTATCAAACATAGGGTACCAGACCGAGAATAAACGGGTAGGGAGGTACCATAAAAATAGTTATCAGATAGAGAGGTACCTAATTATAATGGTTGGTACCTTAAAGAAGGTGGTACTGAATGATTAAGAGAATAGGTATTAGGATAATAATTACCTGACAAAGTAGATCATGGTTAACAGTATCAGATGGTTGTGAATTAAACACAATGATTCAAATGGAGTAAAACCAATCACTAGGTTTCTGATAGAGGATAATGAAACCAATAAGGTTTAATATAAATTTTTAATATAGGTTAGAAACAGTGATTCAAAAGAGAAATTTTTTTAAAAAAAATATGGAGACCCAAATAAATGATTATCATAAATATAAACATGTTCTCTATCTAAAACAAATAATATATTACCACTATATAAAATAAGAATGGAAGAATAATAAGAGAAGTTGAAGCAGGGTAAAATATGATAATATAAGGCTCAAATGATGTTTTATTGTATTTTATTAATAATAAGAAAGAATAAATTGTGAATGTATTTTTGAAACATAGTAGAAATATCTTACATCTAGTGAATGGCAGGAAAAATCGATTGTAGATAAGTCTTCCACCTATTTAAAAAAATAATCATTCTAGTTTTCAATTGTGATGAGTAAGAAGGTGGTGTGAACTACATTGCATTTAATATTAGGACAATAACAGTTTCATTCAAAATATTATACAAGTAAGATAATAATGATATCAATGATGTTCTTTGAAATTAAAAATATTTCTCAACTATTGGAGCTCTTTATTAGTGAATCAATGTAATTGAATAATATGAATATTGTCTACATAGACTATATAAAGATCAAACTGATCTATATGTTGACCAAGCTATCACTAGTTCATAGAATAAGGATTTTTTTGAATCCACCATCTAATGTATTCAAAACCACTGTTATGTTTAGGATGATTATATATATAAAAGACTATAATTGACACATCATTATGGGGGAGAACCATTTTACTAGTCACCACTAATCCCGTTACGGACTAGATACTCTTATAGGGAAGTGAAACTTATAAAAACATCATGTTACATCATTTAATCACATTCATTTACATTTATACGAAAATATAAATACTAAAAGAGAATAAACATCCAAACATGTCCAAGAGGAACATGGATAAAATGAATTTCTTAGTTTACAAATACCCCAACACTAATTCACCCCCTCACTATTTTGAGCATATCCAAATGCAGTCCAAAATACCTCCCAATATGGTCCCATAATTTTATTCATAATACCAATCACCATATTGTTTTTATATAACATAAAATACAATGGTATTATATACGTATTGGATTTATAATTAATTATCTAGAGTAACACATCCTCAATATTTTGTGTTCCGGGCTCCTCATCTTGGTAAATATCTGGGGAGAAATGAATAAGACACTTTATTATAATTCCAAACTTCCAAATTCATAGGATACCCCATCGAAGGAAGTGAAACATCTTCCTCTTCTCTCACATAATCTTCATATAGAGGAACAATACAAGAAACTACCATTGCAAAAAATCCCATGAAACATATACCCCTTTCTACTCCACCAAAAAAAAACCCATAATTATCACTCCACCCCACACATCCTATTTATAGCTAGATGAACAAAATACATTAACCTATTACATATTAGGATAATAGTAATCCCATGATCCTATATAAAGTTATCTATTTCCAAATTAATAATTTTCCGTTATACATAGTTACTCCTTAATGATGGAAATCACTGAACAGATTCTTTTAATCAGCCGGTGGTCAACTATATCATCTTAGTGAACAATACCAAACCAAAAAACATGTGGATGATGACTAGCATACATTTATGTAGGTAAGAACCAGTTGATTAATCTCACGATCATTGAATTAATTTATGGTTCATTTATTTAAATTAATTTTATTTCTAGAAATATCACCCCAATTCAAACACAGGAACAAAAAATTATTACACATGTACCACTCCTAGGATTCTACCATGAAATAAATATCGTCTTACATAGGTTTTATCATTAATATTATGGTATATTCATAAGATCACATTGGACCCTAATATTCTATGTCTTAACTTGTCTACCTTACTACATCTCACAATATTTTTATTTAAAAACACGGTTTAAATGTAACATCCCAGGTAAATAAATAATATTACATTCTAATGTTTATCAACATTTGTGAATAAAATGTTAATATTAATTTTAAAGGACTGCTATGGTCGATGGCGTACCCAATACAGGACAATGAGTTCCTTTGAAATCTTACGTTGCACTCTAATAATAAAATAATATTATTTTAAATGTTAGTTAATTCCTAGACATTGTAATTGCGGGAAAGAACGGAACTATAAAAAAATTTATTATATATGTTTGTCAAAAAATTTTACTTTTATCCAATAAATGTTAGAGGCGTAAAATAAAAATGAATCCAATTTTAAGCATAAATCTTATAATATTCTTTAAAAGGTCGATTAACCGCCTATTGATGGAGAACCCCTTTTAAATTTACTTTTGACAATTTTATATGTTGTATTTTACAAAATAAAATCCTTCTTTAGAATCTGGACATCAAAATTTACTTCGTGTAAATTTTTGTTATTTTTCCGATAAAGATCATTTTAGTGAAAATGTTTCATTTTAATTGAAAACCTCATTTTAATCTCATTTATTTATTTGGATAGATTATATAATTTTAATTGATATTAAAGTGTATTTATAATATATTTTAACCATTTAATCCAATGGTAGTCATTGGAATTAATTTCACTTTGAAATTGGACTTAAACTTCTGTTAATATTTTAATAGATATCGTTTCTTAATAACACGCTATTTGTTTTGACAGCGGGAATTAATTATTAAATTAATTAATGCAACTTATATGTTTTCAATTTTTTAAAATAGACATCATTTTTTAATTCGTAGTATCAAATATAGCTTAGGATGAATTTTTGGTATTTTTCTGAAAAACTTCAATTTTTGATGAATAGTGATACCACTAAGTGGTAGTTAAAGAAACTGATTTTATCTTTTAAATGAAACTTTACCACTTCTGTGATTTGATTTTAAAAAATCCTACATACATGGTTGTCATTAGGAAGTAAAATTTTTCTCAATGAGATTAAAATATTTTTTGGTGAATAGTAACTATTATGTTTTATTAATCGTGATTAAAGGTAATTAGTGTGATTTAAGGTGAAAATGATATTATAATAAATTGAAAATATCTTGAAACTTGTCCTAACCCTATTGGATGAGTCATGTCCGACAAAGAAAACCCATGGTTCGATTTTTGGGACCCATGGAGCCACTTGGGTAAGATAATGACATTAATGCCTTTTATTTAAAGTAAAAGTAAAAATGACACAAACATGTATTGTTTTACTAAAAAAAATTTACATGGGGTTATACATGTAATATTTTTTACTATAAATATTCATTGGAAAGCTAAAATAATTTTATACATCATAGTATTTGTTTTAAAATTTTTAGACTTTATATAAATTAAATTATTTATGACATCACAATGATGCAGTGATTACCTCATTATTTAACGATTTAAATAAAATGAAAAGATAATTTAAACTATAAGACCTACACTTTCCAAAAACCTGTTGGATGGATTGACTTTGAACTCTTATCACCTTATCCTAGAAATATTAATTTTGGGACCTTTAAAATTCGAAAATCATTTTATAAAAAAAGTAAAAGTTTATAACTTTCCAAGAATACCCGTCCTCTCCACTTATAAATGGCCCCCACCTCTACATCTGTACCCACACCTCTCAAGCCTTTTCATGAAAAAAACCTGCCCATTTCATCTATCCACATCCTTATATTCATCATTGTAGTCTCACCTTGGGCAGAAAGCTCTTCAAGAATCCCTTTTGGTTCAAACCAAAGGGAGTTACCCGATTTAAAGGTAAAGTCTTATTTAATGTTATTTTGTTTTATTTTGCTTCTCCAACACCCTAAAATCTTTTTATTCATTTATTTTATAAAAAAAGAAGTATCTTCAATATACTACGATGTTGTTATGTGAAGGATTTGAGCTACACTTACACACACCTTCGTCTAATGGTTAAAGAACATACTGTTTCTGTGGTTGGCGAATTTCTGCCTCACGAAATGATGATTGTTCAATATTCTCTTAACACCTTTCATTGTGGCCATTATGATTTCAATATATTTTATATATGAAATATTTGGTATTTATGTTTTTTATATGCTTCCGAATTTTATATTTAAAACATGCATTTATGATTTTCATGTAGTGCAATTACGATAATTTCATACGAGAAAGTGTGGACTACCGCCCCCTCATGTGATGTGACTCATTCATGCAATACATGTAATGTATAAATAATAAAATTAATGAACATATGTGACCTATATAACATATATATTATACTGAAATTATAATATATATCTCTCAATTATTTTTAATTCCATTAATATGACAAAGAAATGAAAGTAGTGTTCATGCGTACGTACGACCTACCATCTCCATGAACGGTGAATTTCATTTCTTTTTATCTCCAAATGTTATGGAGTATTATAAAATTAATATTTAATGTATATATATGATATTAAAATCATTAATACTATTCTGGAGATGATTTACTTATAACTACATGGACAATCATTTTCAAACAAGTTCATTTTTGACTCATGTACCAAACATCGACAAAAACGTCTGATATGATCTCACATTATTAACCAATTATTATTACATTATAATATGTGGTATGAACTGAATAATAATATTTAAAAGATTTCCATAAGAAATTATAAATTTACCAAAGTTTATTATTCAGGAATATAACGAAACGAACAAGACAAGTCAAATTTGAGGTAAGGGATCCAACCTCTCTAGTTCTTTTTAAGTACTCTATTTTATGTCATTTCTTATAATCTCATCATTCTTATTTTTGGGGATGTTCTTTTATATTCATCATACTTTAATTTTTTTCATATTATGAGAGACCCTATTTGATCTCATAAATCCATTTTTGGATGTTTTAAGTGGTGCCATTAGGCTGCAGAATTTTCATAAGGGAATTTTCATCTCACTTTTATTCCTGTGAGATTTATGCTGAATTTTCCACCATTTTCCTTTGAGTGGTGTATGTATTTCCCACTATTCTACTCTTGGTGTAATATAATTTCTTTTTTGGGTATTTAAATCAATGTTGTGTAATCATTCTTTCATGGGGTGTACGTTTCAGAAGTTACCCAATTCGGTAAGGGAACCTTTCAACCTCCTCATTTTAGAAGACTTCTTTTTTTGGTCTTTAAATATTATTATGGTGGTATATGTTCCTATATATCCTTATTACTATAAATTTTATGTCTAAGTGATGAGATACCCCTTTTTATCTCTAATCAACTCATTTTTTGAATTTTGAAGTGATGCTGTTAGGCTGTCAAAATTTTGTAAGGGAAATTCTTAACCCAATTTTGATTCATTGGGATAAACGTGTACTCCTTGAATATGTCGTTCTATGAATATTTGTGAATAAAATATTATTGTTTTACACTTAATATCCACTTATATTTGGTGTATTTGTTTTTCACACATAATTATGTAATTGATTTATCTTAATCCAAGTATACCGTCTTTGTAAGGGACTTCATCTTGATCTCATTTCATTATGGCATATTTTTGTTCTAATAGAAGGCTTTATTTTATATGGTATATAAACCCTTTGAATATTAATTTTATTCTAAATGAATATTTTCTATATGAAGCATTTTACTAAACTACAAAATGCATGTTTCTTTTTAACGTGCGGGATGACAATAACCTTTCCACCGCCGCGAGTATTATTTGATCTATGGCTTCCTCAACAAGCCGTTATACTTTTAATAGTAAATAAATACCATATACTCTTTTTTTGTATTGAAAATGGTTTTGATAATGGATTTTTTATGTCAATATATTTATATGATATATACTTCTTGAAATGTGGAAATGTTTTCTTTCCTTTATAATTGTTTTATGTGTTATGATTTTATAATGGTACTTGGACATTTGATGGGTGGTTATGTGATAAACCATATGACAGGTGGTGTTGTGAATACCAGGACGGGTGGTTAGGTTATAACCTCCAATGCATTGGGTATGGAAGTTAGCCGTATGGCTATTCCATTAAGTATGTGTGGAAGTCGACCGTATGGTTATTCCATTTAAGTATGTTTATGTCCCATGTTACCTTTATATGTTTTGTGTTCTTTATATGGGATTTATGGTAATCCTTTGGTTAAAAAAGGGTAAGTAATTGTATTTTATTTAGTGAAGAGTTTTTACTACTTCATAATGGTGAAAAGTATTACTTTGGTAAAGTACTCATGGTTTACTTGTTGTTTTGAAAAACTAACAGTTTTCCCAATTTGTGTATCCTTTACTTGGCTCTTTATGCTCATCCCAAATTTTCGAAATGTTTTCCACAAGACATACTGATGAATAGGGTCAAGGATGGGATCAAGGAAAGACATTCTATCTAAAACATAGAACTATACATGTTTGTGATAAAGTGTTTTTTTATTTTATGTAAACTTATTAGAAGTGTCTACTATGTAATCTTTTGAGATGTAAAAGTTATGACCAAATTTTCTAAAACACTAAAGATAAAATGATTCTCTATGTGAATTATTCATTTAATTCATGATTAAGTAATGTTTAAGCCCGTGGCCTTATAGTTGGTATGAGAGGTCTGTTTAGATAACTTTGGAGGTTAGGGTAATCTTTAATCATAGGTGACAAGTTGTGTTTAACCACAATGGTTAGTATATTAGATGGAGTCATTGTTTTTTTGAAGGTTGGAATGAGTTGAAGATAACTTGGATATGTATATCTTACTATTTATCTTCCTCTTTAGTACATGATGATTTTGTTGATATACTCACATTGATTTTTTGTTTGTTTTAGTAAATGGATGGATCCAGCAGGAACCAATGTGACAATGGGTATGAAGGAAACTGTGGTGGTTCTCTGATTAAGAGATTGGATGAAATAGGAGATTCAATGAGGAATCTCATGGTTATTCCAAACCAACTATCAAGGATTCATGATTAACCACTTGAACTTTGGTGAGTTCTCAAATACATCGTGTAAGAGAGAACCAACTCGATGTGGATGTTCAGGTAAAAATTATAAAGGTAACCATTAGGGTTTATATGATCCTTACTTTGAGGTAATTGTGGGTTACTACATGATATGATGGAATACGAAAGGAATGAGATAAACTTTAGGTTAAAATATGTTATGGTTATTTTTGACTAATTTATCTCTTTTTTAGGAATGTTATAAAATTATATAGTTTTGGAAAAAGGACAACACACAGACCGTGTGACAACCCATCATGTCAGACGAAGCTATGGGAATCGAACCCACAACTAAAGTGCAACTGGTATTTATCGCCGACCACTGGACTACGTGAAGTCACTGGTTAGTTTGACTAATTCTTTATAGTTCGATGATTTTATGAATCATGAATAAGTTTATTTTGGGTTATCTATGGAAATTTTTATAATATCATGGAGAATATGTTATTAGGATAATTACATTTCAATGTGAGACTTTAAGAGTAACTAGTATTATTTGGAGATTAATGTTAAGATTTACATTGGAAGACAATGTGATTAAATACTTCAGAGAATTGGGTTTCAATCTTAGTTTGTATTACTTTCATGAATTTTATGGATAATTGTTTACTGAATGGTCTTCCTTGAACTTTGGGTATTGTTGAGAAATTTTGGAGATTAGGAATTGATTTCCTTTTTATAAAGGATTATCCTTTTTGGGTATTATCTGATCTCCTACTAACCTTTTTTGTTTTAGTTTTGGTTAAGGTGTAATGACATGGGAAGTATACAGTTATCTTTTGTGGATTAGGTGATTCTCTAGAAGTTGATTATACCTCTCTTAATGTAAAAAAGTCATCCTAAATACTCATATTTTGGAGAAAATATGTTTTCGTGTAAGAGATATAGTAATAGATGAAAGTAAACCTGATAAGTATGTATGATTCCATATGGTTTATTTAAGCTCAAAAATAAATTCCTCAATGAAAATTAACTAAAAAATACGTTGTCTATTATCATTTCCTACTGGGGAATCCAATACCGTTTAACCCATCACAAGTTTGTGATTTTCTGGTTGTTAACTTTCTCTTAAACATGTCATCTATCACACTCCCTCAAAACATGACCCTTTTTTTCATCCATATCCATATTTTCATACTTGTAATCCTAGTATGGGTTAACTCGTGTGACCTTTGTACTTCTCTCCCATTCATTTTAAGTAATAGTTTTACTGACTCTAGTTCCGATGTGGGACATTCAATGGAGTTTCCAATCCCAATTTTGAAATTGCGAGGACGCAATTCCCAAAAGGGGGAAGGATGTAACATCCCCAGTAAATAAATAATATTACATTATAATTTTTATCAATATTTGTGAATAAAATGTTAATATTACTTTAAAGGGAATTCTATGCTCGATGGCGTACCCAATACATGACAATGATTTCCTTTGAAATCTTGCATTTCACTCTTATAATAAAATAATATTATTTTATATGTTAGTTAACGCCTATCCATTGAAATGTCAGGAAATAACAGAACTGACTACAATATGATTATATAAGTTTGTCAAATGTGTTTTCTTTTATCTAATAAATGATAGAGGCATAAAATTCAAATGAATCTAATTTTAACCATAAATCTTCTTATATTCTTTAAAAGGTCGATTAACCACCTTTTGATTGAGAACCCTTTTTAAATATACTTTTGAAAATTTTATTTGTTTTATTTGACAAATTAATATCCTTCTTTAGAATGTGGACATAAAAATTTTCTTTGTGTAAATTTTTGTTATTTTTCCGATAAAGAACATTTTAGTGAAACTGTTGCATTTTAATTAAAAACCTCCTTTTAATCTGATTTATTTATATGGATAGATTATATTTTTATTTTATATTAATGTGTATTTAGAATATATTTTTACCATTTAATCCAATGGTGGTCATTGGAATTAATTTCACATTGAAATTGGACTTAAACTAGTGTTAATCTTTTAATAGATATTGTTTCTTAAAAACACGCTATTTGTTTTGACAACGGTAATTAATTATTAAATTAATTAATGAAACTAATATGTTTTTAATTTTGTAAAATAGAAATCATTTTTTAATTCGTAGTATCAAATATAGCTTAGGGTGAATTTTTGGTATTTTTTTGAAAAACTTCAATTTTTTTGATGACTAGTGAAATCACTATGTGGTAGTTAAAGAAACTAAATTTTTCGTTTAAATGAAACATTACCACTTCTGTGATTTTATTTTCAAAAATCTGCCATAAATGGTTGTCATTTGGAAGTAAAATTTGGTTCAATGTGATTAAAATAATTTTTGGCGAATAGTAACTTTTAAATTTTATTAATCACGATTAAAGGTAATTAGTGTGATTTAAGGTAAAAATGATATTATAATAAAATGTAAATATCTTGACACTTGTCCTAACCCTCTTGTATGAGTCATGGCCGACCAAGAAAACCCATGGGTCGATTTTTGGGACACCATGGAGCCACTTCGGTAAGATAATGACATTAATACCTTTTATTTAAAGTAAAAGTAAAAATGACACAAACATGTATTGTTTTACTAAAACAATTATTACATGGGGTTATACAAGTCATATTTTTGACTATAAATAGTCATTGGAAATATAAAATGATATAATACATCATAGTAACTTTTTTATAATGTTTACACATTAAATAAATTAAATTATTTATGACATCATGATGATGCAACGATTACCTCATTATTTAACGATTTAAATATAATGAAAAGATAATGTATACTCTAAGACCTACACTTTTCTAAAACCTATTGGATGGATTTATTTCGAACTCTTATCACCTTATCAAATAAATATATAATTTTGGGACCTTTAAAATACCAAAATCATTGTATAATAAAGTAAATGTATATAACATTCCAAGAGTGCCCCTACTATCCTCTTATAAAAGGCCCCCACCTCTACCTCCTTACCCACACCTCTAAAGCCTTTGGATCGGCCAAAACCTGCCCATATCATCTATCCACATCCCTCTATTCATCATTTAAGCCTCACCTTGGGCAGAAAGAACTTCAATAAACCCTTTTGGTTCAAACCAAAGGGAGTTACCCGATTTAATGGTAAAGTCTTCTTTAATGTTCTTTTGTTTTATTTTGCTTCTCCAACCCACTAAAATCTTTTTATTCATTTATTTTGTAACAAAACCAGTATCTTAAATATACTATGATGTTTTTATTTGATGGATTCTATCTACACTTACACACACCTTCGTCTAATGGTTAAATAACATACTGTTTCTGTGGATGGCGAATTTATGTCTCACGAAATGATGATTGTTCAATATTCTCTTAACACCTTTAATGGTGGCCATTATGATGTCACTATATTTTTTATATGAAATATATTGTATTTATTTTTTCTATATGCTTCTAAATTTTATATTTAAAACATTCCTTTATGCTTTTCATGTTGTGCAAATGCTATAATTTCTTATGAGGAAGTGTGGACTATCGCCCCCTCAAGTGATGTGACTCGTTCATGTAATACATGGAATGTATAAAGAATGAAATTAATGAACATATGTGACCTATATAACATATATATTATACTGTAATTATAATATATATATATATCTCATTTATTTTTAATTTCATTAATATGACAATGAAATAAAAGTAGCATTCATGCGTACGTACGACCTACCATCTCCCTGAACAATGCATTTCATTTCTTTTTATATCCAAATGATATGGAGCGGTATAAAATGAATACCTACTGGATATATATGATATTTAAATCATTAATAATATTATGGAGTTTATTTACTTATAATAACATGGACAATCATTTTTAAACAAGTTCATTTTTGACTTATGTACCAAACATCGACAAAAACTTCTGATATGAACTCACATTATTGACCAATAATTATAACATTATAATATGTGATATGAACTGAATAATAATCTTTAAAATAGGTTCTTAAGAATTTATAATTTACCAATGTTTATTATTTAGGAATATAAAGAAATGAACAAGACAAGTCAGACGTGAGGTAAGGGATCCAACCTCTCTCGTTCTTTTTAAGTACTCTTTTTATGTCATTTCTTATAATCTCATCATTATTATGTTTGGGTATGTTATTTTATATTCATAATACTGTAATTTTTTTGTTCATATTATGATAGACCTTATTTGATCTCATAAATCCATTTTTGGATGTTTTAAGTGAAGCCGTTAGGCTGACGAGTTTTCATAAGGGAATTATCATCTCCCTTTTATTCCTGTAAGATTTATGCTAAATTTTCCACCATGTTCCTTTTAGTGGTGTATGTGCTGCCCATTATATTACACTTGGTTTAATATAATTTCTTTTATGTGTATTTACATTAATGTTGTATATTCCTTCTTTCATGGGGTGTACGTTTCGGAAGTTACACAATTCGGTAAGGGAACCTTTCACCCTCCTCATTTTAAAAGACTTATTTTTTTAGGTCTTTTAATCTTATTATGATGGGATATGTTATTATTTATTATTATTGCTATAAATTTTATGTCCAAGTGATGAGATACCCCTTTTTATCTCTCATCAACACATTTTCTAAATTTTGAAGTGACGCCGTTAGGCTGTCAAACTTTTGAAAGGGAAATTCTTAACCCAATTTTGATTCTTTGGGATAAACATGTACTCCTTGAATATGTAATTCTATGAATATGTGTGAATGACATATGATTGTTTTACACTTAATATCTACTTATATTTGGTGTATTCATTTTTCACACATAATTATATAATTGATTTATCCTTAATCCAAGGATACCGTCTTTGTAAGGGACTTCATCTTGATATCCTTTCATTAAGGCATATTTTTGTTCTAATACAAGGCTTTATATTATATGGTGTATAAACCCCTTTGACATATACTCTTATTAGAAAGGAATCTTTTCTCTACGATGTCTTTTTCTAAACGACAAAAAGCATGTTTCTTTTTAACGTACGCAGTGACAATGACCTTTTCGCCGCCGCGGGTATTATTTGATCTTTGGCTTCCTCAACAAGCCGTTATATTTTTAAAATTAAATAAATACCATATACTATTTTTTGGTATTTAAAATTGTTTTGATAATGGAATTGTTATGTCAATATATTTAAGTGATATATTGTGCTTGAAATGTGGAAATGTTTTCTTTCCTTTATAATTGTTTTTTGTTTTATGATTTTATAATGGTACTTGGACATTTGATGGGTGGTTACATGATAAACCATATGACTAGTGGTTCCATGAATACCAGGATGGGTGGTTACATTATAACCTCCAATGCATTGGGTATGGAAGTCGACCGTATGGCTATTCCATTAAGTATGTGTGGAAGTCGACCATATGGTTATTCCATTTTCGTATGATTATATCCCAAGTCACCTTTATGTGTTATGTGTTCTTTATATAGGTTTTATGGTAATATTTTGGTTACAAAAGGGTAAGTAATGGTTTTTTATTCAGTGAAGAGTTTTTACTACTTCATAAATGTGAAAATCATTACTCTGGTAAAGTACTCATGGTATACTTTTTGTTTTGAAAAACTAACAGTTTTCCTTCATTGTGTATCCTTTACTGGGATTTTTATGCTCATCCCAAGTTTTTGAAATTTTTTCCACATGACTTAAATATGAATAGGGTCAAGGATGGGATCAAGGAACGACATTCTATCTAAAACTTGGAAGTAGACATGTTTCTTTTAAAGTGTTTTTTTATTTTATGGAAACATAGTAGAAGTGTCTACTATGTAATCTTTTGAGATGTAATAGTTTTGACCTAATTCTCTAAAACTCTAAACCTGAAAATATCCTCTATGTGAATTATTCATTTAATTCATGATTAAGTAATGTTTAAGGTCGAGGCCTTATATTAAAATAATGAACACATAATTAAATTATTTATAATAGTGGTTTTACATTCCTAACATTCTAGGTTATTTTATGTTTATTGTTTAATAGAACTAATGAAAAAAATTATATGAAAAATCGGACACTTTCATATAGTGTAAATTATTTCATCAAAAATATGTTCTTATGTTTACACATCGGTTTAATTCATTAATCATTTTATTCATTTAGGATACCGAACCCTTGATCTTTCTATAGTTCTCATACATCCTTAGAAAATATAAAAAACATTAGAACATATGGGATGAGAAAAATAAATCTAAATAGGTGATATAAAAATGAATGAAACCCATTAGTTCATTTTAAAATGATAAAATCAAATAAAATCATTTTCCTTTTTATTTACTAATATTTTAAATAAAACAATAATTTATTAAAATATTAAATAAATATATTGCCAAATTTTTTCCATAAAACATATCATAAGAAGTAACAAATAGAAAATCATAATAATGATGTTTTCTGGAAAAACGTCCTTGATAAAATCTTTTTATATAAAAATGTCAAAAGTTTTACTTAAATCATATGTTGATTTTATCCCCTTATAAAATTAAAAAATTCCCATAAAACCAATTTTGTAGAATATAAAAACATGTTTTTACCTCAGTAAATTATTATTATATCACTATTATAGTCACCATTACAAAGGATTGACCTTCATTTGTAACCCCATTATGTATCCTCTAGGATAACATATCATACCCAATGCATTGGTGAGATATATTGGACCCACCCTTCATCAAAAATAATTTCACAGAACTATAACATGAATCAATCAAAAATATTTCCTTTCCATAATAAATATCATAATAATTCACAGATGACCATATAAGTAAAACCACTTTCAGTTATCTCATAAAATATAGAATAATCGTCCATTTGACTTGAATGAATGAAAAAACAAAAAAACTAACGACCTATAATTTTGAATAATATTATGATTAATGAAAATGATTGTTTTACTATGCCATAATCAATAAAAAATATATATGTATAAATGAAATGTGACCACCATTTTTTGATCATTATATGACCATGGATTAATGTGACTATTTCGAATAGTAATTTTTTTTAAAATTATAACTATTACTTATAAATAGAAATGATAATAAATAATTAATGCAGAAAAAAGAGTCAAAGGAATATCCAATAGACTCTTATCATAAAAACCCAATTTTTGCTAATATGGTTAGGAGGTAGTGTAACTAGGCTTATCTCTAGATCAATCCCAAGATGAGCATCAATAATTGATCCATGAACAAAATTGCATTCATGAGAAGTTCATGTTGGTGGAAATTATCACTTAGGTAATGTTATCTTAGCCACCTCATGGTATTTTCTATAACGCCCCGACCCCAGTTACCCAGAGTTGGTGCATTATTGTGTAACATTGGCATTATCACAAAAGATCATGTCTCAAAAGACCGATTAGTTTAGTATCCTTGGAAACACTAGATACATTCATAAATGTTACATTACATCATAAAGTGAAAAATCACAATAACATAGTCTCCATAGTCCAAACTTCTATCCCCTTCAGTCTATCCCTGTAGGTCAGTCAAAAAATATTTCTTCACATCCTGGGAAAAATAAAACATTGAAATGGGTGAGCTTAGATTCTCAGTAAGGATAAAAATGTAGCGGAAGCTTTCATAAATAAACATAAACATTTAAGGCAATTTATGACTAAAACAAAAGCCTTTTAAAATTTAACTTCAATATAATATGGAAAAAGTAAAATGAGATAATTCCATTTACTTATTCACATGGATATTCTACTAGTTGAATAACCACATGAAATATCAATTACCACTTTAATAATGATGGAATGTATAATACCAGACTATCATAACCACGTAGCCAAGGCCGTGTACCATGACTACAAATAAGCTTTTGTCAAGGCCTCGTGTCAAGACACTAGTTTGTCTCATGAGACCTGTCGATGCATCGAGGAGTTATAGGGGGCCCCACCCGTCACATTTTAAGTCCAATGAATTCCTCATATGAATAGGATTAAACATATCATAAACCATAACATAACGGTATCACATAAAACATGCATAAAGGAAACATAAAATTTCCACATTTCAATCACATGATATAAATAAAAGACATTGATATAATTAAAACACATTCAAAACCATTTTCAATACCAAAATAAAGGAAAATTAAAACATGGTATTTATTTTTCATTTTAAAAAAGTTATGGCTTGTAGAGGAAGTTGAAACTCAAATAATGGTCACAATGGTAGAGAATTCATTGTTGCCGCATACGTAGGAAAAAACATTTCTTTTGTCGTTTTGTAAAAACTCTTCATATAATAAGATTGATTTTGAATAAAAGTAAAAGTCAAATGGGTTTATACACCATATAAATGAAAGTTGTGTATAAAACAAAATATGCCTCAGTGAAAGGAGATTGAGCCGAAGTCCCTTACAAAGATCATTTTTATATAAAATATATCTATTATGTGTATTCACTATATTTACACATAAATAATGTATGAATAAAAGATAGGACATAATAATATCATGACATAATTTGAAGGTAGGAGATTATCCCAATGAATTGAAATTGGGTTAAGAAGTTCCCTTACCTCCTATCCGACTTGAATCGATCATTATTTAATCTCCTGAATAATAAACTATAGTTAATTTATATTTTCTTAAGAACCTTTTTCATGTTAATTATTCCTTTTATATCACTTATTACCATGTTATGAACATTGTGTAATTATTTAAGTTAATAACTGTCATTCTGTCGATCATTGGTACTTGAGTCAAAATAAACTTCTTATAATTACAATTTTTTCATGTGGTGAAATATCCATTATATCCTGAATTATATTCATAATGTGGATATCATATATATCATATATATCTAGTATATACATTAATTCATAATATTACATAACATTTAGAGGTAAAAAATGAAATGCACCGTTCATGGAGACAGTAACTCGTACGTACGCATAAACGCTACATTCATTTCTATTTCGTATTAAATGGAATTAAATCATAATTATATAAAGGTATATTATAATTCCAGTATAATATCTTATATAATATCATTTACTCCATCATTTATACATCTCACATATGGCATTAACGATTCAAATCACATTGAGGGGGCGGTAGTCTACACTTCCTAAAATGAAATTATCGCGTTTACCCATAATGGAAATCATAAAGGTATTCCATAAATGAAAAATAATGAATCATAAGGAAAACAAAAACATAATATATATCATATATAAAAATAGTTTCATCATAATGGCCACCATGAGAGGTGTAAAAAGAAGATTGAACAATCATCATTTCGTGAGGCAGTAATTCACCACCCACAGAAACAATATGTTCTTTAACCATTAGACGAAGGTGTGTGTAAGTGTAAAAAAAATCATTCTCATACCAACATCCTAGTATATTGAAGATTCTGTTTTTTTACAAATGAAAGGAATAAAAAGAGTTTAAGTGGATGGAGAAGAAAAATAAAACAAAATAACATAAGAGAAGACATTACCTTAAAATTGGGTAACTCTTTTTGATTTGTGCCAAAGGATTCCTTGTGTTGACTTCTACCCAATGTGAGTCTCTAGGAGTAGGAGAGGGAATTTGGGAGAGTATTTGGGCAGAGGTTGGCCAAGCCAAATGGCTTGGAAGGTGTGAATAAAGTGGTAGTGGTTGGGGGCTTTTATAAGAGGTGAGGAGTGGCACTCTTGGAAAGTAATGAAATGTTACATTATTATGAGGTGCTTTTCGGATTTCAAAGGCCCACAATTATATATTTCGAAGAAAAGTGATAAGGGTTCTAAATCTACCCATCCAATAGGTTTTTGAAAAGTTTATGTCTTATATTTTACATTATCTTTTCATTTTATTTAAATCGTTAATTAATGAGGTAATCGCTACATCATCATGGTGTTATAAAAAGATTAACTTATTTAATGTATAAAAATTATAAAAAAAATACCATGATGTAGTGGATATTTTTAGATTTACAATGAATATTTATAGTCAAAATGTTAACTTATAGAACACCATGTAATAATTGTTTTAGTAAAACAACACATGTTTGTGACAATTTTATTTTTACTTTAAATAAAAAGTTATTAATGTCATTTTCTTACCCAAGTGGCTCCATGGGGTCCCCAATATGACCCATGGATTTCTTGGTTGGACATGACTCATCCAATCAGGTTAGGACAAGTGTAAGGGTATTTTCATTTTTTTATAAAATCACTTTTACTTAAAATTTCACTAATTACCTTTAATCGCGATTAATTAAACTTAAAAGATACTATTCACCAAAAAATTATTTTAATCCCGTTGAACCAAATTTTATGTTGTAATGAAAACCATGTATTTTTTATTTTTGAAAATCAAATCACAGAAGTGGTAATGTTTCATTTAAATGAAAAATCATTTATTTAACTACCACTTTGCGGTTTCACTATTTATCAAAAATTGATGTTTATCAGAACAATGCCAAAATTTCACCCTAAGATATAATTGATATTCCTAATTAAAAAAATATTTATATTTTAAAAAATTCCAAACATATAATTTGCATTAATTATTTTTATAATTAATTCCAGATATCACAACAAATAGCGTGTTTTTAAATAACAATATAGATCAAAAGATTGACAATTGTTTATGTCCAATTTCAGAGTGAAGTTAATTATAATGAACACCATTGGATAAAATGGTAAAAATATATTCTAATTATACTTTAAAACCACTAAATAGTATAATTTATCACTATAAATTATTTTTATTACAAAAGTTGTGTTTAAGTATTTTTCACTATTCATAAAAAATTGGATGTTCTCAGAAAAATACCAAAAATTCAACATAGGGTAATTTCGATATTTGGAATCCCAAAATGAAGTCCATTTTGAAAGATAAAATTTATAAAATTTCAAAAAGTATGTATTACTATTCATAATAGCTACTTTGATTGGCTGTGGTGTGTGTTAGAACTCAAAGATGCGTACAACACACACTACTGTATTATTGAAAGAGAAGCGTATCATGAAAGTTTGAGGTGTTACATTCTCCCCTCCTTCAATAAATTGCGTCCTGGAAATTTAAATTTTTTTTTCGAAAATAAACAGTTGAAAATAGAAAAAACCTTTGTGGAAAAAACACAATGGAAATAGGTTTGATAAAAATATAACATTAAAAGAAAGAAAGAGAAGTAAAAAGGTCACCCGAGATAGCCCAAACTAGGATTCTATGAAAATATGGATATGGAGGAAAAAACCATTAAGGTCTGATGGAGAGTTGCAGAAAAAAGGATTAGGAGAATGTTTAACTACAAGAAAATCACAAACTTGTCATTGGTTAAACAATCATTGATTCCCCAGTAGGTAAAGTTAACAGACAACATTTTTGTTTTAAGTTACCTTTCATAAAGTTGAGGAATTTATTTAGGAGATTTACTAAGAACGTAAGGAAATATGCATACTTATCATGTAGACATTCATTCATTAATAAATTTTTACCACAAACCCATCTTTCACTCAAAAAGATAATAGAGCTCCAAAATATTTTATTTATCCTCATCGTGAAAGGTTCAAAATATTAACACATAAAATTTTGATTAGGAAAACTATTTTGTAATAACCAGGGACTTCCTCTAGGCTAGTGGTAGGTAATAAAGTCTTGTCTCACTATGGTTGTGGGTTCGTTTCCTACAGCTTTGTCCGACGCGACGAGTTATCCCCCAAAGTGAAGGTTTTCCTTTTCCTAAAGCTATAGTATTATAATATTGGCAAAATAATCTTCAGAAATGTTTAAACCTTAAATAATACTATCCAAAGTTCAACTTAATCCCTTCAAACCTTTATACTTTTCCAAAATACCTCTGTCTAGACTTTCTCTAAAAGTTATCTAAATTCCAAAATCAATTGTAACATCAGATTCCATAAATAAATTAAAGTTTCTCTTATTGTCAAATACTAAAAATATGATTACCTTCCTCATATTAAAACCTTAATGAAAACAAAAAGTACTACGACACAATCACATTATTCTTATAACCAGAATATAATCCTTGAGTCCAAAAGAATTAATTATTCCTCTTCAACTGTGAAAACATTATAAGATTGGACTTGATCCCATGGCCTTTTCTAAGGTATTTTTCCCTGATGCTTAGGAAATTCATTTGCATAATGCCCCGTTTCTCTACAATTATAGCATTCCACATTGACAGCAACTTTATTTCCCTTGCAATCACGAGCTTGGTGACCTTTTTCTCCACATTTTTAACAAACTCCCATTCCTTTTAGGAAAGTACTAGGGTGATTCTTCCCACAATTATCGCATCATGTAAAAACCTTCATTCACTTTTTCCCTTTATCGTTCTCTTGTTCCACCGTTCTCTTCTTCTCTTTCTTTATTTTATTATCATAAGATTTAGGGAATTCCTTTTTTGTCTTGATAGAACACGAGACTATATCTTCTAACGCTGAGAATGATTGTGATACTAATGCTCGACGGAGAAATGGTTTTAACCCATCATATAAACGATCGATATTAATTCTAGGGTTACATATATAATCTGGACCATGTCTCGCTATCCTTGTAAAGTTAGCCTCAAACTTTGCGACATTATCATCCTCCTTCTGCCTGAGACTCAGAAATTGCCTTTCCATATCTGCTCTATGGTCACGAGGGAATTATTTTTCTACTAAAAGCACTTTGAAGACCCTCCATTCCATATTAGCTACTTCTTCATCTTCTTTCGTGCTTTGAATCAGTGACCAAAATTGATCGGCATCTCCAGTGAGGAGGTAAACTACCATGACAACATTTTCCATTTCACTACTCTCCAAGGCATGGAATATTTTCTCTAAGGAGTTTATCCATTTCTCAGGTACTAATGGATTTGTACCCCCATTAAACTTAGGTAGTTGTTTCCTCATGAAACGATCTAACATTGATCCTCCACGTTGTAGATCTGGGTGCTCCATACGAGTAAGGTTATTATTCATAACTTGAGTGAGTTGTCCCAGTATGGTGACAAGCTGATCAGCACCAGTTGTATCACCAGCTCCATTATAATTATCTTGAGTAGGAGGGAAATCCCTACATGGATTGAGTGCATTGAAACAGTTTCCATTCCTTCCACTAGGCGCCATTTCTAAACAATGGCATAAACTAGATCAGTTTATGAATAAAAATACATAATTCCGTACTTGTATAACACTTACATAAATTGAACAGTTTATGGATATAATCCATATTCATAAAAATAAATATCTTCTTTGAGGAATTATATACTCATAATCCCTTCATAATGATTTGTAAAAAAAATGTGAATTATCCAAAGAATATCACCCGGGAGTGTCATAACCAAGAGTGCAGCAAGGCCGGTTGTCGTGCACGAGTTCCCATTCGATTCTAGGTCAAAGCTGTTTTTTTTTTGTTTTACCCCTAGGTACATCTGTGCTAGATCCGCCTCTACCTACTCGTATCCAGATAGGGATGTATTTCTCGGAAAACTCACAAAATCTCTATAATACCAAAATTCTTGGAAGTTCTACTATACTAATCCTCAAAGTCTATCTTTGGGGTATGTGATCTAATCATAGTTTATCTAAATCTAGCTTCCAAGGTTAGTACTAAACTGCCTCTGATACCAACTGTAATGCCCCGACCCCAGTTACCCAGACTCGGTGCATTATTGCGTAATATTGGCATGATCACAAAAGATCACGCCTCGAAAGACCGATTAGTTTAGTAGCATTGGAAACACTAGATAGATTCATAAATGTTACATTACATCATAAAGTGAAAAATCACAATAACATAGTCTCCATAGTACACACTTTTATCCCATTCAGACTGTCCCTGTAGGTCATTCATAAAATATTTCTTCACATCCTAGGAAAAATAAAACATTGAAAGGGGTGAGCTAAGATTCTTAGTAAGGATAACAATGTAGTAGAAGCTTTCATAAATAAACATAAACATTTAAGGCAATGTATGACTAAAACAGAATCCTTTTAAACATAAACTTCAACCTAATATGGAAAAAGTAAAATGAGATAATGCCTTTTACTTATTCACATGGATATTCTACCGGTCGAATAATCACATGCAATATCAATAACAACTTTCATAATGATGGAATGCATAATGCCAGACTATCATAACAACGTAGCCAAGGCCTAATGCCAAGACTACAAATAAGATTTTGTTAAGGCCTCATGCCAAGACACTAGATTGTCTCATGAGACCTTCCAATGCATCGAGGAGCTATAGCGGGCTCCACCCATCACTTATTAAGTCCAATGCATTACTCATATGAATAGGTTTAAACATTTCATAAACCATAACATAATCGTATCACATAAAACATGCATAAAGGAAACATAACATTTCCACATTTCAATCACAAGATATCAATAAAAGACATTGATATAATAAAAGCACTTTCAAAACCATTTTCAATACCAAAGTAAAAGAAAATAAAAACATGGTATTTATTTTTCATTTAAAAAAAGTTATGGCTTGTAGTGGAAGTCAAAACAAAAATAATGGTCACGGTGGTAGGGAATTCATTGTTGCCGCATACGTAAGAAAAAAAATTCCTTTTGTCATTTAGTAAAAATGCTTCATATAAAAATATTGATTTTGAATAAATGTAAAAGTCCAAGGGGTTTATACACCGTATAAATGAAAGTTGTGTATAAAACAAAATATGCCTCAATGAAAGGAGATTGAGACGAAGTCCCTTACAAAGATCATTTTTAAATAAAATATATCTATTATTGGTATTCACTATATTTACACATAAAGAAAGTATAAATAAAATATAGGACATAATAATATCGTGACATAATTTTAATTTAGGAGATTAACCCAAAAAATGGAAATTGGGTTAAAAAGTTCCCTTACCTCCTGTCCGACTTGACTCGATCGTTCATTAATCTCCTGAACAATAAACTAGAGTAAATTTATATTTTCTTATGAACCTTTTTCATGTTCATTATTCCTTTTATATCTCTTATTACCATGTTATGAACATTGTGTAATTATTTAAGTTAATAACAGTCATTTTTTCAATATTTGTTACTTGAGTCAAAAATAAACTTCTTATAATTACAAGTTGTTCATGTGGTAAAATATCCATTATATCCAGAATAATATTCATGATGTATATATCATATATATCATATATATCCAGTATATACATTCATTCATAATATTTCTTAACATTTAGAGGTAAAAAATGAAATGCACCGTTCATGGAGACGGTAAGTTGTACGTATGCATGAACTCTACTTTCTTTTATATTTCGTATTTAATGGAATTAAATCATAATTATATAAAGGTATATTATAATTCCAGTATAATATCATATATAATATCATTTACTCCATCCTTTATACATCCCACATATGACATTAACGATTCAAATAACTTTGCGGGGAATGTAGTCCTCACTTCCTAAAATGAAATTATCGCGTTTACCCATAATGGAAATCATAAAGGTATGCCATAAATAAAAAATAATGAATCATAATGAAAACAAATACATAATATATATCATATATAAAAATATTTTCATCATAATGGCCACCATGAGAGGTGTTAAGAGAATATTGAACAATCATCGTTTCGTGAGGCAGTAATTCTCCACCCACAGAAATACTATGTTCTATACCCATTAGAAGAAGGTGTGTGTAATTGTAATTAAAATCCTTCTCATAAAAACATCCTAGTATATTTAAGAACTGGTTTTGTTACAATATAATGGAATAAAAAGATTTTAAGGGGTTGGAGAAGAAAAATAATACAAAATAACATAAGAGAAGACATTACCTTAAAATCGGGTAACTCTTTTTGATTTGAGCCAAAGGCTTCCATAGGAAGACTTCTGCCCAATGTGAGGCTTCTAGGAGTAGGAGAGGTAAGTTGGGAGAGTATTTGGGAAGAGGATGGCTGAGCGAAATGGCTTGGAAGGTGTGAATAAGTTGGTAGTGGTGGGGGCCTTTTATAAGAGGAGAGGAGGGGCACTCTTGGAATGTAATGAAATGTTACATTATTATGAAGTGGTTTTCGGATTTCAAAGGTCCCATAATTATATATTTCTAGGATAAGGTGATAAGGGTTCGAAATATACCCGTCTAATATGATTTTGACAAGTGTAAGTCTTAGAATTTACATTATAATTTCATTTTATTTAAATCGTTAATTAATGAGTTAATCGCTGCATCATCATGGTGTAATAAAAATTTAATTTATTTAATGTCTAAAAATTATAAAAAAATTACATGATGTAGAAAATATTTTTAGATTTCCAATTAATATTTATAGTCAAATAGTTATCTTATATAACCCCATGTAATAATTTTTTTAGTAAAACAACACATGTTTGTGACAATTTTATTTTTACTTTAAATAAAAAGTTATTAATGTCATTTTCTTACCCAAGTGGCTCGATGGGGTCCCCAAGTTGACCCATGGATTTTCTTGGTCTTCCATGACTCATCCAATAAGGTTAGGACAAGTTTAAGGGTATTTTCATATTTTTATAATATCATTTTTACCTTAAATTTCACTAATTACCTTTAATCGCTATTAATTAAACTTAAAAGTTACTATTCACCAAAACAATATTTTAATCCCATTGAACCACATTTTACATTCTAATGAAACCCATGTATGTCAGATTTTTGAAAATCAAATAAACGAAGTGGTAATGTTTCATTTAAACGAAAAATCCGTTTTTTAACTACCACTTAGTGGTTTCACTATTCATAAAAAATTGCAGTTTTTCAGAACAATGCCAAAATTTCACCCTAAGCTATAATTGATATTCCAAATTCAAAAATGATGTCTATTTTAAAAAATTACAAAAAAAATGGGTTGCGTTAATTAATTTTATAATTAATTCCCGCCGTCACAACAAATAGCATGTTTTTAAAAAACAATATAGATCAAAAGATTTACAATTGTTTATGTCCAATTTCAAAGTGAAATTAATTATAATGAACACCATTGGATATAATGGTAAAAATATATTCTAATTATTCTTTAAAACCACTCAATAGTATAATTTATCACAATAAATTATATTGATTAAAAATGTTGTTTTTAAGTACTTTTCACTATTCATAAAAAATTGGATGTTCTCAGAAAAATACTTAAAATTCAACATAGGCTAATTTTGATATTCTGAATCCAAAAATGTTGTCCATTTAGAAAGATAAAATTTATAAAATTTCAAAAATTAGGTAATACTATTCATAACGGCTACTTTGATTTGATGTGGTGTGTGTTAGAAGTCAAAGTTGCGTACAACACATGCTACTGTATTATTGAAAAGAAGCCTATCATGAATGCTTGGGGTGTTACATTTTCAACATTTAACACCATACCATTAGGTAATATATGGGTGTTATAGGAGGTTTTGTTTCATGGAATATGATACTTAATGAATAACCCCTTTTGTAAATATGATTTTTTTTCATCGTTTGTATTATTAGAATAGTTTTTCTTAATAAAATGGAATTTTATAAATCGATGGATGTCGAAAAGTTTTTCTAAAATAAATAGAATGATATAAATGTATATAATAAACTATTATATTATGAATAATAATTATTATAGTAAAATATTACTATAAAATATCATTATTAATTAAAAAGGCTAAAATAATTTCATTTTTTCATTTATTTTTCAATGCATTTTCTGTCGGCAATTATTTAAAATGAATGATTAATTTTATAGTTAAAAAAAATTATTTCATATTATTGATTTATTGTTCTGAAATAAATTTCATTTCTTTAATTAATATCATTTATCATTGGTAACAATGAATTTATGATATTTTTATAAAATGTTTTGTTTTTGGGTTAAAATTAAAGATACAATTTTGAGTTTTTTTGTTCAATGACATCATATTTAAGTAATGTGTAATTTAATGTTATGGTATAATTTTTTGAATAACACTATCATTTGAGGTGTTCCAATAGGCACATACCGATCGAAAATATCGTGGTAAAGCCCTTGGTTTTGAAAATACAACTACTGTGGTGTCCTTGGAAATTAATAAAAAACTGCCACAATTTTACTATAAATACCCACCCATTTCCACATTAAATTTAATTCCAAAATCACCTCCCTAATATATTGGATATTATTAAATCCAATGTATCCAAACCAATGTATTATCAATCCCCCATGTTCATGATTGTAGAGTTCGAGAATTTACTCTTCAAGGTAAGGGAATTCCAAGATTCTCTTTTCCTTTCATGTTCTATTTTATGTGGTATATATATATAATTTCAATTCCATTTTATTATTTACATTTTATTATTTCACTATAATGTATTATGATTCTTTTTTGATTTTTTTCCTCTTGTCCCCTAATTTTTATATTTTTTACATAACCTTGTTTCATACCTGCTATGTGGTAGAAGTTTGGTTTCAAAATATCTCTTTTCCTCAAGAAATTATTTTATTTTCTTTATGTGAATACCCAAGAGTATTTAATTTATACGATAATTCATCAAGATATAAAAACGATTCATTTAATTATTTAATTTACATACATAAAACCCACATTCCCTTTTTTGGGTTATAATTGAAGAAATGATCATTTTAAAAAACATTCTAAAATGCCATGATTTTGATCTGAAACCCATTTATTTTATTCTCTATGGGTTACTTGTGTAATGATTTATTATTATATATGTGAATTTCATGAATATAAAAAAATATTAATGTTATAAAAATAGCTGTAGAATGAATTGTGTAAAGAATTTAATCTCTAGAAATGACCAGTTTTATGATACCTTGGTGAACATCCTTGATAATGTTTATAACACATTATAGATAGACCTTGGTGACATGATTATTAATATATAAATTAAGTTTTTAGCCACATTTACTAGTTATTATTCATGTTATTTTATTTATGATATGCCTATTTATCGTGTTCCTGTGATATTATCTCATGCTATTTTTGTTATTTCTCACGATGGAAAGAAAATAGTTTTTCTTGTTATCCTTTACTGGGCCTTAAGCTCACTAATTCCATTGATGTCTAACCTTAGTTTATTATATGAAATAAATCAAATTAGGATGAACCTTTAATAATCCATTCACATTGAATAGAAGTGTTTTTTTCATGTATTTTGTACCTTATTTCCATGACATTAATCTTCAGAAGATCTTCTATTTGTAAAAGGTAATGTAATGTTATATAAGAAAAATATTTGATTCCAAAGTTATTATTAATGGATGGTTTAGTTATATGTGGAATTTATTATTTGAAATTTATAGGATGAACCCCATGGAAAATTTTAAATAAAGGAAAACATCCAATTATTTTGGTGAAATATTAGGTGTGTGGTTTCGAAATATACAAATCCATGACTGGATAGGAATTAGTGGATGTGGATATGTAATAGATGTATCTGAGGGTAAATCCTTAAAACATCTCCTTTAAATAGAATTGAATGGGAACTTATTCACAAAATCATGCCTTGTTTCACTACATGGTTAACACTACCTGGGGATATTTTTGGTTAATCATAATCTTTTTATGAACCACTATGAAGGATTTATATTATATGTAATTTCATTTCACACTAAGTTTATATTATTTTATAAAATGTTATCAAATAATTTGAACCATGTATGTTGTAAGCACAACAAAACATGCACTGATGACCCTCTGATGGTTGCTGGATTGGAATCCTTTAAGAGAATGATGAATCAACTAACTCATGTTATGGGAAATAAATTGAATGAATATGAGAGACAAATTTCAACATAAATAGATTCAATTTTTATTTAGTCCATTCTGAATCAATGACCACCAATGTTCATTGGATCTATCTCCCCATTGATTTATAAATAGTGGATAAGCTTAATAGAAAATAACATTCTAATACATAGCTATTCAAAACATGATAAAGTTACTCTCGATATGTAATATATATAGGGAGAAGCTAATAAGTGGTGGGAACTAATTAAAAACATGGGGCCAAGAGGAAAAATTTATTCTTTATTTTGGAAAGTGTTCAGAGTAATCTTCTTTAAAAATTATTTCCCTGGTTTGATGATATCAAAACTGGAGAAGGAATTCCCTGATCTGAATTAGAAGGAAAATTAATCTATTATAAACTATGATATGAACATCAAAAAATTATCTTTATACACATATATATTTTTTATGGATCTTATTGGAAATTATGATTGATTCATTTGTGGAATTAGACCTCATATATGGATGAATCTAGCCAACTTATACTATGACAGCTATGAAGAGATCGTACGAAGAGTGATGAAAGTCGAACTGGATTACAATGAGATGTAATGGTCTTATAAATCCAATGAAAATAATAGATTAATGGATCCAATCATTGGGAAGATCTATGATTAATGAATAGGATTATGTCATGTTCAACTTCTATCATGTAATAAATTTGGGAAGAAGCATTAGGGTAACTACATGTTCGTGAGTGGTAAGTGTTAGAAGTGTGAAATAGATAGCCATCTAACCTTTAGTTGTCATAGTTAGTTTAAGCCTCAACATCTAAACACAGACGACAATGGGATGATGGTACATGTCATACCTGAAGTCCAATTCTTCAACTGTGGGAAGCTTGAGAACATTTCCAACCATTGCCCAAATCTAATGGTAGTGGAGGGGAATCCCCAATAACCTCATCATAGGACAAGGGAAAAAGGAAATGCTTTTTTTATCATAATGGTTGAAGTTGAAACTCCAAATGATGTTTTGGAAGGTATAATAGTTGTTCTCTCAATGATAGAATGTTATTTCTTTATTCTAGATATACACATTCATTTTTTTTCTCCATTTTTCCAATGAATATAGAATCATTCATTGAAATTATAGAAGTATATTTATCCATAAAGACACCAATATTGATTATCCATACAGTAATAGTGTTTAGAAAGTATATTTTTTCATTAGTGAGCACAATCTTATAAAAATATAGTCGTCATTCGTATTTTTTAATTCTACATTGTAATAGGGATGGACTGATTCAAAAAATATAAAGCTGTAATCAACTTTAGAAGCTAGGAAACCATAGTATTCGGGGATAGATTACCTACATTTATTTTCCACACGGAGATATATCGACCTGATCTATATCTATAAGAACCTCATATTACCTTATTTATGGACATGACTGGTGATGATGAAAAAGTAAATGACTGTTTAAATATATGGAATTTACCCATGCATTAGGAATACATTGGTGTAATTCTGGAGGAGTTACAAGGAACTCCCCCAGAAGTAGAGGTGGCATTATACATTGTGATCATTCCTCATACCAAGTAGATTTCAAAAACCTCGTATAGAGTGGATAATGTGGTGTAAGAGGTATTAAAACAGAAACCCAAATATATTATGGAGAAAGGGTTTATCTAGCCAAGTGTGTCTCATTCGGGAGAACCTGTTCTCAATCTGAAAAATATGGATTCATCGATGCAGTTATGCATTGATTATATTGAACTAAATGGGATCTCTATGAAGAATAAGTACCCTCTTCCAAAAATTTACGACTTATTTGAAAAGCTTCATGTGGATCAGTTCTTCTCAAATATTGATCATTGAACTGGTTATCATCAATCGAGGTTGAATAATAATAAATTCCAATTTCCACCTCCATATAAATATATGATAACTATGAGTTTATTTTTATACCCTTTGGATTGACTACTGCACCATCTATTTATCTTGATTTTAGGAATAGATCCTTTAAATACATAGTTGATAACATTGTTGTAGTTTTTATTGATGATTTTTGATATATTCCAGAAACTAGGAGGAGCATGAGGATCATGTAATTGTTATATTTAAAACTATGAGTATGGTGTGGTTATTGGGAATTTTTAGAAAGTGTGAGTTTATCTTCCAACAAGTTTCATTCTTGGGGAACATTGTATCTAGTGAAGGAATCTCAGTTAACCCTACAAAAAAATGATTGTGGAGGAGTGGACTCATCCAACAACAGTAACTAAAATTTGTAGTTTCTTTGGTCTATAAGTTTATTATAGGTGATTTGTGAAAAAAAAATTAATGATATTATAGTACACTAACCATGTTTACTGATATGGGGTTCTAGTTCCTCTAGAAAAAAGAGTGTGATGAATGTTTCCAAGAGCAGATAAATAGATTGGTTATTTCACTAGTGTTAAGTCTACCATATATTGGAGAAGGATTCATTATTTTTAGTGATGAATATGAGAAAGGGATTGGGTGGGTCCTTATACAAAATTACAAGGTTATTTCTTGTTAATACAGACAGCTAAATCCACAAATTAATAAATATCCTATGCAAGTTCTGGATATTTTTACGGTTGTTTTTTCTCTAAATTTATGTATGTACTACCTTTAGGGGGAGAACAATGATATATGAATACACCATTAGAGATTAAATTATATTTTAACGTAAAGGGAATTGAATACGAGACATAGTAGATGGATATTTCAACATAAATACTATGATTGTTCAATTAATTATCAACCTAGAAGAGAACCCAAATTTGATGATGAATTATGTTGGAAATACCCTGTTGATTAAGAAATAATGAGGATTCAAAGAGATAACCTGATTGAAGACAAAGTTAAATTGGACATGGGAATCATATGGGAAGGTACATGATCAACTTTATCCCAAATTATTTGTCAATCATTATTATCATATAAGATCAGGAAAGATCCAAAAAAATCCGTTGTTACATAAAATGATTTAGGCTTTGAAGTATCGATGATTCCTAAGTTCAATATTGATCTAGATGGTTTACTAAACATTCATTCAAGAATATGTGTTCCTTCTGTTCTATAAATAACTAATGATTTTATGTATTAATCTCATATATCTATATTCTCTATACATAATAGAAGCACTACAACATATAAGAAGCTTCATGATCATTTTTTCTTTGATTTCATGAAAAGGGGGATACTTGACGACACTACAAGGTATATAGTTTGTCAGAAAGTGAAGACAGACTATCAACATCATAAAGGGGTATTACAACCACAACTCATAAATCCAATGAAAAGGGAAAATATCACAATTTAATTTTTCACTAGTCTCTCGAGAACTTCCAAATGAAACAATGTGATATTGTTTATTGTGAACTATCTCACGAAGACTACCCATTTTATCTCTATTTGGGATGATTACTATCTTAATCAAAATGCTATTATTTTCATGAGGGAATTAGTAAGGCTTCATGGGGGTACCACTCCATATCGTATATGGTAATTATCTAAAATTCAACTAAAATCAATAGAGAAGTCTTCAGAATACATTAATTAACAAGTAGATCTTCAGTGTGGCCAATAACCCCCAAACAAATGGAAAGTCAAAAACCATAATGAAAACACTTGAGGAAATATTGAGAACATGCTCAATAAAATTTAAAGTAGGATGGAATCAATGTATTTGATTAGTTATGTTTTCTTACAATAATAGATTCCATTCGAGCTTTGAAATGGTACCCTATGAATCTCTATATGGGAAGCGATGTAGAACTCATACATGTTGGGATGAAGATGGTGTGTCGAAAGCTTATTGGGTATGATTTTGAGCAAGAGAAAATAGAAAGGGTTCATGTCATTCAACAAAACATTAAGGATGCTCAGAGATAGTGGAAGAGCTATGCCGACAAGAGTCAATGGGAAATGGAATTTATAGTTGGTGAAAAAGTTTTCATTTCAAAATTCAACTTGGAAGAGAGTAAATAGGTTTGTAAAGAAAGGAAATCCCATCCCCAGCTACATTATCTCCAATGAAATCCTTGATTGAATAGAATAAATTTCAAATAGACTTGAAATTCCTTTAAATATGTATAATGTTAATGATTTATTCCGTATATCACTTATGAGGATGTACATATCGGACCCTTAAAATGTACTTATTCCGAAGGTGGTATAAATGGAATTCCTCCTCTCTTATGAAGAGAAGCCTATGAAGATCATGGATCATAGAGACAAGGTTCTATGGAATAAGACTACATGCCTGGTTTAATTTTTTTGGGGTTACCAAAAATATGAAGAAGCCACATCAGAACCAGAGGAGACTTTGAGACAAAAGTACCCTGACCATTTCAATTCTGAGGTTACAAGATGAAATTTTTAGGATGAAAATTTTTATGGGGAAGAATTTAATGACCTAAAAATTTGGATAATGTTTTTCCCTAAAACATTATGCTTTACAATGTCATAATCATTAAAAATATATAAGAATAAATGAAATGTGACTATTGAGATTTTACAATTATAATAATTTTTATTAATAAGACCATTGGAAACAATAATAAATTTTAACGTTATATTTTTTGTATATAAAGGGAAATAATAACGGATAATTAATAAATAAAGAAGAATTGATAGCCTAATCTAGTAGACACCTTCCATAAGAATCCAATTTGATAGAACTTGGGCAGGAGTTAAAATCACATGGCATCAATCTAGACCAATCATATGCTGAGCCGCAATAATCGAAGCATGAACTAAATCACCTATGGAATATATTCAACATGATGTAAATTACTACTAGGGAAATGTTATATGAGCCCCCCAGAAGAGTTTTCCACCATTTCAAACCATATCATTATTTATTATGAAGGTATCATTATAATTTAAGTTTCACAGACTCAGATACTTATTGTATATTCTCATTATGTAAATAAAATAGTTTTTCCATCATTTATATTTTAAGAATAGTTTTTCTGAATAAAATTGTATTTTAAAAATGACTTTTTTTCGAATAGAATTTGAACGTTCCAAAGAAGATATAAATGTTTATAAAAATTATGATAGTATGAATAATACGTATTAGAATAAAATAGTTTTATAAAAAGATGAATTCTTAATAATAATTGTTAAAATAATTTCATTTTATTCAGAAACTGTTCTATGTGTTCCCTATAGATATTATTTCCGATAATTTTTTAAATATATGATTATTTTATAGTTAAATGATAAATTTATCATATTTATAGGTTTATTATGATAAAATAAATTTCATTTTTTTAATTAATAATGTTAATTTTAGGTTTCAGTGAATTTAATTGATTCTTTTTAAAGTTTTTGTTTTATGGTGAATGGTAAAAATACAGTTATGATTTTCTATGTGTTTAATGACATCATAATGATATACTATGTAATATAAAATTCGGGTCTAAAATTATGAATTAAAATATTATATGGGATTTCCCAAGTGGCTAATCCCAATTATAAATACCATTGGCAACCCCATGGTTTTTTAAATACCAATAATGAGGGGCCCTCAAAAATTAAAAATAATACATCAATTTTACTATAAACACCAACAATTTACTTAATTTAAATTCATACGAAAATCACCCCCCAAGAATATTTTATTGTATTTCCTTTCGTGGAGTCCTCCCATAGTGTCCCCAATCTCCCAAGGTCCTGATCATAGAGTTTTAGAAGATACAATTCAAGGTAATGATATTTTCAACTTCTCCTTTCCTTTAATTTTTCTTTTTGTGTGGTATATTTTTAATATTTAAGTAACTTTTTCTATTTATATTTCATTATGTACCTATACTATATTATTTTTATTTTATGAATGGTTGACCAGATTAACCTCTCTTTTTAATGTCTTATAAAACTAGGTTTCAAACCTGTAAAACGACAAAATTTTGGTCTCAAATTTTATCTTTTTAAAAAAAAATTATTTTAGTTTATTTATGTGAATACCCAAACCTATTTCATTTCCAGGATTATTCATCTAAATATAAGAATAATTTTTTTATTCATCAATTTTCATATATAAAACCCTAATTACATGTGTGGGTAATAAATGACATAATCATAATGTTTTAAGCACTTTTTAAAACATATTCGTTTTTATACGAAACCCATTTTCTTTATTATCTCTACGTTATTTATGATATTTTTTATTATGATCAATCGGTATAACCTTAAAATAAATATATTTAAATGGTTCACCCTGATAGGGAACTAATGCATTGTGTAATGAATTTAATATCTAGATGTGAGAAGTTTTATGATACTTTGGTGAATAACATGGGTATTTTTATGACACTATAAAGGTGTACCTTGGTGGAATTCTTATGAATTTCTAAATTAAATTTTTTATCCCCATTTACTTGTTATTATTCATGTTATTTTATTTATTATATTCATCTATATCATTTTTTTTCAAATTCCTCACATTTTTATTGTTATTCCTCAAGATCACAAGTAAACTATTTCCCTAGTTATCTTTTAATGGTTGTTAAGCTCACCCAATCCTTTGTTGAAAGTCCCTACGTTATTAGATGAAATAAATGTACTTAGGGTGACTCTTTAATAATACCTTTATGAGGAATATTATGATGTTTTGTGTTTACATGTATTATGTACCTTATTTTCAATACACTAAACATTATAAAATCCTCTCATTTTAAAAAATAATGTATTGTTATGTAAGAAAAAGGAAAGATTCCAAAAAAATAATAGAAAAACATGAACAATATATTCTATTAATACTCATAGAAATATGTGCAGTAATAATCATAATGAATAATAATTTTGTTGATGGGAAAATCTGGTAATGCGGTAAACATTAAAAATATATCATTTTCTCACTTTTTTTATAGATTTTTCGAAAATAACATATATGAATAACATTGAATGGGATATTTTAGAAAATTTTGTAATAAAAGTAAAAATTAGTTTAAAATTACTTTTAACAAAATTTTTGAATATATATGAACATTCAAGATATTATTAAAAGAGGATGAAAATGGAAGAGAGAGAGAGTTTAAAACATTGTATATGAATGTTTTAATGAAAAATACCTTACCTCAAGTCATGACCCACCATATACATATTCTAATTTCCTAAATTATAAAAATATATTAATTATTTACTATCTTAATAACTATTATCATGTTCCTTCCATTATCATTTTTCTTTTTATATTATTTAATTTCATGTTCTAATTAGTTAATTAGTCGGTTAAGTCAACATCAATCTTTTTGGGGTCATTTGGCCAAAAATATCTTTTGTATGATGACCATGGTCAAAGGGTTTATAGATTCATCAAATCAATATTATTAATCATTTAATTATTTTTTTATAAATTAAATATTATTTTAATACAATCTATGTAATGGGGTCCTGAAATATAAAATTCATAGTAACGTGGAGGTGGCTGTTCACATGTACAAATAAACTACGTTTTCATTTTTATAATGGATGAAAAGGAAATAATTTAGGTAAAATTATAACCTAAAATAATTAAAATAAAATTATAACTATAATATTTATTTAGTAAATCCATATTTATGACCATCCATGTGAGTTGAAAATGAACAACGGATTACATCGCTTCATGGAGGTGATAGTCCAAATGTACGCATGATCAACATTTCAATTTTCCAATAAATTAGAGGGTAATATGGATGATAAAATTTTAGCATTAATTAATTATAATTATTTTATAAAAATAATATATATCCATTAAATCCATCTTTATATCCACTCATGTGAGGTGGTGATGAAAATCAAGTTATGTCGATTTATAGATGAGATATTCTTCACTTATGCATGAATATTGTTATCATTTTTCATAAATTAATAAGGGTTATACAATAGTTTTAAAATCAATATAATAACAATAAATTTCATTAAAGGTATTTATGTAATCCCGTTAGGATTTTTTTATGTATTTTAATGATGTAAAAAAAGAAATAAACTTGAATGTATTCAGTTAAGACTAATTACTCTTCATTGAATGACTTCATTTGGATTACACATTAAGAATTCTAGGTTTTCTATTTTTGTGACAATAAGACATATAAGAAATAGGTAGGATTTTTTGGTGGGATTTGTTGTAGATTTTGGTTGAGATATGGTGCCTAATGTTAGTGGATATGTGAGAAGAGAATATTACCATTTATAAGTGAGAAGAGTGGTACTCTTGTAAATATTTTATTTTTTTAAATAAATAACAAGTAATTTTAATGGTAAATTTGTACTAATGTAGAATAATTTTGAATATAAGATAATTTAAGGTCTAAGACACCAAAAAATATAAAATATAAATATTTTTATGTGATATTTAAAGCCTTATCATATAGATTAACCCCGTTGTAAACCCTACAAACCCTTACCACATTGGAATATTATTATCATTAAAACTATTAATTGTGGATAAAATTTAAAAATAACAAAGTAAAAAAATGATTATTCTAAAATTGTTTACATTTTACAATATTATAGTTAAATAATTGTTAAAAATCAATCCTAATATATGTTCACAAAATGAAATGAAATATCATTTTTATTAAAATTATCTTTTTAATCACAAAAATTATTTTACAAAAAAATAAAGAATAATGTAGAATAATATGGATGTAATTGTAGTGAATGAAATAAACTAATAATATTTAACTTTAAAAACTAAAAATACCTGAAAATAACCTTGTGAAAGCATTAAGCAATGAGTGTAACCAAAATAGTTTTTATTTGAATAAAAACACTACTTTGATTTCATAAATAAAATACCTTGATTTCTATGTTAACATAATATATAAAATTTATTATATTAATTATTAAATATTTTTTTCTATAAAATAATTTTCATAAACATTCATACCATTGTTATATCATAAAAATATAATAAAATTGACAGTATTTTAAAAACGATATTTTTCACTATTCACATAAAAATCAATAGTTTTATACAAATAAAAATGAATTATCTTAAGGTCATATTTATATTATGATGTAAAATATTATGTCCAATTTATTAATTTATATTTATTAAATCATATAACAGTATTTTCAAATGAAACCGTGTAATACATGGATATTATATTATTTAAACTAGATTATTCATATTTGGATTGAATTTTTAATATATTTATTTAGTAAAATAATTATGAATATGAACTCATAAAATGAATACTCATAAATCATTATATTTATTTATATTTATTATTATCTAGTTTTTAATTTTTTACCTTGTATAAATTGAATCCTCACAATTTTTATTATTTACTCAAACAATTGAAGTCATGTTACAATCATAACATTTTTAGATCCCCCAATTACTTCTTCAATAATATGGTTTCTACATAAAAAATTCACCATGTGTATTAATTTATTATATAACAATTAAAATATACAATTAAAATATTGAACTAAATTATCCTTATATTAAATATCCACCTCCATCTATACTATTTTAGTGCACACCGCATGAGATACATTACATATATATTTCCTTAAAAATGAATCATGATACACATCATGTACCAGAGGAAAATTCAAGGGTTGATCTAATTAGTAATAATATTATACCACTTTATTCGTATTTCATATAAAAAAATATACCACGTACATTATCAATTTTTCTTGGTATAATGCATAACACCGTTCCAAGGTGATACTTTTAAAATTAAAAAACCCCAAGCCTTAAATGAACGATATTTCCAATAGTAACTTACATAACCCTTCTGTCAAATAAGATAGGCCCTTGTATGGTTCTAAATCATCTTGAACTTTTAAACCATATCTTCTACCAATTATTGTCCAAATAACATTCTTTAACTAACTTTGTCTCAACAAGCTATAGTTCGGCATCTCTTCCAAAATAATTCTCAAATGGCGCCACTGGTATACTATAACGAAAACATGTGTTAGAATAAAATTTAATGAATGGAATATGTTGATAATATATTCCCTAAAACTCTAATAAGAATACCAGAATCATATCCTTCAAAGTCTAAATTACCCACTCTGACTGTCTATTAGGTTGAGGGTTGAAATTTGTACTGAAACAGAATATGGTAACCAATATATTTTGAAGTCCTTTCAAAAAAATTATATAAATTTGGGGTTGTGATCAAATATAAATGATAGGGTGAATCCATTTAACTTATCTATCTCTTTACGATATAGAATATAATGATTATCAAAAGTCGTAATATCTAAAATATAAATAAAATTCACACATTTATTCAAACAATAAAAAATAAATAAAATCATATTATTTCACCAAAATGTATTTTTTAAACCCATAATAAAATATATGGATACATTATCCCATTTCCATTCATGATATGTATAAGGATGAACCAACCAATTTGGTAGTTTTCATTCATCTTTATCTAATTGAAATGTTAAATGTATGATTGTAAAATCAATAGTCTATCTTTTATACCATCTCTCCAATAATATTATAGAAGGTCTATATACATATTAGTGAGTCCATGATTAATATAAAATAGGGATATATGATACAAACTCATTGGTTATCTCAACAACATAATATCATTTGATACACATAATGTTTTTCAGAATGCTAAGACACATTGTTTATTAATATCAATCATATGAAAAATTATAATTCTTATCAAATTCTATATTTTTTATAAAACTGTGATCTTCCTTGAGGTATGCTTAAATATTTCAGAAAAAGATGACTACACTAATAGCAATACCAAAGGATAAGTACTTTGTACATATAAAATCTTCGTTCCAATATTCAATATGTCACTAACTAATAGATATTGTTAAAATCATAACATATGTGATAATGAATTATAGATTGGAATTAATGCATTGAAAACAATTTTTTATTTCCCAGGATGATGGTGAATTAAATAATAATAATACTTTATTAGTTATGAAAATATTTTTAATGCATGTTTAACTATATTTGAGTGAATGCAAACATCAATCTTTTAATATTGATATATATTTCACATTTTTACCATAAATGTATTTCTACTGTATTTTTAACGCAATAAAACTATTTTTTCAACATGATTTAATTAATAATATATTTATACTCTTTGATTATAAATTTACCTATTTTAGATATAATTACTCAATCATTATTCAATAAAAAAATTGAGGCCCTTCAACAATGCATTGAAATAGATTTAAAGTTTCCAATTTATTGAGAAAATTACAAGCAATATAAATTAACAAATATTATTTTTATTTTATGAAATGATTCATAACATTCGATTAAATTAAATAATTTAACTCCCTTTTTAGTAAAAATTGTTAGTAAGATAGAATAACATGCACTTATTTCAACAAACTATCAGCAGTAACCAACTAGTCTAATAAAACATTAATTATCAAAGACGTTTTTTGGTCTCAGACCCTCTTCACCAAAATATGTTTTATCAAGATCAATAATTATAAAATTTTTAGTAAAATAAACCCAAAGAATGAAATTTATTTAAAATTTTATTTCATTTTCTAAAATTCTAATACAAGTTTTTTTCTTTTAAGGCCTTTTAAAAAATAATTTTAATTTTATCATGATCTTCATAGAATTTAGAATATAACAGAATGCAATCAATAAATAACACAAAAAATTTATTCAAAAACTAATTAAAAAATATATTCAAAATATTTTTAAATACAATGGGTGGGGTGTTGACCTAGAATTCAGAACCAAAACTCACATTTTCCATACATAGTTTGAAAATCCATCCTTAAAAAGTATTATTAAATCACATTTAGCTTAAGATACCCATAATAAATGTAAATAGGTCATCGAGATGGGGATATTGAAAATTATTCTTAATAGTAAATTTATTAAGTTCACTATAATAAATGTAAATCCACATGAATATACATAATTTTTTAAAAAATAGGAAAACCTCAATGTTATGTGTTAGGGAGTATGATACCTTTATTTAGTAACTCTTGTAACTACTATTATAATTGTATAAGATCCATTAGATTTATTAGATATGGATGTTTTAAAATTATATTAAAATAAATATCTATATAAATAACACATTAAACATCCAATTTGGAATAACAAAATCCAAATCATCAGGAAAAACATCAAAAAATATAGTTACCAAAGTCACATCAAAAAATCCAAATAACTACCCATTTTTTAAATAAATTTTTTGATCACATGCACTTTAATATTTAATCAAATTCATATATTACTGATATGTTATCTTAGGTATAAACTCATTCTTATATACAAATTGTACCCCTCTATGAGAATAGAAAATGAATTCCATAACTCATTAATCCGTCATAGAATGGTAATATGAAATCTAATCCATACCCCATATAAAATTAAACACCACTAAGTGTAAGACACAAATATTTTTCAGAAAATCCATCTTGTAATTGATAATAAGATGGATCCTATAAATCTATTTTGCTATTATACATCAACTTTTAATTATTATAATTTTTTTATTATTTCATTATGTGATATTTCCATATTAAAAATAAATATCCCAAAAATAAAAGAATATTTATACCATGAATCAAAAAACACTTTGGTATAATCTGAAAAAACATTATATTCACCTATAACCAGATCAATTGATGGCCTAAAATTCATCAAGGTAGTAGAAAATTAGTTTAAAATACCTTACCTCATAGAGTCTGACGATTTTCATCCATCAATATTTTCTTTAGAGACACATGAACAAAATCGTAAATCTCATTACAAATAAAAAATATTACTTATATGTTATCATTATTGGGTTGACCATTACCATTTCTCTTTTTATTATATTAAAAATGCAATGTTAACGGATTACCACATTGGTAATACTATATGGACTTCATTAGACATTACCCAAACTGAATTTTACTACACATATCATAATAATTAATTTTAATAATCTTACAATATGATTTCCTTGATTGAATCTTCAACATTGCTTTCAACCTTGGACAATTCATATTTTTTGATATAAAAATAAAAAACTCCATATTGACCTTCTCATCAGATATTACAACATCATTATTACTTCTAATCTTCCTATAAGCCAAATGTATTTGTAAATATGTATTTAATCCTTTATAAAATCATTTAGTTTTACTATCATGGTCAAGAATAAAACTAATTTAATACCCTACTAATATAGTTAAATTTTATTCACAGGTGGAAACTGATTCATCATATTTTTACATCAATTACAAAAATTTCATTACCATTCTAAATCGAATATCGTTTATAAATCATTTATTATAGAAATTAACCATAAATGTTGTATACTCCCCCATATCAATCACATATTCATCGTTACTAACATTAACCATTGAATACCACTAGTAGACTTCATGATCACATCGAGGAATGAGAATATTTATCTTCTGATGATTTAAACAATCAAAGACTTTTAATATCTTCTCCAACGTAATGATCCATCCTTCAGATACCACTAGGTTCAAAGATCCACCAATACATAGGCAGTGTCATTTCATGAAGTCTTCTACTATAGAAATTTTCCTCTTGTAATAATTTGTTCACTCCCTTGCATGGGTACCATAACTTATATCCTATATCAATTGTCTTAACACAATTTCAAATGAACTATTTCTAATTCCAACAATTATTGGTTGCTAATTTGGAATGATAAAATTATCTTTTTTCCATTCTAATTTATTATCACCATTTCATCTATGGTAAACCACTCAGAATAGATGTGGATTATATTAATCAACATGGAGATCATAAAAATATATCTCAAAATAATATTACAATAAATTATATCTTAATAAAATATCCTTTTACCCCCATCCTAACCTCTAGATTTATCAAAAAATTTCATTGAAAGTAACTATAAAACCACATTACTTGATTACCACATAATTAAATTATTTATGATAATGTTGGAAATTTATTACATTTTAAATATATTTTTGGTTTGGTGTTTTGGATAAATATGGAAAATATTACATCGTAATGTTGACACATCCTTGCAATGTACAATTTTTCCACAAAAATAGGTTCTAATACTCTTATTTCATATTGGAAACCTTTTCTCCATTCAATATATTTTCCAATTTATATTAATATATTTTTTATATAACCTTAGTCAATATTAAAAATATTTTAAAATTGTATATGAGAAAAAAATAATCAATATGAGATATTAGAATAAAAAAATTTAGTCCATTTTGAAAATCAAGAAATCGATAAAAAAATTCATTTTATATAATATATTATTATCTAAAATTATAATTTAGTTAAAAATAATCAAAAATTTATTTTGCTAATGTTATAAAAAACAATATAAAAAACAATGTAAAATCAAATTCATGTTGTTTTATTTATTTGAACTAATTAATACAAACCAATTATCTAAATCCATTATAAATTTTCTTTAAATTGTAATATTATTTTCTTTCCTTATAAATTAATATGATATTCATAAAATCCCATTTGAAAGAATAGAAACATATATGGTTACCATGGTAAAACATATTTATATCACTCTTATAATAACCCTTATAATGGAAAAAATGACATAATTAATTTGATTGTGTCTCCTCTTTTAGAATGCCTAATTTTAAAATACATTGGAGTGATATATCAGAAACATAGGACATGATAAAAAAATTATAACCATAACATGTATTGTGAACATGAAATATTTAATTTCCATTACAACACTCATAGTTATTGGAATTTGATATCATAAGTGAAACCACTTTCTGTTATATTATAAAAAATGAGAAGAAATATTCTTTTCTTTTGAAAACATTTAAATACTAAAAATTACATTTATAATGGGGATTTTATATTTTTTTTAAAATAGTATTCTTTTTTGAGTAATTTTTATAAAAAATAAAACTTATGAAAGAGGAAAAATACCATCATGCTGTAAGTGTTAAAAATTATTTTCACTTTTGTAGGGAAAATGAAAATTAAAACATTTGTAAAACATAGAAAATATTCTTTTTTTTAACATATATAAATAAATTGAAATGTGTTTTAAAATTAAATTTAAAAAATTTTAAAAATAAATACGTAAATTCCTAAAAAAATTAATGAAAATTTCCAAAAATAGAAATAGTTTTATACATTATAAATTATGGTTTTAATGAAAAAAAATCATACCTCGAGTCCCCACTCACCACATAGGTCTTATAATTTCCTAAATAATTATACTATATTAAATTTTTACATGACTAATAGACTTTTAATGATAAATATATTGCCATATATCATTTCATTTAATTTATTACTACTTTCTATTTATTTAATTTGTTAGTGAAGTTCACATTAATCATTTTATGATCACTTGTTCCGAAATAGATTTTATGAGATGATCAGGGTCTAAAGGGTCATTATTTCATCATCTAAGAAATCATAAAATTTTATAATTATCATTTCATACAATAAATATAGTTTTAAAACAAACTTTATAAGTTCTTCATGAAAAATAAAATTCATTATTTAAAAGTGGTTCCAACCCACATGTTCATATGAGGGATGTTTTAATTATTCAAATGGATAAAAAGGAAATAAAGCTGATATGTTTGACCTATAAAGAAACATAAAAAAATTTATATCATTTTTATTCAATAAATTCATCATTATGAACATCCATGTGAGGGATATATTGAAACAATTTACATAGCTTCATGGAAGGGGTTGTCCACACGTATTCATGGGTGACATTTCCATTTTCTATAGATGAGAGGGATAGATATATGATAATATTTTGTATTTCTATAATAATAATTATATCATGAAAATAATACATATCCATTATATCCAAATTTTTATGCATCAACTTTATTTGGTGACTAAAAATGAATCACATTACTTTTTGGAGGTGGTATTACACATGTACACACGAGTGATGTTTAAATTTTAAATAAGACGAAAAGGAGGTAAAAATAATTTTATTAAACAAAAATAAAAATTTCTTATTATATTAATGTTATTTATTATATTATTTTTTCATTTTTAGAGTATATTTATAGGAACTATAAGAATTAATAAACATCCAAGAATCCAATTATGACTTATAACTCCTTCTTGGAAATATTCCATTGGATTACACCTTAATCCTTCTAGGATTGGTATTATTGTTATATAAATACCAATATTATCCTAGGTGGAGATATGGGGATGTATTGGAGTAGATATTGGTTGATCTATGGTTATTATAATGTTTTTATAAGTGATGATAGGATGTTATCTTTTCTAAGTGAGAGTAGTGACGTTGCTGCAAGTATTTTATGTTTTAAAATAATATAATGTCATTCTCATAAGGAATGGATCCATTTATGTAAAATTTATAAGATAATATAATTTAACGTTTAAATATTCTCAACCCATAAAATTTATATAAATTTGAATGATATTTCAATCATTTTCAATTAGTGTAACACTCTCGTTAACCATATCGACTCTTACTATTGTAAAAAAAAATTCTATAGTAGAAATTCATTATGTTTAAAAATGAAATTGGAATCATGAAATAATTAAAAAATAATATTAAAAATATGGAATCCGTTTTCTATGATTCAATCTCTTGATATTTTAATAATCTAATTTAATATATGTTCACAAAATTCAATGAAAATGTAATTTTAGAGAAATGACCAATATAAACAAAAAAATGATTTTACACAAAAATAATAAATAATTTTGAATTCATTTGGACTAATTAGATTAGGTTAAAAAATAGAAGACTACTTTTTATTTCATACCATTCTAAAAATGAAATTATCCTTTTGAAAACATTAATAAAATAGAAGAACAAAAATAGTTTTTATTTGACTACATACATTACTTATATTTATATAATGTAAAAAAATAGATTTATATGTTGAATATAATATTTTTAAATGAAATATATTAGTTAACAAATATATATTATCTATATGAAATGGTTTTTATAATCATTAAACTCTTTATTATATATAATAATGTCAAATATAATGGTAGTATTTTTGTAAAAACTATATTTTCTACTATTCACCTAAAAATCAGTTTTTTTTGAAAAAATTCAAAAATAAATATCTTAAATTATATTAGCATCATGATTTTGATAAAATAGTACATTTTTTTAATTTAAATTTATTAAATTTATTAAATTTATTAAATTTAATTTTAAATAAAACCAGGTACTACAAGGATATATAATTAATTAAATAAAACTATTCCCATTTCAATTTAAAAAATTATGTGAAATTATTTATAAATGTACGATTAATATGAATCTATACAATAAATAAATATAAATCAGAAAAATTATTTGTATATCTATGATTACTTGGTCTCTCACATACTAACACTATCCCCTTACCAAATTCTATACTCCTTACCATTTCCTAACTCTAAACTCAATCACAACACTTAACCAAAAGCACTGATACCACTCAATCGCAACAATAAATCACTACGAACACTTCTAAGGACAACTGTTATGATGATATAGGCACCATATGCCTACCGTCAATTGGCCTCATATCAGAAACTAACACCAATGGAATAAATCTTTCAAATTTGAAGAATTACCCTCATAAATATGACGACTATATAAAACAACCAACAATTAACACCACAAACTAATATTAATAAAACCTTTATCCCATAAAAATACAAATGAAATAAGTGTCCTATATGTGTAGTTCCCCAAAAAATACCAAAATAAAACATAAGAAAGAAACTCTAACCACAATATTAAAAACTAAACAAACAGTATCAACCATGATCACCAAAGTCACACCAGAAAACTTGGAAACTTTTATATATATACAGTGGTGGGTATAACATGCATACTCATTTGGATCATCCTTAAGACATCTCATGCATAAGATATAATATTTATATTAATGAATTAGTGAATAAAAACAAAAACAAAAAAGAACATAACAGGTTAACCAAAACCTATCATCATTAAGTACCATCCTGCAAATAAAATAACCAAGAGTAATAAAACAATATTAATCATATAATCAATGGGATGACCCATATAAATTATACAGTAGTTATTGGCGCAGGTGCAACAATGAAAAAGTATTGTGCTTCCATATCATATGTATCATAATAACTATATCTATATAATACAAATAATGTCACAAAAAAATTGGATCTATATATTTACTTACCTATCCCAACCACCCATAGGGTCCAATATCCTACACATGCATCATTCTAAATAATATCATCATGACCGATTTGGGTTCGACTGCATCCTTACCTATCTCAAACTCCCAAAGGGTCCAACATATCTGGTTGAAATCAGTTAAAATGCACAATTCCATATCCATATACATCACATTATGATATTATGAAAATGGATGATTCCAACCTTTTCATGAACCCAACCACATAAAAATACCTCCATCCACTATACCTTAAAGGGAGAGCAAGAAAGAGAGTGTAGTTATCAATATATTTACTCACCCACCATGATGTTAGGGAAAAAACATTGATCCCGAAATGTTTTTCCATTTTTAATGATACACTACTAGTGCGGGGTGAATATAAATCATAAATAATTAATATTATATTATACACACACACACAATTTGATCCTAATGGGTTTAAACAAAAACTTCTCTCCCACAATCCTAAAAAACACCACACTTCTAAAACCATTCATGAACAACTCCTACAACCTCGACCACCTCAACCTACACACATACCCAAAAAAATATCCAAAATAATCATTCACATACAAAAATTATCCATGTAATCAAACAATTAATTATTTACCTTTTAGCATCTATTATATGTTCAATATTCCATTCAATTAAATTTTTAATGGAAAAAAGGTCCAATAAATTTCCATGACTAAATATATTTATTTACCTATTTATTCCAATAATTAAAATTTTCATTTACAACCACTTCTTAGTTAATCCTATTTATTCCAACTACTATATATTCTACTAGTAAATTCGAACATAACAACCATAACACACAACCATCCATTGCATAATACTCCTAACATATCATTCCAAAACAAATAAATCATCTAATTCATATAAAAAAAATAACTATCTCATCCCATTCCCATTGATCATAGTCTAGTAGTCCAATGCATGATGAATACCATAAAAACACATAATTTTCCCACAACAACCCCCATATAAAAACTCATTCAAAACCACACATAATGAATACATACATAATTTAAAATCCAACATCAACATGAACCATTAAAAATATTTTTTTTAAATCTTTTATTCTCAATATTTAATTATCCCTTATATTTCGTGTTAATATAACAGTTCGTGTCAAAAAACTATTTCCTCGCCATATTTTTGTCTTCAACCTTTTAGTAAAGGTGACTAAAAGAGAAATATCATCGCGATATCACACAAATAAAAATATTAACATAAATTTTTCCTAATATCAACAATCAAAATTCAATTACATGCAAAATTAAATTAAAATATACAAATACATTTAAGTCCTCCATTACATAATTTTTAAATATGATTTATTATATTTAACAATTTATATTATTAACGTCTTCACAATCCCAAAAACAATTATGATATTTCCTTGGTATATACTAATATAATGAGAGTTCTTAAATCCCTTTCCATTATATAATGATTTTTGACAACATTTCCAATGAAATACTGAATAATGTACAAATCACCATAAACCACAAAGAAAACTAATCCAAAAACTATCCATAGTGAACATCCCTCAAAGAATTCTCAAAAACTAAACTAAACCAGATAATACTCACCATATAATTCTTCTAAATGAATGGGTAGAAAAAATAAAATATTAATTCTTGGGAGATTTCCTTTAATAAATAAATCCATATCATCTATAACTAAGAATCATTTACCCATAATTAAAAATGAATTAGGAACACTAACAAGGCATAAGTTCTTCTATTGTCTAAAAACAGAAAATAAAAATTGAACTAAGGGGGTCATGACCCCTAATTGTGGAGAAATCCCAATAGAACATCACCATAACTTAAGAACATCATCCTGGTCAATAGTTTCTCTGGTGATAGAGAGATGATTTCATAGGAATTTGAACTGGATATATCCTCTAAACCTCATAAAAATTCCAAAAAAAATTTATGTATGAATTATTATCCGAAATACATGTACAATAGTGTGGAGGATGGTACTTAAATCCCTATATGACCACACCAACAAATTTTTTATAGAGGAAAATCCCACTCTATTTCATCTCACCCTGACCAACATTGTGGAGTGGCGAGCCAATGCTCACTGTTTCCACTCCACTCTTCTCTGGACGACCTTTTATTGACTCTCCACTATTAATATCAACCTAATCATTTCAATTGTCTCTATATACCATTGGGAAACACTCTATGAACCATTGAAACCAAAATTGCTAATCCAGGGAAAGGTTATCCATACACTGGAAAAGGGAAATGTCCCCAGACTTAGAGAGACCCCCATCCACCGTAGGCATAAATCCCTTCCTTATTTTACATATAGAATATCAACACACACTATACCACATAAAAATTTATATTTTTATCCATGTTTATAGACCCACAAAATTATAGGTCACTATACTCACAACTATGAAACAGACCTCACTAAAACCACTATTAGGTATTCCATAATGGATTGGTGAACCCCTAGAGGACCAAAACTCAACAATCAGCCTCTATAAAAGATTAGAACTCCCTCAAGAAAACCCTCAGACTATTGTAAATGATAAATAAAAGATTAAAGAATCTTATGCCATCTGAATTAAAATTATCCATGATGGATTTTAGATATGGTGAGTGTAAATATATTTAAATCAATAAAAGGATATAGTAAATTTTATGACCCCCACCACTAGTACCCCACCTTGGTTGGTAGTGAAGAAAAAGGATGATCTAAGAAACATGAATCTAATAGGACTACAGTTAACTAATAGTGATAGGGATATCTATTAAAATTATATAAGACATTAACCTCATTATATAATCCAAAAAAGAGAGATAATATCAGCTGACAAACCCCCTTAAATAAAAAAGAAATATTTCCAATTCCAATCCCAACTATGATGATATTCATCATATTACACTAAAACCAAAGAAAAAAAGTCTATGCTCTTATGATCCACTCCATCACCAATGAAACACATAATTTTCCCAAACAACAACACTACCATTATCCCTTGAACTAACTGATAAACACACTAAAGGAATACTATATAGGGGTGGGAGCATAGGATAATATAGAAGGTTCAAATTTCATAGAAAAACATTATCGCATTAAATCAATGTTTTTGGATAAATGTGTTTAGAAAAACTAATTAATATTTGGAAAAATAGTATCAATCACCCATATATGGAAATAATCACAATATACACATATATTACCATCACTTATAACCAAAAAATTATAAATTATACCATATAAAAAATAAATATTTACAACCTAGACTATTATATCAAGTGTGATATCTAATTTATCAAATTAAAACAAGTTCTTTCATCTTTCGTGCAATCAATAAATGACAATAAAAATCGTGGTAAATAATAGATAAATATATATTAATAAATTGGGGAACCATAAATATAATTTCACCATGCATACCTTTTAACCTAAGGTCTATCCAACTCAAACTGACAACGAGATCACAACGGAACCCCTAACTCAATGGTCTATAATCAATAAATAACAAACACCTAAGAATCATTATCCTTTTCATAACCACACCATTATATCATATATCCCATTCATCAAATACATAACCACATCATAATCACCATGTCATCTTCTGATGTAGAACTCTACTCCATCCCACCACCACCCATTAATAAATAGTACTAGGTCACAAGATCAATATATCAAATAATATAAAATAGTATACATTAAAATCATCATAAACAGGAAAAAAGTATCCAATATCAAGTATGTATGATGTAAAATAAAACCAAAATAATTAATTATATCAATGTACATCATATTAATGAAACACCATTATCAAATTGTAAGATTACATAGGTATCATAATTTACCCACATAATCAAAAATTGATATTTCATCCTCCTTATGATTTAATTACTAGTATTATTTATATAATTTTTTTATAATTTAATCTTGATTTACTAAAAAATATAAAATCGTAATAAATATTTATCATTATCATATTATTAATATATCGTACTAAATAGTGAACGATCCATTCCATTTATTTAATTAATATTATTTATCCCAACCAGAATTCATATCGAGTTTCTTATCCAAATTGTGGATAACTACTTATTTTTGAATACTAAGTCAAAAAAAACAAATTTTTCCCAACTATTATATAAAATTAAGAATAAATCCATATCATAGGAACTAAATCAAATACACATACAACTAAATCACTCTATTAAGTTAAAAAAACATACTTTATCCAAATATATCAATCCTAAATTAATATTTTAGAGTAACAATATATAATTCAAACCTTCAAACCATTCCATTCCATTACCTACTGCCTCATAATGGTAGTTCACATATAAATCATACCTAGTAAATAATAAAACATCCCCAACTTAACCTTATTCTAAAACTAGCAACTCACTCATCGTATAATTCCCTAAAAACATACACAAACATTTTAATCATAAAATAACCTCCTAGATGAATTCAACTATACACTCTTATATAAGGTACTATAAATAATCATTGAACATCCCATAGTTCAATGAAACATTCCAAAATAAAGGATAAATAATTCAGGTTATAAAAAAACCAAAAGAGACTTGTATCATCACTCCCTATCTGAATTTCTATTAACAATCTTCACTATAAGATGTTTATTGATAGAAAATTACGGACAACGCTATAATATTAATTGGGACCACAACCTCACCATAGTACCAGAACTAACATGGTGACAATTACTTATCAATTAATATAAAATCCCCATATGAAAAGTGGTGAATACATAACATAATATCAATTAATAAAAGTAAAAGATACAACTTATTCATAATTATGATTCCAATTATCTATATAGTAATATTATAAATCATTTCATGTTTCCTCCTATTCATGTTTTTATTCCATCATACATATAATTTTATGAATTAAATTATATATTTACATTCACACCCCCACTCAATAATTTTACATATATTATACTGCAACAATAAATGCCAATGAAACAACAGAATTTAATAATCATATTTTATAAAAACTAATGAGGTCAAACCAATCACTTTATATACCCATACATTGGTTTATAATCCAATATGGACCACCTACCAATAAATTTTCATAGAAACCATATATATATATATCAATGTAATTACATATGTAATTTAGTCATTTAAAATGAGAGACAAGGAAATTACAAAAATGAATGGATAGTAAAACATAAAATAGAATAAGCATACAATATCCTCATACCCTAAGATGAATTCCAGAACCTCATTCCAAAGATATGTGTTGGAAAATTTGGTTCATAGAATAACTTAAAATATCCCCTCTCACATACCCTATGATCACCCCACTAACATTGAGGAGATATTTATAAAATAAAATTAATATGGTTAGTGAAACCCTTCCCTTAGACGATAACTCATAAACACTAAGCCCAAGGATTGTGTAATTATTACCACATTTGATGAATTAAATGGTTTGAATGTAATTCTAATGGTTGAATTGTACAAGGAATTCGAAATGTAAAATATTACATGAGTTTAAAACAAAATAATGTTAGAATATCAGAGAATTTAAGAGAAGGGGGTTAATAATCGGGGGAGAATGATGGCAATCTCAGTCATTTGATTCATGGTTTTAGAAAACAGAAGCTTTTTGGATCATCAATGTTACATAGATACATATAAAACTTGTTTTATTAGTTTTTCCTGACCCCCCTTGGATGTGTTGGTCTAGATGCTTGTGGATAATACTGTTCACTTGGTCGTAACCTTATGGGTAGAGATCCACTATGACCTCGTGGATGTGGCAGGGGGTAATGAACTCCTGCTCTAGGGGTCTGGAGACCTATGGTCCCTGACATAATTTTTATTGACATTTTAGTAATGCTAACCATCTATAACATATCTAACCAGATGACAACGACATGGAACTATAATAGTGTAGAATTCGGGACAACTACTATAGTAGCTCAGAATTTGGGAAGAGTAGTATTGTTGCTCTATAGACTTCCAACTACTGACCATTGTAGTTGTTTGAACTTGGGTAGTAATGGATTTGTAGCATTGTGGCTTATGGACACTATTCACATTAGATATGTGAAATTTCTTTATAGTTGGTGGCACAACCCATTAACTTCAATATTTTCCAATTTCTGTATAGGGTTTCATTGTTCTTGAAACTATACGATACTCCCTATAATTTGCGCTCCTAGTTATAGTTATATTTTATTACTCTCTATGGACATAGAGGATATTCATAAACCATGTATATATCTCATTCCCAATATATTATTCATGTTCTTTTTTCCCTTTTAATCTTCAGTAAACCATCTTCCTTTCTGACTCTCGACGTTTCCACAACATTTCATATCAAGATTAATAGCTTCATACGATTAAGGTAATATCAGAAATCCACCACCTCATCCAGGAAGAAGAAACATATCTATGATAATTTCAAAACAAGAACACCAAATATGAACACTAGAAATTCATGAAGACACATCTCTGAATTTAAAATTGTATATTCACCATCCATGTAATTTTGACAAACCTCCATATACTAACAAATATGTTGTTTCCACTGCACTTGTTATTATTATTTCAATTTCTTATATAATATTTAATAAATATAAAAATTTTGAAAAATAAAAAAAGGTTAGAAATCCCCATTTCTATCATGTTGTAGAAAAAATATTAAGAGGGAGAGTGTGATCACATCATGGAATATGTGTATAAGGGGGATTTGGCTATTTTTTAGGACATATGGAACACAAATAATGAATCTTGGATCACTTAAGCATGAGATAAAAATAAGAAAATTGATATAGGGATAATGTTTAGTTTTTTAAATACACCATATCTTGTTTCCATATGTGGAAGTTTAAAAATAATCCGAACAAACCTATTTAATATGAATAATATTTTTTTGAATGAATGATATTTTAAAAAAATCAATCTATAAAAAAATATTTAATATTATTAATTGTATAATATATTCTATATTTTCAATTTATTATTTTAATTTTTTTAGAATGTGATAAAAAATTTAATATAGTTAAAATGAGTATTTTTATATAGAAAACCCTACGTTTATGTAAAAAGTGGTGAATTGTGTATCGGTTAGTTGAAGCTAACATTAAGAAAGTTTCCTAAATAATGATCCATTCATATAATGGAAATTGTTGTCTAATGGTAGTTCACTCCTCCATTACATATCTCTTAGAAATACTCAAACATAGAATTGTGAGGTATCTCGTATGAAATATTGGATCAACCTTTATGAAGTGATGGATCAAAAGTAACTAAGTTCTCCTGTTATGTGAAAATTTATGCAGGACACTGATAATAGAGATTCACTACAAATACAAAATAGAACCACCTTGTTGAAATAGTGGAAGGAACATCATGCAGTGCTTCCCTTGTATGAAACCTCATTTAACTTTGCACATGTGATCTTCTACCATTATAAGAGATGGAATCAATATTCCCAAATCACTTATAGATAAGGATACCTTTACATAGCATGGGCCAATCTGACATACCCTTGTACAATGATCCTAAAATTAAATTATGCAATAATAATAAATAACCTTTACTCAGTGATGTTAGTTGGACCATTATATTGTTGGAAACCTACCATTAAAAAAAATAGAATCATTCATAATAATTGATTTAATTTTTAAAAATAATATGAATAATTCATGAATTATAAATTCAATTAAAATATTTAAAATTACATGAAAATAAGAAGATTAGTTCTGATTTTTCGAAATTTCCTAAAAATATTAAAAAACATAACATTTAAAATCCATTATAAAATAATATATAAATAGAAAAAAACTATTTGATTATAATGATAAATATAAAACACTAGTGAATAATCCATATGTAACACCCCATTATTCCACGGTACGTTTCCATTTGAATAAGGCAATGGCGTGCATTGTACGTAACTTTGAGATTCTAACACACCACAACCAATCAAACTAGCCGTTATGAATATTAATACCTACTTTTTGAAATTTTATAAATTCGATCTCTCAAAATGGACTTCATTTTTGGATTCAGAATATCGAAATTAGCCTAGGTTGAAATTTTGGTACTTTTCGGATAACTTTCATATTTTGATAAATAGTGAAAATTACTAGATTTTAATTAAAAACATCCTTTTTAATCGAAATAATTAATATTTATAAATTATTAATTTTAGTGGTTTTAAAGTATATTTAGAATATATTTTTACCATTTAATTCAATTTTTTTTCATTGGACATAATTTTACAATTAAACCAGACATATACAAGTGCCAATCTTTTGATAGTTATTATCTCTTAAAAACACGGTTTTTGTTTTGACGGTGGGAATTAATTTTAAATTAATTTCTGCCACTTCTGTGTTTGGAATTTAGAAAAATGGATTCCATATTTGGAATCAGGATGTTCAAATTGTGTAAATAGGTAACTTTTATTTTTAGACATTTTGAATAATTACTTCGGTAAATATTTTATTTACGATGGTTAAAGGGTAAATCCATTAAATAACGGTTAAACAATAATATTATAATAATACAAAATTACCCAAAAACGTGTCCTAACCTTATTGGTTGATACATTTCCGACCATGGTCATATTTGGGTCTATTTTGGGACCCCATGGGGCCACTTGTAAGTGATAAAGACACTTTATTTTAATTAAGATAAAATGAATACAAAAATGACACAAGCATATATCGTTTAGAAAAACAATTTTTAAATAGGGTTATATATGTTGGATTTTAGACTAAAAATATTCATTAGAAAGATAAAACGATTTCCTACATAATGGTATTTTATTTATAAATTTTATACATTAAATAATTCAATTTATTTATGACACAATGGTGATGCAGTAATTACCATAATAGTGAAAAATTAAAATGATTGATATTGTAGATACTCAAATAAATATAATTTGAGACTTTTTATGAATTAAAATAATTTTATAGGTTAATATTACATATTAGGATTGATTTAATTGACTTTTTTAGAAGTAATAATTCTGATATGAGTTTCACAAAAATCAATTATTGAATACTGTCAAAATTTAAATAAAAGGGGTTTTAAAACAAATATTATAATATTAATTGATATTAAATTCCTAAAAATATACTGTTCGACAAAGGGACTTATATCATGATAGGTGTATCATTAATGGACAACTTGGGGGTCTCTTGGATGTATATAGTATGTTTATTAACCATATAATATAAAAATACAAAGAGACATTGTAAAAGTGAAACTAATTAACTAAGAGTTAATACTTAAAGATAAGGTTACTATAATGACAAAAACCTATATAAATTATATTGGATGAGTGGTTTTCGAACTATCCCCACCTTAAACATTAAATAATCCACTTTGGAGCCATTAGAAACAGAATATGAATTTATTATAAAATAATATTTTTAGTTTTTCCAAAGGTTCCCCTCACCCCTCTTATAAAAGAGAACTCCCCCTTCTCATTAATTCACATTTTCAAAGCCTTTTGGATCGGCCAATCCCTGCCAAAATACTCTCTCATCTTCTCTCACTACAACCTAGAGGCCTTAGTTTGATCAGAATGCCAACCTAAGGATTCCTTTTGATCAAATCAAAAGGAAGAACCTGCAGAAGAGGTAATGTTTTTACCACCCTTTTTCAAATTCTTTTCTTCTTAAACATATTATTTCTTTGTTATTACCATTCTAAATTAATTAATCCAGTATCTCCTATATAATGTAATATTATTATAAATATAGTACAACCATATTCTGTATTCTATCCATCCTTTGAATGACATGTCACCATACGTGCGTACGTTCGACTTACTGTCTCCACCTCGTGGTGTAATTGTCATTCAATAAATTATTGTTTGAATGGATATAATAATGTTGCGTAATTCATGTAAATAATAAATATAACATGATAATTATTCTATATATATGATATACCATCCAATTAAATATTATTTTAACATCAAAAGAATTATATTGTCGCTCGTGCGTACGTACGGACTACCGTCTCCACGAACGCGATGAGATTCATTCTCCATCGTATCCATTCAAGTATAATTATCATTTTATTATTTAAAAATTTTTTTTAAGGACTTGATATCATTCTGGATATGAGTAATATACAACCTATCAATGAAAAACATGTCTTACTTAACAAAACATATAAAATAAAATGAGTAAGTTAACACTCGAAACAACAATAATACTAAGATATTATTAGCAAATCAATTATAAAAGATCATATATGACATCATATTAATGTAAATGATTCTTTTATAATTCAATAAAAATTATTTAACCATTATACCGGAGGTTAACCTACTGTCGACCAAGGAAAAAGTACAAAGTAAGGGGTTTCTTATCTCACTTTTAATTCCGTGAGAATCCCATTGTTCACCACTAATTTTTTACTTGTGGTGTGTGTACTGCCCATGTTTGTATTCATTGTGTAATATACATTTATTAATGTATATCTCCATGATCATTGTATGATCCTTCTTTCATGGTTGTATGTTTTGTATGTTACCAAATCAATAAGGGAATTTTGAATTTCAATTTCCACTCATTCGGCTTTACGCAAACTTCATTGATTATTTTACTCCACGATTATGTGTAGAATAACTATTAATTTGATTATGTCATAAATTCTACTCTCCTTTTGGTGGATATAATTTTGATACACATAATCAGTCCATTGATAAATTCTCAATTCATCGGTATGAACATTATAAGAGTAATTTTACTCAATCTTGATTTTTGGGATAAACGTCCAATTCATTGGTGTTGTTTTTACAAGAATATGTGTGAATGTCCATTGATTGTTTTACACATAATATCCAATAATATTTAGTGTATTTATATTTTTCACACGTAATTATGTCGTTGATTTATCCCTAACCTAAGGATACGACCTTTATGAGATATTTCAACTTAATTTACATTCCATTGGCACTTCTTTGTTGTTATACACCAAATCACTTTTATGTGGTGTAATTTGACATAGTATATCATGAATTCCTTTATTCTCATGATATTAAAAAATTTTCATTACCTCAATTATTTTTATTCAAGTGTCTCTCTTTTTATTAGAAACTCTAACTAAAATACCATTTTTAAATGTTTTAAAGACTCATTCTTCTAAATATTTCTCATTAATGTCCATGTTTTAAAAATGTGTTTAAGGATTTATTTATAAGGATATTAAAGGTTTAAAATCAAAATTCCTTTTAAATGTTTCAAATTGGTATGGGATACTTTGATTCTAAAATATATTTTAAAAGAATTCTTGACAAATAGTGTGACTTTTAAATGATTTCAAGAAAAAGGGGATATTTCACTCTAATTGTTTTGATGATTATTTTCATCTATGTCAATTTCCTTCATTATTCTCGATTGAGGTTAATATGATACAATACAATCTCCCATATTTTATCGAATGAGTTATGTTTGACTGTGGATGTGCTATTTTTATACCATTCATGGTTTGTGGATAAAGTATTGACATTTCGTATGCTAGTTTTAATACGAATGATTATGTTATGTTTAAAAATTTTCATATGTGGAATGCATTGGACATAGTAAGTGACGGGTGGAGCCCGCTATAGCTCCCCAATGCATCGGTAGGTCTCATGAGACAAACTAGTGTCATGGTACAAGGCCTTGGAAAAATCTTATTTGTAGTCTTGGAATGAGGCCTTGGCTATGTGGTTATGATAGTCTGGCATTATGCATTCCATCATTATGAAAGTGGTTATTTATATTGCATGTGATTGTTCGACTAGTAGAATATCCATGTGAATATGTAAATGGAATTATTTCATTTTATCTTTTCCATATTATGCTGATGTTCTCGTTTAAATGGATTTGGTTTTAGTTATAAATTGCTTTATGTTTTTATGCTTATCTACGAAAGCTTCTTCTATATTGTTATCCTTACTGAGCATCTAAGCTCACCCCTTTCAAAGTTTTATCTTTTCCCATGATGAGAAGAAGTAATTTATGAATGACCTATAGGGATAGTATGAGGGGATATCAAGACAAGATGTTGTTGTAGTTTTTTTACCTTATGATGTAATGTAAGACATATGAATATATCTTGTGTTTCCAAGACTACTAAACTAATCGGTCTTTCGAGACTTGATCCTTTGTGATCATGCTAATGTTATGTAAAAATGCACCGACTCTGGGTATCTAGGGTCAGGGAGTTACAGTTTGTATCAGAGGAAGTTTAGTACAAACATTGGAAGATAGATTTAGATAAACCTTGTTTAGAGCATGTAGACCTAAGATGAACTTTGAGGATTAGTATATAAGAGCTTCCTAAAATTTTGGTATTGTAGAGATTTTGTGAGTTTTCTGAGAAATACATCCCTGTCTGGATACGAGAAGGTAGAGGCGGCTCTGGCATAGATGTACCTAAGGGTAAAACCTGAAAACACCGCTTTGAGCTAGACTCGAACGGGAACTGGTGCACGACAACGGGCCTTGCTGCACTCTTGGTTACGACACTCCCGGGGGATATTCTTAGGATAATTTACATTTTATTTACAAAACGATTTGAAGTATTATATATAACATCAGAGTAAATGACCTTGGTTAATCCTAATGTGTTTAAAATAGTGAATATGGTGACATGCTAATCTCTAAACGATTTTATGACTACTGTTACTCACACAATGCTTTCTAGTTTTAGTCAATTGCGGGATTCCAAGGAAGCCATAGTGATTTTGAGAATGATGTACAAGTTTGGAACGGTGGTGGCAATGAGAAACAAAATGGAATGTTGATAGGCGTAAAAGATATCATCTTTGTGCCAAATCAATTTTCCAAAAATATGATCAACAATATATATATTAACCAATTCCCAGACTCAACAGAGAAGAGAAAGGTGATGAATGATAAGAGCTCCAGCAGTGGAGACCATAGAGAAAGGAATCCAAAATTTCCATCATGGAGGAAATGTGGAAGGATACACCCAGGAAAGTGTCTCAATGGGACAAAGAAATGCTTTACGTGCAGGAAGGAAGGACATAAAGTGAAGAATTTCCGAATAAAAATGAAGAGTACTATGGAAGAAGATAAAAATGGTCCCAAGAATCCATTTACAATCATTTATCTTAAATGTAGGGGACCTGGCCATTACCCTATTGAATTCCCTATTCTATAGGATATTTTCATGGACAAAGAAGAAGCTATGTGGAAATAAATGGTTGGAGGAATTTTTAAAAAGTATTAGTGCTCCTTGTTGATGAGTTTACTTTGGAATAATTTTCTCTTGTATTTTTAACCCTGTAGTTTTCCATGTTAGAATGATATTTGAGGAAGTATTATCTTTTCTCTTGCTAATATAGTTATAAATAACCATTTGGTTTTATATGATCGCTGGGTTTGAGGCAATTATAAGTTATTATAATTTGGGATGAAAATGAAAGGTATGAGATAAGATTTGTGGTTAAATTATGTTATGGTTATTTTGAGGAATTTATCTCATTTTGGTAATGTTATAAAAAATAGTTTTTGAAAAAGGGCAACATGTAGACTGTGTGACAACCCGTCGCGTCAGACAAAGCTATGGGAATAGAACCCACAACCAAAGTGCGATTGGGATTTATCGCATACCACTAGACTACGTGAAGTCCCTAGTTAGTGTGACTATTATTTTTAGTTAAATGATTTTATTGATCAATAATAATTTTATTTGGGATCTTGTGTCTTATCAAATGAATACCCTTATTATAGGAAAATGATTTGGTGATTAAGTGATAAATGCTATTTTGGAAGTTGTTCGCTAGGTTGTGAACACTATATGCCCAAGTAAAATAGAATATTATGGGATTTAATTTGAGGAGTAATGGTGGATTTTTATCTATGTTTTTATTGTGGATTTATAGTGATTTGGGTTATTCATGGAAATGATTAGGTTAATTACTTTTAAGTATGTGACATTAAGAGTAATTAATGTCATTTGGAGATACAATTTAACATGGAAGACTACATTCTTATAAGTTTTGGGTTTCAATATTAGTTTGGATTATATTTAAGGATTTTAAGGACAATTGATTATTGAATGGTATTTTTTTAACTTTGGGGTATTGATGGTTTAATTTAAGAAATTAAGATTACTGTTTTTTTTTCTCAAATGGAATATCCAGTTGGGGGATCATCAGATATTATACTAACGATTTTGGTTTTTATTAATCTCTAAAGACAAGGAAAATATATATTTTATCCTACGTGGATCAGGTTTTTCAATAGATGTTTATTCTAGCTCTTCTGTTGTGACCAAGTCTTCTTGAATTCTCATTTTTCAAAAAAAAATGAGTTAGTGGTAAAAAGTTATTAAAGATTGAAAATATACATAAAAATTATGTATATCCCTTTATGTTCTTAGTTAATATCATAAATGAATTCCTCTTCCTTATAAAATGTAACTTAAAAAAAAGTGTTTTCCGTTTACTTTTCCTACTGGGAGACTAATGATCGTTTGTCCCAATACATGTTTGTGATTTTCTTATTGTTAAATTTCTCCTGATCATGTTATCTATCCCTCTCCATCAAAAATTAACACTTAGATTATCATCCATATCCATGTTTTCCTACCTGGAATCCTAGTATGGGTTATCTTGGGTGACCTTTATACCTCTCTTCCATTATTTTAAAGTGATTGTTTTGTTGACTCTTTTTCCGATGTGGGACATTCCATTATATTCTCAAGCCCAATTTTAAAAAAATTACGAGGATGCAATTTGTTGAAGGAGGGGATAATGTAACACCCCAATATTCTATGGTACGTTTCCCTTTGAATAATGTAATGGCATGCATTGTACGCAACTTTGAGATTCTAACACACCATAACCAATCAAACTAGCAGTTATGAATATTAATACCTACTTTTTGAAATTTTATAAATTCTATCCCTCAAAATTTACTTCGTTTTTGGATTCGGAATATCGAAATTAGCCTAGGGTGATATTTTGGAACTTTTCGGATAACTTTCATATTATGATGAATAGTGAAAATTACTAGATTTTAATTGAAAACAACTTTTTTAATCGAAATAAATAATATTGATAAATTATGAATTTGAGTGGTTTTAAAGAACATTTAGAATATATTTTTACCATTTAATTCAATTTTTTTTCTTTGGACATAATTTCACAATTAAACCAAACATAAACAAGTGCCAATCTTTTGATAGTTATTATCTTTAAAAACACTGTTTTTGTTTTGACAACGGGAATTAATTTTAAATTAATTTCTGCCACTTCGGTGTTTGGAATTTAGAAAAATGGATTCCATATTTGGAATCAGGATGTTCAAATTGTGTAAATAGGTATCTTTTATTTTTACACATTTTGAATAATTACTTCGGTAAATAATTTATTTACCATGGTTAAAGGGTAAATCCAGAAAATAAGGGTTAAACAATAATATTATAATAATACAAAATTACCCAAAAACGTGTTCTAACCTTATTGGTTGATACATTTCCGACCATAGGCATATTTCGGTCGATTTTGGGACCCCATGCTGCCACTTGTAAGTGATAGGGACACTTTATTTTAATTAAGTTGAAATGAATACAAAAATGACACAATCATATATCTTTTAGAAAAACAATTTTTACATAGGGTTATAAATGTTAGATTTTAGACTATAAATATTCATTAGAAAGATAAAATTATTTCCTATATAATAGAATTTTATTTATAAATTTTAGACATTAAATAATTTAATATATTTATGACACAATGGTGATGAACTAATTACCATAATAGTAAAAAATTAAAATTATTGATATTGTAGATACCCAAATAAATATAATTTGAGAATATTTACGAATTACACTAATTTTATAGGTTAATATGACATTTTAAGATTGATTTAAATGACTTTTTTCTAAGTAATAATTCTGATATGAGTTTCACAAAAATCAAATATTGAATAGTGTCAAAATTGACATAAAAGAGTTTTTAAAACAAATATTATATTATTAATTGATATTAAAATCTTAAAAATCTAAGGTTCGGCCAGGAGACTTATATAATGATAGGGGTATCATTAATGGACCACTTGGGGGTCGCTTGGATGTATATAGTATGTTTATTAACCATATAATATAAAAATATAAAGAGACATTGTAAAAGTGAAACTAATTACCTAAGAGTTAATACTTAAAGATAAGGTTAATATAATGACACAAACCTATCAAAATTCAATTTGTTGAGTGGTTTTAGACCTATCCCCACCTTAAATTTTAAATAATCCACTTTTGAGCCATTATAAACCGAATATTAATTTATTATAAAATAATATTTTTATCTTTTCCAAAGGTGCCCCTCACCCCTCTTATAAAAGTGAACTCACCCTTCTCATTACATCACACCATCAAAGCATTTTGGTTCGGCAAAACCCTACCCAAATACTCTCTCAACTTCCATAACTACAACCTAGATGCCTTAGTTTTATCAGAAATCCATCCTAAGGATCCCTTTTCATCAAATCAAAAGGAAGAACCCGAAGAATAGGTAATGTTTTTACCACCCTTTTTCAAATTCTTTTCTTCTTAAACTTCTTCATTCTATGTTATTCCCATTCTAAATTAATGAATCCAGTATATCATATATACTGTAATATTATTATAAATATAGTACAACCATATTCAGTATTTTATCCATCCTTTTAATGACATGTCACCATACGTGCCTACGTAAGGCTTACCGTCTCCACGTCGTGGTGTAATTGTCATTCAATAAATTATTATTTGGATTGGTATAATAATGTTATGTAATTCATGTAAATAGTAAATATAACATTATAATTATTCTTTCTATATGATATACCATCCAATTATATATTATTTTAACATCAAAATAATGATATTGTCGCTCGTGTGTACGTACGGACTACTGTCTCCACGAACGCGATGAGATTCATTCTCCATAGTATCCATTCAGGTATAATTATCATTTGATTATTTAAAAATTATTTTTAATGACTTGATATCATTATGGATATTAATAATATACAACTTATCAATGAAAAATATGTCTTACTTAACAAAACATATAAAAGAAAACGAGTAAGTTAACACCTGAAACAACGATAATACTAAGATATTACTAACAAATAAATGATAAAAGATCATATATGATATCATATTAATGTAAATTATTCTTGTATAATTAAATAATTATTATTTAACCATTATACAGGAGGTTAACCTACCGTTGACAAAATAAAAAAGTACATAGTAAGGGGTTTCTTATCTCACTTTTAATTCCGTGAGAATTCCATTGTTCACCACAAATTTTTTACTTGTGGTGTGTGTAATGCCCATGTTTGTATTCATTGTGTAATATAATTTAATTCATGTATATTTACGTCATCATCGTATGATCCTTCTTTCGTGGGTGTATGTTTTTTATGTTACCAAATCAATAAGGGGATTTGGAATTTCAATTTCCACTCATTCGGCTTTACGCATACTTCATTGATTATTTTACTCAAAGATTATGTGTATAATCACTATTAATTTGATTATGTCATAAATTCCACTCTCCTTTCTGTGGATATACTTTTTATACACATAATCACTCCATTGATAAATTCTCAAGTCATCGGTATGAACTTGATAAGAGTAATTTTTACTCAATCTCGATTTTTGGGAAAAACATCCAATTCATTGGTGTTGTTTTTACAAGAATATGTGTGAATGTACTTTGATTGGTTTACACTGAATATCCAATAATATTTAGTGTATTTATATTTTTCACACATAATTATACCATTGATTTATCCTTAACCTAAGGATACGACATTTATGAGAGATTTCATCTTAATTTACATTACATTGACACTTCTTTGTTGTTATACACCAAATCACTTTTATGTGGTGTACTTTGACATAGTATATAATGAATGACTTTATTCTAATTATATTACAAATTTTTGATTACCTCAATTATTTGTTTTCATGTATCTATATTTTGGTTAGAAATTCTAACTAAAATACCATTTTTAAATGTTTTAAAGACTCATTCTTCTAAATCTTTCTCATTAATGTCCATGTTTTAAAAATGGTTTTAAGGATTTATTTATATGGACATTAATGTTTTAAAATCAAAATTCCTTTTATAATTTTCAAAGAGGTATGGGATACTTCGATTCTAAAATCTATTTTAAATGGACTCTTGAAAAATAGTGCGACTTTTAAATGATTTAAAGAAAAAGGGGATATTTCACTCTAATTGTTTTGATGATTATTTTCATCTATGTAAATATCTTTCATCATTCTCGATTGAGGTTAATATGATACAATACAATCTTACATATTGTATCGAATGAGTTATATTTGACTGTTGATGTGCTATTTTTATACCATTCATGGTTTGTGGATAAAGTATTGACATTTCGTATGCTAGTTTTAATAAGAATGTTTATATTATGTTTAAAAATTATCATATGAGGAATGCATTGGACTTAGTAAGTGACGGGTGGAGCCCGCTATAGCTCCTCGATGCATCGGTAGGTCTCATGAGAGAAACTAGTGTCTTGGAACACTGCCTTGGCAAAATCTTATTTGTAGTTTTGGCACAAGGCCTTGGCTATGTGGTTATGATAGTCTGGAATTATGCATTCCATCATTATGAAAGTGGTTATTGATATTTCATGTGATTGTTCAACTAGCATAATATCCATGTGAATATGTAAATGGAATAATTTCATTTTATCTTTTCCATATTATGATGAAGTTCAATTTTAAAAGGCTATTGTTTTAGTTGTAAATTTCTTTAAGTTTTTTTGCTTATCTACAAAAGCTTCTGCAAAATTGTTATCCTTACTGAGCATCTGAGCTCACCCCTTTCAATGTTTTATCTTTTCCCAGGATGTGAAGAAGTAATTTATGAATGACCTGCATGGATAGTGTGAGGGGATATGAAGTCAAAATTTTGTTGTAGTTTTTTTACCTTATGATGTAATGTACGACTTATGCATATATCTTGTGTTTCCAAGACTACTAAACTAATCGCTCTTTCGAGACTTGATCCTTTGTGATCATGCCAATGTTCTATAAAAATTCACCGACTATGGGTATCTAGGGTCGGTGCATTACACCATATCCCATGTATTAAAAGGAAATACTTCTTGAATCAAATATAGTAATTTACATGGGATACCTCTCAATAAATATTCAACCTATATAATTAAAAAAACCTAATGAAAGGAAATGGTTCTAAGAAGAATTAATAAGGAACTCAAAAATGGAATAGAATTAAAATCAATGTTAATAATTATAATAATGACAATAGAGGTAATAAAAGAATACAAATAATTAACAACAATTAGGAGATACCTCTCGAACAAGACAGATCAACTACTAATACTACATCAAAAAACTATTACTTACAAACCAAATGTAATTACCCAAAAAATAGTAAGAGGACTACAAGAGAGTTAGAAAATCCTACCAGTGATTCCCATCTATATTAAAATGTAAATATATTAATTCTCTAGACATGTGATGCCTCAATATACTTAAACAAAGTGCTTGAAGTCATCCTCTAAATCTGGAGGATAAAATAACTTCCTTATTCCCTATAAAAAATATTTTCCACATAACTCATTCACCTTGACCCTTCCTGAAACTAAGTAAGGATATCTACTGAAACCTTCTCCCCCAGATAGACCTATCTATATGAATTCATCGCAATCTATCAATACATCATAGTATTTGATTTAAATTGGAACTATAAGTACCCGAACATAATCATCACATAATCATGAATTAAATGAATAATTCATATTGAGGATATATTAAGGTTTAGAGATTAAGTTAATTAGGCCATAAAAATTATATTACATCTCAAAAATTACAATGTAGACACTTTTACTTAGTTTCATTTTTTCATAAAATAAAAACTCTTGAAAAAGAGTCATGTCTACTCCCTTGTTTTAGATAGAATGACTTTTCCTTGATCCCATCCATGACCATATTCATCTTTAGGTCCTATGAAAAAAAATTAAAAATATGGGATAAGCATAAAAAGCTCAGTAAGGGTTATAAAACAAAGAAATAAAATGTTAGTTCATCATTGAAAACATGATATAAGCTCTTTAACCTACAACATGAAATCATAATATTTATGAATAACACATAGAAAAAATAAATAATAAAGGTAACTTGAAGCATTCATATCATACTTATATTGTTTTTATCACCACTACATAGGGATTTACATTAGAATACACATCACAATATATTTCCTAAATATCTTTAGAGAAACATTCATGATTACCTTCGTCATGTTACCCAATGCATTAGAGAGCTATCTTGAGCTCAACCTCCATAGGTTTATCAGAGAACCAACCATATATGTAAACAATTCCCAAAAACCATAACATATTGAGAACATATAAAACAAACATAATGGAAATATTGCATTTCCACATTTCAATCACAATATATCTTTTAAATATATTGACATTACAATTCCATTATCAAAACCATTTTCAATAACAAAATATGAAAAAATTGTATATGCTATTCATTTTCATTTTAAAAACATTATGAATTGTTAAGGGTACTGGAAGATAAAATTATACTCGCGGCAGCGGAAAGGTCATAGTCACCACGTACGCTAAAAAGAAACAATCATTTTTTGTATTTTAGTAAAACAATTCATAGGGAAAATATTTATTTTGAATAAAAGTAAAATTCAAATGTTTTTATACATAATATAAAAGAAAATCATGTATTAAAACTAAATATGCCTCAATGAAAGGAGATTGAGATGAAGTACATTACCTCTTGTCCGACATGACCCATTTGTTTTTTAATATTCTTAATAATAAAAAAAAGATAATTTGTACATTCATAAGAACCCTTTTAATGTTTATTATTAATTTTACCTCACTTATTACAATGTTATAAACATTATGTAATCATTTATGTTAATAATGTTTGTTTTTGACGATTTTGGTACTTGAGTCAAAAATGGACTGCTTAAATTTACAAGTTAGTCACATAGTCAAAGGATAATTATATCTAGAATGATATTCATGATTTATAAATCATATATATCATATATATCCTGTATATTGATGTATTTATAATAGTACCAAACATTTGGAGGTATAAATGAATTGTATTGTTAATGGAGACGGTAAGTCATACGTACACATGAACGCTACTTTCATTTCTATTTCTTATTTTAATTATTTTAAAACAAATTTATACATTGTTTTATTATAAATCTAGTATAATATCATATATAATATTATTAACTTCATCCTTTATACATCTCACAAATGGAATTAACGAGTCATATCACATTGACGGGGCAGTAGTCCACACTTACACAAATGAAATTATCGCATTTAAACGTAACCAAAACCATAAATGTATGATATACAAGAAAAATACAATATCATAATGAAAAAATGGATATAATATATATCATATATAAATATAGTTCCATCTTAATGGCCACCATGAGAGGCAGTATGTGATAATCGAACCTTCATAGTTTCGTGAGGCGTTAGTTTTCCATTCACAGAAACAGTATGTTCTTCACCCATTAGATGGAGTTGTTTGTAAGTGTAGTAAAAATACATTTCAAAACAACATCATATTATATTGAGGATACTGGTGTTGTAATAAAAGAATGGAGAAAAAAGAGTCTAGTGGCTGTTGAAGTAAAATAGAAGAAAACTAGAAAAGATAAACAATTTCCTATAATTTTGGTAACTCCATTGGGTTTGAACAAAAAGGAAATCATTAAGTGACATTTTCATATGTTAAGGCTTCTAGTAAAAATATAGGGATCTTGAGAGATTATTTTTTCATGGTCTGGATGATCCAAGAGTTTTGAGAGGTGTGAAAAATTGGTTAGATGTGGTGTCCTTTTATAAGGGGGAGGAGGGGCTCTTTAGGAATGTTTACAAATATTATTTTTTTATAAACATATATTCGGTTAATAAATATCCAAAAATAATTAATGTTTAAGCTATATGACTAAGGTTATAAATAAAATCATCCAACAATAATTGAACTTGTTTTTATGTAGTTTTAATATTTATAATCTTATTTATTTAAAACATTTCTTAATGAGGTAAATAATGCATCATTATTGTGTCATAAATAATTTATTTTATTTGATATCTAAAAATTATAAAATAAATATCATAATGAGGAAAACGTTTTATATTTTTAATTAATATTTATTTTAGAAATTCTAACTTATATAAAACCATCTGAAAATTAATTTACTAAAGGATATTTGTATTTGCAATTTTTTCACTTACATTGAGTTAATTAAAATAAATTGTTATTATCAATAACATTTGGATACAAGGGGTCCCAAAATATACCAAAATATTCCCATGATAGAAAACGAGACAACCAATAAGTTTTGGACTAGTTTTATGGTAATTTTGTATTATTATAATATTATTTTTACCTTGAATTACCCTATTTACCTTTAACCGCGGTAAATAAAAGTCAAAATATATTATTAACCAAATTTTTTTCATCTTATTGAACCAAATTTTACTAATAATAACAACCACTAATTCCAAATTTTGGAAATTCAATCAAAATAAGCATTAAAATTTCATTTAATAGAAAAAGTCCTTTTTTACAACGATTTAGTGGTTTCACTATTCATCAAAATTGATGTTTTCGGAAAAATAAAAAAAATCCTATGCTATATTTGATATTATGAATTCATAAATGATGTCTATTTTACCAAATTCAAAATTTAAAAGTTGTATTAATTATTTTATAATTAATTACTATTATAGAAATAAATAACTTGTTTTTATGAAAAGATAACTATTAAAAGATTTATTCTTTTTTATGTACAATTTCAAAGTAAATTAATTCCAATGACAAATATTGAATTAAATGGTAAAAACATTAAATAATTAAAATTTAAAACCAATTAACAATATAATATAACCATATCAATTAATTAGATTAAAAGTCACTTTTGAATGAAAATACAGTATCGTTCACTATTCATAAAAAATTCAATTTTTTCAGGAAAATACCAAAAAATTACCCAAAGTAAATTTTGATGTCCCGATACTAAAGAAATTTTTATTTGGAAAAATGAAACATATAAAAGTGACCAAAACAAGATTTAAAGAGGTTCCTCCATGAAAAGGAGATAAATCAACCTTTTAATGAATATTAGAGTATTTATGCTTAAAATTAGATTAATTTGCATTTTATGCCCATAACATTTATTTGAGAAATGTAAAAACAATTAAAAAACATTTATAATCATATTTTAGTTATCTCTAGACATTCCAACCAATACATAGACTATGCGTTAACTACAATTCAAAATTATATTATTATGTTATTATTGTGCAACGAAAGATTTCAGAGATACATGTTGATGCGTATTAGATATGCCTTCATTCATCAAAACCCCATTAATGTAATTTTTTTATTTAATTCTCAAATATGAATAATTATGGAAAATGTATTATTCATTTTTTACCTTGGATGTTACATCCTCCTCACCTTTGGGTAATTACATCCTTACAATTTCATTCACTTATCAAATAATTTGGGATATTTATCCCTCATGGAATTTTTAGATTACCACGTTACCTCTCCAACAATACGGGTTTTCCAAAAAATACTTTTCCTGGTGAATCACCTTATTCTACAACACTTTCTCTCTATAGTTGTGAATCTGGACTGGTTTTTCCTTAAAGAGAGATTCTCATCAAACTGAACTACCTCTATAATTAAAACATGAGATAGATCTAGAATTTACTTTATTAACATTGAGTCATGAAAGAAATTGTGTACATGGGATAAACATGGAGGTAAAGACACTATTTACACAACAAATCCAACTTTCTACAGGATTTCATAAGGTCCAAAAAAGCTTGGACTCAACTTTCCCTTATTAGCTAAATGAATCACACTTTTCAATGGAAAAACATTGAGAAATACATAACCACCAAACTCAAAATAATTATCATTCCTCTGATTATCTGCATAATATTTATTCCTGTTCTGAGTTGTTGTCATGTGCCTCTATATAAATTGAACTTTTTATGTCATCTCTTCTACCAATTCTGGTCCCATCAGCTTCCTTTCACCTACATCATTCAAAAAATATATAGTTCGACACCACTTCCCATATAATTACACAAATAGAGACATCTGTATACTAGAATGAAAATAATTATTATAAGAAAATTCAATTAAAAATATATATTGGTCCCAAATTCCTTATTAATATAGTGAACAAGCATGTAGCATATCCACCATGGTCGGAATTGTTCATTCTGACGGCCCATCTGATTGAGGATGAAAAGATGTACTAAAATTTAATTCAGTAATAAATATCTTCTGAAGGTCTTTCATAACATTAGAAATAAACCTGGGATCACAATCAGATACAATAGATAGGGGAACTCCATCCAACCTAACTATCTCATTAACATACAATTGAGAAAGTTGATCAAGAGACAAAGTATCTTGAATTAGAAGGAAATAAGCAGATTTAGTCAACTGATCAAAAAAACCCATATTACATTATTACCTCAAGAAGTATTCGGTAATACAACAATGAAGTACATGTATATAATTTCCCATTTCAACTTTGGAACTTGTAAAGACTAAAGTATCCCCTTTAGTAACCACCACTCTACTTTTACGCTCTGACAAGTGAAACACTTCACAGTAAAATCAGCAACATCTCTTTTGATTCCATCACCCTAGTAATACTCACGATGATCTCTATAAATCATAATACCTCCATGATGAAATAAAAATGGAGAACTATCAGTTTTATATAACAATTCATTCTTCAACTATGATTCACAGGGAACACATAATCTCTTCCCAAATCTCAAAACAAAATCATTATCAACGTTAAATTCTAGAAACATACAATTATAAACCCACACTACCTTTTTCTATAACACGCTTTCTATCATTTTTTCTTTTTTATTCTGTCTGATATAGATGATTTCAATGACACATGAAACAAAACAGAATAATTTCATACACCAACAACTTCTATGCCAAACTTCAAAAAATCTAAAACCAAAGGATTTCATTCCAATCGTAGTTCGGTCAATGAAGCATTACTTTCGACTCAAAGAATCAGCCACTTTATATGCATTTCATGTATGGTAAAGGATCATTCAATAATAATCCATGATTAATTCCAAACATCTCCTCTATTTCATGTTCAATTCATTCTAACTGAATATATACATTAAACATTTGTGGTCATCATATATTTCACATTTTACTCCCTAAATATTATGCCTCCAAATTTTTAAACCAATAACAATAGCAACTAATTCCAAATCATGTGTGGTGTAATTAAACACATGAGGTTTCGACTGATATGAAGAATAAGAAATTTTTTGATCATTCTGGAAATGTAACCAACCAAGTCCATTCAATGAAGCATCACTATAAATAACTAACTCACTATTTCTGGAAGGTAGTGCCAAAACTAGAGCATTCACCATTCTTCTTTTCAATTCCTAAAAATATTTATCACTTTGTTTTGTCCAAATGAACATTACACCTTATCGAGTTAACATACTATGTGGACTTGATAGAAATGAAATATTTTCATCAAATCCCTAGTAATAACCTACCAAATAATGAAAACTATGAATCAATGTTATATTTTGGTCTTGGTAATTCTTCAACAACATTTTATTTAGTGGGATCAATAATTATGCTATTTTTTTTAAACAATTTGACCCAAGAAATAAATTATATATAACCAAAATTCATATTTGTGGAACATACCAAATAGTTTCTTTTCTTTTCAAGTTTTCCAGACAACCCAAAAAATACATTCCTACTACTTTTTTCTTTTTTAATAAACCAAAATAACATCAATAAAGACAACTACAAACATATTCCCGAACTCATGGAAAACTCTTTTCATAAGATCCATGAATACAGAAGGTGCATTGGTTAATCAAAAAGGCACATCTACAAATTCATAATGACCATATCTAGTATGAAATATGGTCTTCACAATGTCATCTTACATTACATCCAATTGATTGTATCAAAACATGAAATCAATATTCGAAAAAAAAATTGTGCTTCTTGGAGATGATCAATCAAATCATTAATATGAGGCAAAGGATACTTGTTCATAATTGTGATGTTATTCAATTCACATTAATCAATGCAATGACTCATTGAACAATAATTATTATTAAGAAACAAGACATGATGACCCCATGGTGATGTGCTAGGTCGAATGAAACCATTATCTAATAACTCCTTAAATTGATTCTTTAACTCTAAAAGTTCAATTTGAGTCATTCAATAAGGGTGTTTTGAAATTGTCCTAGCATCGGGAACTATGTCAATAGTAAATTCATCTTCCTGATCAGGACTAATACCAGGACACTCAACAAGAATAATAGTAAGGTACTCATTTAAAACTAGTACAACATTCATTTGAACAGTTCATTTGCTATTAACAATTTGGGACATGTAACATTCATTTCAACCTTTTATTAGTGTCTCAGCTTCCTGATATATTATCAAAAGAAAGGGTCTATTATTGTACACAAACTGAAAATCTTTCTGAAAAAAACTCATTATCCTTGTAGAAAATCTTATGATGATAAATAAAAATCCAATCGATAGACAAAATAACATCAATCTCTACAATAGTCAAAACAATAAGGTTTCTAGGTAGATTCTTTCAACAAAAATGGACATGAAGGTTCTTATAATTACATTTCATCACAGAATTTCGTCCATGTTTTTATCTATAAGATTCATATTCATATCATGAGATTGAATTTCTTATTTACTAGGAATCTTCTCATAAATGAAAGAGTGTGTCGACCCTAAATCAAACAACACATCGGCATAATCTAGACAAAAAAATAGTGTACCTGATACTACTATATTTGATGGCCAAACATATATTGATGTAGTTGCAAGGGACTTCACCACCCCTTTCTGCCTGTAGTCTTGCTTCTTTCTATCAGTTGAGTTCTTCGTTGGACACTCATTTGCATAATAACACATTTAATTTCACTTAAAACATGTTACTAATTGTAAATAATATTTTTCCTTACCATTCCATGCTCTTTTTCAGTGCAATTACGAGCCATATGTCCCATTTTACAATATCGGTAGCACTTACCAGAATTAAAAATTCATTCCCTATCATGCTTTTTACCACAATTTTCACAAACTATAATCTTATGTTTCATACCATCAGACTTTTTTGAAAAGTTCTTCAATTTTTTCTGCCACATTGAACTCTTATTCAATAATTTTCAAAGAACACATGATCATCAGAAAACTCCAATTCCACCATCTCCTAATAATGAACAGGTTTTCCTAAATTTTGAACTCAAAGGAAACTAGTGAACTTTTATACTTTGGATTTAATCCTGAGTAAAAATGGATGATTTTTCTATCAATATATCATATGAAATTTAGAGAATAGAATGATAGTCGATGGAGTTTTTCTTCATAATAGGACCTAGTGTCCTCATCCTATCTAAATTATTGGTATTGTTTTCCATCCAACGATGAAGCACCTTAGGAAAATATTTATCACCAAACATACCTTTGAATTTAACTAAATCAAGAGCATCTGTCTCCTCCCTAACCCTGATATTTTTCACCATCGATCAGCTTCACCATCAAAATGGTAAATAGCGAGACTATCCTTTTGATTTTAATAACACCCCATAACAATGAAAATTTTTTCCAGTGCTTTAATCCACCATTATTCTTGCATAGAGTCATATGTTCCTCTAAATGATGGGGGGTTTTGATTCATAAAATGCTCTACTAATCACATGTTTCTCTATGGTTGATATGGCTGATCTTGTACATGGAAACCACCACTATTTATTTCCTGAGCCAACTATTCCATCACTAAAACAAGATATTCAGTTCCGATACTGATAATCTCAGGTTGCTGATTTGGAAGGTTATCTTCCTCCTGACATCATCCCATCGTAGCTGCCCTATTTCCCTTACGGAAAACCATTCTGAACACAGAAATATCTTGAACGAAGCAACATGGTAATATTTAAATTCTATATCATTTCAATATTAACCTAATGTAAAATATGGATATTAATTTAAAAATACCCTAACACTTAAATTTATCTAAACCAACCTCTGATACCAACTATAAAGACACCACCTTAAACATTAAATAATCTTGAATTAAATGAATAATTCACATTGATGATGTTTTCAGGATTATAGTTTCAGAGAATTAGTCCATAACTGTTACATTACATAAAAATGACAAGGTAGACACTTCATCTCAGATTCCACTTTTTTTATAAAAGAAAAACTCTTGAAAAAAAGAGTCATGTCTAGTCCCATGTTTTAGATATCATGTCTATTCCTTGATCCCATCCTTGATCCTATTCATCTTTAGGTCTTGTGAAAAATATTTCAAAACATGGGATGAGAATAAAAATATATGTTACAGTTATAAAACAAACAAAGAAAATGTTAGTTCATCATTGCATACAAAACATAAGAACATTAACATACCTCATTAAATCATAAGATTAATGAATAACACATCGAAATCATAAATCATAAAGGTAACTTATGGAATTCATATCATACCTATGTTGTAGCTATCACAACAAACATAGGGAGTTAAATTGGAATACCCATCACTATATATTCAGTAACTCTCTTAGGAGAAACATTCATGTTTACCTATGTCATATTACCCAATGTATTAGAGATCTATCTCGGGATCACCCACCAAAGGTTTATCATAGAACCACCCGTATACGTAAACAATTCCCAAGAACCATAACATATCCATAACATATAATACAAACATAAAGGAAAGATAAAATTTCCATATTTCAATAAAAATATATCATTTATATATTTTGACATAACAACTCCATTATCAAAACCCGTTTATGTACCAAAATACAAATAAAGATTATATGGTATTTAATTTCCTTTTAAAAACATTTGGGCTTTTTAAGGAAGCCAAAAGATCCAATAATAATCGCAGCGTCAGAAAGATTGTCATCACCGCATATGCTAAAAATAAACATTCATTATTTGTCATTCCATAAAATGATTAGTAGTGAAAAAATTAATTTTGGATAAAAGTAATATTCCAAGGTGTTTATATATCATGTAAATGAAAATCATCTATTAAAACAATATTTTCCTCAGAGAAAGGATATTGAGATGAAGTCCCTTACATTGTGTCTCACTTGACCCATTTGTTGTTTAATATCCAAAATAATATATTAAATATAATTTCATCTTGATTAAGAATCATTTTCAAGTTTATTATTCCATTTATATCACTTATTACATTGTTATAAAAATTATGTAATCACCTAATTTAATAATGTTCATTTTGTTGACATACGGTACTTGAGTCAAAAATGGACATCCTATACTTAAAAGTTGTTCACATGATAATAATTTCATTATATAAAAACTGATATTAATGATTTATATATCATATATATAATATATATCCAGTATATAAATGTATTTATAATAGTACATAACATTTGGAGGTATGATTTTAAATGCACAGTTCTTGGAGACGGAAAGTCGTTCATACGCATGATCGCTACTTCCATTTCTATTTATTATTTTAATGTAATTAGTACATAATGATAAAAATGAATATTATAATTCCATTATTATATAATATATAATATCATTAACACAATCCTTTATACCTCTGACATATGTCATTAACGAGTCATATCACATAGAGGGGGTGGTAGTATGCACTTCCTCAACTGAAATTATCATGTTTACCCATAATGGACACCATAATGTTAATCTATAAAAGAAAAATAAATAATCATTAAAAAATCATAGACATTATATATATGATATATAAATATAGTGGCATCTTAATAGCCACTATGATAGGTGGTAACATATAATCGAACAATCATCATTTCGTGAAGCGTAAGTTTGTCATTCACCAAAACAGTATGTTCTTCAACCATTAGATTAAGGTGTGTGTATGTGTAGTTTGAATCCGTATCATAAAAGCATCATTGTATATTAGGGATATTGTTTATGTTATATAATAATGTAATAAAAATATTTTAGTTGTTGTAGATGTAAAATAAAAGAAAAGAAGTTAAGAGAAAGTGTTACCATTATTTTTGGGTAACTCCCTTGGGTTTGAACCAAAAGGACTTCTTGAAGTGCTTCTGCTAATGATAAGGATTATTGGAGGAGGATAGGGATAATGGTATATTATTTGGATATGTTTTGGATGGTCTAAGAGGCTTGAGAGGTGTGAGTAATGGATTATAATTGGTGTCCTTTTATAAGGCGGAGGAGGGGCTCTCTACGAAAGTTTGCAAATATTATATTATTATAAACTCATTGTCAGTTTATAAAGATCCAAAACTCATTAAAGTTGAAGATAAGATGACTAAAGTTAGAAATAAAATCATCCAATAAGAATTGGACATGTTTTGTATTTTTTTAATAATTATAATATTATTTATTTAAATCATTTATTAATGAGATAAATAATACATCATTATTGGGTCATAAATAATGTAATTTATATGATCTTTAAAAATTATAAAATAAATACCATAATGTAGTAAATTTTTTTAGATTTATAGTAAATATGTATAGATTAAAACATAACTTATAGAACCCCTTGTAAAAATTATTTTACTAAAAAATACTTTTTATGTTATTTTGGACTTTACATTAAGTTAATTAAAATAAATTGTCATTATCACTCCCAAGTTCCTCCATGGGGTCCTAAAATAGACCCAAAGATTCCCATGGTCGCAAATGAATCAACCAATAAGGTTAGGAGAAGTGTTAATGTAATTTTGTATTATTATAATATTCTATTTACATTGAATTACACTATTTACCTTTAACCGCGATAAATAAAAGAGAAAAGTTACTATTCACCAAAAAATTATTTTCGTCTTATTGAAAATAATTTTACATTAAAATAAAAATAATTTATGTCAGATTTTCGAAACTCAATCCATATAAGCAAAAATAATAATTTAAATGAAAGAAGACAATTTCTAACTATGACTCAGTGGTTTCACTATTCAACAAAAATTGATATTTTTCAGAAAAATACCAAAAATTCATCCTAAGAAATATTTGATATTCTGAAATAAAAAATTAATTCTATTTTTGAAAATTCAAAACATAGTAGTAGGATTAATTAATTAAAAATTAAATCCTATTATCAAAATGAATAGGATGTTTTTAAGAAACAATAACTACCAAAAATTTGATACTTGATTCTGTGCAATTTCAAAGTAATATTAATTTCAACGACAAGCATTGGATTAAATGGTGAAAACATAATATAACTACACTTTTAACCCAAATAAAATATAATATTACCATATAAATAAATTATATTAAAAAGGAACTTTTGAATTAAAATACAGTGTTTTTCATTATTCATAAAAAATGAATTTTATCAGTAAAATACAAATAATTCACCCAAAGTAAATTTTGATGTCCTGATTATAAAGAAGAATTTATTTGGTCAAATAGAACATATAAAAGTGAAAAAAACTATTTTTAAATAGCGTTCCCCATCAAAAGGTGGTAAATCGACCTTTTAAAAAATATTTGAGTATTTATGCAAAAAATTAGATTTATTCACATTTTAAGCGTCTTAAATTTATTGGATAAATGTAAAAAGATTTAAAAAACGAGTAAAATAATATCTTAGTTAGTTTTATTCATTCCAATAATACAATGGTTATTTGTTAAATACAATTTCAAATAATATTATTATATTATTAGTGTGCAACGAAAGAATTCAAAGAAACATGTTGTTGTAGATCAGGTACGCCATCGAGCATATAAACCCATTTAAGGTAAAATTAATATTCAATTTAAAAATTTGAATAATTATGGAAAATGTATTATTCTTTATTTACCTATGAAGTTACATCCTTCCCCATTTTGGGAATTGCGTCCTCGCAATTTTATTCACTTATCAAATAAGTGGGGGTATTTATCCCTCATCGCATTTTAAGATTCCACATTGCCTCTTCAACCATATGGGTTTTCCAAAAAACAATTACTTAGTGAATTACCTTATTCTGGAACACTTTCTCTCTACGATTAAAAATTGGGACAAGTTGTTCCTCATAAGTGAGATTCTCTTTCAACTAAACTAACTTCTTTACTTAAAACATGAGATTGATCTGGTATACACATTCTTAATATTGAATCATGAAAAACATTGTGTATATGGGATAAACATTAAGGTAAATATACTATTTTCCCAACCAATTCGATGTTCACTAAGATTTTATAAGTTTTAATGAACCTTGGACTCAGTTTTCCATTCATACCATAACTCATCACACATTTCCATGGAAAAAAATTGAGAAATACATGATCACCTACCTCTGAATAGTGATCATTCCTATGATTATAAGCACAAATTTTGTCCCGGCTATGAGCTGTTATCATGGGATTCTATATCTTCTGAACATTTTCGGTCAACTCTTCTACCAATTATATTCCCATCAGCATCCTCTCACCTACTTCATCAAAAAAATATGGATTTCGACACCACTTCCCATATAATGCCTCAATTGGTGCCATCTATATATTAGAATGAAAACTATTATTATATGAAATTTCAACCAAAGAATGATGTTGGTCCCAAATTCCTAGGTAAGGCAGTAAAGAAGCACGTAGTATATCTTTTGAGGTCTGAATTGTTCATTTTAACTTCCCATTTGATTGTGGATGAAAAGATGTACTAAAATTTAATTCAGTACACACTGACTTCTGAAGTCCTTTCCAAATGTTAGAAGTAAACCAAATATCACAATCAGATAAAATGGATAGGGGGAATCCATGCAACCAAATTTTCTCTTTAACATACAACTGAGAAAGTAGATCTAGATACAATGTATCTTGAATAGGAACGAAATGATCAGATTTAGTCAACCGATCAAAAATAACCCAGATTACATTATTAACATGAGATGTATTCAGTAATACACAAACAAAGTCCATGTATATATTTTCCTATTAACACTCTGTCAATGGTAAAGACTCATGTATCCCTTTCGTTAACTACCACTATACTTTTACTTGTTGACAAGTCAAACACTCCACAGTAAAATCCATAATTACTCTTTTCATTCCATCCCACCAGTATTATTCCTGATGATCTCTCTACATCTTAGTACTACTAGGATAAACTGAAAACAAAGAACTATGAGTTTCACATAACAACTCATTATTCGTCTATGAATCACGAGACACACATAATCTCTTACCTGACCTCAAAACACAATCTTTATCAACATTAAATTCAGGCAATATTCTATTCTGAACCAACTCTACCTTTTTATGTAACTCGCTATATTTCTTCTACGCTTTCATTATTTTGTCTGATAGAGATGATTTCACTGAAAACTGATGCAAAACATCAGAATTTACCACACCAAAATCATCTATGAAAAAGTTCTACAATTTAAAAACCAAATGATCTTGTTCCAAACGTAGCATGTCCAATGAAGGATTACTTTTTCAACTCAATGCATCTGCCACATTATTTTATTTACCTGAATAGTAAAGGATCATGAAATCATAGTCCGTGATTATCTTCATCCATCCCCTCTATCTCATGTTCAAATATTTTTGAGTGAATATATAATTCAAACTTTTGTGTTCAACATATATTTCACATTTTACTCTATTCAAATGATGCCACCAATTTTTTAATTAAAAAACCACAGCAGGTAATTCCAAATCATGTGCAGGGTAATATAACTCATGAGGTTTCAACTGACGTGAAGCATAATAAATTACCTGATCATTTTATATAAGGGAAAAAACATGTACAATCCACATAGTATCACGGTAAATAACAAACACACCATTTCTAGAAGGTAGTTCCAAAATTTGATCGTTCACCAATCCCCTTTTTCAATTCATGAAAACAATCATCACATTCATTTGTCTAAACGATCTTAACACCTTTTTTGAGTTATCTTAGTTATTGGACTAGATAAGCATGAAAAATGTTCCACAAACCACTGGTAATAAACTGTCTAACTATGAAAAATATGAATTTTGGTTATATTTGTGGTCATGGCCATTCTTCAAAAACATTCGTTTTAGTAAGATCAATAGTTATGACATTTTTAGAAACAAAGCGACCAATGAAAGAAATTTTTTGTAACCAAAATTCACATTTCGTGAACTCCCAATATATTTTATATTCTTTTATAGTTTCCAAAAAAACCCTTAAATGACTTTCACGCACCTCTTTACTTTTATAATAAACCAAAATATCATAAATGAACCCAACCACAAACTTATCCAAGAACTCGTGGAAAATTCTATTTATAATATCATTGAATATAGCAGGTTCATTGGTTAAACCAAAAATATTAATTTCAAATTTATAATGAACATATCTAGTATGAAATGTGTTCTTCGCAATGTCTACATCATTTTACTTCCAATTGATGGTACCAAAACCTCATATCAATCTTTGAAAAATAGTGAGCTCCTTGGAGTTGAACAGTCAAATCATTGATATGAGTCAAAGGATACTTGTTCTTAATAGTGATTTTATTCAATTCAATATAATCAATTCAAAGACTCATTGAACCATCTTTCTTTTTAACAAAAATGATAGGATCACCCCTTGGTGATATGTGAGGTCAAATGAAACTTTTATCTACTAAATCCTTCAATTGCTTCATTAAATATAAATGTTCAATTTCATCCATTCGATAAGAGGGTATTCAAATTTTCTTAGCATCATGAACTTAGTCAACAATAAATTCATCTTCCTAATCCGGTATACTACTAGGAAACTCATCAAGAAAAACATCAAGGAAGTCATTTACCAATGGCACATCATTAATATGAAAAATTTATTTGATTTTAACAATATGTGCAAGGTAACATTCATTTCCATCTTTTACTAGTTTCTTATCCCGTTTATATGTTATCAAAATAAAGGGTTCATACTTATGCATGAACTGAAAATCCTTCTGAAAAGAAACCTCCTTAGTTATGCAGTCAATCATAAGATGAAAAATAGATAGCTAATACATACCTCAAATGACATCAAACTGTGATATAAGCATACCAATAAGGTTTGCATGTAGATTCGTTCCGTACACAATGACATGAAGTTTCTTATAATTTCATTTTTTCACCACATTTCCTGCAGTTTTTTTAAAATAAGTTCCATATTCATATATTGAGATAGAATTTCCAATTAACTAGGAAACTTCTCAAAAATAAAAGAGTGTGTAGAACCAAAATCAAACAACTCCTAGGAATAAACTGAAAAAAAATAGTATACATGATACTACAACATTTGATGGCCCAAAATCTGCTGATGTAGATGAAAAGGACTTCACCACCCCTTTTTACTTGTAGTCTAGCATCTGTCCCTCATTTGAGTTCTTCGTTTGAAACTCATTTTCATAATCACACATTTAATTTCACTTAATACATTTTATTGATTATAAATCACATTTTGTCATACTATTACCTTGATCTATTTCCATTCCATTACGACCCTTATGTCCCATTTTACCACATCGGTAGCACTTACCAGAATTCAAAAGACATTTTCCAGCATAATTTTTACCACTTTTTCACAAACTGTAAACATAAGTTTCTAGAGATCAGAATTTTTTAGAGTTATTCCCTTTTTTCCGCAACATCGACCTCTTATTCTATTGTTTTTCAAAGAACGCATGATAGTGAGCTAACTCAATTTCCACCCTCTCTGCACAATAATCAATTTTTGATAACATTTGAACTCATGAGATGCAAAATCCGTTCGATACATTAGCTTTAATCCTTATTAAAAACAGTTGATTTTATTATCATGATATCGTAAGAAATTTATAGCATTCCTTGCTATTTGAGTGAATTTTGCTTCATAGGTAGACAGTGAGTCATCCTCCTGTCTCAATTCTAGGAATTATTTTTCCATTGAAAGATGAACCACCATAGTAAAACATTTCTCAAGAAACATACCTTTGAATTCATCCAAATCAAGAGCATAAATCTCCTCATATCCCTGATATTTTTTTCCATCCACCACCAATGATCAGCTTCACCATCAAAATGGAATATAGAGAGACTAAACTTTTGAGGTTCTGAACAACCCATACGATTGAATATTTTCTACACTACTTTAATCCAACCGTCTACTAGCACAATGTCAGACGATCCTCAGAATGATAGGGGATGTTGCTTCCTGAAATTCTCCAGTGCTGACATGTTCATCAAGGGTTTAACTAGATGATCTCGTGCATGGACACCACCACCATTAATATCATGAGTCAATTGTTCCATCTCTACAACAAACTATTTAGTTCTTATTTCTACCATCTCAGTTTTCTTATTTGGAAGGTTTCCTTAACATAGCTTCCATGTTTCCTCTGTAGAAAACCATTCTACACAAAGAAATATCTTAAGAGAAGCAACATGGTTATCTTTAAATGCTATATCATTTCAATATTAACATAACGTAATTTATGGATATTAATTTAAAAATACCCTAACACTTATAGTTATCTAAACCAACCTATGATATCAACTCTATGGGATCGAACATAAACATTACATAATCATCAATTAAATGAATAATTAATAATGATGATCTTTTCAGGTTTAGAGTTTAAGAGAATTAGGTCATAACTGTTACATTACATCTCAAAAATTACAATATAGTCACTTCTACTTAGTTTCCCATTTTTCTTAAAATAAAATGTCTTAAAAAAAGAGTTAGGTCTAGTCCCATGTTTTAGACAGCCTGAATTTTCCTTGATCCCATCCTTGACCCTATTAATCTCTAGGTCCTGTGAAAAACATTTCAAAACATGGGATGAGTATAAAAATCTCTATAAGGGTTATAAAAAAAGAAATATAATGTTACTTCATCATTTCATACATATCATATGCTCTTTAACATACCTCATGAAATCATAAGAATTATGAATAACATATAGAAAACATAAATCATAATGGTAACTTGTGTCAATCATATCATAATTACATTGTAGCTATCACAGCTACATAGAGAGTTACGTTGGAATACCAATAATAGTATAATACCTAAATCTATTCGGAGAAACATTGACGTTTACCTCCATCACATTACACAATGCATTAGTGTGCTATATCGGTCTCACCCACCGTAGGTTTATCAAATAACAACATGTAAATCTAAACAATGCCTAAGAACCATAACATATTCATAACACATAAAACAAACATAAATGAAAGATATGATTTCCACATTTCAATCAAAATATATCATTTAAATATATTGACATAACAACACCATTATCAAAACTCTTCTCAAATAAAATATATGTAAAAATATTAAATGGTTTTTATTTTCCATTTGAAAACATTACGGCTTGTTAAGGAAGCCAAAAATCAAATAATACTCGTGGCTGCGGAAAGGTCGTTGTCACCGCATACTCTAAATAGAAACATTTTTTTTATCATTTAGTAAAATTATTATTAGTGAAAAGATTACATTTTAATAAATGTAAAATGCCATGGAATTTATTTTGTTTATAAATGAATAGTGTTTATTAAAACAAAATATGCCTCAATGAAAGGATATTGACACGGAGTCGATTACCTCATGTCTGACTTGACCCATTTCTTCATTACTCTCCGAAATAATAATATAAAGTTATTTTCTAGTTTATTAAGAATATTTTTCATGTATATCATTCCTTTTATATATCTTATTAACATGTTATAAAAATTATGTAATCACATAAGTTAATATTGATCATTTTGTTGATATTTTGTAGTTGATTAAAAAATGGACTTCTAATAATTACAAGTTGTTCACATGGTCAAAAGTTCATTATACCCAGAATGATATTAATGATTTATACTTCATTTATTTAATATGTATCCTATATATAAAAGTATTTATAATAGTAGATAACATTTTTTAGGTATGAAATTAAATGCATCGTTCAAAGCGACGGTAAGCATATGTACGCTTGAAAGTTACTTTCATTACTAATTATTATTTTAATAGAATTAAAACATAATGATACATAGTAATATTACAATTCCAGTATAATATAATATTTAATATAATTAACTCTATAATTTATATGTCCCACATATGGCATTAACGAGTAATATCACTTTGAGGGGGTGATAGTCTGCACTTCCTCAAATGAAATTATCACGTTTACCGATAATGGAATCCATAAATGTATGATATAAAATTAAAATAAAAAATAATAAAGAATTAAAAAACAATATATTTATCATATATAAATATAGTTTCATCTTAAAGGACTCATTATAGTTGGTAGGAGATAATTGAACAACCATCGTTTTGTGAGGCGTTAGTTTTTCCATTCACAGAAACAATATGTTGTTCACAAATTAGATGGAGGAGTGTGTAAGTATAATTCGAATACATCTCATAAAAACATACTAATTTATTTATTATACTGTTTTTGTCATAAAATATATGAATAAAAAGATTTTAGATGTTGTAGTAGTAAAATAAAAAGAAAAGAAGTTACGAGAAACTGTTGTCTTTAATTTGGAAAACTCCCATTGGTTAGAACCTAAAGGACTTCATGAACTTGATTTTGCCTAAGTTAAGGTATCTAGGAGTAGTAGAGGGATTTTGGGAGATTATTTGGGTATGGTTTGGATGAGAAAAGGGGCTTGAAAGGTGTGATTAATGGGTTAGAAGTGGTGTCCTTTTATAAGAGGGAATAGGGGCTCTTTATGAATGTTTGCAAATATTTTTTTTATATTATAAACTTATATTCAATTTATAAGGATCCATAACACATTAAAGATGAAGATAATATGACTTATGTTCGAAATAAAATCATTAAATAAGAATTAGATTTGTTTTAGATATTTTTTTAATATATATAATATTATTTATTTATATCATTTATTAATTAGGTAAATACCAAATCATTATTGTGTCAAAAATAATATAATTTTTTTGATGTGTAAAAATAATAAAATAAATACATTAATATAGGAAATATTTTTAGATTTACAATTAATATTTATAGTCTAAAACATAACTTATATAACCTATTTTGAAAATTAATTTACTAAAATATATTTGTTTTTTTCATTTTTCCCTTTACTTTTAGTTAATTAAAACAAATTGTCATTATCACTCACATGTGGCTCCACGGGGTCCCTAAATAGTCCAAAAATATTCACATGGTAGAAAATGAAAAAAATAACAAGGGTTGGACATGTTTTAAGGTAATTGTTTATTATTATAATATTCTTTTTACCTTGAATTACCCTATTTACCTTTAACCGCGGTAAATAAAAGCCAAAAGTTACTCTTCCCCAAAAATTATTTTCATCTTATTAAACCACATTTTACATAGTAATAAGAAATATTTATGTCAGATTTTACAAATTCAATAGACATAAGTGGTAAAATTTCATTTAAATGAAAAAGTCAGTTTTTTATCTACGACTTAGTGGTTTCACTATTCATTAAAAATTGATGTTTTTCAGAAAAATACCGGAAATTCATCCTAAGACTTATTTGACATTCTGAATTCATAAATTATGCCTATTTTACCAAATTCAGAACATAGAATTTTTATTGAATAATTTAAAATTAATTCTCGTTACCAAAACAAATAGTGTGTTTTTAAGAAACAATAACTATCAAACGATTGATATTTGTTTATGTCTAATTTCAAAGCGAAAATAATTCCAATGAACTACATTGGATTAAATGGTAAAAAAATAATATAATTAAAATTTTAAATCCAATAAAAAATATAATATGAACATATAAATAAATTAGATTAAAAGGAACTTTTGAATTAAAATAAAGTATTTTTATATATTCATAAAAAAATTAATTTTATCAGAAAAATACAAAACATTAACCCAAAGAAAATTTTGATGTCCCTATTATAATGAATAATTTTATTTGGTCAAATATAACATATAAAAGTGACCAAAAAATGATTTAAAAAGGGTACACCTTCAAAATCTGGTAAGTCAACCTTTTAAATAATATTAGAGTATTTATACTTAAAATTAAATTAATTCACATTTTGTTCCTCTAATTATTATTGGATAAATATAAAAACATTTAAGAAACATGTATAATAATATTTTAGTTAGTTATAACCATCCCCACCCATCAAATTGCTAGGCATTAACTATAATTTAAAATAATATTATTATATTAGTATTGTGCAACGAAAGATTTCAAATAAACTCGTTGTTGTGTATATGGTACGCCATCAAGCATAAAAACCACATTAAATTATAATTAATATTTAATTCCATAATATGAATAATTATGAAAAATGGAATATTCTTTATTTACCTGGGATGTTACAGGAACAATATATCATTGCATCTTCATTCTAAATGCAGGCTCAAAAATTTGTGCTTGATCTGCTCCAGTAGGTAGAAAATGATAAGGATAACTCATCATATTTATTTAATGATTCCAAAAGCTATGTAAAATACTCTCCCAAATTGAATATCCCATGAATCTTTATGTGTATACTCATATGCATGTGATAAATGAATACATTCCCATGTTTTCCGATAAATTGTACCCAAGTAATCCAATCCATATTTCCATAGATCATCTTCCACTATCATTAAAAACATTATTAATGAAATAAACTATAAGTGAAATGTAGAACCAAACATCAGTTATCACCTTCTAAAAGGATAGAACTACCTATTCTATCCATTCATAGTCCTCACTGGTATAAGTTTTATTTAATAACATTGACACTTGCAACCCCTAAAAATTCATCATGGCCTTATCATAAAATTCCTTTTTCTTCATTCTTCATGAAACAACTTGTTGAAATTTTTATGTCATATCATCATTTGACATCGAACACCAAAGTTATAAAAGATTACAAAAATCACCACATCATCAAAAGGAGCATCACATAAAATAGGGATAACATGGTCACTAAAAATAAAAACATGGGGAAACCAAACTCACTGTTAAATTATAATCCACCATCATATTCATGGATCATAAGAAATACCAATTTCTCATTTGGACAACCATTTCAGTTTTATACCTGAAACCTTTCCATTTATCCTATATCATACCTCTATAACCAAATTTAATACGTATAAGCAATATCATATTTCTTTACCCTAGTAAATACTAACAATGCATAATCAATGAATAACATTCCATTCAAACATGTATTATAAGGCGTAGCACAACATTTTCACAAAACTATTCGAGGTAGTGAGGCGTAATAAAATATCCAATGTTCAAATGTTTCTAAAATAGTATCATAACATGAATTTTCATGTTTAAAATTATAATGGAAAAAATAATATTGGTATAATTTGATTATTGTTAAAATCATTACATGGTTCATTAGTTTAATACAAAATTATAATAATCTTTTAATTTTGGTCAATATTCTAAAGTAAACACAACAACTTTATAAAACTACATATGCACGATTAAATAATAACCCAAACACTAAAATATATCATAGATAAAAACATTCTGGATTAACAATATTACTCAGAGGTTTTACCAATATTAGAAATCTTTTCTATAAAATGTATTCATATTTATCTCACGAATTTTTTATTTAACAATTCATTCTTAATTTCTAGAAATAAAAACTAATGTAGTAGGCATGTATTAAACAATATATTAAATAATTAACCAATAATTTTATATAAATAACATGCTGCATAATTAAATGAACTTAATTATATAATTTTCAGTCAATTATAATAACTTCACAAATTAGGAGTCAGGCCTATCATATGAAATGTCTTCGATTATTTAAAATCATAAATCGATAAAAAAATGAAAAACTTTAAATTAATGGTGATACAATTAAAAATATGTTTTTGAATCATTTTTCATTGAAAACTCCTATAATATTATTGATAATAAATAAGGGAATGCATATTTCATGGAGAAACTATCCTTTAAACTATTTAAATAATAAAAATTAATTCATAGAATGCCTCATTATTTTAAATGACTTATACATGCAGTTTTCTATTATTTATTAAAACACCTTCATATGATTATTAACATTAATAATACTTTGAGCTATAACTATACATGGAATGATTAAATTGGAAATACCTAGGAAAAGACACTCAGACAATAATATTTTCTCGATCAAAATTCATCATTTGTTGATACATATTTCCATAATAATATCATAGTAATGTAATATAATTAATTTATAGATTTCACATCATGGTTCATCATGCATCACGAATTATCTAAATATTAAATATTACATGAAAGATAAATAAATTATCAAACTATGTTATAAACTTATAATATGATATCTTTTAAAAACCTATCAATATTAAGATAATAAAATTCTATGCTACAATATTAAAATTGTTGAAACAAATTAGCACAAGGTAGAATAAATAACCAGACTAAAAAACATAATCGAAATACTATATTATAATTCAATCATTGTGAATGATTAGTTAACCCTTATTAAATTTATACCCCAAAATTAATTTATTTTCATGAAAAAAAATTGGTGGACTAGATATATCTATTCGTTAGATCAAAGTTGTAACACCCCACCCACAAAAGCCCAGAGTATGTGCATTATTACCTATCATTGGCATGATCACAAAAGATCATGTCTTGAAAGAACAATTAGTTTAGTATCCTTGGAAGTACAAGATACATTCAAAAGGATTATATTACATCATAAAATGGAAAACTAAAACAATATTGTTTCCATAGACAACACTGAGATCCCATAGACTATCCCTGAAGGTCGGTCATAATATACTTCTTTGCATCCCGAGGAAAATAAAACATAGAACGTGGTGAGCTCAGACGCCTTGTAAGGATAACAATATAACAGAAAAATTCATTAATAAGAATAAACATTTAATGCAATAAATAGAATGAAAAAATCATTTTCAACATAAAAATCATCATAATATGGAAAATATATATCAAAATAATGAAATTTAATTACTCACATGGATATTCTACTAGTCAAATAATCACATGAAATATATATTACCAATTTCATAAAGATGTAATGCATAACTCTGGACTTTTATAACCACATACTCAAGGACTTGTGCGAAGACTACAAATAATATTTGGTCAACCCCTTCGGCCAAGACACTAGTTTCTCTCATGATACCTACTGATTCATCGAAGATATACAACGTGCTCCACATGCCACTTTCTAAGTCCAATTAATTCCAAATATGAAATGGTTTAAATATAACATAAACATTCATATAAAAACTGACATATGAAATGTCAACACCTTGTCTATAAAAAATGAATAGTATAAAATAACACATCCACAATCAAACATATCAAAAAACCTTCAATGCAATATGGATGTTTTTATCATAATAAATCAACTTCAAACAATCATAAATTCCATCAATGGATGTTGACATAGATGAAATAAAAACCTTTTTAGAGAAATATCTATTTCTATTTTGAAATCATTTAAATGTCACATAATTAAAAAAAATTATATTTGAAAATATTCTTATAATTCTTTAATGGAAGCTTTGATGATGTTATAATGGCAGAAAATAGTCTCACCTTCCCTATAATTTAAAAAAACATTTTTACCTTAATTTTTTAAAAAAGATCATAAAGTACCTTGATTGGAAAATTATAGAAATATTACTTTATAAGCATCTTATAAAAGTAAAAAAATGGTATAAATTAATTTAACCCATAGTCTATAAAATATTAAGAATTTTTTGAAATGCATTTTTAAGAAACATGGATGTGGATGATAAAGTGGTCCGAATATATAATTTCATATAAACAACCTGATATAATGAAGAGATTGTAAAATTAACCATTAAAATGTACTTTTCCTTGGTCGGGGGTAGGTTAACACCCTATATAATGGTGAAATAATTGTTATTAAATTATACAAGAATCATGTACATTAATATGATATCATATATGATATTTTAACATTGCATTGTTAACAATATCTTAGTATTATCATTGTTTTGGTTGTTAACTAATTCATTTTCCATTATATGCTTTGTTATGTAAGTAATGATTTAATGGATTGGATGTATTTTATTCAAATTAAGAATCATATTATGTCTGTAAAAATTATTTTTAATCATCTAATTAAAATTTTTCTTGAATGGAAACAATGGAAAATGAGTCTCATCACGTTCGTGGAGGCGGTATTCAGTACGTAAGCACGAGGGAAAATATCATTCTTTTGATATTAAAATAATATTTAATTGGATGGTATATCATATTTACAGAATAATTATTATTTTATATTTATTATTTACATCAATTACAAATCATTACTTTACCCATCCATGTAATAATGTATTGAATAACAATTACACCACGATGTGGAGACGGTAAGCCGTACGTACGCATGTATGGTGACATGCCATTCAAAGGATGGATAGAATAATGAATATAGTTGTATCATATTTATAATAAAATCATAGTATATATAAGTTACTGGGGTAATTTTTTTAGAATGTAAACCACAAATAAAGATAATGTGGAAAAAGAAAGCAACTTGAAAACGATGATGAAATATTTACCACTTCTTTGGGTTCTACAATTTGATTTGATCAAAAAGGCTCCCTTGGATGGCTTTCATACTAATGGAAGGCCTCTAGGATGAACGTAGGACTATTGAGAGGGTATTTGGGTAGGGTTTCACCAAGCCAAATGGCTTTGATGTTGTGAATTAGAGAGAATGTTGAGTGCCCTATTATAACACGTGTGAGGGGAACCTTAGGAAAAATTAGAAATATTACTTGAAAATAAAATAATTTTCGGTTTATAATTTCTCAAAATGAATTATTTAATGGATAAGGTTGGGATGGGTCGAAAACCACTCATCCAATAAGTTTATACCAGTTTTGGTCAATATAGTAACTTTATCTTTTAGATTTAACTCTTAGTTAAATAGTTTGACATTGACAATGCCTCTTTTTATTTTTATATTATATGGTAAATAAAAATACTATAAACAACCAAAAGATCACAAAGTGATTCATTAATTAAAAAAATGTAATTATATATGTCTTTTTATGAACCTTATATTTTTAGGAATATAATATCATTTAATAATATTATTTTTTTTGAAAAAATTCATTAATGTCAATTTGGACCCTATTTGGTATGTTGTTTTTGCTAAATTTGTAAACAAATATTACTTCGAAAAAAATTAATCTAATAAAAACTATTAGGTGATATTATCCTGTAAAATTAGTGTAATTCATTAAAATTATTAAATGTAATTTATTTGGATATTTATAATATCAATTATTTTAATCATTCTTTAATATGGTAATTATTACATCATCATTCTTTCATCTATAAATTTAATTATATACGGTCTAAAAATTATAAATAAAATACCATTATGTAAGAAATATTTTTATCTTTCTAATGAATATTTATAAAAGAATTTATATTGTGTGTAATCGTATATTAAAAATTGTTTAGTTATTAAAATTTAAATCTATGTCTATTAAATATTCATTAAATAATATAAAAATAAATTTCATAATCTAATCCAAGTTGACCAAAGAGGTTCAGATATTATTCCTAAGGGTTCTTTGGTCAAATTATACTTATCCAATAGAATTAGGACATGTGTTAGGGTAACAATAATATCATTTTACCCTTAATTACCCAACTTACGTTTAAGCATGGTAAAGAAAACTAAAAAGTTACTATTTACACAAAATTATTTTCATCTTATTGAACCACATTTTGGTTATTGATATCAACTATGTCCCATATATTTTTGAAATTCAACTCACAAAAGAAATAAAATTATGTTTTTTGTAAATTTTCAAATGCTAATAAGAGGTGGGTAAAAGATGGTAAACGTTCAATAAAATTTTCATATATCTAAAATTATTATAAAATGTATCCAATGAATTAAATTGAAATTATAAAGGTCTTATGTATCTTTTTTGACCTGAAGTAAATTTAAATAAAATAATTATTTATTTAAATGAAAATTTGGTTTTAAACTATAACTCAGTGTTTTTCAATATTCATCAAAAATTGAATGTTTTCAGAAAAATACCAAAAATTCACCCTAATATAATTTCGTTATTAGGAATCCAAAAATGAAGCCCATTTTGAATGATATAATTAATAATATTTCAATAATTGGTTATTACTATTCATAATGGTTTGCTTGATTGGTTGTTGTTTGTTAGAACTCGATGTTGCGTACAACACACGCAATTGTATTATTCAAAGAGAATCATACCGTGGATGCTTGGGGTGTTAAATTTTCACCTCCATCAAATAATTTTGTCCTCAAAATTTCAAGAATATTATTTCATAAAAAAACTTGGGTGGTTCTTCATAATAAGTTCATTGGGTTCCCACGTTGCGTCTTCCATTTATGGTTTCACCATAGAAATTTTACTAGACGAGTCGTCCAGTTTCTTAGAATTTGTTATCTTATATCAAAAAACTTGATAGGAACTTCGTAATAAGATAGATTGGATTCTAGATCTAATTCCTCATAGGTGAGTACATACATTGGGTTAGTCATGTATTTTATCAATAGTGATACGTGGAACACATCAGGAACTTTGGAGATACTTGGAAGCAATGCCAAACGGTAAGCTACAACCCCAATTTATTCTAGAATTTCTAAAGGTATGTTATACATGGGATGTAATATTACCTTATTACCGAAACATATAACATCATTCCATAGAGATACCTAAAATAAACACATGATATCTTACCAGAAATTCCAAATCCTTCTTTCTCTTATCGGCATAGCTCTTTTACCTACTTTGAGTTGCATTGATGCGGGTTTGGATTAAATTCACCTTTTCCATTGATTCTTTAACAAGTTCCAGGCCTACATGTTTTCTTTCACTAACATCATCCCAAAGGTTTGTGTGTGGCATCTCTTTCCGTATAATTCTTCATATGGTGAAATCTAAATAATTGAATGGAAGCTTTTGTTATAGGAAAATTCTACCATAGGTAAATATTGTTCCCAAATACCATTAATGTCATGTGAGAATGATCTTAACATGTCTTCTAACATTTGAATAATCTGTTCTGATTGTTCATCATTTTCGGGGTAGTAGGTAATGCTCAAATGATGTTCAATATCCAGGGCTTTCTGGTGGCTTTTCTAGAATCGTGACGTAAAATTTGGATCACGGTCAAAAAAAATCTATAGGGGTACTCCATGAAGTCTCACAACTTCATTAGTATATATTCTTTCTAGGCGTTCAAATGGTAAATCTTCACTTATTACAAGAAATAGTGATGACTTGGTAAGATGATCAACAGTGACCCATATTGCATCATTCCTTCTTAGAGTCTTTGGATGTCCCATGACAAAGTCCATCGTAATATTATACCATTTCCACTCAGGTATGGGATGAGGTTGCATAACTCCTCTAGGTTTTTGGCTTCTTTCTTTCACTTATTGACAAACCATACATCTTGACACAAAATCAAAAATCTCCCTCTTCATGTTGTCCCACAAAAAATGATCCTTCAAATCTCTATACATCTTGGTGCTACCATGGTGTATAGAAAAAATTGGAACTATGAGAATCTTCCATGAATTCCCTTTTTAGATCAGGTATATCAAGAACACAAATTCTCGTCCCAAATTTCAAAATTCCTACTTCATACAAAAAGTCACTCAATATCCCATCATTCAAAACATTAATCTTCTTTTGAAACTCTTCATCATCAGTCTCAGAACTCTTTATCCATTCTAGTAAAGATGGTTTGGAAACCATATGAAAATGTTTTGATTTTTCACCTTCAATCGTTATCACCATGACCAATATTACTAGATCCTTGTATATAGGATCCATTTCAACTATCATCTTATTCTGAACTCCATGATCCTTTCTGCTCAAAGCATCTGCCTCCTTATTTTCAATCTCTAGGTGGTAGTGTATAGTGAAATGATAATCTTTGAGTTGTTCGATCCATTTTCAATGCCTCATATTGAGTTCTTTCTGTGAGAAAATATACTTTAAACTATTGTGATCAGTATATATCTCACATTTTCCCCATAGAGATAGTGTCTCCAAATCTTCAAAGAAATGATTACTAAAACTAACAATTGATCATGATTGGTATAGTTTTTTCCATGAATTTTTAGTGGTCGTGATGCATATGCAATAACTCTATCATTCTACATAAGGACACACTCATGTTCTTTCTTTAATGAATCACTATAAATAATAAACACATTATTCTCCAATGGTAGAGTCAAGATAAGATAATTGACTAATATCCTCTTTATTTCTACAATATATTCATCACACTCTTTTATCTAAACAAATATAACCCGTTTTAGTGTGATATTTTTTAATTGGTTACCAAACCAGGAGAAATTCTAGATGAAACGTCGATAATAACATGTTTAACCGATAAAACTATTTACCTTGGTTATACTCGTTGGTGCTGGCCATTCATGGATTGTTATGGTCTTAGATGGATCAATAGAGATTATATCCTAGGAGACAATATGGCCATGAAAAGAAATCTCCTGAATCCAGAATTCAGACATGCTAAACATCCCATATAATTCATGTCTTCTAAGAGTCTTTAAAATAATACGCAAGTGATTTTCGTGAACTTCGTAGCTTTTGGAGTATTCCAAGATATCATCAATAAATACCACTATAATGTCGTCAATATATTCTTTGAAAACACTATTAATTAGATCCATGAAGATATAGGGTGAATTAGTTAATCCAAAAGACATTACTATAATCTCATAATGCCCGTACCTAGTTCAAAATGTTGTTTTCAGAATGTCTTCCTTCTTCACACACAACTGATGACATCTAGATCGATGATAAATCATTGAAAAGTATTGATCTCCATGAAGTTGGTCTAATTAATCATCAATGTGAGGTAGGGGATACTTTTTTTTATCGTTATAGAATTTATCTCCCAATAGTCAATGCACAACCTCATAGATCCATGTTTCTTCATAACAAAATGTAAATGGGATACCCATGGAGAACCAAATGGGTGAATAAATAACTTATTACTCAATTCATCTAGTTTATTTTTAGTTCCACTAGTTCAACAATGGAAATTCTATTAGCGGTCTTCAATATGGGCCTTGAACCGGAAATTAAGTCATTAGAAAACTCAATTTATCTTTCTGGAGGATGTCCAGGTAAATCTTATGGATACAGATAAACATATTCTTGCACAATAGGTACATCCTCTTTCTGAACATTCTTTTCCACACCCACCATTATTTTATTCTCTTCCTCCCCAATAATTGAATTTAGTTGAGCTACTGGGGGTGGATTAGGAAAAGAATTAGGTGGTGACGTTTCATCTCTATAGATAAGGTACTTCTTATCATCATCAAATACTGTAACCTCCTTCTTCTTACAATACATTTTCACCTCATGGTCTGAAAGACAATCCATACTAGGGATTATATAAAATTAAATCGTGGGTATGATGATGAGATATACAGATAATTAACATTTATATGCCTTATAGGGAATTGATTCACAAAACATTATTGAAATGATACATCCCTTAAGAATTTTGGCTGACAACACCCTTGTTCTATCAAATTGGAAATATCTAATTTTCTTCATAAATATGGAATATTTGAAATAATATGATTACTCAAAATCAAATAAATCATTTTCTAAACTTGAGGAAACCATTAAATTATCTGTCACTACATCTTTCGGAGCTTCAACCTCAGCAGTAGTGATAGCATATGATTGTCCATGATCCCTTGGCCTTTTCTGAGGTATGCTCCCATAACACTTAGGAAATTCACTTCCATAATGTCCCCTTTCTCTAAAATTATAGCATTCAACATCAAGAGATTCATTCTTCCCCTTGCAATTGTTGAGGAAGTGTTGTTTTCAAAAATACATAATATTGTTATTTAAAGGAGGAGTTTATATTAATAATTTACCTCTTTATGATAATTTTAATGCTCACAAATACCATTAATTATTTTATAAATATTTTTATTGTTAATCATTTTGCAGGAATTTATTATTTTACTCTTGAAATTACGGGATTTTATTACTAAATTATTCGTATTTAGCATGTTCTGGAAACACTGTTCATGTGCTACTTATTCGGAATCTTCTTGAGCATGTTTTCGAAACACTGTTAATACCCTATGTGGATAAACATATCATAAGGATAAAAACCATGTATACTTTTGAGAAGAAAAGTGTGGTTAAACAACCATACGTTATCGGCAATGTATGGGAAAAGAACCATACGTTAGGAAGGAACCCTACGTTTGGGATATAAGAAAATTATGGAAGGAGAATCATAAATAAATATTAAACGTTACATTTGTTTCTCAAAAGTATGGTTCATCAACCTTAATTTTGTAAAAAACCATACGTTCTTGGAAAATTATAGATCATGTAAAAGTATTGATCTTTTATCGTACGTTTGAATATTGAAGAGAAAAGTATGGATGACCAACCCTACATTCGGAATGAACCATACGTTTGTTGTCAAGTTTACATTGTCAACCTTACATTGTGAATCTTATGTTTGAAGACTATGTCATCAAAATCGCGTTCAGAGGAAGCATAAAGTTCAACTTAACCTTATGTTTGGCGTCGGAGAATTTAAAGTCGATATTTTTATTCAACGGTCAGTACACTGATTATTATGTGGATTTCAAGCCAGATTTAAAGCTTATTTTAAAGTACTATTTTGGCTAATTAAAAACTATTTCATCAATGATTTGATAATAAAATTAAAATTACATTTTTATTTCGAGTCTTCAGGGAAGTTACGACTACTCTATAAATTTAAATTTTTTAAAATTGCGAGTAAAAAAGGAGACTTTTTTGGATATAATTTTTACAGGAAAATTTCTTATTGTTATTTTATCTATATGGGATTTTTGAAACTACATCGATAATTATTGATTATGGGGGATCTTTTTGTTATTCTGAAAAAAAGGAAAAAAAGAGACTACTGAAACACAATGATCTGCTGGTTCAAAAGGAGCGTCAAAGCTCTGTTTGTTAAAGAGGAACGAACAAGATAGAAGATTCACATGTCCTACAACAAAGATATACTGTGAATTTTCTACTGCTAAAGTTGTGAATTATATTTGTATATATACTACAATAGGATCGACTTAGAACGTTTCTTATGTGAATATTATTATTTTTGAAGGTGATGATCTATCTACTATCAATTACATGTTGTTGCAATTGTGAAGAACATCTAGAATGTATTTTCAAAATACAAAAATCTTTTCTTTCTATTCTTGAGTGATCGACTTCCCGTACTAAGCTATGTAGGTTTTCTAAGGGAACCAGAAGGCTTTATTTTTTCCTTGGATTGTAAAGGTGTCAACTTCCTGTACTCAGTTGTGAACCGGCCTATTGAAACGAGGAAAAGATAGTTAAAATCACCAAGATCGTGGAGTAGATCATTGGAGGAGTGGCATAGGGGCCTTCTCCTCCCCGAACCACTATACATCTTGTGTTTCTGCTATTTGAATTTCCGCTACATTATTTTATCTGATTAAAGTTAAGAGGGAGAACACAATCTAATATTGATTTTGGAAAAGTCACAATTCACCCCCCCTCTTGTGTAAATTTGGTGTAATCTGATCCAAAAATTGGTATCAAAGGTTGAGCTTTCTGACAAACCATTTACATGCTGAAAGTGATTATACACAGAGAAAGATGACCTATACAAGAGGGGGAATGTATATGGTCAGAGAAACATACTTCAATGGAAAAAACTATGGATGCAGGAAGTCTTGAATGATTATCTATCTGAAAAATATTGGATACAGAGTCTATTCTAGGATTCTAACACAATATGAAATACCAGCAAAACCTGAAACATGGAGTGCAGCTACTGAAGCAGAATATGATATGAATTTGCAGCTTATGAATGCAATTATATGTGTTCTAGGACCTGTTGAGTTTAACAGAGTATCTCAATTCCCAAAAGTATATGAAATGTGGAAAACGATTATTGTTTCTTATGAAGGAACTGACAATATCATGGAAATGAGATATGAAACTACTAAGATTAAATTTGACATATTCAGAATGGATGAAGGTGAGAGTATTACTCAAATGAATAGAATATTTTTAGATATTATCAATAACATAACTACCTTTGGAGATCCCATTCTGCAAGTTGATCATGTTTAAAAAGTATTGAGAGTACTACCTACAAAATGGAATGCAATCTCTAGAGCAATCAGATAGTCGAAATCTGTGAAAGATTTAACCATGAGAGAACTGATTGGAACATTAATGATATATGAAGCTGAGATGGATGATTAAGCGAATGAACATAAATTTCTTATCAAAAGAGATGATACTTCCTTCGAAGAATCATCACAGATGAAAAATAGAAAGATGAAGAAAAATGTAAAAGAGATGTCCGAGAGTTATGAGTTATCTAATTCTGCTGTGTAATTGGCTTAGCTAGCCCTAATATTCAAAAAGTTCTATAGAAAAAATCTAGGCTTAAAAAAATACTTTAATAAAGATGATAAGGAAGTAAGATTCTATGAATGAAAAAAATGGGGCATATCAGACCTGACTGTCCTAGCTAAAAGAAGACAAGAGAAAGAAATTTATCAACATAAATGACTATGAGAATAAGGATAAGAAATCCATAAAAGCTACATGGAGTGTATATGAAGACTCCACTATTCCATGTCAATTAGACTCAGAGAAGGAGGAAGAAAATCTGAAAGCCTACATGTGTTTTATGGCAGAACCAGATGAGTTACAATCTTACTACTCTTCTGATTCTAGTTCTGAATGTAATTACTGTAATGAAAAACATGAAGCCTACTGAAATATTCTTGAAGAAAAATATAAATATCTATTTAAGAATCATAAGCATGTAAAGAATATTCATAAGGCAGTTTCTGATGAAATAGATACAATTATGACACAATATAAGGAGTTAACTGAAAATTTGATTCAATTTATTCTAACAATACAGATTATGAATAAAATATAAAATCACTGCAAACTGAATTAGAAACTAATAAAATTTCAGCCCTTTTTTTAATAAATGAGAAAATAATTTAAATAAAATCCTTGGGAAAAATTTCACTTAAAAGGAGATATTTGGAATTGGTAGTAAAGGTGACAAACTCAAGCTGTACAAAAACTATGTTATTTTATGTGAAAACAAGACTAAATTGTAGTTACTCTGAAATAAGGGGAATTATTTCTAAAAAATTTTCCTTAATACAACCCCAAATAAGTGGTATTAAGACAACTTTTGTATCAAATGATCTATTTGACTCATGTGAAATTAGAAAAACAAAGCAAGTCTGGATTCCTAGATCCTAGCTAGATAACACTACTGTACCCAACAAAATAAGGGTACCAAAGCAATTTGTGTAAATTAGTTTGCAGGGAGCAGGTCACAATGGAAAAAAGGAGATATGGTATATGGATAGTGGCTGATCAAGACATATCAGTGGACACTCATTGAATTTCTCTACACTCACTCAAAAAGATGGTGGACTTGTCACTTTTGATGACAATGCCAATGGAAAAATCATTAGTATTGGAACAGTAGAAGATCCCGAAGATGTCTCAATTAATAAAGTACATTATGTACAATGATTGAAACACAATCTGATAAGTATCTCTCAACTATGTGATGATGGTTATGCTATTGAATTTTCTAACAATTGTTGTTCTGTTTTCAAAAATAAATTTCTTAAATTTATAGCACCAAGAACTGATAATGTGTATACCCAGGATTTAAATTCCTTATGTAAACAAAAAGTAAATTACTTAACTGATAAAATAAATGAATCATGGATATGTCATAGGAGACTTGGACATTGTAATATATATGTTTTAAATAAGTAATCTAAGAAATATTTGTTTTATGATTTGACTAATCTCAAATTTGAAAGTGACAGATTTTGTGATGCATGTCAACTTGGTAAGCAACACAAATCATCTTTCAAATATGTTAACAAAATTGCTACATATAAACCTCTTGAACATATTCATATGGATTTGTTTGGACCTTCAGGAGTATCAATATTTTTTGGTAAATTATATGTATATGTTTTAGTTTCTGACTATTCTAGATTTACATGAATTTTCTTTTTGAAATTTAAAAATGAAGCTTTTAATTTATTTGAATGTTTTTGTAATGCTGTTCAAAATGAAAAAGGATTTAAAATAATTTAAATAAGAAGTGATCATGGTGGAGAATTTGAGAATCAGGAATTTAATTCCTTCTGCTCAAATATGGATATCAAACACACCTTCTCTTCACCTAGAACACCTCAATAAAATGGAATTTTTGAAACGAGAAATAGGACTATTCAGGAAATGTCTAGGACTATGCTAAATTAATATAGACTTCCTTCCTACATTTGGGCAGAAGTTGTATGCACAACCTGCTATATAATCAATAGCGTTTTAATTAGACCTCTTTTGAAAATGTCACCCTATGAACTTTGGAATAACAGAAAACCTAAAGTTAAATACTTTAATGTTTTTTGATGCAAGGTTTACATCTTAAACACCAAGGATAATATTGGTAATTTCAATCCAAAATATGACGAAGGAATTTTCTTAGGATATTCAGCAACCTCCAAAGCTTATAGAATCTATAATAAGAAGTCAAGGATTGTTGAAGAATCATTTCATGTGAAATTTGATTAATCTGATCCCTTTGAGAAAAGAAAAGATCAAATGTATGAATCTTACTCTAATGATAACATGAAGATTGAGAAGTTGAAAAATGATGTTGAAAGGATATAAATAAAATTCATTCCATTTCAGAAGAACATGATAACGAAGAACCTATAAGTGTGTTTCCTAGAGATACTATAACCCTAACGAATAACCCTTTAGAAACTATAAAAGGTGACTTAGATACCGGAATACAAACTAGAATAAATATAGGAAATCTTGTAGAATTTCCTGCCTTTCTATCCCAATTAGAACCCAAGACTATAAAAGAAGCTTTAGATGATAAATGTCCTATGATAGAAATGCAAGAAGAATTAAACCAGTCCAAAAGAAATGAAGTCTGGGAATTAGTTGAAAGACCACAGAACTATCTAGTGATAGGAACCAAATGGGTCTTTAGAGATAATCCAGATGATCAAGGAATAATAACTAGAAATAAAGCTAGACTTGTAGCTAAAGGATATAATCAAGAAGAAGGTATAGATTATGATGTGACATTTGCAACTGTAGCTAGTCTAGAAGACATTAGAATCCTTTTAGCCTATGCATCTCATATGAACATTAAAATATTTCAGATGAATGTTAAGTCTGCCTTTTTAAATTGTTATTTAATGGAGGAATTTTATGATGAGCAACCTCCTGGTATTGAAAATTCTCAAAAACCAGATTCGGTTTTTAAACATACTAAAGCTCTTTATGGACATAAACAACCACCTAGAGCATGGTATGAATTATTAAGCTAATTTCTTTTGAAAAATGATTTTACTGTTGGAATGGAAGATCCAACACTATTTAAGAAAACTGTGAATTCTATTATTTTATTAGTTTAAATTTATGTTGATGATGTAATTTTTGGATCAACTAATAAAACCCTTGGTCATGATTTTTCAAAGTTAATGCAAAATGAATTTTAAATGTCTATAATGGGAGAACTAAATTTCTTTTTAGGAATCCAAATTTATCAAAAAGATTTTGGAAATGTTTTGAATCACGGAAAATACATTACAGATTTGATAAAGAAATTTGGACTTGAAAATAGCAAGACATATACAACTTATATGTGTACTAATATAAAACTTGATTTGGATGAAACTAGAAAACAATTTGACAATAGGTTATATAGAGGTATGATTGGTAGTTTATTATATTTTACTGTTAGCAGACCAGATATAATGTATTCAGTATGTCTTTGTACAATATTTTAATCACATCCTAAAGAATCTCATCTAACTGCTGTTAAAATAATTTTTAGATATTTAAAAGGAACTATTTTTCAATCACTTATTTATCCCAAAACTTATGATTTCAATTAGATTTCATATTTAGATGCATTATTTGGGAGTTGTAGATTAGATAGGAAAATCACTTCAAGAACTTGTCACTTTTTGGGAAAATCTTTAGTGACATGGTCAAGTAAGAAACAAGATTGAATTTTCCGGTCAACTGCTGAGGCAAAAAATGTTTATGCTGGCAGTTGTTGTGCACTGGTGTTGTGGATGAAAAACACTATTTTGTACTTCAGACTAAATTTTAATAATACACCTCTTTTATGTTATAAAACTAGTTCTCTAAATATTTCAAAAATCATATTAGTCATTCTAGATCTAAGGATATTGCTATCATACATCATTTTCTAAGAGATCATGTTCTTAAAAAGGATGTATCATTGGAAATTTTAAGTATTAAATTCAATTAGTTAATATTTTTACTAAACCACATCCCACTCCAAGGTTTGATTTTATTAAGGGGGAGCTAGGTTTATGTGATTTTAAATAAAATTTTATTTTACAATGGTATATCTTTATTTTAATTCTACTTAAAATAATTTACCTATTTTGTTTTTCAAACAGAATAAGTTTCTTTTCCCCACGTAATCTATTTTTTTTAATATATGTAATTATTATTAAAAACACAGGAATCCGGGTTGTCCGAAACCCTTTCGACTTCTAAACCGTTTCATTTCTATTGAATCCTTTCCGAACCCGCAAAATGCACCACTTCTCGTCAACCATAATCTTTGAACCTCTGAAACCCTAACCTTCAAACCTTCATAGATTCTCACATAGATGGTAAGAACTAAAAGAGCCAGTGAATCTAAGACAAGGCATTCAAAGAGACAACTCTCTGAAGGAAGAAAAATCTTACCAAGAAACATAATCGATATCGACTGGTTATTTCAGACAAATCTACTATTGAAACAAGCACTGTCATTTCAGAACCTTGAACAGAAATTCAAAAGTGAAAATAATGAATTTCTATATTAGGTAGAACATAGATACATCTTCAAATCTATATAGTTTAGTCCGGGAGATACAAAGGATAGTATGATGGCTACGATAAAGGATAGGTATTTATCAATCTCATTAGTAGAAATTGGTCAGATTCTCAACTACCCTCATGAGGGAGTTTTTCATTTCGATTTGAAAAATATTTTAGATTCTCTACATAATTTAGAGGACATAATGTCGTTTCTATTTGGTATTAAGACTATAAAGAAAATATTTATCACAGATTTCAAGCCTGATCAGAAAATTTTGGTCAAATTTGTGAAAACAGGGATTGCACCGAGAAAGTATGAGATGTTAAAGATATTATATCCCGATATTTATATAATGTATCTTTTTCTCAATGATGTCAAACTAAATTTTCCTAGGCATATGGTTAGATACCTAAGATATTTTTGCCAGAGTGATACCCGAATTAACTTTTATCATTTTGGTCAATTCATTTCGATGTTGTTGCTTAAGAAGGATATGGTGAGACTGGTGGATGCCAGAGTACACTATCATCACAGTAATGTGTTTAATGCGGGAACATTAAAAAAGATTGTCTATTTCTAGAGTACTATCAAAGGAAACTTTTTCCAGTAGTAGAAGATGATGAATAAGATAGTTCCCAACCTCAATCTGCAAAGTCCATGGATGGACAAGATGAATCAAGAGTTAACACTATGACAAGGAGGATCAGATTTGAAGTGGAAGAAATGAAGGAAGAATGAAGTCGGGAGGGAATTCAGACATAGAGGAAAAGACCTGTGAATGAGGAACTTACTTCCCATGAAATACCAAGAAGATATTTACTCTCTTACAGCTTTGTCAGAGAAAAGGTTGTTGAACAACCTCAAGAACAGAATGTCATTTTTATAGATCCTGATCATGAAAGGATGGTATTTGAAAGATTAGAATAAAAGTTTGTAGCAGCTGTTACTGTTATACTTCAATAAAAAAATAGGAAGAGTCTGGTGAGGAAGTGGCCAGACCTCAGGACACTCAAAGGGATATCATTATATATATATTATTAGATGAAAAAATTGTAGATTTTCCTGACAAGGATTCTTCTGAAGCTCACACAGAATTTCTTCAAGAGGATTTTTCTATGGAAGAGTCTGAAAAGGACTCTGAGGAAAACTCTATGGACCAACCTACTCAAGGAAAGGAAAAAGAAAAATATGATGCTGAATCATTGCCTTTAATATGGCTACATCACACAGATCCTAAGAATGCGAATCAAGAAAAGGGTGCTTCTGATTCAAGGAATATGGAAGTTGAAGAATTGTACAGAAAGATATCTCAACTACAATATGAGAATGATTCTTTGAGAATCACCTTAGCATCCGAACAGTTGAAATTTCAAAATCTTAAGGAGAGTACCGTTTCGAGACAAGAAGTTTAAATTTTTAAAGAGGATATGCTAAATGTTGTTTCCAAATTAAAAAATGAAATGGTTATGAAATCATATTTCTTAGATCTTAAGTTTTTTCTGGAGACACAATTTTCATCTGTTGGAAATAATTCTCATAGTGGATCAGGTATTTCCCCTGATTTAATTAGAATATTTCAAGATATCATAGCTACAATGAGAAATATGAATGACAGGTTGCATGATATTCAGGGCAACAGTGTTCCATTACCTATTCTCTTAGAAAATCATAAATTCTTAGTTGATCAGTTAACATCCAGTAAGCCATGAATCTGCTGTCTCTCAGAAAAATTCACAGAAAAGGAATCATGGATTATGGATAAACAAGAAAAGTTTCACGTGTTTTTCAAAGTCAATCTACTTAAAGATATTCATATGACTCAAGAGGCTAGAGATCATATTATTAATCTTGGTGATGTATTAATGAAAATGTTTAGAGAACAGTTTTCATAAATCAAGTCTACAGTCCAGAGAAGATAAACCCTACCTGTTCATTGCAAAAAACCTTGATTCTTGTGTTTATAATCATTGTATCTATTTTTATCATTTAATGAAAATCAGTTTCCTTCTTTCTATTTGTTTTAATGTATTTATTTTTCTATTCCAGTACTCCATATTTAATTATTGATAAACAATTTATAATAATCTCTATTTATGTTTAGTGCTACATTAATCTGTATTATATTCCATATTCTATCATTATTTGTGATATCACAAAAAGGGGGAGAAATTTGGATAAACACAACAGTTTATTTTTTATTTGGAGAAATTCAGAATGACACAACAGTTTCTTTTACGGGGAGAAATTTGAATAAATACATCATCTTTTAGTTTGGGGGAGTAATTCATTTTATTGGGGGAGAAATTAAAATTCGGATAAACTAAAGGGAGATATTAATATTGTATTTATCTTTTCAAAATTTCAAAACCTTATGTAATTAATTTTAAGTTCAGCTAATTTAATAAATTTTTTCTTATGGGTTTTGTGATCATCAAAGAGGGGGAGATTATTGAGCTAGTGTTATTTTCAACCATATATAATATTGTTATTTAAAGGTGGAGTTTATATTAATACTCTATCTCTTTATGATAATTTTTATTCTCACAAATTCTCTTTATTATTTTCTAATGATTTTATTTTTGAAGTATTTTGCAGGAATTTATTATTTTACTCTTGATATTATGGGAATTTATTACTAAATTATTCATATTTAGTGTGTTCTGGAAACATTTCTCATGCACTACTTATTTAGAATCTGCTTGAGCATGTTCTAGAAATACTATTCATACCCTATGTGAATAAACGTAGTGTAAGGATAAAAACCTTGTATACTTTTTGAGATAAAAAGTATTGTTAAACAACCGTACGTTATCGGAAAAATATGTAAAAAGAACCCTACGTTAGGAAGGAACCCTACATTTGGGATATCAGAAGAGTATGGAAGGAGAACCGTACATAAATATTAAACGTTACGTTTGTTTCACAAAAGTAAGGTTCATCAACCATACTTTTGTAAACAGCCATACGTTCTTGGAAAAATATGGATCAAGTAAAAGTATGGATCTTTTATCGTATGTTGTAATGTTAAAGGGAAAAGTATGGATGACCGACCCTATGTTTGGAATGAACCTTACATTTATTGTCATGTTTACGTTGTCAACCTTACGTTGTCAACCTTACATTGTGAAACATACGTTTAAAGACTATTCCATCAACCTTACGTTGAGAGGGAACATACAGTTCATCTTAACCTTATGTTGGGCATCAGAGAATTTAAAGTCAATATATTTATTCAACGGTCAGTTCTCTGATTATTAGACGTATTTCAAGCCAGATTTAATACTGATTTTAATGTACAATTTAGACTGATTCAAAACCATTTCATCAATGATTTGATTATATAATTAAAAGGTGATTTTTATGCAGATATTTCAGGGAAGTTATGACTACTTTGTAAATTCAAATGTTTGAATATCGTGAGTAAAAAGAGACCTTTATGGATCTAATTTTTAAAGAAAATGTTCTTATTATTATTTTATTTATATGGTATTTTTGAAACTACATCGATAATTATTGATCCTGTGTGATCTTTTTATTATTCAGAAAAAGAGGAAAAATAGAGACTACTGAAACACACCGATCTGCTGGTTCAAAATTTTCGTCAAAGCTCTGTTTGTTACAGAGGAAGGAACACGATAGAAGAATCACTTGTTCTAGAATGAAGATCTACCGTGAATTTTCTACTACTGATGTTGTGATTTAAATTTCTATATCTACTACAATGGGATCGACTCAAAACATTTCTAATGTGAAAATTATTATTTCTGAAGTCGACGATCTACCTACTGTCAATTGCATGTTGTTGCAATTGTGAAGAATATTTGGAAAGTATTTTCAAAATATGAAAATCTTTTCTTTCAATTCTTGAGTGATCAGATTCTTGTACTAAGCTGTGTACATTCTATAAGTAAACCAGAAGGCTTTTTTTCCTTAGATTGTAAATGTTTCAACTACCTGTATGCAGTTGTGAACCGGTCTGTTGAAATGAGGACCAGATAGTGAAAATCACCAAGATCGTGGAGTAGAGTGTTGGTGGAGTGGACTAGGGGCCTTCTGTTCCCCGAACCACTATACATCATGTATTTCTTCTATTTAAATTTCCGCTGCATCATTTTATCTGATTAAAGTTAAAATGAAGAACACAATCTTTTAATGATTTTTGAAAAGACCCAATTCACCCCCCCTCTTATGTATATTTGGTGTGATCCGATCCAACATCAATTGCAATCTTGGTGGACTTTTTCACAACACTTATAACAGAATCCAATTCCCATCTGACAAGTACCAGGGTGTTTCTTCCCACATTTACTGCAGGATGGATTTTCAACTTTTCCCTTCATCCCCTTATTTCCATTTCCAGAGTGTTTAGCAAATCAGTTCTTCTGTTTCGTTTCTTTAATGTCATAAGACTTAGAAAATTCGCTTTCTGTCTTGATAGTACATGATAAAATATCTTCACCGACTAGAAGGATTGTGTGACTAATTCTCAACAGAGAAATGGTATTAACCCATCAATGAAACAAACAATATAATTTCTTGGGTTACGTATATAATCTACATCATGCCTCACTGACCTTGTAATGTTAGCTTCAATAATTGTGACATTATCATCCTCATTTTTCATCAAACTCAGAAATTGTCTTTCCATATCTGCTCGATGATCACGAGGAAAGTATTTCTCAATGAAAATTTCTTTAATCTCCTTCCATTACATATTTGATACTTCATCATCTTTCTTTTTGTTTGGAATCATAGAACACCATTGATCAGCATCTCTAGTGAGGTGGTAAACTGTCATGCCAGCTTTTTCCCTTTTGTTACTCCCCATGGCATTGAATGTTTTCTCAAAGGAATTTATTCATTGATCAGATACTAATGGATTTGTTCCCCCATTGAATGCTGGTGGTTGTTTCTTCATGAAGTGATCTAATATTGATAAACCATGATGCAGATCAGGGTGCTTCATATGTGTAGGGTTATTATTAATAACCTAAGTGAGTTGTCCCAATATGGTGATTAGCTGATATGCACCAGTTGCGTCACTAGATACACTATCATTATCTTGAGTAGGAGGGAAATACATATATGGATTGCATGCATTGATATGGTTTCCATTCCTTCCACTAGGTGCCATTTCTAAACAATGGCCTACACTAGATTGGTTTAGGAATCATAATACATAAATCCAAACTTGTAAAACATGTCACATAAATTAATCGGTTTTTGGATATAATCCATAATCATAAAAATAATTCCTTGAGAAATTATATACTCATAAACCATTAATAATGGTTTGGAATGAAAATGAGAATTATCCTAAGCATATCCCCTAGGAGTGTCGTAACCAATAGTGCAGCAAGGCCCGTTTTCATGCACCAGTTCCCTTTTGAGTCTTGCTCAACGTACTTCATTCGGGGTATACCCATGGGTACATCTATGCTAGAGCCACCTCAACCTTCTTGTATCTAGACAGATGTGTATTTCATAGATAACACAAAAATTCACTACAATACCAAAATTCTAGGATATTATTCTATAAAAATCCTCAAAGTCTATCTTAGGGATATTTCTTCTAATCATAGTTTATCTAAATCTAGTTTCCATGGTTTGTACTAAACTACCTCTGATACCTAATGTAACGCCCCAACTATAGAAGCCCAGAGTCGGTGCATTATTACATATCATTGGCATGATCAAAAAAGATCATGTCTCTAAATACTGATTAGTTTAGTAGCCTTTGAAGTACTAGATCCATTCATAAGGATTACAATATATCATTAAATGGAAAAATAAAACAACATTTTTTAAATAGAAAATATTGATATTCCATAGACTATCCTAGCTGGTCAGTGCTAATATACTTCATTACATCCTGGAAAAAATAAAACAAATAAAGAGGTGATCTCAGATGCTCAGTAAGGATATCAATTTTATGGAATCATTCATAAATAAGAATAAACATATAAGGAAATATATAGAACTAAAACCAAATCCTTTTCACCATAAACTTCATCATAATATCAAAAATATAAAATCTAAATAATTCCTTTAACTTACTCACATGGATAATCTACTAGTCGAATAATCACATGCAAAATCAATAGCAACTTTCATAATGATGGAATGCATAATGGCAGACTTTCATAACCACATAGTCAAGGCCTTTTACTAAGCCTACAAATATTATTTCATTCAAGGCTTTGGGCCATCACACTAGTTTGTCACATGAGACCTACCGATGCATCGAGGATCTATAGCAGACTCCACCCATCACTAAATAAGTCCAATTCATTCCTCATATGAAATGGTTTAAGAATAACATATACATTCATATTAAAACTGACATATGAAATGTCAATACATTATCCATAAACTGTGAACGGTATGAAATAACACATCCATAGTCAAAAATATCGCAAAACATTCAATACAATATGGATATTTTGTATCATAATTAAGCAACTTCAAAAAAACTGAAAATACATCAAAGGATGTTGACATATATGAAATCAAAACCATTTTAGGGAAATATCTCTTTCTATTTTGAAAACATTTAAAATTCACGTAATTATAAAATAAAAGATTTATATTTTAAAATATTATTATATTCTTGTAAGGGAAGCTTTAACGATGTTATAATTTCAGAAAATAGCCACACCCACCGTATAATTTTAAAAAACATTATATCCTAAATTTTATCGAAAAGGTCATAAACTACCTTGTTTGGAAAACGATGTAATGATTCCTTTATAAACATATTATAAAAGTCAAACAAGGGTATAAATGACATTAACCGATAATCAATAATATATTAATATTGTTCTGAATTTAATTTTTAAGAAATATGGATGTGGATGATAAAGATCTCCTAGAAGATAATTACATATAAACAACTTGGGATAATGAATATATTGTGAAATTAAGCCTTACCTTGTACATTTTCATGGTTTAGGGTAGGTTAACCTCCTATATAATGGTTAAATAATTTTTATTAAATTATACAAGAATCATATACATTAGTGTGATATCATATATGATCTTTAAACATTCCTTTGTTAATAATAACATAGTATTATCATCGTTTCCGGTGTTAACTGATTCGTTTTCCTTTATATGCATTGTTTTGTAAGTAATGTTTCTTATGGATATGATGTGTCTTATTCATATTCATAATGATATTAAGTACTTAAAAAATATTTTCAATGATCTAATAAAAATTATTAATGAATGTATATGGTGGGGAACGAATCTCATCACGTTCGTTGAGACAGTAATCCGTATATACGCATGAGCGACAATATCATTCTTTAGATATTAAAATAATATAAAATTAGATGGTATAACATATAAAAATAATAATTATCATGTTATATATATTATTAACTCAATTACATGACATTATTATACCCATCCAAATAATAATGTATCGAATAATAATTACACCTGGACGTGGAGATGGTAAGCCGTATGTACGCATGTATTGTGACATTTCATTTAAAGGATGGATAGAAAAATTAATATGGTTGAAAAAATTTATAATATCATAAAAGTATATAGAAGATACTGGATTTATTATTTTAGACTGGAAACAACAATGAATGAAGAAGTGGAAGAAGAATGAACTTGAAAGAGGTGATGAAATATATACCTCTTCTTCGGGTTCTTCCTTATGATTTGATCAAAAGGGCTCCATAGGTTGGATTTATGACTAAAAAAGGCCTCTTGGATGAAGGGTGGGCTGTTGAAATGGTATTTGGGAATGTTTTCGCAGAGCCAAATGGATTTGATGATGTGAATTAGAGAGAAGGGGAGTTCCCTTTTATAAGAGGGGTGAGAGGCACCTTAGGAAAAGCAAGAACTATTATTTTATAATAAAATAATTTTCAGTTTATAATTACTCCAAAATTAATTATTTAAAGGATATGGTGGGGATTTTTTTGAAATCACTCAACCAATAGGTTTATTCATATTTGGTTCACTATATTAACTTTATCGGTTTGATTTAACTCTTTGTTAAATAGTTTGATATTTACAATGTCACTTTGTATTTTAATATTATAATGTTAATAAACATACTATAAACATCCAGTATAAACCCAAGTGGTTCATTAATGATAAACCTACCATTTTTTATGTCTATTGGCTGAACCATAAAATTTTAGTAATAGAATTTCAATTAATAATATAATATTTTTTGAAAACACTTTTTATGTCAATTTTGATACAATTCGGTATTTTGTTTTTTTCTAAATTCATAAATGCATTATTACTTCGAAAACAATCATCAAATATACCTTAAAATGTCATATTAACCTATTAAATTAGTTTAATTATTTAAAATTATCAAATTAAATTTATTTGGATATTTATCATATCAATTATTTTAATCTTTCATTAATACTATAATTACTGCATTATCATTGTGTCACAAATAAATTTAATTATTTAATGTTTAATAATTATAAATAAAATACCATTATGTAGGAAATAGTTTTATCATTCTATTGAATGTTTTTTAGTTGAATTTATATTGTGTGTATTCCTATATTAAAAATGGTTTAATAATTATACAATGAATATAACTCTTTTAACTCCTCTTTAAATAAAGTAATAATAAATGTCCTAATCTAATCAAAGATGGCCAAAGAGGTTCATATTTCATTCCTAAGGTATTTTGGTTGAATTATTCTTATCCAATAGAATTCTAAAATTGTATAGGATAATAATAATATCTTTTTTACCCTTAATTTCCCTATTTACTTCTAACCGTTATAAATAAAAGTAAAAAGTTACTATTCACCAAAAAATACTTTCATATTTTTGAACATCATTTTACTTACTAAAATCAACCGCGTCTCTTTTATTTTTTAAATTCAACTCACATATGTGGTAAAATTATGTTTTATGTAAATTTTCAATTGCTCCTATGAGGTGGGTAAAATACGCTAAAAAGTTCAATAAATTTTTTCTAAATCTAAATTATTATAAACCTACTCCAATGAATTACATTGAATGTAAATAAGTATTACGTATCTATTTTGAATCAAAATAATTTTATATAAAATAAATAATTTTTTAAATAAATATTCAGTTTTAAACTATAACTTAGTGTTTTTCACTATTCATAAAAAATTGAATGTTTCCAGAAAAATACCAGAAAATCACCATAAGCTAATTTTGATTTTCCGAATCAAAAAATGAAGTCCTTTTTGAAATAAAAAATTTATAAAATTTTAAAAAGTGGGTATTACTATTCATAATGGCTAGTTTGATTGGTAGTGGTGTGTTAAAACTCATTGTTGTGTACAAATACGCTATTGTATTATTCAAAGAGAAGAGTACCATGGAAACTTGGGGTGTCCCAAAGAGGTCTTAAATATTGATGTCTTATAAGGTATCCTATACATACATCTCATTCTATTTTTATATTACACAAAATCCCTAAAACTCTCATCCATAACTCACCTGTTCCGAACATAAAACACTATCATTTATCAGGACCGCTGACTCTTATACTATTCAAAATATAAAAAGTATAACACCCCAAGATATTATGATCCTTTTTCTAAATAAAATCTATTTTCTTCTTTATGTATTGTTATTTCAGGACACACTAAGTAATAAGTTTTTTATACATTGCATTATTGAAAGCTTACCCTTCCCACAACACCAACATAGATCGTGTTGCATGAAACACAGAGTTTCTACCAAATGTAGTTTTATTATTAATTAAATAAAATAATAATGTAGATGATAAAATAGATATTATTAATAGTATTAACTAACATATTAAAATATATTATTAATAAGAAATCATGTTGAGCCAATAAGGTTTTCATTATGAATTTTCCATTTCTTCTAGTTTTGAAAATCCCAAACACCTTATACTTAAAAAACTCCATATTTTACTTCTATAAGGAAAATTTACTTTTCAATGTAATTTACCTTTCCATATTTTCATGACTCATATAAATATTTTTCTTAAGTATAAAAATCGGATTCATACCTAAAAATCCTTGGAATCATATAATACTTAGATATGAAGAATTTTGTTTTAGGATATGAATTATGGATAAGAACTATAATGAACCTCCATTTCAAATTCTGGATAAGAACTCTAAGGAAGTTCCATTCTGAATTTTGGATACGAACTCTAATGAAGATCCATTCCAAATTCTAGAAATGAACACTAATGAAGTTCCATTCCGAATTCTGTGTACGAACTCTCATGTTGTTCGACTTCAAATTCTGGATATGAACCCTCATGTAGTTATACTCTGAATTTAGAATACGAACTCTCATGTATATAGACCCTGAATTATGGATACGAACTCTAACATAGTTTGACTCCGAATTCTGATTACGAACTTATCTATGCTTCGACTCTGGGTTCTCTGAATTCAGACTCCGAACTCTTATGAGTTCTGACTCCGAATTCCCATGAACTCTGACTCCAAACTTTGTCTGTTCTGGTTCTGAATTCTAGTGAAACCTGACTCCACATTTCCTTAGAAATCCTGACACCAGATTTCTCTAGAATTCAGGTTCCGAATTCTGAAAAAAACAGAATCCAAATATCTCTTTATTATAGACTACGATTCCATTTTTGGTTAGACTTTAAACATTTGTTTTCTTACATTCCAAACTTTAGTTTTGCTTATGCTTTCACTTTTTTCATTAAAAAACGATGTCGTGCTTTCAGTGACTGTCTAACCATTGGTTAGATGAAATGTGTACAAGTCCCTTTGAAATTCAGGGAGAAATATGAACGTTGGAGGAGGGAGTCGACCGTTGCTACTGAGCCTATAAATAGGAGCTCATTTGAAAGATCTCAACAACAAGTTGATCACTCTAGAGACCACGTGTTGTTAAGGTGATTTCTAGAGAGAGAAGATTTTTATGCATTGTGCATACTGAACTGCTCGTTCAGATTGCTTTTGGCGACTCCAAATTTTGGTGATTACATTTGAGGGCTTCCAAGGATAGGAAGATAGAGGTGTCGACTACCTTGAAGTTCAAGAGATTCCTTGATGAGGAAGGCAGAGGTTCCAATTACCATGAAGTTGAGGGCTTGTAGGGATAGTAATATAGAGACTCCAATCTTCATATTGAGGGCTTACCTAGGTGTGGGTAAGACATACTTTCTTGAAAATATAAATCAAGGGACCTTTATCCAAATTTGTTGGATACCCTTCTCTTTGGGCTAAAGGATTTATATCTTGTTACTTTTTTTGGTTACAAGTATATATCTTCTGTACTCTGGTTTAGTTAGATTCTATATGCTTTAAGGTAGAATCTCATGTTGTAAACTTTGGTTAAGTTTCATTTTCCGGTTCCAAATTTCCGGAACTGATTATTCGGAATCACATTCTAGATTTAAGAAAGTTTACATAACTAGAAGTTTGTAACATCATACATTATACCAATCATTCAATTGGTGTTAGAGATGTTGAGAATTTTATTATTTTAACTTTTTTAAAATTATATCATTCCTTGTTTGAGGAAATTTTTAAATTGTACAATTCACCCCCCCTCTTGTATATTGAGCATTTACATCATTATTTTGATCCTACAATTGGTATCAGAGGAGGTATCGGAAATACTTATACTCACTTATAAGTTTTTCTTGCTCGGTTTTTCATTGTTCTATATTTTTCCTTGCTTAGGAATATTCTCCTTGAATCCGAACTTTTTATTAAAAACTTGTTGTGCAGATTTTTTTTAAGATGGTAGGAATCAATGTTGGTTCCATCGACAACTTAAATCCTACAAGACCACAAATTTTTGGATTCAATGATTATGATTATTGGAGAGATTGAATGAAGACTTTCATTATCAATACTGGAGTAGAAAATTTTGTTATGCTTACTGGAGGTTATCAAATTCCAGATAAGGAAGTTAGTACATTCTCAAAACAAGAAATGAATGATTCTCAGTTAATCTATAAGGTATGCAATACATTACTATGTTCAATGACTAGGAATATATATAGCCAAATATCGTCATTTGAAGCAGCTAACTGTATATGGAAGAACCTCAAAGTTACACATTTTGGTATATCCAAATAGATTGAGACCAGAAGAGCTATGCTTAGAGTTGAGTATCATGGTTTTAACATTCCTTATGGAGAACCCATTTGTAAGGTGCCACAAAGATTTATGACTATCTGGAATATCCTAAAATTTATGGGAGAGAAAGGTCTGGATGATGAATCTCTTGTTTACAAGATCATTGATATTATTCACAATGAGTTGGAATCATAGAGAACAACTATTGATGAGAACAGGAAGTTTACTCAAATTTCCTTAGATGAGCTATTTGGAACTCTTCTCCATCATAAAACAAGGATGAAGAGAGATGATGACAACATCAAATTGATGAATGGGAATGGTACTATTTCTTTTACTACAACATCAAATCACATGAAATCAAAGTCCCCTTGGAAGAAGTACTTCACTCCAGAAAAGTCTAAAAGGAAACAAGTTGATGAAGAAGTAGATAAACAAGCTAGTGAAGATGTATAGGAAGAGGTTGTTGACGAAATTGAAGAAGAAGAAAAAGTAGAAGAAGGAAGTGATGACCTAGATGACTTGATTAAACAAGTTGAGGATTATAAAGAAAAGGTTGAATCCTCAAAGCTAGTCACTCTGTGAAAGGGAGATGAGAAAGATGTTAAGGTAGATGATATTGGGGAAAAAGAAAAAGGAAATGAGTTTTCTAAGGAAGAATGTTTTGAGAAGAATTTTCATGAAGGAGTAGAAAACGAGAAACCAGATGAAGATAATATTGTTCAAGTATCTGAAAGTGAAGAATAATATCCTGATGAAGAAATTCCAAAAGTTTATAAGGGGAATCAAGTTCTTATGGACACCCCTAAAAAAGATATAATATGAAAGAAAGATGTTGGTGGTTCTTCCAAAAGAAAGATGGTGGAGATTAAAGACAAACAATCCCCATGCTATGATTCTTATTTGGAATCATCCACACAGGGTCATGATTTTTTTTCGTGTCTTTGAAGAAATTGGAGGACACTATTCTGATATTTCCCACCATAGACTCTAGATGCCAGATGACTTAACATAGCATGGATTAGAAGTTAGAATCTTTATCCATGGTGATGGATATGTCTGTGAATATTGAAGCAGGCCATAGAAATTTCCTTATCAATTATTATTTCTACAAGAAATCCTGTAGTAAAATCACATTGTGGTCTAAGAAAGTGGATGATGTCTTGGCTGAGTTTGATCATTTTCAGAATGATGTTAATGATGCTTTTGACACCAAGGATTACAAGATTAAGAATCTTCAGGATAAGCTGACCCTTGAGAAAAATTCCCGGAATCAACAGGTTAGAGATTTCAATGGGGAGCTTAGCTCAGTTGCTCAGAACTGGAAAGGAGAAAGTGATTTTTGGACTGAGTTTCAAGAGAAGCTGTAAAAGCAAGATGAGTTACTGAAGGTCCAGGAAGAGGCCATGAAGGCTCAGGCAGATGTATTGAAAGCTCAACAAGAAAGTATCATAGATTTGGAGAAGCAAGCTGAGGAGGATCAGAAATATTTGAAAAGGCTGAAAACACTCTTGAAGAAGTTGATTCCAAAGGAAAAGAAAGACAAATAGACTCAATCCGGTCTTTTTTTTCATTTGAATTCACTTGTAAGGATTTTTTCAAATCTAATGAAATTTTTGGTTGGTTGTATCTTGTGTTGTTATATACTAATGTTTCAGGTACATTATTTCTTTTCCCTTCCATTAAATTGTTTTTGAAAATCAAAAAGTGGGAGAAGGAAAAAGAACTTCTAAAAAGGGGAGAAAGAAAATTTTAAAATGGAAGAAGGAAAATTTCTAAGTTAAGAAAAATCCTTAAGTATGTTGGAGTTTCTCATTACGGAGTTTTTTCATTCCTATGATAATGAAAACTCCATTCTGGAAATCCAGAATATAATCATTAGAGTTCTTAAGCCTAAGGGGGAGTTTGTTGTATTCATCACCATCCATGAACAAATGGAGATAAGTTTTAATTTCAAATTCAAATGAAATTTTTCAATGTCCTTATATTCTTTTTCGAAGGGTTGTTTGTGCTTTCCAAAAAGGGGAAGATTGTTGAGTCAATACGGTTTTCCTTATGTCTTTTCCATTCCTTCTTGTTTTGAAAATCACAGACACCTTATACATAAGAAAATCCATATTTTACTTCTATAATGAAAATTTCCTTTTCAATGAAATTTAACTTACCATATTTTCATTACACAAATCAATATTTTTCTTAAGTATAAAAATCAAATTCATACCTAAAAAACCTCGGAATCATATAATACTTAGATATGAAACATTATGTTTTAGGATCCGAATTATGGATAAGAACTCTAATAAAACTCCATTCTAAATTCTGGATAAGAACTCTAATAAATTTCCATTCTGAATTCTAGATATGAACTTTAATAAAGTCCCATTCCGAATTCTTGATACGAAATCTAATAAAGATCCATTCTGAATTATGGATACGAACTCTCATGTAGTTCGACTCTGAATTCTTGATACAAACACTCATATAGTTCGACTCTGAATTATAGATACATACTCTCATTTAGTTCCACCCCGAATTATGGATACGAACTCTCATATAGTTCAACTCCGAATTTTGATTACAAACATATCTATGTTTTCAATCCGAGTTCTCTGAATTCAGACTCCGAACTCTTATGAGTTCTAACTCTGAATTACCATGAAATCTTAATCCGAACATTGTATGTTCTGGATCCGAATTCTAGTTAAACCAAACTCAAAATGTCCTTATAAATTTAGACACCGGATTTCTACAGAATTTAGGTTCCGAATTACTACAAAACAGAATCCTAATATCTCTTTTTTATAGACTCTGAATTCCATTTTTTTTGGAATCCGAAAATTTATTTTCTAACATTCCGAACATTAGGTTTGCTTATGCTTACACATTTTTAATTACAGAATGATGTATTTCTTTCAGTTATTGACTAAACGTTGTTTAAGTGACTTGTGTATAGGTCCCTCTAATATTCAATGATAAATAGGACCATTGGAGGATGGAGCGGACTATTGCTACCAAGCCTATAAATAGGATATCTTTTGAAAGATCTCAACAACAAGTTGATCACTCTAGAGACCACATGCTGTTAAGGTGATATATAGAGAGAGAATATTTTCATGCCTTGTGCATAATGAACTGATCATTCAGATTTCTTCGTGTGACTCCGAATGTTAGTGATTATATTTGAGGGATTCCGGGGATATGAAGATAGAGGTGCTGACAAAATTGATGTTCAAGGGCTTCCATGCTGAGGAAGACAGAGGTTCCAACAACCTTGAAGTTGAGGGCTTGTGGGTATAGCAAGATAGATACTTTGATCTTCGTATCGAGGGCTTACCCAGGTGTGGGTAAGAAAACCGTTCTTGAAAGTATAAATCAAGGGACCTTTATCCAAGGTTTTTGAATACCCTTCTCTTTTTGTTAGAATATATATATCTTGTTACTTGTTTTTGTTACAAGTTTATGTTTTCCGTTGTATTTTGTATGTTTAAGAAAGTATAACCATCTTATACTTCATTACACTTGTGTACTCTGATTTATATAGATTCTATATTATTTAAGGTGGAATATTATATTGTAAACATTGGTTAAGTTTAATTTTCCAGTTCCATATTTCTGAAACCGATATTTCAGAATCACTTTCCAGATTTAAGCAACTGTATAGAACTAAAAATTTTTAACTTCATAATTTATCCCAATCATTCAATTAGTGTTAGAGGTGTCATGAATTTTCCTAGTTTATCTTTGTTAATGTTAGATCATTCATTGTTTAAGGAAGTTTTTAAAGTGTACAATTCACTCCCCCCCTTTTGTATATTGAGCATCTACATCAATATTTCTATCCTACACCTCATTGGTTTCAAATTTATTATAAATGAATATATATACCTATTGAATATAAAAATAATATTTTATTTTTATCCTCTTAAAGTCATTTTGTATTAATAAATTTAAATAATTAAAAATAATGAAATATATTAATGAAATATATATGTTATATATTTGATAAAATGTTTTTATATTCATCAAATTGATTTTATAGGAATAAGATAAGAACCAACCTAATATTATGCATAAAAAATTTATTTTTAAAAAGGGGAATATTATCACCTTTTAATGGAGACCCTATTATGTATCAAATGTTTGACACATAAATTCAATTAGAAAAAATATAATTATTACTCTAAAGAAGAATATAAAAATTTAATTCATTTTTATTTTCTTTATTTCTCTAATAAGTTTTATTTTTTATGAATAGTAAAAAAATTATTTTATAAAAACTTTTTTATGGAAATAATTTATAGTGGTCAACTATATTTTAATTGGTCTTGACATAAAATTATATCATTTTTATCATTTAATCAAATTCAAGTCATTGAAATAAATTTTAATTTTAATTTATATACAAAAAAATTTCAGTCTTTTCAATGCTTTAAACTTTAATAATATGTTTTTTTCACCCTATTAATTGGATTAATTATATATTATTTACAAAAAATTATAGGTTTTTAATTTTAAAAAATGAATTCGATATTTTAAATCAGTGGGTCCAAATGATATAAACAGTCTTTTCATTTAGGGGCATTATGAATAATAACATTAATAATTTTCATTATTAACACGTTATAAGTTAAATATGGTAATTAAAGGTAAAAAATAATATTATAAATATGATAATGTTACAATAAACCTTTTCCAAGTATCATTGTATGAGTATGTTTCGATCAAAATCACATTTTTCCTAAATTACAGCCTTTTATGCCATGGGGATGGTAAAATGCCTTTATTATTTATTGAAATTTTAATGATATATGTTATTTTAACAAATAATTTTTATATTGTGTTATAATTATGAAATAATAGACAATACATATTCATATGAAATTTTATTTTTTGTATTTATCATAGTATTTTATTTTATATTTTTAGGAAATAAATAATTTCCATATAAGGTGATATAATGATGATGTAGGAATTGTTTATATAATTTTAAGTATCTAGTAAATGATCTTCAATATATTAAAATAAATAAAATTTGATATAATTATGATCATCAATAAAATTTCAATAGAAATTTAATATTTTATTTATAATTCAATATAGTTGGATCAATGATATCATGTTTTTATGATATTTTTAAAAGGACATCTGATGAATAGTATCAAAATTGATACTAACGATATTTTATCAAAATAATATATTATTAAATTGTTTAAAAATCATAAAAATGTTTAAAAATACAAAATAATTTTAATATGGTCTAATATATTATATATTGATCATTTATGGTAAATTTTACACCACATAACTAAAATTTACATCATTTTAATTTTGATGATTTTGGTACATTATTTAAAATTTAAATTGGCTAATTAAGCGTTATTCAAAATGATAGGGTTTAAAAAATAACAATATTTTTTAAAAATATATTTTTAAATAATGTAACATCTGTATATCATATTAATTTGTAATAAATGATATGTTGGTGGTATTTCGATAGTGATTGGATTTATTATAAATTAATATTTGTTGAAATTCAAAAACTACCCCTCACCTCAATTATAAAAGGGAACCTCCTCCCTCACTTCTTGACATCACATTCAGCCATTAAGATTGGTGATCCTCTACCATTTTTTGTTATAAAATTTCCAATACACATCCTAGAGGAGATTTTATTCTCAAAATACCTACTCTATTTTCCCTAAGTGGAGATATAATGGGATCTCAGCAAAGAAGAAGTAATCTCCTTCACCGAATCTTTCAAGATTATTTGATCTAATATTTCCGCATAATATGTTACTACCATTATAAAGTAAAAAATCCATTGTCACATATATACTAATTTTTTTTTGATTATTGAGCAGCCAAATTATAAATATTATCCATCCTATAAAAAATGAATTTGTCATGCATGCATACTTATTGGATATTGTCTACACGTCATGCAGTAATTGATTTTTCATCACCACATTACATGGATGGGTATAATGATGGAAATAATAAATATATTTTATAGTTATAAAATTATATTGTTTTTGGAAAAAAAAATATGCCATCCAATTCCATAACATCACACAACTATGTGAATAATATCCACACTCATGTGTATGTATGATCTACCATCTACACAACGCTATATGATCCATTCACCATGATCACCGGTAAAGACTGATTATATAAATAAATATAATAAATAAATATTTATTTTATTACCTTAATATTATTTTTTATATAATATAACTATATACTATGTATATTAACTGGTCCTTATATAACAAAACACGCATGGGAAAATGATGCTTTTAACACATAAAAGAAGAGTAATAATGAAATTTAATTAACAAAAATGTGATAAGATAATCATATAAGATATCAAAAATTCATATATGGTTATAGAATAAGTTAATAAAAATATTTATTCCATTATAAATGAGTTTTATATATGTACGAATTAAATCATAACTATGGTAAGGGTTAATTTCGCAATGTCATTATTTTTTGGGATTATTTATACAAAAGTATTTACATGAGTATATTAATCTTCCACATCGATCATTCTAAAAAAATCGAATATATTTTTACTATTATCTTATAATTATTATAATAATTTTTTTCAAATGTGTTTACTTTTACTAAATAGTTTGAAAATAATATTTTTTCCATTTCCTAATGAGGTACTTTGGTGGTTTTTCCGCCAAAGAATGAGAATAATGTATTTTACTTTTACGGAATGAACAGATTATACATATTCATGAAATATTAATTCAATGAAGATTAAATTATAAAATAAAAAGGTTATTTTTAAATATAAATTTTTATTTTAATATTGCATGTAATTTAAAAAATGAAAATGTTTTCAAAGAAAAAAAATGATTTTTCCATATGAATTATTCTTATGTGATCACTCAAAATTATTTTCCATCCAAGATAACCGTATTTTATGTCACATGTAATTTAATTAAGATGGTAAAAAAGGATAATATACCTATTAATCCTATGATTGGTTTTTTTATTATAGAAATATATTTAAGAAACCCATTTCATTTTTGTGGATTATGTTAGGATTGAATGATATATATGAAAAACATTTGATTACATGTGTTCTGATATGATGAACGAAATATATTCTTATGTCATACATATGTATGGTTTTCATTATGTGATAGGTGGGACCTGTATCTTCTTCCAATGCATTGGGTAATGATTTATATCAATTAGATATACATGGTTTGAATGGAGAGAGAACTCAGTTTAGTAATGGATTTTGTCCACAATGATTGTCTTGGGAGTGAATCTTGACTACTTTTGTGGTAATAGGAGAAAAAAATTACTAACAATATCATATATGTATTGAACCCAAACTACTAATATGGCATTTTTAGTGACTCCATTACTACTATGGAAATAATTTTATATTCTTCTGGGTCTGCCACAAATTCAATGTCTTATTCCAATGTAGTGATTTCATGGATTATGTTCTTTATTTTTTTATGAATCATGTATTATGATCTTAACATATTTATTCCATGATTTCTCTTTTTCATCATTTATATGTAGGGTATGATATTCTATTTTATTCATACTATTCTCATACCCCTATTCTCATTATTATGTTTAAATTTCCCCCTTCATTAACCTTACTAGCCATCTAAGCTCGCATTTTTTATGTTTCCTTTCCCCCATGATATAAAGATGAATATTATTTTGTATGTGTCTTAGAAGGGTACTAGTCAAGAATTACATAGTTTATGTTAATGTGGTTCACTTCTAAACCAGTGCTTATGATTCCATGTTTCTAAAGGCACTAAAATAATAGGGTATTTGGGCATATAGTTATGTATGATATTTTGTATTTTGTGAAAATTATATAATGATTATGTATGAAAGGAATAGGTCATTATATTCAGTTTTATGTGAATATGATTAGTTAACTTGTGGAAACTAGGATCATAAAACCTTAGTATGAACCCTATGTATATGGCTAAGGATAAGTCTAATGATAAGGAAAATTTCATCGAATTTTAGTAATGGATAGAGTGAGTGGATTACTAAAAATATATCCATGTCTCGAAAATGAAATTTGATATGGATCTATCATAGGAATTTTCTCGGGGTAGAAACTTTAAAACATTGTGTCAGTCTGGACCCACGTGTACCCTGGTATACAACAACATCCCCTTTCTACATACATTATTTAACAACCCTATGGGATATGCTTTTTTAATTCCCAAAATCCTAATGACCCATCATAAATGATTTAGATTTTAGTTGGATATGAGTATCCTTGGATGTACCTAAGGCTTCATTGATTAAATGAGTGTTCAAAATTAAGACATCCTATATGTTTTTTGTCAGGATTCTGTAGTTTCACACTTTGATAAATGTATCTTAATCTACATTTTTTATTTTAGTTGTTGGTTAGAACCTGATGGAACAATGTTGATGGGAATTGTGATAAAAATTTAATGACTACACTTCGCAGAAACCAAATTCTATATGACCCAAAATGAAAAATATCATTTTCATACTCACCCAGATTTCTTAACTTTGAATCATACTATACTTCTAAATGAAAAAGGGATGGAATGAAATTCTATTTAGTCCTTCATAAGGAAACATCCACCTTATTTCATTAGGTATTTCGATCTAATTGTTTTAACTATGTATCAGTATAACAAAAATGGTTTTCCTTATTCTACAGTGTTTGAGGCATGAGAATGTTATTTCAGAAATTTATCTAATAAAAAGTGAAATAGAGAATTGGTAGACATTAATCAAGTATATGAGGTAGAATGATTAAATTAAAATAATGGATTGGGAGTTTCTAAATAATTTATTCTTAAATAATTAATTTTTTTACTATACGTATGGAAATGGAGGAGTTTATTGAGTTAATGAAAGGGGATTATGAATCTGTTGGTACCTATGAAGTCAATTTCAGAAGACTTCTTAGATACTTTTATGGATTTAGCATCTAGATCGAAGTTAATGTTGATACGTTCTTCAGTTAGTTATATTCAAGTATCATAATGGATTTAATCAATAGAGACCTTCGTATCTATGAAGTGATTTGTAATTTTGGGATCAATTACGAAATGGAGGTTATAGTTATGTATCAATCTCATGGCTTTAAAAATAAGAGGAATATATTGTTCAAAATAAAATCTAAAATCCATGGTGAAAAGAAGATGAAATTTTCTTTATTCTATATGTGCCAACGAGCCCGTACCCGAGTGGTAAGGACTCCTTCTTGGCATCCAAGAGACCTGGGTTCAAAACTAGGTATAGGTGAATTTCTGGGGTACTCTAGCAGTATTGTAGCAGTTAGTGTAGTAGTTATTATACGGTACGATAGCAGCTAGAACTATTCACCTCATTTGGGCCTTCAGGCCACCGGTTTGGGACTACGGTTTTCCATGGCCTTCAGGTCATAAAAGGCCTTCGAGCCATAGGGACTTCAAGGCACATAGACCATGGAGTATCCCAGTTCACACAGAAAAGGCCTCAAAAGAGGATTAGAGGAATAGGAGTAGCAGACACATGATGCAGAGCTAACCAGATTGGAAGAATGTGAGTGTATGACAGCCACCATCGGGACCATGCACTATGAATATTTGTATGGAGCAATGCTAGCTGGTTAGCAATGCGTGGTGGGGAGATTTTGAGATCAATGATGCAAGACGTTGGGGAGGGGCAGTTCTAGTGGGCTAGGCAAACGGGTCATGTAATGGGCATGGTATGCCTCGGGGCCTTCAGGTCATGTATTGCGGGTCTTGTGAGGCCTTGTGCCTTGGGCCTATAGGTCATGTACGACTTCCCATTCAACCCTTTAAAGGTGGATTATCTATAATAAAAATAAAAAGAAAAAAAAGGCCTTTGGGCAATTCAGGCTATATATGTGGGAAGAATCCTGGAACCAATTGAATTAAGGGGCCTAATAAATGTTCTATGTAGGGAAAGGAAGGTCATCAGAAATTTTATTGCCAATGTGTTGGGAAGAATTTAGCTAACAATGCGAATAGAGAAAATTATTTACATAATGCACCTCCCCTACTTCAGTGCTATAATTATAAGGGGAACAGATATTATGATAACAATTTTCCAAACCTAAGGTCTAGTGTTGAAGAATGATGAAATCAACCTTGTGAGGCAAGGGACAGTGGGAAATCTCATGCGATCAATATTTCTGATGAGGTGTGTGAAAATGATTTGGGGAATGTTATACTTAACAAACACTCTAGAACTACTAATGTCTTATTTTATTCTGGATCGACCTACTCTTCCATATCTAAAAAACATCATAAGGGTGTAAAGATTACACCCGAATAATTAGATTTGGAATTTACAATTCCAACCTCTAACGTTAAGATTATTTAATCTAATATCTACGATTCATCTTTGGTTTTTTATGGGAATGTGTTTCCAGAAAATCTTTTCATTCATCCCCTAGTTTAATTTTATGTCTAATAGGGTGTGGATATACTTTCTTTGAATAAATCCCATATCAATTACTAGGAAAAAGGAAGTTAATTTTTATATTTCAAACCAAATTACGATTTTTTATCAATGTGATTATAAGTACGAATGTCCAATGGAGATTAAAAATAGTTTATGGATTATAATTCTCCTTCAGAATGGTTGTTTATCTCAATGGATGGGATAGAAATCAACATCGATGATACGTATATTTTTTTCAATTGTGGATATATAAAACTGTATCATAGCCTTAAAAAACATGACAATGAGTTATCAATATAGATTACACCTGCTTCTGTACTAATTTAAATGACTCCATATAGAATAAACCAAATTGAGTTGAAGGAATTGAAGAGTCAACTCCAAGAAAACCCTGATATGGGATTTATTTGCCTAAGTGTGTCAACTCGGGGTTCACCTATTCATTTTATGAACAAGAAATATAGATCAACGAGACTCTGTATTGATTATCATGAATTTAAAAAGATAATGAACAATAAAATTTATCATATATTCCATATTGATGACTTTTTTGATCAACTGCATGAAGTTTTGTATTTTTCTAATATTGAAATTTGTTCTGGATATCATTAATTGAGCGCCCATAAGGAGAATATAGAAAAGAATTAATTACGATCAAGGTATAACCTTTTTAGAGTTAAATTATATTTTTTATTGCGTTTAAACAATAATTAAATAATTTTTATATCATTTATTCTAATTCAGGTCATTGGCATCAATATTACATTGAATTTATATATATAAATAATTCAGTCTTTAGAATGTTTTAATCTTTAATTTCATTTATTCTCACCATGTTAACTGGATTAATTATAAATTTATTACTTCAAATTAAATGTTTTGAATTTTGAAAATGGATTCTATATTTGGAATCAGTGTGTCCAAATTATATAAATAATTTTTTTTGGGAATTATGAATAGTAAAATTAGAAAATTTTGTATTAACACAGAAAAAGATAAATCTTGTAATTAAAAGTAAAAAAATATTATAAATATAATAAAATAACACTAACTTTTCCAAATTTCATTAGATGAGTGTGTTTCCGCAGAAACCAAATTTTTCCTAAAATTACAATAGTTTTAGGCCACCTGGATTGGAATAGGTCATTTATTATATTTAATTTTAGGAAAATTTTAAGAATCATACTCATGTTTTTGATAACTAAAAAAATTTCAATATTTTATTATAATTGTTAAAAAAAATAGACTATAAATATTCAAATAAAATATATTTTTCTAATTTAACATGGTATTTTATTTTAAATTTTTATAAAATAAATAATTACCATATAAGGTCATATATTGATGATGCAATAATTGATTATGGAATAGAAATATATAATAAATGATATTAAAAATATTAAAATAAATAAAATTCTATATAGATAATGTGATCAAAAAATGTTTTGGAATAATTTGATATTTTACAGATAATTTAATAGAGTTCGTTCTATGATTTCATGTTGTTATGATATTTTTTATAAAAAAAATTATTGAATTGTACCAAAATTGACACTAATGATATTTTATCAAAATTATTTATTATTAATCTATCTAAAAATCATAATACATGTTTTAAAAAAAATAATTATAATATTGCCTACAATGTTATAAATTTCTCATTTATGGTCTAATTGACACTAGATAACTAAAATTTACATCTTTTTAATATTTATGATGTTGTTAATTTTGTTAAAATTAAAATATGTTATTTATGGTTCAACCAAAATGATAAGGTTTAAAAAAATACCAATAATTATAAAAATATATTTTTAATGATATTACATCCTTATGTCATATTATATTAGAAAAAAATGACATTTCATTGGAATTTTGATAGTTATTTAATTTATTATAAATTAATATTTTTTAAAATTTCAAAGGTGCTACTCACAACAATTATAAAAGTGAACCTCCTCCCACAATCTTTCAAAAAACTTTGAGCGTCCATGATTGACCATACTCAACCAATTTACCTTATATACCTTCCAATACATATCCTAGTGGTGATTTTCTCCTCAAAATAATTACTCTAGTGTCCTTAAGTGGAGATATAAAGGGAGATCGACGAAGAATAAGTAATCCCCTTCACCAACAATTTAAAGATTATTTCCTCTTAAATTTCCTCTTCGTGTGTTATTAAAATTATAAATTAAAAAAATCCATTTTAACATATATACTGATATTTTTTATGATTATGGAACAAAAAATTCAATCTTTTATCCATCCTACCAAAAATGAAAGTATCATGCATGCATACTTATTTCTTATCATCTATATGTCATGATTTTGTTTTTTTCCATCATCAAATTTCATGGAGTGGTATAATGATGGAAATAATAAATATATATCATAATAATAACCTTATATTTGTTTTTTAATCAAATATATACCATCCACATCCATACCATTATAGAACTAGGTCAATGATATCCTCACTCGTGCTTACATATGGTCTGTCATCTGCAAAATGGGATGCGAATCATTCAGCATGATTGCTAATTCATATTTTTTATATAAATTAATATTGTAAATAAATATTTTTTTATTACCTTAATATTATTATGGAAATAATAAAACTATATACTATTTGCATTAATCAGGGCTTATACAAATTAAATATGGATGGGAAAATGATGTAGTTAACACCTATCAGAAGAGTAATGATGAAATGTAATTAACAGACAAGTGATAAGATAATCATATATGATATAATTAATTAAAATATGTTTTTGGAATAATTAATAACATTATTTAATACATTATACTTGAGTTTTAGACACATACGATGGAAACCATACCTTTGGGATGGGTTAATTTCACAATCTCATTATATTCTATGATTTTTTATACTTAAGTACTTACTGGAGAATATTTATCTTCCCTGTCCATGACTCTAAAAAATGTTTTTCTTAGATATTTTTAAAATTATGATATAATTATTTAATTAATTTATAACAATGTGTTAACATTATCTAAAAGGTTTAAAAATAATCTTTTTTCCTTTTTCTAATTATGTACTTTGTAACACTTTCAGCCAAAGTAACAGAATAATGTGTTTTTACTTATACAGAATTAAGGGATTCTCCAATTTCATGAATAATTAGTTCTCTGAGGATTAAATTATAAAATTTATTATTTATTTTTTAATATAAAATATTATTTTAATATTGCATGGTATTATAAAAACCCAGAAATTTTTGGATAAGAATAAATGATATTTTCCATATGAATTATTTTCAAGTAATCTCTCCAAATTATTTTCCATTTACGATAAAATAATTTGATGTTACATATATGAAAAGAATGGTTTTTTTATTTATTATGAAATGTTATTTTTGAAAAGCATTTATTTTCCATGGGTTATGTTAGGATTGAATGGTGATTATGAAACCCAATTTATTCCATGGATTCTGATATGATGATTGAAATATGATCTTATGGGACACATATGTATGGTTTTAATAATGTGTTGGGTGGGACCTATATCTCCCTCCAATGAATTGGGTAATGATTTTTATCCCATGAGATATACAATGCTGGAATGGGCAGTAAACTCAGTTTAGTAAAGGATATAATCCATAATGATAGTTATCGTTGTGAACCATGACCTGTAAGATGGTTATTGGAGTAAAATATTAATACCAAGATCTAATGTGGATTGAACCCATACTACTAATATGGCCTTGTTAGTGATTCTTTTAATAATTTGTAAATCATTTTATATGGTTATGTGTCTACCACAAATTCCATGTCATATACTTATGTTATCATATAATGGATTATTTTCTTTATTTTCATATGATTCAAGTCTGATTAACTTCAAATATTTATTCTATGATTTATTTTTCAGATCATTGATATAGAGGGTATAATATTCTATTTTTATGATCATGTTTTCATAACTTTATTCTCATGATTATGTTTGCATGTCCCCTTTGGTTGCCCTTAATAATAATTTGATATCACATTCATAATGTTTTATTTCCCCATCTATAAAGATGTGTATTAAATTAGATGTGTCTAAGAAGGGTGCTAGTTTAGAAGCACCTAGTGTGAGATAATGTAGTTCACTTATGTTCTAGTGTATATATTTTCATATTTCCAAGATTAAATTACTAATAGGGTCTTTGGGAATATATTTATGTAAGAAATTAAGTATTTTTTGAATCTTATATAATGATAAGGTATGAAAATAATGGTTCATTATTTTTGGTATAATAGGAATAAGTTTAGTTAAACTGTGGAAAATTGGATGATAAGACATTAGTGGGAACCTTATGTACATGTCTAAGGATAAGTCAAAAGATGTGGTAAATGTCCTGGAATTTTTTTAAAGGATACAGTGAGTGGTTTCCTAGAAATAAATCCATGTCTAGATACTTCAAGTGGATCTGGATCTATCACAGATGTACTGAGGGGAAATAACTCGGAAAATGTCTATCGGTCATGACTTGAGTGTAACACGGTACATGACAGCATTCATTGCTGCATACATGCTTTAACAACCCTGCAGAATATGTATTGTGATTATGAAAAGTTCTCATGAACCATCATAAAGTATTTTAATATAAGTTGGATATGAATAACCTATGATGAGGATAAGGTTTCAAAGATTAAATAAGGGTCAAAAATTAAGACATCCTATAAGTTTTTTAATGATTATGTGGTACCAAAATATAATAACTATTTCTTACTCTATGTTTTTTATTTTATTCGATGGTTGGAACACAAAGGAAACATGTTCATGGTTATTATGATAGAAAATGAAACGATTATGATTTTGAGAAACCAAATTCTATAGGTTTCAAAACAGAAAATCTCATTGTTATGCTCACCCACCTTTCTAAAGCCTTGAAACATACTAGACATCTAAATGAAAAATATAGAGAAAAACATTCTGTTGAGTCTTTAATGAGGAATCATCCATGTTATTTGAGTATGTATTTTGATAAACATATTTTATAACAATGTATCAGTACCACCAAAAAGGAATTCCTTATACTTTGGTGTTCAAAACATGAGAATGTTATTCTGTAAATTTATCTATTAGAAAGTGAAGCAGACATGTGGTAGAGTCAAATCAAGGATATGAGGTGGAAAAATGAAATTTAATTCATATATTTGGATGATTTAAATAATTTATTCTTAAATATGTGCATTCCTTGTATTATACATATGAAAATGGAGGTGTTTCTTGAGATAAACAAATGGATGATGAATCTGTTGGTACCTAAGAAGTCAATTTCACAAGACTTGTTAGTTACGCATCTAGAATTATCATCTAGCCCAATGGTAAGGTTGATAGGTTCTCCAATTACATAAAATCAAGTATCATATCAGAATTAATCTTATGAATGATTATTATCTATGAAGATATTTTGAATTTTTGAATCAAGGATGAAATGGTGGATGTAGTTATGTATCAATCTCATGGCTTTGAAAAGAAGGGGAATATTGAGTTAGAAGGAATATCAAAATGATGGATTTAATATATAAAAGTGAGATGCTCAATATACAAGAGGGTTGGGGGTGAATTATATATTTTAAAAATTCATTTGGAACCTTTAAAAGTATGTTTAATAGGGTTAAACAAACAATCACAACACCACTTAAAGAAACCATTTCTACTTTCTTAAAATAATATTTCTATCTAAAAGCATAGAGAATCTAAAATACAATCAGAGTAACTGAATTACAATGTATAAGAAGGTTATACATTCTAACATTAACAAAGTTACAAATACAGCAGAATTAAAACAACTTGAAATAGGAATCCAGTAACAATGGTTTTCTTTTAACCCAAAGAGAAGGGTATCCAACAACCATGGATAAAGGATTCTTGATTTATACTTTCAAGAAAGTATATCTTACCCAATACCATGTATTCCATCAATCCGACTAACAGTAACTATCTTGTTATTCCTATAAGCCCTCGATTTAGAAAGAAATCAGAACCTCTGCCTTCCTAACCCGGAATCCCACAATAAGCACGATCGGAGTCTGCACTAAGAAAGTCTGAAAAAGCTGTTCACAACAACCACACAAAACATTGAGTGTTATAAGAGCCTCTCTCTCTAGAAATAACTTCATAATCATGGTCACTATCTTGTTATTTTCTAGTTCAAATGTTCTAGTATTATTAGGAAAAAGTTCCCAAAAGGCAGCTCCTCTCCAACGGTCATATTTTCCTTAAATTTCGGTGGGAGCACGACATGTGGAAAACATACAATGGTTAGTTTATAATAGATTGTGTGACATAATTTCATGTAACAGAAATAATTTTATGTATAAGAGAACTTAGAGTCCAATATCATTGGAATTGTACATTTAAACAACTCTATCATTATCAAGAAAATGTAATCTTAAGAAATCCGGAAAATGAATTCTTATGAATAACATTATCAGGAAAACATAATATTAAGAAATTATAAAAAATGATTTTTAGAAAAAAAAAATCCAGAAAACGGAATCATAAAATTGGAGTCACATATACACCAGATTCAGTATTGAAACTCAGAATCACATATAAACTGGAATAAGTATAGAAAATCAGCATCACATATACACCAGATTCGTTATTGAAACTCGACATCACATATACACCAGAATCGTTTCTGAAAATCAACATCACATATTCACCAGATTAGGAATCATAAAAACTGAATCACATATACACTATATTTGGACTCATAAAAATGGTATCACATATACATCAGATACAGAATAACATAATGTTTTGACAGATCCTTCAAAAATAACATAATGACAAAACTTGAATGAAAATTCTAGATCTTATGAAAAATACAGAACCTAAAAAACTATTCAGAACGTAGAAATATGTTTTTGTGATTTTCAAAACATAAATCCATATGGAATGGAGAAGTTATAAGATATCCTTATTGACCCAACAATCTCCCCCTTTCTGGAAAGCACAAAAAACTTTTCTAAAGAATAATATATTGACATAAACAAGAAACTAACTTATCTCCCCTTTTTAATAAGATTTCAAGTGAATACGACTAACTCTCCCTTAGGTTATGTTTCCCAAGGATCATATTCATGATCATTGATGTCAGGTTTTCTTAATGAAATATCCCATCCTTAGGTAATCATCTCTTCTTAAAAAAACTCCCCCTTACTTTGACATTTTCCTATCTGGCCAAAGTCCTCCTTAATAGATTCTCCTTCTCGAATATTAAAGTCTTCCTTTAAATAAATTCTCCCCCATTGTGACTTTCAAAAAGAGGGAAATAAATTGAGAAGTATAAGATGTACATGAAAGGTTATGAGAGCATATATTAGAAAACAAATGAATGATTTTCAATAATATTCTTAAGAAATCTTTAGAAATAATGGTTATATTACAACAAAACATCGGAATGTAAATAAAAAATAACCTACTCTTATTCTGCAAAGAAAACATCCTCTTTATTAGAGATTTGAGTTTTTTCACTTCTTTATGATCTTCTTCATACTTATTCAGTAAGATATCCTGATAATAATTCCTCTTTTCTAATGAAAAGATCCTCTCTTCTTGAGCAGCCACCTTTCTCTCTAATTCTGATATGACTTCCTTCTCACTGCTAACAGATCGAGCAATATAATTGAGTTGACTAGCCTTTTCTATGATTGATTACTTCACCTTATTAAACTCAGTTTCACAAGTATTAAAGGATAATTTTGTTGATCCATGAAGTCGCCAAACTGTCAACAATCATCATTGATGGTTTTGGTGTGTTTAACGTCTTTCTTACAAGTCACCTTCTGATCTTTGTAGTAAATCAAAAGATTACTAAGGTCTAATTCTTTCTTGAAAACCATGTCCATATGAATATTGGTTGATTCCAACCTTTTATTCATGGCCTCTTGAATCATTTTACTCTAAGAATCTTTTTTTCACGAACTGAAATAATACTGACCATCTTTCTTAGAGATAGTTTGAATAAATCATTTTGAACTGATGAAGATGACTCAGATTCTAAAACATCTTTCCCTTTCTCAACTCCACATGGATTTAAGGAAGCATGTCTCTCTATTCTCTTAGAAGACTTCTGAGGGGTTTCTCTATCTGGTGAGGCAACCAAAATACTCTTGCATTTTTCAGGATTTCAAACTAGGGTTTCTTCATCAGACACTTGGATAACATTAATATCTTCCTATTAATCTTCTTCCTTTTGAAATTATTAAACTTCTTCACCTTTATGTTAAAATTATTCTTTATATCATTCTTCAAATACAGTTTCTACTTGTTAGTTTTATTCTAATTCAATTTCTTCCTCAACTTCTACCATTTCTTCAAACTGTTCTATGACTTCTTCTACAGATTTGGATGTTGAACTCAAATGAGTTCCAACATAATATTCCACTTACCTTCAAACATCATCATAATATTCTTAGACTACCTAATATTCTACTTCTTGAATAGGATCTGATAAAGATAGAATATTCTTATAATTCTATATTTTCGAAGTCATAAGTGTCTTTTTATGAACAACTTGTGGTTTTGGTACTTCCTGAGATTTCTATTCTACAGATTTTAGAAGAGATTAAAAAGCATTCTCCTCCAAAGATTTTTTCTTTTACTTCTTCACCATCTTTTTATTCTCAATATTTTCAGCTTCCTTGATTCTCATGGCCTTAGCCTCTGTGGGATACAAACCAAAATAAGGATCTTGTTCCTTTCAGGTGGCTATCATTTCTCTCCACATTGAAATTGTTGCATCTGAATAAGCTTTAAATTTCCTAGCAGGAGGAGGTGATGATACCGAAACATCCAGAACTGGTACTAGCAAGCATGGTTCTTCATGTTTTTTTCTTGGATATCGGCTTTAAAGATTGTAGAACATCACTCTTGTTCTGGACAACCATTTCTTCAACGTTTTTCGATTCTGGAATAAACTATAGTTTCATCCTCCTCAGAGTGGTGTCACTTAGAAACAATATCTTGAATGGCTTCGAGACTGATCGACATGAAACATTCATTTCATTAAGACTCAAAAAAATTAACATCGAAATAGTTCTTGGGTACATAAGGATCTTAGATCTGTTGGATCCGCCTTTTATTACCTAAATAGTGAGAAAGATGTATATCCCCAAGTTGATCTTCATTAAGTTGATAAGAATGTATAAAAGAAAGATATAACAAATCATTAGAGAATCCTTATCTCCCATTCTTGGAATTAGAAATCCTTGCATCCTATGGTCCACCATCATGTGGTTCATTTAAAGATTCATGATCTTTCGATTCAAAACAAATTTAAGACCAAGAAAATCTAGAGCCTTGTATTTTTCAAAATAACCTTCCTTCTCGGGAAGTTTTTGAGAGAAAAGAAGAGCTTCCCCTTCATATCAAATATTGATAACATTTGCTTCCTTCTTGTAAGGATGTGTTTATGAATTATAATAGCATTTGAACATAAAAATATCCTTACCATCCTTTCGGATGAATGAAACTGATTCACAGTATTGAATAAAGAGATCAGGATAAATCAAATCATGAGATTTCTCCATAGAAACACAGACTCTATCCCATCCATTATATCATAACACCTTAGAAATTAGGGATCATATTTCTCAATGAACATAGGGCCTACCAACCTTTCTTTATAGATTGACCAACCCATTATCTCCTTAATAATCAGCATCTGATCTTCTGAGGATTATGGAGACATTCAGAGAATGAAAACATCGGAATGAAAGCTTTAATGGAAACAAAACATCGGCACTGAGATTAGTAGGGATGTTGCGATACATGAAAAAGAGGAACCCTTTATATGGAAATGTCTATGACTTCTCATCCTCTATAAGATAATCAAACTACTAATAGAAGCCTGATCTGATCTGACGGTTGAGAATGGATATAGAAAATATGAATTCCGATCTTTTGAAGTAAGATAAACCAGAATTTAAGAAGTTTTGAAATAAAAACAACCAAAACACAAGATTAATAAGATAATTATTAAGAAAGACTATCTTTTTGAATATTCTGAGAGCTTTATCAGTATTATTAGAATTTTTCTTGGGAGTTTTCAAATCAGAAAGATTTGAATATGAAATTTTCATATATGAAATTTTCAAATCCAATTTTTTCAAAACTGAAATTTTCAAATCCGATATTTTCAAATCCAAAATATTCATATCCGAAATTTTTGAATCCGAAATTTTCAAACCCGAAATTTTCAAATCCAAAATTTTCAAATCCGATATTTTCAAATATGAAGTTTTCAAATCTGAAATTTTGAAATCCAAAATTTTCAACGAAGAAATTTTCAAATCCGAAATTTTCAAATCCCTAATTATTCAAATCCGGAATTTTCCAATCTGAAATTTTCAAATCCAAAATTTTCAAATCAGAAATTTTCAAATCCAATAATAAAAATTTAAAAGAACGAAAATGTACAAACATATGACCTCCCCCTAAAATAAGGAGTATTTTAATGTTATGAGTTGATTTAAACAAGATATAGATATGGATGATTACCTTACAGAAATCATTTTTAACTAATATTTAATGTATTAAAATCTATCGAATGGTAGAGGATTTGTGAAAATATCAGAAATTCTCTATTGTGTTCTAATGAATTAAAGAATAATATCCCTTTTTAGTGTGTTTTCCCTAAGAAAGTGATGTATAATATCTATGTGCTTTGAATTAGAATGATGTGTAGGGTTTTTACTTAGGGCAATGGCACTTTTGTTATCACACATAATTTGAGTCTTAGTAAAATTCATACCATAGTCTGTGAGTGTGTGTTTCACCCACAACACTTGAGAAAAACAACTTCCAGTTTCTACATATTTATCATTAGTAGTGGAAAGTGCTATAGAGTGTTGTTTCTTGAAAAACCATGAAACTAAGGAATCTCTAAAGAAATGACAAGTTCTGGATGTAATTTTTCTATCCATTTAACAACCACCAAAGTTAGAATCTAAAAAAACTTTTAAGATCAACAAATTTCATGAGGAATTAAATAGTCCCAAATCTAAACATCCCTTTAAATACCAAAAAATATTTTTATGGATTTTAAATGGGATTCTTTATGATTTTCTTGAAATCTTAAACATAATCCTACTGAGAACATTATGTGAGGTCAACTAGCTATTAAGTATAGTAAACTTCCTATCATCCCTCTATAAGATATTTGATCTACAGGTTTCCCTACTTCATCAATATCAAGAGTATTCGAGGTTCCAATGGGAGTACTTATACTCTTAGTGTTGTCATACCCCAAAATCATTAAAAAAATGTTAACTCACCTATCATACTAATCTGAAACTCAGATTTCATAAGATTAGAAAAGTAATCAATTAAGGATTACTGAGTTGATCTGACGATGATGTCATCAACATAAATTGGAATAATAAAAACATCTGTATCATTTTTCATAATGAAAATTGTTATATTAGTAGTTCCCATAACATAGTTATTTTGAAACAAAAATCCAGAAAGTCTGTCATACCAAGATCTAGGGGCTTGTTTAAGTCCAAATAAAATGTTAGTAAGTATATAAACATGATTAGGATATTTTGTATCTTCAAAGATTGTGGGTTGATCTACATAGACTTCCTCCTATACATACCCGTTAAGAAAAGCAGACATATCATCCATTTGATAGAGTTCAAAATTAAACAATGCTGCAAATGATAGAAGAATACAAATATCTTCAAGTCTTTCTACAGGATCAGAGGTTTCTTTATAGTCATCCCTTCTAGTTGGTTGTATCATTTTTCAACTAATCTTGATTTATTTCTTACAATGAGTCCATTTCCATCACATTTGTTTATAAAAACCCATCTTACTAAAATAACAGAAGTTTCCGTAGGTTTTTCAACCAAGGTCCGAACTTGATTCCTTAAGAATTAATTGAGTTCATCTTGCATAGCCTTTATCCAATTTTTATCACCGAAGGCTTCTTTAAAACACTTTAGTTCAAATTGGGAAAGAAATGAAATATGTTCAACTTTATTTCATAAAGAAATTCTAGTTCATACAATTTGAATAACATTTCCAATTATAATATCACTAAGATGATTCCTATGTAACAATTGACTTGGATTTTAAAAAACATGTTCGTCAACATAAGGTAGAAAATCTTTAGGGGTAAATGTTTCAGAAACATTTTCATGAACATTATCCTAGTCTGAATGTTCTTCTAAAAAAGGTTATTTAATTGTTTTAGAAAACACATATGAAGATGTAGGTTTTTGAAAACAAAGGGATCATTTTTATCTAAATATACATGTACTGTTTCTTCCACAGTGCAAGTGTTTTGATTAAAAACACTACATGCCTTAGAGTTGGTAGATTAACCTAATAAAATACCTTCATCAGATTTGGGGGTAATTTTATGTAAGGTATCCTTGGTATTAATGATAAATTCTTTGCAACCAAAAAATTGAAGTAAGAATCGTTTGGTTTTTAGCCAGTCCATAACTCATAATGTGTTTTATTAGGAAACAGTCTTATTAAAACTCGATTTATAGTATAAAAATAAGAACTTATAGTTTTGGCCCAAAAATGTTTGGCTATAGAATATTCTCTCAACACGGTTCTTATCATATCTTGAATAATGAGATTTTTTCGTTCGACAACACAATTTTGTTGAGGAGTTCTTGGAGATGAGAAGTTGTGTGTAAAACTTTTTTTACTACAAAAAGTTTCAAAATAAGAATTTTAAAATTCTCCACCATGATGCCTATAAATAGTTATCAACGGTAGGTTTTTATCATTTTTAACCTGAGCTCTAATGATATTTAAATAAGAAAAATATTCAGATTTCATTGCGAAAAAATAGTCCCAGGTAAATCTAGTGTCGTCATAAACTAGGAAAAACACATAGTATTTTCCTCCAATACTTCCAGTTTGTGTTGGACCAAATAAAGACATGTTCACTAACTATAATGCATTAGAATTTGTAACTTCATCTATATATTTCAAGGTAGATTTATGTTTCTTGCCATATTGACAAGGATTACATAATTTCAAATAATCAAACGTACGTTCCGATAAATCCTGAAAAAGTTCTTTTACAGAATGTTTACTTAGATTCCATAAGTTACAGTGTCTTAGCCTCCTATGAAAAAGCCAAGAATGATCTTCAAATACACTAAGATAAGGTAGGTCATGACTTGTAAGGTATTCTAGGTTTAAGGTGTACACATTCTCATGCCGAAGGGCAGAGAAAATAAACTCATCCTTGGAATTGTGAACTAAACATTTATCATTTCAAAAATTCACAAGGTATCCTAATCAATTTACGTAATTATTCTTATGTGGTGGTGCCTAAGGCCTTTTACAAAAAAATATTTGAAATAACAGCTTTACCAAGAATAATAACGTTATTAGTACTAACAATTTCTCCTTGATATTTTGCTCCAAAAGTTACATTTACACATTTTGTATTTAAAATATTCTTGAAATAGCCTTTGTAACCTTTCATGTTCTAGGAACATCGACTATCCATGTAACATAGGTTTGTTGGTACTTCCATTATTATCCTAATAAAAAAGATTTGGATCTTAGGAATCCAGATTTTCTTGGATCTGGAATTATTAGATAATAAGAGCTTGGGTAACCATATTTGTTTGAAAAAATAAGCTTTCAGAATCCCAAGGTATTGAACGCTATTTAATGATCAATTTTTCTTCCCATGCCCACCACATTGGCATTTAGTATAGAAAGGATCTCTAGAAGGAAAAAAATAATTATTTTTAAAAATAATTTTTTCATGAAAATAACCTAAACCATGACTATTACCATGAGGTCAGATCTGGGAATACATCTTGTCAATATTTTCCTTACTAGAATTTAATTATTCAAGAAGTTTATTGAAGGATAATATCTTATATTTTAGTATCAGGAATAAATTATTATCCTCAAGAGTTATTTATGAATAAATTTTATCCTCTAAAACATATTTTCCTAAAAAAAGATTCTTAAGATCCTCAAAAAGATTATTATTTTTGAAAATTATATTCTTTAAGTGTCATAGAATGATATTTTAATACAACATTTTTCCCATCAAGATCATTGGAAATATCTAATTTTTTTTGTTAAAATATATTGTCTTGAATATTCTTTATCAAGTTTTATAGAAGCATTACAATTTCTTTTCTCAAGAAACATAGAAAATCTAGAAAGTTCCATATAAGAAGGAAAATTATTATCATTATCTTATGAAGAATATTATTCATCCGAAGAAAAACCTATATCTAGAAAATTTTAACATCAAGACATATTGGTTATGGAATCATCAGTTAGTAACTTAGCCAAAAGACAATGATTTTGAAATGGATCTTTGGCTATTATACCAATATTCTTTTTCCCAAAAGATTCATATTCTAAAGATTCATCAGAGGAATATCCACCACTGGCACTCCAAGTGTCATTGGCTTTCAAGAGATTCTTTTGATTTGATCTAAAGAACTTCTTCTTGGTTCTTTCTAAATTCATGTCTTTCTTGACTCTCTTAATAATCAAGGGACAATCAGGGAAAATATTACCAGTTCTTCTACATTCATAGAATGTCACTTCTCTGTCATTCTTATATTCTCCATCTTTATTATTGTATCTATATTAAAAGTTCTTCTCCAAAAAATATTGTTCATCCTTCGAGCATGATTTTACAACTTATTTTCTTAAGCTTCACATTCACTAGATTCTGATTGAATACATACCTTCTTATATTTTTATCTTGTTGTTCTCTCAGGTTTCTTGGATTTCATATGATTTTAAATAATTTTGAAAGAATAACTTCCATTTCCATTCCCCTTATTAATATTAACATCATCTCTCTTCATTGTAGGATCATGTTGAAGAAGATTTCCAAATACTTCATTAAGAGAAATTTGAGTGACTTTCCTATTGTCATCTATAGTAGTCATCTTGGATTCCGATTTGTTAGGCATGAGTTATATAATCTTGTCTAAAATAGCTTCATCATATAATCCTTTCTCTCCCATGGATTATAGGTTTTTGACAATTTTCATAAATCTTTGTTCTACCATATATAAAGGTTCTCTATAAGGAACGCAAAAAACGTGATTCTCAGCCGTGTGAATTGCTCTTCTAGTTTCAATAACTTTGGATGTTCCAAAGTGAGTTACTTCAAGCTTCATAAAAATACTATTTTCAGCTACACATGATGAAATTAGGATATATATATTTATATTCATGTAACATAAAAAATTATTTCGTGCCTTAAAGTTCAGCAGATATTCCAACTTTTCTAGATTATTAAAGGTTCTAATTTCCTTATCATAAATCTTATAATCTCCAGTTAACATAATGTAGTTATCTACACATCTGTTTATAACAAAGTTCTTCATTCTATCTCTCCAGTACTCATTGTCGTTTCCATTGAATATCGGTGGTCTAGTAGGATTGAGATTATCTAAAGATCGAACATGAATGCATTCCATACTGAAAAGGTATTTCTTTCCACAAAACATATTAGTAGTGAAATTTTATGAACAAATACGAACAACTTAAGAAAATGAAATCTTGATCAAGAAACCTTATATATGGATATAATTATTTCAGAAACCTCCTATGATATAAATTGATAGATTGATTTAGAGTATGAGGTATCCATCCTCTGATACCAATTGTAGGATTGAATTTGTAAATGTGAGATGCTCAATATACAAGATGGGGTGAATTGTATACTCTAAAAATTTAATTGGAACCATTAATGTCAAGTTTAATAGGGTTAAACAAACATTCAAAAGACCCCTTAAAGAAACCTTTTCTATTTTCATAAATGAAATACTCTATCTTAAAGTGTATAGAATTTGTAATATAAGCAGAGTAATTTTATTTCAAAGTATAAGATGGTTATACTTTCTAACGATAACACAGTTACAAACACAGCGGAATTAAAACAACATGAAAAATGACTCCAGTGACAATGGGATTATTTTAACCCAAATAGAAGGTTATCCAACAACCTTGGAAAATGGCTCCTTGATTTATACTTTCATGAATTTCTATCTTACCCAAACCCATGTAAGCCCTCAATCTAAAGATCAGTATATGTTTTCTTATCACCGCAAGCCATCGATTTAGAAGGAAATTAGAACCTCTTTCTTTCATTCCTAGAATCCCACGATCAGCACGACTGCTGTCTGCACTCAGCATGTCTGAACATGTTGTTCACTCCTAAAGAAGTTGTTCACAACATCCGTACAAAACACTGAGAGTTGAAAGAGCCTATCCCTCTAGAAATCACATCACAAGCGTATTCACTATAATGTTCTTTTCCTATTAAAATGAGCTTATATTTATAGTCAAAACATTCCAATGTTCATATTTTCCTTAAATTTCGGTGGGACCTAGACATGTGCTAAAAAATCAATGGTTAGTTTATAACAGATTGTATGACATCATTTCAAGTAATAGAAATGTTGTTATATATAAGAGAACATAGAGTCTGATATCATTGGAATGATACATTTAAACAACTCTAACATTATCAAGAAAATGTAATCTTATGAAATTAGGAAAATAGTTTCTTAGAAATAACACTATCCAAAAAACATAATCTTAAGAAATTGGGAAAATAAATCATAGAAATAACATTATCAAGAAAATGGAATCATAAAATCAAAGTCATATATACACCAAATTTGGTATTGAAACTCGGAATCACATATACACCAGAATCGATATTGAAAATAGGCATCCCATAGACACCAGATTCGGTATTGAAACTCAGCATCACATGTACACCAGAATCGGTATTGAAAATCATCATCACATATACACTAGATTCAGAATCATAAAAACAGAATCACATATACACCAGATTTGGAATCCTAAAAACTGATTCCCATATACATTAGATTTTGAATCACAAATCGTAATGACAGATCATGCAAAAATAACTGAATGAAAAAATCAGAATAAAAATTCCGAATATTAAGAAAAATATAGAACTTAAAAAATATTCAAAACATAGAAAATAGTGTTTGTGATTTTCAAAATATAAAACCTTAAAGAATTGAGAAGTCATATGATATCCTTATTGACTCAAAACAAAAAACCACAGAGAAAAGAAGATGATATTTCCTTTATTCTCTAAGTGTGGGAATAATCATGTAAGTAATTTCCTTAAGGGGCCTAATAAATTTTCTATGTGGGGAAAAGAAGGTCCACATGCATTTCTTTTCCAATGTGATAGGAAGATATAAGCTAACAATGTATTTGGAGAGAAATATAAACCAAATGCTCCTCCCCCTCTTCAGTGCAACAAGTATACGGAGAATGTGAATTATGTCAACCAATTAAGGTAAGTTATATGGAGAAATCTCATGTGATCATTGTTTCTGAGGAGGGTTGTGATAATAACATTGTGAATGTTACACATATCATCCACTATAGAACTGGTATTGTCATATTTTATTTAGGATATTCCCACTCCTCCATATTTAAATAATTTTTAATGGTTTTAAGATTAAATTGAAATAACTAGATGCGGAATTATCAGTGAAAACCCACAATGGATTGATAATTTCATCTCAAGTTTACGATTTGTCTCTCATTTGAGTTTGAGGGAAGGTGTTTCCAGAAAATCTTATCACACAACCCGTAGTTTAATTTTATGTCATATTAGGCATGGATTGACTTTCATTGCATAAATCACACATCAATTATTTATAAATGGAAGTTACATTTGATATTTTAAACCAATGTATGATCGTCTATTAATGTAATGACAAGTATGTACTTCCTATAAATACTAAAAATAGTTCCTTGATCTTAATTGTCATTTAGAGGGGTTTTTTATCTCATTGGGTGGGATGAAAATCAATATAAATTATATACATTCATTTTTTAAAATTTATGATTTTTGAAAGAGAATCCTAGCCTTACAACAAAACATGAAATGTAGTTCTCTATTAAGATCATAACTGGTTCCACACTAATATAAATGACTTCCTATAGAGTAGACCAAATTGAGTTGACAGAATTAAAGAAGATACTCCAGGAAACCCCTGAGAATGGATTTATTTTCCAATTGTTTCACCTTAGGGTTCACCTTTTCTTTTTGTGATCAAGAAAGATGGATCTATACAACTCTATATTAATTATCGAGAATATAACAAGATCATTATGAAAAATAAGTATCACATCCACTATATTGATGACTTGTATAACCAAAAACATGGAATTCATTACATTTAAAAGATAGACCATTATTCTAGATATCATAATTTATGGGTCAGGAAGTAGGGTATACCCAAGACGGAATTTTTCATGGCATAAACACTATAAGTATATAGTGATTCCTTTTTGTCTTAAAATTTTTCCTAATATCATCATGGAATTGATAATTAAATTTTTTAGAGATTACCCTGATCAATTTAGGGTTTTATTTATAGATGATATTCTTATATATTCAATTTGGAAGGAAGATGAATAAAATTTCTTAAAAACCATAGAAAAGTCTATAAGGAAGGAGAAATTATAAGAAAATTTTAAAAATTGTGAATTTTGGATGAAATGTTTTTTCATTTTTTTGTCATATAATCAAATGTGATGGAATAGCAGTAGATACATCAAATACAAAGTCCATTTAATGTTTTCCTAGACCAATCATGGGGACTGAGATCTTGGTTTTTCTGGGTTTAACTGGACATTATAGATGATTTTTGTATAATTTATCATGATTATCTAATCCTAGGAACATGTTAACCTAGAAGGGTTCTATATTACTCTTGATAGAATAATTTGTGGAAAATTACTTGGAAATGAAGAGATGGTTAGTCAATAAACCTGTAAATACATTACCCAGTAGTGTTGATGGGTTCATAATATATAGGGATGCATACAAGAAATAATTTGGATGTTTTATTATGAAAATCAACATGGTTAATACTTATGGAATGTGACAGTTGAATATTCACAGGAAAAATAACCCAACTCATGATTTGGAGTTAGCTATGGTAATTTTGTCATTAAATAAATGGTGGTATACTCATTATGGTGAAATGTGTGATATATATACCTATAAAAAAATATTTTAATATATATTCACACAAAAGAATTTGAACATGAGTTATATAAGATTATTATAACTGATAAAGGAGTATGACTACCCAATAAATTACAACCCTAGTAAGGTCAAGAAGGTGGCTGATGATTTGAGTATAATGGATCATGCTAGCTTATCCATTATGAGGATAAAAAAATCCAATATTTTTGGATTTACAAAGGATAGAACTAGAAAACCTGATGATAGTGGAAAAAAATTTCTTTCGCAATTGACTGTCAACCATCAATACTTGTGATGATTAGAAATGAATAGAATGAAAATGTAGATATCCAAAATATGGTTATAAATGATCCTGTGTTTAATATTGATTAGGATGGAATGGTAATGTTTGGGAACCATGAATGTGATATTTCCATACTAGATTTGAAGAGGGAGCTTTTAAGGGAATCTCATATCTATTAATTCTCTTTTCATTATGGTAGTACAAAGATTTCTGGAGACTTTAAACTATACTTATGGTGGGATGGAATTAAAAGTGATATCACTGATTTTGTACCATTATGTTTGGTATACTAGCAAGTTAAGGCAGAATGGAAAAAGTCTTAAGATATGTTAAATCCATTACCCATACCATAATATAAATGGGATAACATAACTATGGATTTCATCAATAGACTCCATAAAACATATAAAGGGTTTAATTATATATGGATTTTAGTTTATCTATTTATAATGTCAGCACACTTCATCAATATCTGACAAGGATTATATATGGATCATATTTCCCTTATGTACATTAAGTAAGTGGTAAGGTTGCATGTAGTACAATATTCTATTGTCTCTTATTGAGTTATATGTTCCAGAGAAGACTTCACAAATAACATGATATAAATTTGAGTTTCATCACTTATTATCATCATTAGAAGGAGGTACAGTCTGAAAGAACAATTAAAACCTTATAGGATTTGTTGAGTTCTTATTCTCTGGATTTCAAAGGTGTCTAGGATCAACACCTCTATATAGTTGAGTTTTCAATCAATAATTTCTATCACTCAAAAATTCATATAGATCTTTATAAATCCCTCCATATGATGAAATATAGACATCCATAATTGTTTGATTAATCTTCAGATAAAATGGTATATGGACCTAATATTCCTGAAATGGTCATGAAGTATAGAACTATTCTACTGCTTATCATGGAAACTCAAAGTCGACAAAAAATGAACACTGAATACTGATGGTGTTATCTATAATTTGAAGTTATAAAGAAATTGTTTCTACATATTTTTCGAAGGATGAATTTTATGAGATTCTAGACGAAAGGAAAACTAATCCTCAGGTGTATTTTTTTCCTTTGATATTGATGATTGTATCAATATGGGTTCATATATCTTTCAGCATCCTCTAAATATCTCTCAAGTCCCTGATGTGTTCCATGTATATCTCCTAAGGAAGTACATACTTGACCCTTCACATGTATGTAACTTAGAGGTTATACTGCTAGAGAAGGACTTTTCTTACGAGAAAAAACCATTAGAAATTATGGACCATGTTGATAAAGTTATAAGAAGAAAGACCACTCACCTAGTAAATGGTTTTTGGATAAATAACAAGTTATTCGAAGCTAGATGGGTACTTAAAGATATTATTAGTTAGAATTTGCCTCATTTTTTGTACAGTATAATGAATTTGGAGGAAAAAATAATAAGGGGGTAGAATATAACAACCATAGTTTTTATGAAACTTCTTCCTAATAAATTAAATTTTTGTTGACATATTAAGATTTCATGATATAGTATGTTGGACATCTTTTATACTCTTCACCAAGGTATGCATGTTCGTTATGAAACACTAGTTTAGCATGCGTTACACATAATTTTTAGTTTCTACAGAACATAATTTTATTATTATTTAAATAATATAATAACATAAATATTAAATTATTATTTATTAACAGTATTATCTTACCTATGAATATATACATTTTATAAGATGAATTTATTTGTCACCAAATAATGGAAAACTATAATATATACCAATTGAATATATTGGATGTATTCTTATTTTTATACACAAAAAGTCATTTTTTTAATCAATTAAATTATTTAAATTACTTAATGATATTAATAAATTTACATGTTACATATTCAATCATCTATTTTTGGTATTTATCAAATAGATTTCATAGGAATAAGTTAATAACCAACCCAATTTTATACACTAAGCCTATATTTTTAAAAACATTAATTATATCTCCTTTAAAATGGAAACCCTATTTTAAATAAATTTTTATAACCTTTTATATATTGTATTTTCAAAAATAATCATCTTATTTTATATATGAATATAAAAATTTACATTCTTTTATCTTTTTTCTGATAATTTATATGTTTTGATGAATAGTAAAAATAATAAATTTTAATTAAAAACAACATTTATCTTTGAAATAAATTATTATACTATATTATATATAAATAAATATTATGTATCAGTAAATCATTTTTTACGATTTAATTTATTGTAGTTCATTGGCATCAATTTTACATTGAATTAAGATATAAAAACAATTCTTTCATTTGCATGTTTTAAACATTAATAACTCGTTTTCTCACCCCATCAACGGGATTAATTTTAAATTATTTACTACAAAATTATTTGATTTTTAATTTTGAAAAATGGATTAAATATTGGTAATTAGTTATTAAAAATTATGAAAATACGTTTCTTTTATTTTTAGGAATTATGAATAGTAACTTAAGTAATCTTTTATTAACACCGAAGAAGGTAAATTAATAAATTGAGGGTAACCAATTAATATTATAAATATTATAAAATTACTGTTAAACATGTCATAATTTCATTGTATGATTGGTTTTCTACCAGTATCTTCCTTGGGATGAAATTATAAACTTTTTAGGCCACTTGGATTAGAGAATGACATTAATTATATTTCAATTAAACAATTGATAAAAATGTCATACTCTTATTTTTTTAACTATAGTAATTATAATATGAGGTTATATAGAGGGAATTTTAGACTATAAATTTAAATTTAAATGATAAAAGGTTATTCTTTATCTTGTAATTTTTTTAAAATTTTTTGTAATAAATAAATACCTTAAAGGCATATATAATTATGTTGCAATAATTGTTTAAGTAATAGAAATATCTAATATATGAAATTCCAAATGATAACATAAATCTTATTTTACATAATTAATGTCATCCAATAATTTTTTGATTGTATTTGAAAAGTTAGAGATATGATAGTATATTTATTAAAAGATACAACATTGTTATGATATTTTAAAAATGATAAGTATTCAACAATATCAAAATTCACACAAGTGATATTTTATCAAAATAATGTTTTACTAAATAATTTTAAAAAAATAAAATATGATTAAGATTAAAAATTAATTATTATATGGTCATATAGGTTATAAATCGATCATATATGGTCAAATTGACCCTACATAAGTAATAATTTTAAACATTTAATATTCAATATTTTTTTACTTTAGTTTAAATTAAAATAGGTTTACTAAGTGTTTAACCAAAATGATATGGTTTAAATAAATACAGTGTTTTGAAAAAAAATATATTCATCTATGAGATTAAAACATTATCTAATATTATATTTGAATACATATCAATTTTTGGTATTTTTTTGATATTGAATATATTATAAATTAAAATTTTTGGAAATTCCCAATGTGCCCCTCACATCAATTATAAAAGGGTGTATCTTCCCTCAGTTATTCATGTAACATTGAGACATAAATATAATCTATAACCTACCAATTTAAATTATAAATAACCCTATACACATCATATATGTTTGGGTATTCTCAAGAGGCCATCATTGAATCCTCTAAGAAAATATCTAAAGGGTGGTCGCTGAAAAAACGGTAATCTCCATCACCGGCTCTTTCAAAATGAGTTCTTCTTATATTTCCCTTTTTTAGTTATTATAATTATTAAGTAAAAAATATATTATATATAATTATATGTTATTATTATTATGGAACAACCAAATTACACCTTTTTCCATCATACATAAAATGAAAGTACCACATGTGCGTATGTATAGCATACTGTATCCATTACGTGGTGTAATCTGTTTTTCATCAACAACATAAATGGATTATATAATGACATGCGTAATAAATATATATTATAATTATAACATGATATTTATTTTGGAAAAAATTATATGGCATTCACTTGTAACCATTTCACAATTAACGGAATGATATCGTCATTCTTGCGTATGTACAACCTACCTTCTCCACAGTGCAATGTGGATCATTCTCCATGATCAAAAATAATAATGATTATATAAATGTATATAATAATAAAATATGTTAATAATTATCATAATAATATTCTATAAATTACATAAATATATCATATGTGAATGAACTGAGACTTATACGACAAAACATGCATAAAAAAATATAGAAATTAACACCTCTATGAAGTGTAATGATGGCATAATATTGACAAACAGGTGATACGATAATAATACCTAATATCATAAATATAAATATGGTTCTTTAATAAGTTAATAACATTATTTAATCCTCTCTAAATGAATTTCATATACTTTTGATGGAAATCATACCTAAGGTAAGGGTTAATTTGACAATATCATTATTTTTTGGGATTGTTTAAAAGTAACTATTTATTTGGGAATATATATATTTGATTTCCATGTTTCATAAAAAAATTTCAAATATATTATTAAAATTTTCTTAAATTATTAAATTAAATTTTACCCATCTGTTAAATTTTACTAATCTATTTGAGAGGAATCCTTTTATCCTTTTCTTAATGAGGTATTTTGTCACTTTTTGTAAAAAAAGCATGAGAATAATGTTTTTTTAATTATATGGAATGAATGGATTTTTATTCTTTCATGAAATAATATTTAAATTCTACTTAACATATAATATTTAACTTTTATTTTTAAATAAAAAATTTTTCTTTTAATATTTTGTGACATTTTATGAAAATAAAATCTTTTCAAACCAGAATTCATATTTTCCTCAATATTTATTTTCATGTGATCTCTAAATATTATCTTCCGTCCATGATAACAATTATTTATTTTACATATGATTTAATGGGTATATTTTTCAAGGATATTATCTCTATTATTCGAATTGTTTTTTTATGATGAAATCATATTTATGAAAACCATTTCTTTTATATGGCTTATGTTATGATTGAATTATGTTTATGAAACCCATTTTATTTCATATTTTCAAATATGATGAATGAATTATATTATTATGGAGCACATAGGGATTGAGTTAATTTTATCATGGGTGGGACATATATCTCTCTCCCATGCATTGGGTAATTATTTATATCTCATGAGATAGACATGGATGGAATGGGTTGTTAAATTAGTTTAGAAAAGGACTTTATCATTTAAGATGGTATTTTGAGTGATCCTTGACTACTAAAATTGTATTAGGAGTAATCCATTACCAACAGTATGTTATGAAGAGTGAAACCACACGACTAATATAGCAGTTTAATAGATTCCTTGAGTGCTATGGAAATCATATTATAAGTTTATGTGTCTGAATAAAATTCCATGTCATTTTCATTTGTTATGATTGCGTGGTTTGTGTTCTCTATTTCCTTCTGATTAATGTCTTATGAACAACTAATATTCATTACAGGATTCATTTTTATGAAAATGGATATGTATGTTATTATATTTTATTTTCATGATCATTTTATCATACCCTATTACATGTGATTGTGTTGACATGCCTCCCTTATTTAGCTTTATTCAGAAACTCATATCACCAATTTTAATGACTCATTTCCCCAAGGTGATGAAGATATGTATTATGTTTTATGTTTCTATGAAGGGTTTTAGTTAAGAACAACCTAGTAATATATAATATAGATCAATTATGTTCTAGTTTTTATTTTAAATGATTCCAAAGGAACTATACTAGTAAGGTATTTGGCCATTTTTTTGTAAGATATCAAGTATTCCGCAAAAGTGGTGTTATATTAATGTATAAAAAGTGTGAATTGTTATAAAAATTATATAATTTCATGATAATAAAATGACATTATGGTAGGATATATTAATAAAATAATTAACGAATGAGTTAATAGTGTGATAGGAATGGATAAAGATACAATTAATAAATTTGATAAGGATATTGGATTGTTATTATGGATGAATTTGGAATAATATCTCTATAATAATTTAATCAAATTATTTAATTATTTTTATAAATTAATCCATGTAATAAAGTGATTATTATCATTATCCATAGTTTTAGAATAAATATAGTTAATTTGAAAAGTATTATAATTATTGATCATTCTTAATAGACAATGTTATTCTCAAAAGTATATCAAAAAATAATTGATACATAAATTATAAATGTGGTTAATATTTGACGTTGGACATGTTATGTGATTTTATGTATTTATTATATATTTAATTAATTTAATTGTAGTTAAATGATAATTATTTTCTACATTGACACCATTCAATATCTGAGGAAAGGTGCAGAATAACATCCAATGATAAATAGGAGAACTATATTTGTAATAAGTTTAACTAGTTCTCCCTCCCTTAAATGAATTCAGACTAGAGACCAGAGAAAAAACATTGGGAATTATGAAACTCTAATTAGAGTGATTTGGTATATTAGAACATGGTTTTTTTCATGATATAGGTTTTTCATTTCGATATTTATATATATGCATATAATATTTTAAGTGACGGTGTTTACGGTGAATTTTGGTTAGTAATGGGAAACATAACAATTATTATTATTTTTCTATATTTATCATTTATAAATGAATTAATTCTCTCATATAATATTAATTTATGAGTTTCAGGGGATAAAATATTGAGTATGTATATACTCAACCATATTATTATATATTATTTTTCATATTTATAGAAGAAAATTAGGGATAATTTTTAAGTCATTAGTTAGGGATTATAAATAATTATGTGGAGGAGTTTTATTCATTTTTCTATGTTTGATGTATTATATTATTGGGACATTATTTATATGTAATTTTAATGTTATTTCATATAAAATTAATTATTATTATCATTTATATAAATTATAGATTATAAATTATATATTTAGATGAAAATTCATCACATTTATTTGACACATATCCTGGGACCTAGTCACCAACCACTTTCATATATGATGTAGACATGGGGGTCCCACATGAATCCATCATAAAATCTAGAATATATTTATAAGAATATGTTAATGTCTATCCATGACCAAGTAATTTCTAATTTTCAACCAAAAATGAAAATTACTTAAGAAATAAATGTCACGTTTTGCTCTACTAATGAAATAATTAATAAAAAACATATTTAAATGAACATTATTTGATATTAAAAACCATTTTTTATTTGGGATAAATTTTCACCATAATTATATTTTAAATGATATTAATAATGGTAATTATTAGAATGATGACTTTTACTATATTTTATTATGGAATCCTAACCCATAACCTTACATTTTTACTATTTACTATATTGATAGTTTTACTCAATGACACTTATAAACATCATTTAATATAATATAAGTTATAAATGATTTTGGGATTTCATTGACTATTTTTACTCTTCAATATATCTATCATTTCTTCATTCTAATAATTATTTGATGATGTGAGTAAGGGAGTTGAATAATAATTCATTAGGAGTTTAATATTTTAATGAAAGAAATATATAATTAACTTTACATTTTACATTAATAAAATTATGATGTTTATTCATATATATGAAATAATTAAAATACAAATATCATACATTATATACATATTTATTAAATTATAGAATGATTTATAATTTTTTATAATTTCATCAACTAGATTGCGTGTTCTTTAAGGATGTCTTTTCCATTGTCTCCCATCACACCTTTTTTATTATTATAGTGACATAATGTAACAATGTTTTTCTAATTCATACTTATTTGATTAATGATTCCATTTTATAGGAATTTCCTAAGGAGGATTGATTCCTTAGGTATGTTTGTGTTTGTTTTTAAAACACGCATTATTACAACCTGGATCCTAAATAAATATTTCATTTTTTTGTCCTTTATATTTAATTTTCTAGTACTACAAACCCTTCTTATATACCCTTATATAAATAAATTAATGTTATAGTATTTTCCAAAAAAACTCATATTTTTTATCAAATATAATTTGAAGATATATGGGTAAATAAATGTTTTTAAATAAATTCAATGTGAAGTAAATTATATGGAGATATTTTATATTGTGATATGATATGTATATATTTATACTTTGGAATCAATAGTAATAAACGGTAGTATACAAAACATGAGTTAGAATATTATAGGGTATGGTAAGGGAAGTTAATCTATTGGGTAAAATAATATTTTTTTATAAAATAATACAACATTTTGTAGGATATATGTAAAGATAATAATTATAATCAATCTTTTGTACCATTATTCCCTTCTAAAATCTATTTTAATTCAATTTATAGAAAAATCACTTTCAAAGGATTATTAGAAACCCAAACTGACAAAATAAATCAATAGACATTTATATTTCAAATAAAACATTGAACTATTCCCAACTATAATTAAATCATTAGACCCATGATCCCTATGTAGTCTCCATTTGATAATAGATTTACACTACTCTGGTTTATAATTAATGATATCATTAAAGAGAAATGAAAACTAATCTCATATCATAGATTACCCCTCAATATATACCTTTAATTAATTGAATCCGTAAAGTAAAATGAAAATTTATCTTAAAATTCATTCCTCTTAACCTTCACTGGTTATGACTAAATCTCCATATCATACACCTTTCATTTTTCTTCCTATGAATTGCTAATAGTAAATAAATTTCACTTCATCCCCAATATATAGTTCAACAAATGGTCTTTGCATATAGTTGGGGTGACATCTTCCTTTTTCATTCGTTATCTACTCCGTTGTTTTTTTGTATAACTAATAACCTGAAGCCTATAATTATACGTTTATTACCTCATTCAATTCTTGGTTATCCATATGCTCAAAATATACACATTTTTCCTAGAAAAAAATGATCATGTAGTTTCTACCACCTTCGTTTCATGTACTTCTTCGTTACAAATATGAAGATTACCTTTGAACTTTTTATTCTCATTAATCCACGTACAGGGTGACATCCCATGTTTCTTATAATAAATACCCTTATCTGATAATATTTTTACTGTTATTTTAGGTAATATGGAATAGTCAGTGTGTTTTGTTGTTTTATTATCATTTTTATCAATATATCTATCTTAATCTAGCCACCTTTCTTCACATTTTTAAAACATGAATGCAGATATTATTCTGCTTGACGTAGTTCCTACTATTCAGAGGATATTTATGAATTTAAATTAATATTGTTCGCTTCCATAAACGATTAATCATCTATATGGGATTATTTAATTACATTTGATGAAGGGGATGTTTCATACAGTTTCTCCTTGTATTCATAGAGTATATTCTTCTTCCTCTAAGGAATCTTACCCATGATTCCATATAAATAATGTTATGGTGTATGAAATAGTTATAAAAATATATTTATAATTTATCAAAAGATACATAATAGGGATATTATATAATATGATTATGTATTATAATGTGTGATTAATAAAAAAAATTTATGATAATCATAATATTTTATACTGACAGATATTATATACTAATATCATATCTCATTATGTATACAATAATTTATTATATCATTTTTTTTTTGAAATTCATTATAATATATCTTAATAAGGTCATATTAAGATCATATTTCATAATATTCATATATCATAAAATGTGACGTAAAGAAACAATATTTAATTTTTATGCATTTAGAAAATTAATTTTAATTTCTAAATTTATTATAATTAGTTAAATATCAGTAAAATAAAATTTTTATATTTAGTTTATGAAGGGTTAATAAAAGGATATCAATATGGAAAATACTAATGCCACTAATTAATGGATATTTAATAAATATTTATAAATAAATAAATATTAATTTTATTAAATTCACTTTCACAAAAACCCCGGATATGATTAATTTTATCATAATTATAGGCTAGTGAAATTATTTTGTAAGATAAAATACTTCTCTAAAATGGATATATTAAATTAATTTTTTATAAAATATATAATATTTTAAAGAATGTGACTTTCCTAAATTATGATATACAAAGTGTATATATGAATTGATATATATTATATGAAGTATTCATATTTTAGATTCATTATATATTTTAACTGTCATGACCCCCTCCCTCTAAATTTTCTCCTCTTGGGATGATGATGAAGAAAGATATATAAGGACACTCAAAACCCACATATAATGGGTCATGTGTTTTAGACAACCACTAAGGGAATATCAATAAAAAACATGGGTTGAATTACCCTCTACATAGTTTAAGAATTATGTGAAAAGATTAGAAAATGAAAACCCAACACAAAATGAATAAACCAAAGAAGAAACCCATATACATAAACTGTAATATATAAACCAAAGGAAACACATTAAGTACAAAAATTAACACATGTCAATGTTTACAAAATCTACAAACCCCCTAAAGCTACTCAACAACTCCTCCGATCTAGTAATGCCTAGCCCAATCTGTAACCTATTCCTTGAGACCCAAAAATTGATTATATATATTTATGGTGAAAATAACATGTATAATAAATAGGAAAATACCTAAAACCTCTCATTAAAGAATCATATATAAAATATGCACACTATCAATGCATTGTATTATAATCTCAAGTATATCATCGTCAACTTGTGAACACAATTAACCAACCCCATTTATTTACTAGTTAATTTATAATTTATTAATAAACAATGTATTATAGGACTCAGCCTAATTATCCATATAATTGATTCAAAAATAGTTAATAACATAAAATTTCATACCATAGATGGAAATTTTTAATAGCAATCTTTTCCAAACAATAGGACATCAACAAAGAATCAAATGAGTGTCAGAAAATATTATTAAAGTCAATGAAAGACCCCTTATCTAAAATCATCACATCTACCTTGGGTCGCACACCAAGGCACATAAAATTAAATTTTCCATTACTTATCTACTTAATATTTCATGGTATATTTCTTTATGAAACAATTCAATAGCTTGCATTACATGTTATACAGCATTCAAGCGCACTATGGTCTATCAAATATGTTGTTTAAAAAGTTGTTATGAGTCGTATTAAACACATTTTGAAATTTAAATTTCTAATTTTAAAAATAGACTTCATTTTTTAATTCAAAATATCAAAATTATATTTGGTAAAAAAAATTTATTTCGTGAAATGTTTAAATATTTGATGAATAGTGAAAAATACTAAACCTTTATTAAAAACCATCTTCTTCAATTAAGTAATTATTTTAGATTAAATTTATTATAATATTGAAATAGTTAAATAAATCAAATAATTATCCAGTTTAGTACATTGGAATCATTTTTGTAATATAATATAATAGAAAAATTTATTTTACTTTTGAATGTCTCTTTTACCTACCTTCTCACAACATCTGCAGGATCAACTATAATATTAATTTTCCTATTTCTATGAATTTAATTTCTAAAAATATATATACATGGTTGTAATTATTATGAATTTTTTTTCTAACAGAAAAATAAATAATTTTTGTGAATAGTAACATTAGATTTTATTAACACGGTTAAGGATAAATTGGGTAATTAAGGATAAAAATTACTTTATAAGCATTATAAGATTACCCTACCAATTGTTTTTAATTTAATTGGATAAGTTTGTTTCAAAATAAATCATTATTGTGTCAATTTTTGGACCACTTGGTGCCACATTGATGAATTTAAAATATTTATGTATTGTATTTAATTGAAATATAATTTTGTTATAATGTTTTTTAAACAAGGAAATTATTTTCAATATGAAGTTATATAAGTGATATGGTCAATTATTAATATTATTTAAAAAGATAAAATTTTTATCTATATCATGGTAATTTATTTATAATTTTTTAAAAAAATTATTTAAATTAAATGTTGAAACAATGATGATGATGTAATTAATTTATTAATGGAATAATCAATTAAATGATACTAATATTATTAAAATAATTATCATTTGAAATATTATATGTCATTAATGAATTTTTTAGATGAATGTGACATGTTAGGCATATATTACTACTTAATTTTAGGAATAAATTTTTTATTAATCTTTTAAAAACACAATTGATAAATAATATCAAAATTAACATAAATGATATTTTAAAATCAATAACATTTTTTAAAATGGAATAAAATTCATTAAAAATATATATTTTGGACAAATAATAAAGATAATGTCAAATATTTCATAAATTATTCTATTTGGGTTTTTTTATTTGTATAATCACCATATGAACCCTATCGTGTAAAAAGGAATGTAGTCATTATAATTGTTAAATTGTTTAATTATGGGTTAATGCCATAAGATAAGGTTATTATTCTGAATTTAAAATATCTAAAATTCATTATTTGAGAGGATTTAGAACAATAATCATATAATCCTAGAGAATAATCACTTTGTAGATATTTTAAAAAGAAAATAATTTTATATTGAATTAATACTTTTGGAGTTTCCAAATGTTTTCTCCCTGCTCGTATAAAAGGGAACATGTCCTTCTCATTTATTCACACCTATACAACCCTTTGGCTTATCCAGTAACATTAGATTTCTCATCCAAACATCCCTAGATTAATCCAAGATTCCCTAATTTGACTATAAATCCAACCTAGAATTCCTTTTTATGGAAATAAAGAAGTGATACTTGAATAAGAGGTAATTTTTTTACCAATTAAATTCATTTACTTTTATTCTTCTACTTCCTCTATCTATGTTGTTTCCATAATTAAGTAGTTATTCTAGTGTCTAATACATTATTTGATGATATTATTATTATGGGAAAACCATATTCCTCTTTTTACCCATCCAATGAAAAAAAATATGGCCAGGCATGCATGAGTATGTCTTACCATGTCCACGATGCGATGAGATTCATCAGACAGGTTAACCATTCAAGAATAATTTTAAAAACAAATATAACAAATACAAATGAAATATATGAAATAATAATTCAACTATAATAATATATATGAAATATAAATCAAGTATCACATTATATTACTAAGTAAATTATCATCTATGTAATAGGAAGAAGAATATAAATTCCAAACAAGTACGCTAAACAAAGAAGATATTACGTTAAATGATTCTTTAACATGGAATTATTAATATACAGGTAATATAAATCATTAATGAATTTATATTATATCATTAATATAAATATGTTAGTGGTATAAATTTAATAACATGATTTAACCATTATACAAGAGGTTAACGTGCCCTCCAATAAAGTAATGTTTGAGGTGAGGGTTAATTTTGGAATCTCATTTTTAATTAGGATTTTTTATATATATGTATTCACTAGGACATATTTGTCCTCCACATCCATGTTTCATAAAAATTTATTACAATATATTATTACTATTATTCAATAATTTATTGATATCATTTTTAAACATGTTTTACTTTTTATAATTTTTATTGGAAGTAATCTTGTTGTCATTTTCCAAATTATGTACTTTATGAAATTTTCAATGAATGAAATGTTTTATTTTAACTTTTATGGAATAAGGGGTTTTTTTACACAATCATGAATCACTAATGTTTCAAATCATCCCTTACAATATTACATAGTCATTTTCAAATAAAATGTTTTCTTTTATAATCATTTGTCTTTTTAATGATTTCAATATAAAAATTGTTTGTTTCTGCAATAAATTATTGATTATTTTATTAGATAATTTTCTTCTATGTTAAAATAATTTTTTTATTTTTATGCGTAATTGATGTTTATTTTTTATGATAATATATACAATATTATATTTAAGGGTTTATGAAATATTTTACTTTGGATGTTATATTTTGATACAATTCATGGTTTATGGTTAATGTATTAACTTTTTGTATGCTAGTTTTAATTCAAAAGATAATGTTTGTTTTGATTCAACCATTTCATATTAGTAATTCATTGGACTTAGAAATTGTTATGTCGGGGACCAGTTAATGAAATCCCCTTGATGCATCAGTTGGTCTCAAAGGAAAAGCCAGCTTGGGTTTAGAAAATCCACTTAATTATTAATGTATGGTCTTTGCATGCGGTTGTTACACTATGGTTATTATGTACTACATTACGCATTCCCTCATTGTGAGATTGGTTATTTGTATTAAATTTGATTAATCAACTAGAAGAAAATATATGTGAATGGTTAAATTGAATCATTTGATTTATTTTCGGAATATTATTATCATTATTTTGTTAAAAATGATTATGTTACGGTTTAATTCCTCTAAATAAAATATTATACTTATTTATTATTGCTTCTTCCATATTTTTCCACTTACTGAGCATCTGATCTCAACCCTATTTTATTTTTTACATTCTCATTATTCCAAGATGTGTATTATGAATGATATACCTAGTTAATATAGGATAATTATGGAATTATTAATGTGTTATACATGTTTTATTTTATTTTTTGTATTGTAATAAAAATTCCATGTATGAATCCATTTTCTATTACTATTTAACTGATTGGTCCTCTATGATTTGATTTCATGTAATCAAGAAAATTTATTAAAATAATTCATCAACATTATGCTTCTGGGGTTAGTGAATTACAATTTTTAAGAAAGGATGTTTATTAATAAACATGGAAATAATATTTAGAAATCAATTATTAGAAAAAATAACCCTATGAATGAACTTGAGGATAAGCCTGTGTATAGGATATCATACATTATATTTTGTAACTGATTACCTAGATTAATCCAATGAAATTATGAAGTGATATGATGATTCAATGATTTAGAGAATCTATAAAAAATTCCTCATGACTATATCAATATGGTTAGTGTTTATAAGAGTGTTACTTTGGTTACGGTTGATGGTTAGAATCTGCATGGTTATACAAGTAATGGTTATATTAATAATAATTAAGATACTACAAAAGAAAAATGTAATTAATGCAGTGTTAATGAATAATATTTTCAAGCATAATTAGTGGTTTATGATTGAAGTGGAATGGTTTTTTTTGTATTTGTATTCAAGAATTATTACATCATTGGGTCTATGCTTATAAGATTCATGAGTTATATAAGGATTGTATTGTAGTACTTCTTCTTTAAGGGTTTGGAAGAATAATATTTTAATTAAGGATTTAAAGGTGATCAAATATTTGATATGTGACAATAAGAACTACATTTTTTGGTTTTGTGGTATCTGATGTTATGATTTAATTTGAAAATTTAGATACCTTTTTGACTATGAATTTGGACAAAAGTATTTTGGATAAGTCTTAAGATATGAATTGGATAAGATGAATACTAGATATTATTTTTTGGTGTCTATGTATGATTTATTGGATATTATGTGCCAAAATTTTTGTTTTAGTGATCATTTAAAATATGAATGAAATACTAATTGACCATATAATTCATTAAAAGCACTTCATGCTAAAAAGGATCTTGCGAATCCATCTTCTGTTGAACTTAATGAAGTGAAAATTGATCGAATAACAGCCCAAGGATAAAAATGAGACATGGAATGAAATAAAGTATGTTTTATAGATTTTTTAGATGTATGGTAAAATAATCCCTCAACTCGAGGAAGAATTACATAAAAAATATGGAATCCTAATACCTTAGTTTTTGTTAAATTTATGGTATGTTAAATAATCATAGATTTAAGAATTTTATGCCCTCAAATTTCCATTTATATTTCACTAATTTTGGATTGATGACCACAATCACACATTATAAATATTTACATTTTTCCTCCATGTACGGATCTCTACTTGGAAATAATTTCTTGCTATATAAAATCAAAATTTGGTGGTGACCCTCTCATTTCCCTTTTCTACTTGTTAAGTGGATGTTTTTTTAACCCCAATTACATTGTCGGTTTCCCATAAATGAATTTTCACAAATCATCCTTTTATTATAAAAGTACATTTCAAAAATTGAGAGGATACTATTTACTAAAGAAGGGTAGAATGTGACACCACAAGATTTCATGGTATGTTTATTTTTTGAATAATTCAACAGCTTGTGTTTCACACAATACCGATTTCGAGCACACTAAGATCAATCAAACTAGCCATTTAAGAGGTTAACAATTTTGTTAATAATTTTATGAAATTTATAAATTTTATTTTTCAAAGTTGAATTAATTTTTTAATTTGGAATATCATAATTGGATTATGGATAATTTTTAATATTTTTCTGAGAAGCATTAATTTTTAATGAATAATGGAAAATATTACACTGTTGCTAAAAACCGACATCATCATTTAAATACTTATTTTACTAAAAATTTGAATTAAAAGTCACAGTAGATAAATAATACATATATTAATACAATTCTGTCTTATGAATTATTTTTATAATAAAATTAGACGTGTAAATTTATTGAAATTTTGAATTTCTTTTTTACATACAATCTCGCCACGTCACCATTATTAGCTTCAATCATAATTTTCCTATTTCAGTGAATATAATTTTTAAAAACCTTAACAAATTCATGAAATTATTATGAAATTTTTGGTCTCATATGAGCAACATAATTTTTTTTTTGAATAGTAACGTTATTATTTTGTTACCACTGGTGAGGGTAAATAAGGTAATTAAGGGTAAAAATAATATTATAAGCATTAAAAATTACCCTTGTACTTCTTCTAATTTAATTGGATAATTTTTTCCCAGAAAATAATAATTCTGTATAATTTTGGAACACATTTATCTTCTTGGATATCTTTAGTATATTAATGACAATATATTTAAAGAAATTACATTTTTTATACTTTTATTTTCAACAATAAAAATATTTTTTATATGAGAATCTATAATTTATATTTTAAAATATAAATATAAATTATAAATAATAAATTTTTATCTACATACTTTTTTTATAACTTTATAATATAAATAATTGAAATAAATGGTGACAAAATGATTTTGCAGAAATTATTTTATTAAAATAATGATCAATTAAATGATGTTGATAATATTAAAATCAATATCATTTGAATTATTTGATTCCATACATGAATTTTTTAAATAATTTGACATTTTAGGGCTGATTTTATGTATTCTTTTCAAATTAATCTTGTCATTATATGTTTTTTAAAATGTAATGCAAAAAATAGTTTCAAAATTTACAAAAAGTGATTTTAAAATAAATAATATTATATTAAATGATATAAAATTCAAAACATATATATATATTTCATCCAAAAATTAGTAAAATGATAAATATATCCTAAATTCTCAAATTGTGGTTCGTTTGGTATTTTATAGTAATTATATTAACCCTATAGTGTAAAAAATAGCCACGGAAAGAGTTAAATTGTTTAACAAAGGGTTAAAGGAAAAATATATGGTTAATATATTGTTGTTGAAATGTATAAAATTAATTGGTTGATAGTATTTATACAAATAATAATATTATCTTAATAATAACTCACTTTTAATATATTTTAAATAGAAAATAAATTTATATTAAATTAATAGTTTTGATGATTCAAAACAGTTCCACTCCCCTCTCTTATAGAAGGCAACATCACCTTCTCTAATATTCAATTCTCTAAATCCCATTTACTCAGTCAAAACCATTATATTACAATTAAAAACATCCCCAATGCCATCTTAGAGTACTTAATTTGGGTATAAATCCAACCTATGAAGAAATTTTGGGAAAATCAAAAGGAGATACTTTTAGAAGAGTTGATTTTTACCAATTAAATTCAATATATTATCCTTTTATCCTTATAATCCCTTTTTTATATACTAAGGTAATATATTGATTATCTTATATATTTTGAGATTCTATAATGATTATGGTATAACCATATTCCTCTGTTTAAAAATTTTATGAAAAGTAATATCACCATGTGTGTGGGTGTATGACTAACTGTCTCCAAGATGCAATGAGATTCAACATCCACGTTAAACATTCAAGAATGATTATAAAAAAATATACTGAATAACTATGAAATATATGAATTAATAATTCTACTTTAGTAATATTTCAATTTATATAATTTACTTGATTTCATTCAATACGAGAAGAAAATGTAATCAACGTTCATGCATACAAACAGCCTATAGTCTCCATGAACAGTGTATTCCATTTCTTATATATATCTAGGATATATATTTATATAATAAATATATATGATATATTAATTATGTATTATATTTTTAATGTAATTAAATCTTGTTATATGAAATGGGATCAAGAATTTCAAGTCAAAACACATACGATAAACATAGCAGTTTTGATCTGAAACCTTGATTTAATGTGTAATTGATAATAAATTAGTAATATAAAGATATAAATGAATATATAGGTCATAATAAATATGGATTTGGATTTAGAATAAATTTAATGAAATTATTTTACAATTATATAGGAGGTTAATCCACTCTCAACTAACCTAAAGTACAAGGAAAATGTTTATTTCAGAACCTCATTTTTATTCTAGATTGCTTATACATTAGTATTTTCAGGGATATATTTAACATAAAAATCCATGTTTCATAATAAATGTATTTAAAAATATTCATACTATTATTCTATTATTTATTAAACTCATTTTTACCTATGATTTAATTTTTATATTTTTTTTTGAATGAAAACATTTTTTACTTGCCAAATGAGGTAGTTTAAGGATTTTTTAAATGAAATGAATGTATTATTTTAAATTATATAGTGTGATGAGATTTTTCCTCCATAATTGTGAATTAATATTTCATGTATTACCTTATAGTTTTAAATGATTATTTTCAAAATAAATTTTTTCTTTTTTAATTGTGTGTATTTTAAATGATTTCAAAATAAAAAATTATTATATCTATCAAAAAATCAATGATTTTATTAGATTATTTTCTTCTATTTCAATATTCTTTGTGGAATTTTATGCATAATTGAGGTTCATTTATTATGATAAATTCTACCATATTATATTTAAGGTTTTATGATATGATTGAATATGGATGTGGTATTTTGATACCTTTCATGGTTTATGATTATTTTATTAACATTAAATTTGCTAGTTTTAATAAGAATTTTTATATTTCTTCTATTTTACCCTTTTTATATAAGGAATGAATTGTATTTAGAAATTAATGGGTTGGGGATTGATTAGTGAAATCTATTTGGGTTGGGGACTGGTTAATGAATTCCCTATCGGTTGGGGAGGGGTTAATGAATGTGCCTCATTGCATTAGTAGATCCCATGAGAAAAACACATTTGGATTTTTACTAATGTGTTTCCCATTCATGTAAGGTCTTGGAACAAGGCCCTGAAGGTATTGTTATAATGTTTGGTATTATGAATTCCCTCATTTTGAGATTATTTTTTGTAATTATATCTGATTATTCGACTATTAGAATATCTATTTGAATGATTAAATAGAGTCATTTGATTTATTGTTTCCATATTATGCTCAAGATTATGTTTTAAAGGATTATGATTCTGTTTTATATCGTTCCTTAAAAATTTATGCTTATTTATGATAGCATATATGGTATTATTTATTCTTTCTAAGAATCTAATATCCCCCATTTCTTATGTTTTACATTACAATGATGCTCAGATGTGTATTATGACTGATTTATAGGGTTAAAATAGTTGATTAATAGAAATATACAATGATTCTCTATATTGTATTTTATGTTATTAAATATATTTTAATGTTCATGTATTTAATATATTTTTCCAAGAATTCTAAATTGGTCAGTCCTTCAGGATTTGATTCATTGTTATCATTTCAATGCATTAAAATATTCCACTAATACTAGGATTATAGAGTCAGAGAAATATAGTTATCATCAACATCAACCATCATCATATCCTGAGCTCCTAGCATGTCAGTCATCAAATGTTACCAAACACAAAAAGGTCATTAATAAAAAACTATGTCCTTAGATGAATGGGGTTGGTTCAATCATACCAACTAAAATAAGGAATAATATTATTAAAACCCAAACATTTATTATTTATTAAATGACCACTTTAATTCTAAATTTAATTAACTTAACCATGAAGCATAATTTAACTTCACTAGAAAACCTAACAAAATTAGCTGACCATAAATTACAACAAACATGATTTATTTAATTATTTCATATAATCAAATCCAAGATGATCAAAAAAAAAATTCATAAGCCTCTTCCAATAATTATCATCATTTGTCTTTATGTTTTTATAGTTTCAAGAAATTAGCCATACAAAAAACCAGTAATTAAAGAACATCCAATCATATATCACATTATCCTAGTAAACAATAAGAGGAAGCATAAAAACCCGAAACCTATAAAAATATAAAAAATAAACCATTAATTTCATTCTAAAAAATAATTATTAATTACTTTTATCAAGTCATTACATCTATTTCAGCTCATTATGTAATGACCATAATCGATAAGCTCAGAGTTGGTTCTTAATTTTTTACATTGGAATAAATACAAGATTAAAACTCAAATTATTAAATTTTATATTAGTTTTCGAAAACCATATTCTATACATAGTACTAATATTACATTGGGAAAATAAAATAATGAATATATATATATATATCAAAATAACAACATCCTTGAAACTCATTTCAAGAATTCATCTTCATATCCCACAGAATTGAAAAAATAGTGATCTATAATATTCAGTAGGGTATATGTACAATCTATGAAATAAAAAATCAATAATAATAATCATCATCGAAGGGTAAATTACTAATAATACGTTCTATTTAAATCATTGTGTAATTCATAATGAACAAAGAAATTTAAATAACTGAAACACGCGTCATTTGATCAATAAAACGACAATTAAAGGCATCCATAGATAATGTAAATGCAGTGATATCATATATGAATAATAAAAAAATAAAAAAAATCTAGATTAAGGTAACGATTAATTTTTGGATATCTTCTCTCAGGCACATGAAAACCTGTACCATCAAGATCATTCACAACATTATTTAAAACAACAGTTATAAACCCATTTAATTTATAAAACTGAATTGTCTCATGAGAACTTATTGATGCATTAGGGGGATGTATAGGGTTTGGTAACCACCGATCACTTATAGTATAAATCATTCCTCATATTTCAAATAATATATTTAATTTATGAACAATATTCTTTATCATATATCTGTATTGAGTATATAATTTGGATTTATCATTATTTCCCCATATAATCAAATAACATTCCAAGTAAACACCATATGTAAAAATTCGTAAATAGTTTATGAAATTATCATATCCATGAAAAATAGTATCTATATTTAGTAGAAGTGAATTTCCAATTAAAATTATTTCAATTAAGTTATTTTTTCATGAAAAAGTTTTCAATCACAAAAAAAGTGATATTTCACAATAACTTGGTAACTTTAAAATAAAATAATTTAAATTTAAACTTATAATACCATGACTAATTCATTATTAATGATATTAAATTTATAGGGAGCATTATATACACCACACAAAAGAAACAGCTAGGAAATATTGGAAATATCTCATTGAAATAAAAGTGATACAACAAATCCCCATACATGACAACCCCTATTTGATTAACACCATTTAACCTCTATTATAGATGTTTTAGACATGTTAATAAATTATAAAATAACCATATATATATAATCATATATCATCCTTTTATAAAATATTGTCTCCCGTTTTATAATAATCATTCATTATTTTCATTATTCCAAGTGTTAATTACATTGTTTTTCGAGTATGTTTTGACATATTGTTTTTTTCATATTAGATAGATCATGAATAATTAATATAAATAATGTAAATAATGACATAAATAGAATATATATTTAGTATAAATTATTTTATATTAATCTTCATAATTTGGATATAGTGATTTCAATACCCAATTCATTGAGATGGTTGGTCCTATGTACGCATAAACATTGTTTTAATTTTCTTGTTATATTAAATGAATGGAATGTAAATGCTGTATATGTATATTATAATTACATTATCATATTTATTTCATATTACTAACATATTTTTACTAAAACTATCCATGATACATTCAATATAAACTATAAAGGAATCTCATCACCTTGAGGATGTAGTTGTCCACGCATCCAAAAATGATGTTATTGTATTGCCCAAAAATGGAAAACACGAATTAATGTGTTATATAATAATTAAAAATTAAAAAATACATCGTAAAGATCATATATTTCATAGATAAACTATAAATATATCATCACTATCATCCATGATTAGTGGTAATGGAAGAATTAATTTCATCATTTCATGAGGTGGTAGTCTACCGTACCCACGAATAACAATTGTGTATCCCATTTGATGGAAGTGTGTGTAGATGTAGGTTGTACCCTTGATTTAAGAAAATATCAGCATTTTTATAATAACGAGTTTATTATATAATCAATATATTTAAATAATTAAATGGTTTGTGAATTAAATATAACTACATTTCTCGTTGAAGAACAGTACAACATTTTCAGATAACTCTATTAGGTTTATACTAAAATACTTGAATTATTGAATTTATACCCAAATTGTGGATTTTGGGATTCTTTTAGGGAAGTATGGAGAATATTTTAATGTGATTTGGATGAGAAAAATTTATTTATGGTTGTGAATAAGTGTGGGGGTGGGTTCCCTTTTATAATTGATGAGGAGAGGAATTCTTGTATATACAGAAGATAAACTCTATTTGGAGGACTCCATTACATAAATTTAATCTAATAATGGAAATTATTAGATAAAAAATGGAATGTGGTCAGAATATATCCATAAAATGTGTTTTAGACATGTTTCATGGTTATTTGAACAATTATGGTATATGTTTAACCACTATGTAACATTATATTTACCTTAATCGTTTTAATTAATTTTAATTGATTTAACTAATATTTTTAGTATCAAATTAATATCAACTTACTTGAAATTATAAATTATTTTGATTAAAAATTAGTTATCTTTTTTTTTTCAAAATTATAGTCACAAATGTGAAAACAATTAATATAAAATTAATCCCGTGGATGGGACAAAAAATTGGATTTTAATGTGAAAATGTTCAAAACTTTTTTATGATTTTAGTTCAAAATTCAATATAAAATTGATTAAAGTGACCTAAATAGTATTATTAGATGTAAAATTTATCTAATAATAACTTAAAAACAACTAATAATATAATTTAACACTATAAAATCTTAATATTAAAAACAAATTTTCAATTAAAATTATTTATTAATAACTATTCATCAAAAATGAAAAATCATTGAAAAATATCATAAGTTCACTCAAAAATAATTATTACATTACACATTAAAAAATGATGGTTATTAGTTAATATAAAATTTATTAGAATTACAAAATTTAGTTTTAAATTTTGTGCACCATTAAAAGGCAACTAAATTGCCTTAAGTAATATATAGCTTTTTATGCCTAAAATTGGATTTGTTCATATCTTATGATGATAACTCTTATTAGGTGAATGTCAAAAATAATATTTTCAATATTTAATATTTATATTTCATAAAAATCATCTCCCAATGGTAATTAATTAAATTTATTAAGATAAAATTCTTTTTACTAAAAAATAGTTTAGTATAAAGATTTTCTTTAATATTAAATTAGTTACTATATTAATTTCTGTTTAATTAAAATCCAAATAATTAAATATATATATGTACACATTGTTTTAAAATTTTATTTAATTGTTTTAATACATGTTGTTATAATGACTAGATGATAACTTTAATATAAAATAATGATATTAAAATTATATTATACTTTGGTAAAACTCAGTATTTTTTGTATCCCATGCTATTGAAGAAAGTCATTTTTGTGTGTAGAACAATATAAATTTATGGTTCCACATATATCATGGTATTATTTTTTTAAATTAAAACAATATTTAATTTATCATGTACTATAACCTTAACTTGGTGTTGCTTTTAATGAAATTTGAGAACAAAACTATATTTATTCTTAAAGGGAAATATTATAAACTCTTTGGGGTGTAACCTTATCCACACATTAAATAAATTGTTTCTTCCCAATTCTAACATGATATAGGTATTAAATGGAATTATATTTGAAAATAATATTGTTGAAATTCATATCATAAATAGGTTTAATGACATGTCTTATTAAAACGAGGGAAATGGAAATGAGAAGGTTGCTACAAAACTAGGCTTTTGAATAAGAGAATTTAGTGAAAACATGGACATGAAAGGGAAATATAACTAACAAGTTATGATTGAATTTTATAGAGAACATGTTCATGAGAATGTTTTTACCATAATTCCATAAGATAGATGTGTCAATTTGGTCATTGATATCATAAAAAATTATGATAAAAAGGCGGCCATTTTTTTCAAGACCCTTCTCATAGAGTTAAGGATTACATTCAATTTATATGAATGTAAATAAATATAATTACATGATATGTTACAATTTCATAAACACAATCTTATCATTTGGTGGTTACTTGAACTATTTATACTTCATCTCTTAGCACATGTTTCATCATATGGTGTAGTAATACATTAGCCTCAAAAACCTCATATAATGACCAAATGAATCCATTTAAAAAATGGATAAATTTTCCAACATATAATGATCCAATGCATTAGAAGTAAGGTCACTGAATATCCAAAATGAACATATCATAAGTATTCAATCAAAATGTAGTATCTCCATAATCATCACATATAGAACATGTGAACACATTCATCATGTATTCTATTGAAATATGGTAATAACATAAACTTCAATAAAACAATATTCAAAATAATCATTTTACTGATTCATTAAATAGCGAAATGATTATTGGATAAATTTCATAAATCCCAAAATACTATAAAATCTATCAATGATACCATAATCCAAAATGTAACAAAAAATCATTAATCATTTCCAAAGTAGTTATTAATATCCAATTTATATTATCCATATCAATCCTATCATTATGCAAAAATAATTATCCAAACATCGGGAAAATATTTAAGAATTTTATCCTTCAATCATATGTTTTCCTTCCAGTTAACTCCTCAATGAATCATTTTTATCTTGTTTACACAAATTTAAATTCTTTATGAAAAATTATTTTAATACAATCCTTATATATTTCTAAGTTATTATGATGATAATGTCATCAATAAAATTCAATAACAACTTATTCCAATGATCCATATACATCATCATTTTAATACATCCAATTTAGTTGTATCAATAACATAAGATTGACCTTAATCCCCTAGCATCTTCGTAGCTATATCCTCTTAACGATTGGGTGTTAATTTGTGTAGTTCCCCATATCCTTACAAATGAAACACTTCATAAAAACATTTTTTATTCCTGTGGAATAATTTTTCTTGTTAACCCTTTTCTCAATATATATAAATGACTCCCAATACCATCAATCCTTTCCTTGGGTGATTCTTTCCATAGTTATCACATGTGTGAAAATTCTGATTTCCCTTATTCCATTTATCCATTATTTTTTAATTTTTCCTCTTCTTCTCTAACTTCTATTTATATCCATAAGTCTTGGTGAATTATTTTTCTAACCTTATTACACATAAAACTATTTTATAATATGTAGGAAATTTTTTAGATACTAATTATCTTCATATACATAGACTAATCCCTTAAAATAAGTGGTATATCTGGTATTCTTTGTTTTGAATATAATCTATAACATCCATGGTTATCCTTGTAATGGTAGCATCATACAATCCAACACATTCTTCCTTGTTTTTCATTAAACTATGGAAATTAAACATCATTTCAATTTTTTTAAAAAGGGAAATATTTTTCAATGATTGTGTCCTTAAAATGCATCCATTCCCTGAGTTCAATTTGCTCTTCCTCCCTAGTAGTTTATATCAATGACCATCATTCATCAGAATCACCATAGATACAATACACTAAATGTGAAACCTTTTTCCTTTCACCACATATAAATGCCATAAATATATTATATAAATACATAATAAATTCCATACCTGTAATTGGATCATTTTTCCCACTAAATGGTAGGGTAATTTTTCACATAATGATATATAACATTCGATAATCTCACTGTAGAGCATATTGAACCATCCAGAAAAAGTTTTTTGGCATAACCTGAAAAAGATACCATAATATATTTATATCATTCCCAATTATAAAACTATATATATTATAATTATAAATTTGAAAACATCATCAATAGACATGTTATTGATACCCCTCTTCCTTATATGTTCCAATTCTAAACAATGTAAATTACAGAATTAGCTCGTAAAATAATAAAATTTTTATAATTTTAAATATTCCCTAACATATAACATAAATTAAAAAAATTACACGTATATAATATCATAATTAGAAACATGGTTTCATTAGGATGTTATTGTATACATATTCATAAATTCTATCCGCAGGTTATCTTTCCTGATCCATGTTATCCAAAATCTAGTCCCCCATGATTCTACTAAAATACCTCTAATATCATCTGTAATGACCTCGACCCTATTAGGATGGCGATGGTTAATTAATTTATTCCATTATAAAAATAAATGAGTCATATACCATAGGATCCAATAGTGTTTAGTTTTATAACATACTATTAACTACACACTACCCATTAACATTGGGAAAAGAAAAAAGCATAAATAAAGTAAAAGATCAAAATTCTTCAAACACATTCCTAGAATTCATCATCCTATCTCGGGGAAAGGAAAAAAATTAAGGGTGAGTTATAATGCTAAGTAATGGTTTAGTAATGTGGATGTAATAATAAATCAATAATTATAATATAAATGGAAAGGTAAATAACTAATCACTCATTCTGTTTAAATAATTGTAAAATGCACAATCAAGAATTTCATGGAAAATAATGGAAACACATTCCATTTAATCACTATGTTGAGAAAAAAAGGCATCCATAGAAAATTTCAATGTGAAGATCACATGGATGAATAATAATTAAACTAATTTTATTCGAAATGGTGGAAAATATTAATTATTGGATTTCATTTCCTAGGAACATGAAAACCTATTTCATCAATATCTTTCAAAAAATAGTTTAAAAATATAGGTAAATAACCATTTAATTTGCACAATTGATTGGCCTAATGAGAACCTATCAATGTATCACAGGGATATATAATGTATGGGACCAAAAAATCACATACATTCGAAACCATTCCTCATATATCATATAATTGATATAATTAATTAATAATATTCCCTATAAAATATCGTTATTGAGTAGAGAATATGTTGTTATCCATATTTCCTAAGAAACAAATAACTATCAATGTGAAAACCATATTTAAAAATTGGGAAATACTTTATGTAATGAACATATCCATGATATATATTATTTCCAAAAAATCATTTTAATAAATTTATTACTTCAAGAGAGTGTTAAAAATCACAAAAGAAATTGAGCTTTCAAAATAACATTTCTTTCAAATAAAATCCCCTTAGATGAAATAATTCAAATTTGAACTTATAATACAATGACCAATGAATTATTTTTTACATTAATGTCAAAATAACATCATATACACCTCACGAATGAAATTAGTGGATAATATGTCTAGGTCTCATACAAAAAAATTGAGACTTGAAATCCCCTTACCTTGCACTCCCGTTTTGTTGAAAACCCTTTTACTTCAATTATAGTGTTTCTTAAAATATTATTAACTTAAACCAGAACAATATTAATATTTAAAATATCATATGTGATACACTCATTACTTCTTCTTACTCGTATGATAATAATCATTAATTATTTTCATTATTTTGGGTGTTAACTAGCATGATTTTCTAGCAACTTTTGACGTGTTATTTTTCCTTCTTGTTACTTATAACAGGTTTTAATTATCTACCTAAATTAAATAATGGTTTAAATATCATATATATTTACTATATATTTATTTAATTAAATCCATATAATTTTAATATAGGAAAATAAATAAACATTTCATTGAGACGGTGGGTTGTACATATATATGAACATTAATTCCATTTTATTATCTTATAAAAAGGATTATAATTAAATGATATATATTAATATTATAATAATATTATCATATTTATTTCATATTAGTTTCATATGTTTATTAAAATCTAACTTAATATATTCTATGAAATGTGTGAATGAACCACATCTCTTTGAGGAAGTGTTAGTCTACACGTCCACAAATGTTCTTATCATATTCCAACAAAATGGAATGTATAATGGAATAGGTCATATAATAATTTCATAAGAATAAAAAAATATAAAATAAATCATATATAAAAGATAAATTTAAAACTATTAACATCCTTGAACGGTGGAAATGGAAGAACGAATGACATCAGTTTTTGAGGCGGTAGTCCGCCAAACACACAAATGATGATTGCATATCTCATTTAATGGAAGTGTTTGTAGTTTTAGGTTACACAATTAATATAATAACATATAAGTATACATATAATACATTGTTTAATATATGAACAATATATAATAATAATTTAATCAGAGTAGAAATAATTTAAGCTAAAGTGCCCATTGATTAATGTTACCTCTTCATAGGGTAACTCATTTTGGTTATTACAAATATATTTCTTTGGTTGGATTTATTCGAAAATTTATGATTATATGATTATTATTTGGATTTTTTGGATATTATTTATTCATGATCTGGATAAGAAAAATATCATTATATGTGTGAATAAGTGAGGGGGTGTTAGTTCCCTTTAATAGTGGTGGAGTGGAATTCTTGTAAATTCCAATTGGTAAACACTATTGGGATTACTCCGTTATATCATGTGAATAAAAAAAGGAAACAAAATATATAAAAGTGTTTATATTTTATAAATATTTCAATAATATGTGTTTTGGAAATTTTTCCTAGTAATTAGGCCCCTTAATATTAATGTTTAATTACTAAGTAAACTCATTTTAACCATGATCTCTAAAATTAATTGTAACTTATTTCACTAATTCTCCTGGTAAAAAATAAATTTTAACAAATTATATTTTATATTTTATTATTATTCCAAATATTGGATAGTTTTTTCAAATTAAAATATTATAATTGGAAGAAATTAATTTAAAATTAATCACGCAAATGTGATGGAAAAATGGGTTTTTAAAAAGAAAATGTTCAAAAGTTCACCACGTTTTTATATCAAAATTCAGTATAAAAATGATTAAAATAACCAAAATTATATAACATGGTGTAAAATTAATATAGAAAAACTTTAAAAAATTAAAAATATAATTTAAAAAATATATATTGTTTATAAAAATATTAATTTTTAAATAAAATTTAGTAATTTTCACTATACATAAAAAACATAAACATTAAAAAAATAACCAAAGTTCACCCTAAGCTATTTTTACATTAATAATTAAAAAATAAGGTTTATTTTTTCATATATAATTTATAAAATTTCCAAATTTTAGTTTTAAAATAGGTCTTCCATTAAATGATGGTAAAACTTCCTTTAGAAAAATATAGCTATTTATGAATAAAATTTGTATTGTTTTTATAATTTGTATAAAAAACATATTGGATGAATGTAAATAATAATTGGTTGAATATATAAAATATAAATTCATTCAAATAATCTTCTAATGTTAATAAATTTAATTTATTATGATAAAATTCTTTTTTCACAAATAATAGTTTGTTATAGAAACATTTCTATTAAATTAAATTGGTTAATATAAAAATTTCTAATTAACTATTCAGGAAATAACTATATAATCATTTGTATATAATTTTTCTCAAATATATATAATCCATTTAATTAAGTTCATTACTATTTTGTATGATAAAAATCATGTTAAATATTAATATTGATAGTATATAGTAGTTTGGTAAAACATGATCATCTGTTTAATAAAATCTATTGTGCAATGTAATTTTTTTTTATAATAGAAGCTAAATTAGAGGTTCCACAAAGAGAATGTTAATAAAAATGTTACATTTAATTGAAACTAAATTCAATTTTGTTGGTATCATATCCATAACATGGTGTTGTGAATAAATCAAGCTACCAACAAAATTAAAATTATTCTAAAATGAAAATAATGTAAACTCATGGGATGTAACACCTTAATTATAGAATTGTAAATAATTTTAATTATAAAAAACAAGTAGATAATAGTACATCATTTTATGAAATATTTGTTATTCTTAATTTATAAATTTAATGAATTTTATCAATTTAAACATCAAATTCTACATTATTAAATATTCATTATATATACGATTTATTATTTTAGAGTTTTATCTTTTAAAATTAAATTTAACTCATTTATAAAATGATATAAATCATTGTTGACATTCAATTTCACACAAATAAATGGATGGGTAACAAATCCCCCATCAAAACATTAATATTAAGGTTCTCTAACAAATAATGGTTAAATGAGAACCAAAAATTTTTATGGATATTCCACCAAAAATTAAGGATACATCATTGGATACATGATCCGTGAATCTTTGACCCAGACAAACCAAGTGTTTATTCTATCATGGGGATGCATTTGGAGGGATTTGGGCTGTATAGGGTTCTACTAGGGTAATATTAAGGGATAAAAAATCAAAAACAAATTCCTCTTAAGACATACCTTAATAGTGGAATCCTATAATACATATTCATCGTTTGGTGAAATCCCACAACACTTGTGGTGGTATTGGTCAATTTGATATTGGGTTTTTAGGGGTTTTGAACCCTACATATTTTATTCTTTCAAAAAATTTGCCAACCATATTTGAGCAACACCATATCCCCCACGAAGGTGTGGTGCAGAAAACCAAAACATTTTACCCTTCACATTCCCAACACTATGGTCTGGTGAGCTCTAAATTTCACTTTTCGGATAATTGGACTTATTGAGCACCACTCATTTCATTCCTTCTTCATAATGGCATCCCAAGACATTTCCATCACAGATCCCCCATTCCTCACAAGAGAAACATCAAGGAAATATTCCCCTAACCACAACCATAAAAACTATTTCACAAGATGTTGTTCCCTCCTATACCAACAAACCAACCACACTACCAAAATAAAAACACATAAGGGCAAAATGTCATACCCTATGCTCAAACATTCATGAAACTTCCAAAATAACCTATACCAAAATCACCACAAGGGGTATGATTACCTTGAAAATGGAAAAAATTATTTTATTACATCCATATATCCTGAATATTTCTCCATGATTCATTATATAATTGGATGAATTCAATGGGAATGATATTAGAAGTTCAAGAAGAAAGATAAAAGGGGCTATGAAAAAACCACCCTTTGAGAAAACACTCCATGATTTGACTACAATATAAGATCCTCCCAAACAACATTAGGAAAGTGTTTATTAACATGTAACACTACCAAATAATAAAAAATAAATACTAACATATCAATACATGTTCATACCACATTGTTTCAATAAATGGAAATCAAACAAGGCTTTCAAACAACTCATATATTTGGCATGTATCTATGATTCCCGCTCCTTAGTGATCACTTCCAAACCACTGTGTCACCACAATTCACAAAACAAATGTATAAAATTACCACAAAACAATATATCCTAATGGTTTTAAATATTTAAGGGCCCCTTCTTGAAGGTTAAAGCATCTTCAATACGCAGTTCACCCTAATCAATGTCACAAGAATATCCACGAGTAAATTGATGAAGTTGTGATTAAAGGAGTACATCATGAATTCATACAATATTTAAGGGTATGTATACCTGATACACCAAATATCAAACTTGATTAAATACTAAAGAGGCCTAATAGAACTAGGAGAACTCTTAATCCCACAAGAAAACCATTGCTGAACACGACAAAGATACATCTTCAATAACACATAATCTCTAGAATCAAAATTTATTGGCCATATCCTATTATCATCCTAGAAATTCTAATGATATCACACTACCTTAAATTTCTCACAGATCACCTATAATTTATATGTCATAATCATCACCAATTCTAGTCCATAAAAAACTAACTATCTGACAACATTTCAGTATAATTAATATATATAAGGTCATATATATTTTTCATAAAAAGGTGGCATAAAAATAGTGTATGGATAATGGTTTTTATAAAAATATATACCAATGAGTTGTTTTTCACTTAAAACCGTATAAAATATAGAATCTACACATGCATAGTTTCTTGTAAATCGTGGATAGTACACTCTTTATAACAATCCATCTATTTATAAAATGTGACATCCAGGAATAACTAAGAACTAAAACAATGTTGGAGTCCACTCGACACTCTTAAAGTAAAACATGGATTTTGATCAAAGATGATCATCATAAGTAAACTATAAATCCTCACTACTTTGTCTAGGAAATTACATGAAAAAACGTCCATTGATCTTGATTCGATAACCACTAATAAGAGAGTTGACATATTCAAGTGTTCCATGATCACACATATAACCCCATAAAAACTCCGAGATTTGGGAAAACTTGCTAGGATGTACATAAAAGTATCATCCCACATCCACTAGGTGATATCAAGTAGTTGATGAAAACCACCTAGAACATCATGTTTAGACTAAACATTCCGAGAGAATAAACACCAAGAGACAAAATGTACAACATATCCCTTCATTCTAGCCCACATAAAATAAAACCAAATAGCTTGGTACATCTTTGTCATAAAATGATATAACACCATGAGAAACTTTTGGAGCTCACAATGAACTATTGCACCAATCACTAAAAGAAGAAAGATATTTCCATGGAATAACACCCAATTTTTCCCACCCTTAGTCCATACCATAGAATCGTCATCATAATCAAGTCGATAATACCAAACCTATAAATCAAAATCCCTAATATTGGGTTCCTCCACCTTATGTACTAATTACGAAATAACTTTGATCTAATAAAGACAACATCTTCTGTCAAAAACTCACATATCATGGTACAACAATTCATACTCCTCCATCACTCTCTAAGAGTATCTAAAATCATGGAGATCACCATCATGTGATTTTTTTCTCATGGAAACATCCACCACCAAAAAAACATTCAAATAACACTAAAAGTGGACATACATCATAATATTATTATCATTGTATACAATAATGTGTTCACCAATGATATATTATCTCCACTACATTTTAAAAACACTAACATAACACGATCAAGATCATGGGGGGATTATTTTCCCAAATCGGTTCATAACTATTGTGACCCATAATAGATAAGTTCCCTTTTCTTCATTCACACACAACCCAATCAAATATGAGAATCATTTTAATAATCCTCGGAGGAACAACAAACCCAAGAAAACATTCATCAAATACCAAATTCCGATAAGAAATTCCAAGTGTTAAAACACAACCTTACGAGGTGGGAATGATTTACCCTAGTTAAATTGTAAAGACTCGTAAATTTGAGGGAAATTTTTTTTCTTCATTTTCTTTGAAATTTTACAAGAACGCAGTTTCTGACGGAACCTGATTCCGAGGCCCGGTGTTCCCGGAATCATTTTCTGAAGTTTGGCTCGGGTACGTTCAGTGAACGAATGAGCGGGTTTTTTTTAACTTTTGAACCGGTGCTCGGAATCAAATTCTGAGGGCACCGATGGAATCACAGCGCCGATATTTGCTTAGAAACTTCATTTCCGGAGTTGCGTTTGCTTAGGTGTGGTTTTTAATTTTTGGGGTTAAGTTAAGAAAATAAAATAAAGTGGTGCGACAACATTATTTTATTTCACATAAAGCCACTTAAAGTCATTTAAGCTAAGTTGAAACGGATAGGGTGGAACCCAAAATATCCTACCCTCTTGGTAGGATATTTGTGAGGTGGGGCCCGCACGAGCCCCACCACTTCTTTTCCTCTATGTAATGCACCCTCGAAAACTCATCCTTAATGAAAGTCAACTGCTGTGTTTTCTAAAACTCTTAATGCTCCTATTAATTGGACAGTTAAGAAGTTACCATTAATTCACCGAATTAATGGTTCATTTCTTCACTTGTTTTTCAAATTGTTGGCATGTAAATAAAATAAGACTAACACTTGTATTTCTTGAGAATTGCTCGTTGAGAGGATTTGGAGAAGACTCTAAGGCTTGAGATCTTCATCCCCCTTCGCAAAGAACGTGAAGAACGCGAAGAACGCCGAAACCTCGGAGATCGACGATGTGACGCCGTGTTCTGCGACGCCGAAGATTCTCCTTCCCCGACGCTTCTTCCGCGACGTTCTTTCCCGCAACAATCATTAATCATCAACTGCTTGAGGTATGGGATTACAGTCCTCTAATTCTTTGTGGATTTTATCCTCAACATGGATTTAATTCATGAAATTAAATCTGTGTGTTTTTTAACCCACGGATATCGTCGACATGATGTTGTGTACCACGACGACGTGACGCCCCTTTCGCGACGCGACGATCCTCTTCCTTCGCGATGGTCAATCCCGCGAAGAACTCACGTCCGACGACAAAGACGAGGTAGGGGTTTTATTTCTTTAAATATTTATGATTTATACCTATGGTGTTTGAGTAAAAATTGTTGGGAGAAATTTAAAACCACTAACACGGTGGGTGCGGACTAACGAACAAGCCCGAACCAACCGCCCCTTTCGTTCTTGGTTTGACAAATGGGGGACGTCAAAAAAATCAGCCGCACGGGTGATGTAAGGTCCTCTCAGTGAAGGACGGACCCCAGGAGGGCTTTTGGCGAAGATGGAAAGGAATTACGACCACCCGAACTCATCCGGTGGTCCGCGGAGCGACCCGCCGGTGCGCCCCGCTGGCACGGCGGCGGCGCCCGGCGCGCCACTGTGGTGAACCGCCGCGACTGAAGCCGCGACGGAAGCAGCGCGGTCCCGCGACCTCGCGGGACCAGTGGAGCATGGGACACGGCGGCCCGGCCGCGTCCGCTAGCAACGGTGGCCCCACCCGGGGCCGTGGTTCTCTCACGCGGGGGCAGCGCGCCCCCCGCCCGCGGCTCGGCCGTAACAGCCCAGCCGAACCGCCTGGCTGCCGGGCCGGGTCGCGCCCAGGCCAGGCTGGGCAACCTTTGACGGGCCAGGCCGCGCCGGCCGGATCGGGCCCGGACCCGGGTCGGGTCGACCCGGTTCGGGCCGACCAAGGGGGTCTCGTGTCGGGTCGGTCCGGGCCCGAAACCCCAACCTCCGGACCTTTTCAGACTTTTTCCCATATCATGGGTTGCAGACCTCCGATCGACTCACCGTCAGCAGCGATGCGATCCTTGGATTGAGGCGGTCGTTTCGGTATATCACACTAAAGGTTTCAGAGTACTTTGTGTTTGGCCAGGTTGGTTCGTACACGAAACCAACCGGGCCCCCAAAGCGGAAACACTCATATCATGAGCTACAGACGTTCGATTGACGTGCCGTCGACTTTGTAGGATTCCTCTAAGTGAGACAGATCTTTTGGCATACTACGCCCAATGTTTGGACGTAGGTGGAGTACGGTCGGATTGGTTTTGACTTAAAAACCAACCGGGCCCTTGGGACGAGAAAGCCAATAACACTCAGACCGGGCGTCCGATTGATGCGCCGTCTGCGACGTTGAGTTCCTGTTGACGATATGGAACTTTTGGATACATCAAATCTGGCCTATGCGTCAGTTGATGTATAAGCCTCTCGGCTCGTGGAACGGACCCTCCCGAGCAAGCTTGCTGTGTGCAGGAACCCTAGAGCTGGCTGCGACTGCGACGACTACGACTGTGCGTAGATCATCAGTGGATTCGACGGCGACGACTACAACACTCAGTGATCCTTTGTAGATCAGTGCTACCGATCCTGTGTGGGTCTGATCCTGTGTGGGTCAGTGCTCAACGGTCCTGTGTGGGCTAGCGCCTACTGATTCTATGTGGGTCTTTGCAGGGGTTAGTTACCTAACGATCCTGTGTGGGTCAGATTCTTTGTGGGTCATTGTGGGGGTCAGTTACCTATCGATCATGTGTGGGTCAGATCCTTTGTTGGTTATTGCGGGTGTTAGTACCTATTGATCCTTTGTGAGTCTGACGGCTTAGATGAATCAGTGGATATATCAGATCATATCTGTCGTCATATGAAGAAGTATACCTGTATGAGTTGAATCTTGTTTTTCTTTCCTTTGTGGATTTTGTTGTGCTGTCCTATGTGGATTACGTTTTTCTTTCCTGTGTGGACAGGGTTGTACTTGAGCTCGGATGTTGGAGCCGAACAAGAATTTATGTCTTAGGTATATGTATGGGCATATGCCTAAGCAGTGTCGTATGTTACTTTGTGTTTGTATCTTTCCTTTGTGGATTATCCTTTGTGGATTCTGGGAGGCCTTCGAGGATCTCGGTGTCCCTACTGAGTAGCTTACACTCACCACTGCACGGGCTATGCCTGCACTACGTTGTGTTGGTTGCAGACGACGAACATCGTTAATCATGGTTGAGGCTTGCGGAGCAGGACTGTACCTGGAGGTGGACCACTGGGCAAGACGTACTCGGAGCGGTCGGCTGGACCTGAGGTGCAGTGGAGGCTATCTGTACCCACCCTTCAGGTAGGATTTCCAGTGGACAGATCGACGATGTGGCTTTACTTTTTAGTTGCTATTTTCCCTTCCAGTTGTACATTACTTTCATTTTGGGTCTGTATACTGGCCCACTTTCTTTTTCGCACTTACTGTTGTACTTAGTTTTTACTTAATGTTTACTTCTGCCTACATGATCTGTGGTGTTTGTGGTTTAATTTAAAAAGGAAATGCCTTCCCTTTTACCAGGATTTACGCCTTGGTGCTAGTCGCCAGCCCCTGGCCTATGGAAGGCGGGCTTGGGGTAGTCAAGGCACAGGCCCCGAGGACGTGTTGTGACAAATTGGTATCAAAGGAGTTTGGTTATACCGCAGAACTTGAGACTCTGATATTTTCTATGTGAAGCAATAGTGTTAAGCGTATTGGGTGTGGTTATCAGTTCAGGGAGTCCAGTGTTGGTGCGGTGGCTGACGTATCCGTACACCAGGTCCCTGACTTCGGATTTCCGGCTTAATGCACGAAAACATTGATTGCATGTGTGTTTCAGGTTTTCTTTGTGATTACTTTGTGTCAGCTCTCCAGGTGTACTGTTCTGACCGTGGCACACCTGTTTCATTTCAGGATGGCCCCACGACGGCAGCCAGCTAGGGTTCTGAGAGTTGAGTGTGACGACAGCCCACCAAGTGACGAGTCCTCGGTACAGGGCCATTTGACAGCTGAGGCACTGGCAGTACCTCTACCCGCTGAGCCACTGAGGCTTCCAGCCCCAGCCGTTGACGGTGCGTGTCACCTTAGTGCACTGCATGAGTTCTAGAGCCAGCGACCGCCCAGGTTCCGTGGGGAGACGGACCCCCAGGTAGCCGAGTACTGGCTGGAGGTAGTGGTACGAGTTTTCTGGTTAGTGAGGACACCAGCAGACCTCATGGTGATCCTCGCAGCAAGCCTACTGCATGCGGTAGAGGGCCGATGGTGGAGCTTGATTCTCCAGGTGCACGATGAGGCATCTCTTCTCTGGATGGAATTTGAGAGCCTCTTCTGCTTGGAGTTCATCCCATCCACCCTCTGTGCGTTGCACATCCAGGAGCTTCTTCAGCTGCGGCAGGGCAGCTTGACGGTCACCCAGTACTCGGCGAGATTTACCGATCTCTTGCGCTACTCAGCAGACATGGTACGGGACCAATTCTTCCGGGCCTGGACCTTTGAGTAGGGTTTGAGACATGAGATCAAGGAATCGCTGATCTCCCCCAGCATTCCAACCAGGCAGGAGTACTGGAGAGAACCCTTTTGATCGAGAGATTTCATGCTGAGTCTACACCAGTAGCGAGACCTACCGCGGGGCAGCACATAGCAGAGTCTTCTGCAGAAGGCAGTCGACAGATGACTTAGGGGTCCAGGCAGACTAGACCCTCACGTAGACAACGTCAGGACAATAGCTCAGCAGTGCGGGGCACACTGCGTGGAGCCAGTCTTTTGAGAGGCATGCAGTGCTACACATGCGGCGGGTAGGGCCACATGGCTCGTGACTGCCCGACCCACCGTGCCGAGGAGCAGCAGACGGTTGAGGGGCCACCCAGGCAGAGGCAGAGGGTCAACCGTGGTGGTCCGCGGGGAGGAGGCGGATGAGGCAGAGGAGCTGGCCGACCAGCAGGTGGTGGGCGACGCTTTGAGGCTCTACCACCACCACCACCACCACCAGGAGGTCCACCCCGGCCACAGGGAACTAGCGGGTAGAGACAGGCATAGCTCCAGGCAGCGGAGGCCTACGACCACGGCCCGCACGAGATGATTCGAGGTACTATCTGTGTCTATTCCACCCTTTCTGCAGTTCTTATAGACACAGGAGCGAGTCACTCTTTCATAGCCGCTGCCCTTGTTCAGAGCTCGGAGATTCCGACAGGGCCGTTGTCTCGATCCATACGGCTAGAGACTCCTATGGGAGAAGACTCGACGATTACACACTGGTGCCGGCGATGTGAGCTTACTCTAGGAGGTGAGACCTTCGACTGGGATCATCTTGTAGCGGCGTCGAGTCGTTACGACGTTATCTTGGGCATGGGTTGGTTATCTACAGTCCATGCTCAGATTGACTTTATTAGGCACAAGGTGCGATTTGTACGCACCGACGGGAGCAGTTTCACCTTCACCGGCGAGAAGGGAGCCTTCGCAGCACATGATGGACTTCCGCAGAGGACAGGACAACCCATCACTAATCAGTTGGATATCCTCATCCTAGGAGCAGTTGACGTGCAGAGTCCTAGTTTTCTGGATGTGGTGGATCAGTATGCAGTCGTCTTTCCCGACGACGTTCCAGGACTACCTCCTCGCAGAGAGGTAGACTTTTATATTGATATGTACCCCGGGACAACCCCGATATCCACTCCAGCATATCGGATGGCCCCCGCTGAGCTTCGGGAGCTACGGGTACAATTGGAGGACTTGCAGGGAAATAGATTCATTCGACCCAGTGTTTCACCCTGGGCTTCCCCGATATTGTTCTCCCAGAAGGTGGATGAGATCTTGAGACTTTGTGTTAACTATCATCTCCTGTACCAGGTGACAGTGAGGAAAAAGTATCCGCTACCAAGGATTGATGACCTCTTTGTTCAGCTCAAGGGAGCACGGTGGTTCTCGAAGATAGACCTGAGTTCAGGCTATCATCAGCTCAGAGTTCGGGATGAGGACGTGCAAAAGAAGACCTTCAGATGTCGGTATGGCCACTATGAGTTCTTGGTTATGCCTTTCGGCGTAACCAATGCTCCGTCAGTGTTCTTGGGCCTCATGAACAGGATCTTTCAGCCATACCTCGATCGATTTGTCGTGGTCTTCATTGATGACATTTTGATATACTCGACGACTGAGGAGGAGCACGCCTACCACTTGTGAGTAGTACTGGTCACACTCCGAGAGCACCATCTTTATGGAAAGCTCTCGAAGTGTTAGTTATGGATACGCGAGGTCCACTTCTTGGGGCCCAAAATCTCTGAGGCGGGAGTTGCGGAGGATCCTGTGATGATCGAGGCAATGCTAGCTTGGGAGCCACCTGGGAGCATGACGGAGGTGCGGAGTTTCTTAGGGCTAGCTGGATACTACTGGAGATTTGTACCAGACTTCTCCAGAGTTGCGGCACCACTCTCATCTCTTACGAAGAAGGAAAAACCCTTTGTGTGGTCATACAGATGTCAACAGAGCTTCCAGGAGCTGAGACAGAGATTGACTAGTGCCCTATCTTGACGTTTCCTGAGGAGGGAGTAGGGTACGTAGTCCACTACAATGAATCAGGGACCGGACTCAGATGTGTCTTGATGCAGGAGGGTCTAGTGATCACCTATGGATCACGTCAGTTGAGGTCGCATGATCAGAACTACACTACCAATGACATGGAGTTAGCAGCAGTGGTCTTCGCTCTGAAGACATGGCGACACTATCTGATGGGTCATCGCTTTACAGTCTTTTCTGACCATCAGATTCTCAGGTGCATCTTCTCTTATAAGTACATGAACCTGAGACAGCGGAGATGGCTCGAGTTCCTCTAGGACTATGACTTTGAGATAGTCTATACTCCTGGGAAGGGGAACGTGGTAGCTGATGCTCTCAGCAGGAGGACAGGCATTCAGCTACTTGAGGAGGTGACAGAGCAGCAAGCCGCCTTGCATATATCATTAGAGGATAGAGATGGAACAGACTTCCTTCAGTCTCTCATAGTCTCTCCTCCACTACTATAGTGGTTCAGAGAGGCACAGTGTGGGGACGCTAACTGTGAGACGCGGCGTGCACAGATATCCTCATGTTAGGAACCTAATGGTTTCTCCCTTAGAGCAGATCACAACGTCCCATTTAGAGGACGTAACTTGGTACCAGATGATTTATGGGAGGAGAATGACAGAGTTTCACAATTCTCTTTTGGCGGAACATCCTGGAGTGGCAAAGATGTACTAGGATCTCAGACGACAGCCCTGGTGTCCATGCATAAAGAATGTTGTGGAAGAGTTCATTTCTCGATGCCTAACCTGCCAACAGGTGAAGGCGGAGCATCAGGTACCAGCAGGCTTGGTACAACCCTTGGAGGTCCCGGAGTGGTAGTGGGACGGGATATCTATGGACTTTGTGACTAGACTTCCACGCACTTCTAGAGGTCACGACTCCATTTGGGTGATTGTCGACCGACTCACAATGTCGGCTCACTTCTTACACATCAGAGAGCAGGACTCAGTGGAGACCTTGGGACGTCTCTACATTCATGAGTTTTACGGCTTCATGGTGTACCATCATCCATCGTCTCCGATCGAGTTGCACACTTTACTTCCCGGCTTTGGATGGGGTTGTAGGAGGCATCCGGGATGAAGCTACGTCTGAGCACCACCTTTCACCCTCATACGGATGGTCAGACGGAGAGGACAATTCAAACTCTTGAGGACATGCTCCGCGCATGTGTTCTCGACTTTGGTCGCAGCTGGGAGGACCACCTACCCTTGGTGGAATTTGCGTACAACAACAGCTGCCACTCCACCATCGGGATGGCACCATACGACGCGTTGTACGACCGACCTTGCAGATATTATTTGTGCTGGACAGACCCTGGGGAGTCAGCACTTGTGGGACCATAGATGGTTCGGGCCAGGATAGAGAAGGTCCAGGTCATCTAGGAGAAGATGAGGACAACTCAGAGCCGGAAAAAGTCTTATGCTGATAGGAGGCGGAGGCCACTAGAGTTCGAGCATGGAGACCACATCTTCTTGCGGGTCTCACCTTGACGTGGTTTACGGAGATTTGTCCGAGGCGGCAAGTTATCTTCGCGCTTCATCGGACCCTTCCAGGTCCTCGGCAGGATTGGCGAGGTGGATTATCGCCTGGCTCTACCACCTAAGTTGCACCGGGTACACGACCTCTTCCACGTATCTCAGCTGAGGAGATACGTGCACGACCCGACGCATATCATTGACCATGGGGAGATAGACGTTGATGATGGGACGAATTTTGAGGAGGTCCCGGTGGAGAACAAGGATCGACAGGAGCGGGATCCTACGTGGATGGTAGATTCCTCTTATGCACATCATATGGTAGCACAGGAACCTCCAAGAGAGAACATGGGAACGGGAGGCTCAGATCTGTGCTCAGTACCCACATTTGTTTCCCTAGTTTATGATGTATCTTTTCAGGTACGTAAATCCCTAAGGTGGGAGTGATGTAAAGACCAGTAAATTTCAATGAAATTTTTTTCCTTAATTTTCTTTGATTTTTAAAAGAACGCAGTTTCTGAAAGCACTTGATTCCGAGGCCCGGTGTGCCCGGAATCATTTTCCGAAGTTTGGCTTGGGTACGTTCAGTGAACAAATGAGCTGGTTTTCCTAACTTTTGAACCGGTGCTCGGAATCGAAATCTGAGGGCACCGATGGAATCGCAGCGACTGTATTTGCATAGAAATGCCATTTCCGGAGTTGCATTTTCTTGGGTGTGGTTTTTAATTTTTGGGGTTAAGTTAAGAAAATAAAATAAAGTGGTGTGACAACTTTATTTTATTTCACTTAAAGCCACTTAAAGCCACTTAAGCTAAGTTGAAACGGATAGGGTGGAACCCAAAATATCCTAACCTCTTGTTCGAATATTTGTGAGGTGGAGCCCGCACGAGCCGCACCGTTTCTTTTCCTCTAAGTAACGCACCCGCGAAAACTCCTCTTTAATGAAAGTCAACTGGTGCGTTTTCTAAAACACTTAACGCTCCTATTAATTAGACAGTTAAGATGTTACCATTAATTCACCGAATTAATGGTTCGTTTCTTTACTTGTTTTTCAAATTGTTGGAATGTATATAAAATAAGACTAACACATGTCTTTCTTGAGGATTTCTCGTTGAGAGGATTTCGAGAAGACTCTAAGGCTTGAGATCTTCATCCTCCTTCGCGAAGAACGCGAAGAACGCGAAGAACATGAAGAACGCCGAACTCTCGGAGATTGACGACACGACGCCGTGTTCCGCGACGCTGACGATTCTCCTTCCCCAACACTTCTTCAGCGACGTTCTTCCCCACAACAATCTCTGATCATCAACTTATTGAGGTAGGAGATTACGGTCCTCTAATTCTTTGTGGATTTTATCCTCAACATGGATTTAATTCGTGAAATTAAATTTGTGTGTTTTCTTTAACCCTCAGGGATCGTCGATGCGACGCCGTGTACCGTGACGACGCGACTCCCCTTCCTCGACACGAAGATCCACTTCTTCCGCGACGGTCAATCCCGCGAAGAACTCACGTCCGACGACAACGACAAGGTAGGGGTTTTAATTCTTTAAATCTTTGTGATTTATACATGCGGCGTTTGATTAAAAATTGTTGGGAGACTTTTAAAACCGCTAACGCGGTGGGTGCGGACTAACGAAGAAGTCCAAACCAACCACCCCTTTCGTTCTTGGTGTGAGAAACGATGGACGTCAACAAAATCAGCAGCACGGGCGATGTAAGGTCCTCGTAGTGAAGGACGGACCCCGGGAGGGATTTTGGCGAAGATGGAAAGGAATTCCAACCACCAAAAATCGCCTGGTGGTCCACGGAGCGACCCGCCGGCGCTCCCCGCCGGCAGCGCCTGGCGCGCCGCCGTGGAGAACCGCCACGGCTGAAGTCGCGGCGGCAGCAGTGCGGTCCCGCGACCATGCAGGACCGGTGGAGCACGAGACGCAGTGGCCCGGCCGCGTCCGCTGGCAAGGGTGGCCCCATGCGGGGTCGCGGTTCTCTCACGCGGGGGCCGCGCGCCCCCCGCCCACCGCTCGGCCTGAACAGCCCAGCCGACCAACCTGGCGCCCGAGGTGGGTCACGCCCAGGTCGGGCCGGGCCACCCTATCCGGGCCACCCTGGACGGGCCGGGCCACGCCGACCAGGTCGGTTCGGGCTCGAAACCCCAACCTCAGGACCTTTTCGGACTATTTCCCATATCATGAGCTGCAGACCTCCAATCGACGCACCGTCAGTGGCGATGCGATCCTTGGATCGAGGTGGTCGTTTCGGTATATCACACTCAAGGTTTTGGAGTACTTTCAGTTTGGCCAGGTTGGTTCGTACACGAAACCAAATGGTCCCTCGGAGTGGAAACGCTCATATCTTGAGCTACGGACGTCCGATTGACGTGTCATCGACTTTGATTGATTCCTCTAAGTGAGATAGATCTTTTGGCATACTCTGCCCGATTTTTAGACGTAGGTGGTGTATGGTTGGGTTGGTTTTGACTTAAAAACCAACCGGGCCCCTGGGACGAAAAAGCCAATAACTCTCAGACCGGGCGTCCGATTGACGCGCCGTCTGCGACGTTGAGTTCCTGTTGACAATACAGAACATTTGGATACATCAACACTGGACTATGTGTCAGTTGATGTATCAGCCTCTCAGCTCGTGGAGCGGACCCTCCCGAATGAGCTTTCTGTGTGCAGGAACCCTAGAGCTGGCTGCGACTGCGACGACGACGACTTTGGAGGGATCTTCAATGGATTCGACGCCGACGACTACAGCACTCAGAGATCCTTTGAGGATCATTGCTACCGATCCTGTGTGGGTCCGATCCTGTGTGGGTCAGTGCTCAGCGGTCCTATGTGGTCCAACACCTACAGATCCTGTGTGGGTCCGATCCTGTGTGGGTCTTTGCAGGGGTTTGTTACCTATCGATCCGGTGTGGGTCAGATCCTTTGTGGGTCATCGCGGGGGTTAGTTTCCTATCAATCCTGTGTGGGTCAAATCCTTTGTTGATCATTGCGGGGGTTAGTACCTATTGATCCTTTGTGGGTCTGACGGCTTAGATGAATCAGTGGATATATCTGATCATCTCTATTGTCATACGAAGAAGTATACCTGTGTGAGCTGAATCCTGTTTTTCTTTGCTTTGTGGATTGTGTTGTGCTATCCTGTGTGGATTACGTTTTGCTTTCCTGTATGGAATGTGTTTTACTTGAGCTAGGATGTTGGAGCCGAACATGAATTGATGACTTAGGTATATGTATGGGCATATACCTAAGCAAAGTCAGATGTTACTTTGTGTTTGTATCTTTCCTTTGTGGATTATCCTTTGTGGATTCTGGGAGGCCTTCGGGGGTCTCGGGGTCCCTACAGAGCAGCTTATACTCACCCCTACACAGGATATGCCCGCACTACGTTGTGTTGGTTGCAGACGATGAACAACGCTAATCGTGGTGGAGGCTTGCGTAGTAGGACGGTACCTGTAGGTGGACCACTGGGCGGGACGTACTCGGAGCGGTCGGCTAGACCCGATGAGCAGTGGAGGCTATTTGTAGCCACCCTTCAGGTGGTATTTCAAGTGGACAGCTCGACAATGTGGCTTTACTTTTTAGTTATTTTTTTCCCTTCCAGTTGTACTTTACTTTCAGTTTGGGTCTTTATACTGGCCCACTTGCTTTTTCGCACTTACTGTTGTACTCAGTTTTGACTTAGTGTTTACTTCTACATGCTTGCTCTGTGGTGTTTGTAGTTTACTTTACAAAGGAAATGCCTTCAGTTTTACCGGTATTTACGCCTTGGTGCAAGTCGACATCCCCTGGCCTATGGAATGCGGGCTTGGGGTAGTCACAACACGGGCCCCGAGGACGGGTCGTGACATAAATAAAAAACACAACCTAAAAATAATTATTTTTAAATAAATAAATAAGTGTGTCTTTATAAATAAAGTATGAAATATAACCAAAAAATAATAAATATATCAAAAAAACAACATTAGAGTAACAACAAAACAATGTAAATAAGAATACTAAAACTCTAAAGCAGTAAATGTCTTTAAAACAGTGGTGGAACCACTCCAGACCAAGTAATTAACCACTCCAAAGCTCCTTATTCACTGTCTATAATAGAAATAACAATAATCCATTCTATATAATTAAGAAACCCACCCTTTTCCTATATCATGAAAAATAATATATTCATATGCAACAAAGTGGATCAGATAGGGGTGAGTAATCATACCAAGTAAGAAACCCCAATAATACTTTTCCAACATACCAATATGACATAAAATAGGTTATCCCATATTATAATAAAACATAAAATAAAAATAAATAAATCATATATATCAGTTTCCACAATATTAAAATAATGCCTCTGAACATTTTTTGAAAATAATTATAACTAAAGATGAGTTTTATATTCATGTATCAGAATAAATTAATTATTTCAAACTTTTAATAAAAAAATATATTTCCACACTCAATAACCCTTGTACATATGTATCACGCTGATATTTTCTAATATATTTATTCTTATATAAATTTACTCTATTTAATTTCATGTGATACATGAAATCCCATGTCTAAAATAATTGTAATATAGTATATCATTATAACCTAGACATTAAATTGTTATTTACGAATATGGGTAAAAAATTATGAAATTATGTGGTTAACACGTGTATTAAATAAATACATTAGATATCAATTTATTATAAATGAAATAAAATCGTTTGAAAGTAAAATACATGTTTTTTGAAAGAACTATTTTTATGCAAAAAATGTATTTTTATTTAAGTAAATTATAGTAACTACTATTATTGAATTAATTTAATGATATTTATTTATTATTTAATATATAATATTTTTTATCATTAATTTAATAGAATTTCTATTCATGGGATAACAGTAAATAAATTTTTATGTTTGAAAACTATGTCTTTCTAAAAAGAAGTCCTGTCGTGTTTTCCAAAATTATTTTAAAATTAATTTTTTGAAATTTTAGAAAAAAATGTAAAAATGAACAAGATATTTGAAATAATCATCTCATAATTATCTTAGTCTATGTTTTTTATAAATATATGAACATATTAATTTTTTGATTAATATTGAAAAATTATTTTTTAAAAATTGACATTTTGTTTAATGAATCTAAAATGAAAATTTTCATTCATAATAAATAAATATAGTAAAATTAAATTATTATTAATCAAATATATATCATTTTAATCAATTTTTCGTTTTATTATGAAATAAAAAAATTATATTTATGAAATCATTTCTTGATAAAACTATATTTTTGTCACGCTTGCAAGTTCAATTATAAATTAAATTCAGCAACATTCAGGTATTAAATTTGATAAAATTTATTATATATTTTTAATAATCCTAATTACTGTTATTTAATAATTTCATCTTAATTTTTGGTCATAATAAATAGTATAGATATTAAAGATTAATTACCATAGTTATGGATAAAATTAGTATTTTCACATTACATGTACCTAAGTTAAAATAAATTTTCAACACAAATTGGATGTTTAGTTAATAAATTTGAATTAATATTTATAATAACTGCTTCAAAATTATAAATAATTCCCAATTATTAAATTATCAAAGGATCAATGACCTTGGTAGGTAAAAAAACCTGATATCATCATGAAAATGAAAAATAGTAAAAATAAGTTAAAATTGAGGATAAGGGAATAACATGTTGAAAAAATTATTTTTCATAAGGGCATGTATCTATCATAAATCCTATAAAATACATTATTTATCAATATGGAGGAATGTGGGATGATAGTGACTTCCCATTGTTGAATTTGTTCGGTTATTTACAAATATGTCACCCATATATTATAAAATAAACCTTCTATCATAACTTTTTCACACATATTAATCATTTTATATGATCCAAAAAATGAATATATATAACCCAAAAATACATAATGAAATTATATAACGTCTTTTTCAAAAACTATATACCCATGTTTCCTTCATTTGAGATCTAAAATATGATTTTCTAAGAGACGATAATTTTTTCACAGAGATATTTATTTTTTTACTTCATCTATTACCACCATAATTAATGTCCTAATAATTTCAATATAAAAAATTATCTTCTACAAATAGGTATTATATTATTTTTATGGAATAAATTTTATCCCCCTCCATAAAAAGGGAAATATAAGCATCTATTGTGCGATTGGTGGACTACAGACTCGTGAACAGATTTAATTATTTTAACTTCACCACTTCTCACAGATGGATATAATGATATATCTAATGGATATTTCTGTATATGACATTTATAACATAATTTAAATCCTAAATATCAATATCACATCCTAATGCATACTTTCCATATCATTTGAAAATGATAATGTCGCTAGTTTGAATATGTATACTATCACATCCATGAATAGATGTGATTAGTTTTTCATTTCTCCATTACATGGATAAAAAATAAGAAATAATTTTTTGGAAATATATGATATTAGAATGTTTCTTCAAATGTGAATTATTATTTACTGTTAATTTTTCATCAATAAAAATGTTAAAACAATGTTCATGAATATGTACGTCCTACCATCCCCATGAACAATGGAACACATTTTTTGTCATATAAATTTTATGGATGACCTAAAATATATATATAATTAATAATATTATACTTCTGTCATGATTAAAATTATGTACATTATGGAACTATAATAAATTTAAAAGTACTAAAACTAAAAAACAAAAACTTAGATTAAAAATGAAGCAGTTGTTACCCAAAATAGTGATTTTAACAAAAAAATATTAACAAACATGGGATAAATGATTATAATTAAACCATATAAAGTTTTACATATGTGATTATGATTTTAAAATATATTTTTAAAAAATATATATTTATTAAATATGAATTTAAAACACATATGAAAGAATTCACATTATATGTAAGGGTTTATTTCCCAATCACATCACTTTTTGGAATTTTTAATTCATCAATTTCATTTGAAAGAAATTATTTAATAACTATATATTAAAACAAATTTTTTTTTATCATAATCTATTTATTAATTAAATTTTCTAGTAATTATACCATTTTCCTTTCAATGGTACTTAAAATTGATGAGAAATGTTTTTATGAAAATCTATCTTTATCTCCATTTTTTTCTACAAATGCTTTTTCTTCTGTATCCATGTTTTCAGAAAAGAAATTCATTAATATTTTGATCTTATACTATTATTTTTTCAATGTAATTTCTAGCCATGTTGGAATTTTTACAAAATGGTTTAAAAAAATATTTCTATATTTTTTTAAAAATGTTACTTTTTTAATTTTTACAAAAAATGAGAAAGGAATATATGATTTAACATAATCATCATGATTATAATTTCACAGCATCATTAATGATCATTTATTTGATTATTACATTAAATTTTTCAATTATTATTTTCAAATTCAATTTTTTTCTAATATTCTGTATAATTTTTGTTTTTAAAATTTATTTTCAATGTCAAAAGGGTATTTTCCTCAAGAATATTTTTATCGTATTTCAATTATTTATTGAAAACCCCCTTATTTTAATTATTCTTTAGTAAGAATATTTCATAATGATTACTTCCTTATTATTTCTCTATAGGGTTTATGAACAGTTTTATTGTGAATTTACTATTTTGATATGATTTTCCATATTACACTAGAGAGTTTATTATTATATTTATGGATTGAGGAAAGTATTAATACATCGCAAACTGGTTTTTCTATATGAATTTTAATATTTATTACATTTCCCACCACTCATAGGAGAACTGCATTGAACTTAGTATGTAATGATAGGGGACCACTATAGAAACTCGATGCAACAATAGGTCTCTTGTGGAAAATGAGATTGGGTATTCGGTCGAAGCCTTGCCCATTTATATATGATTTATTAACATGATTCCATAAAGGTTTTTTATTATTGTTATCATTATTAATTCCCTCATTTTGAGATTATTTATTAATATACATGAATTTTTTGTATTAGTAATGATATCAATGGTTCTGTTCTAAGATCATGTGATTATTTATATCTAATAATATTATCATCGTTAATTTTTAATATATAATTCTTCAGGATTAAATTATTAATTATATATAATCTGATTTTAGATATTTAAAATTCTATATTGATTATTCCTCACATACTCATGATATATTCCACGATACGCATACCCTTAAAGCACATATGAGCTCACACCATTATTATATTTCCTTCCCCTATGATACTATGAAATTTATTATGATTTATTTTTAGTGATATGCTAAAGGGAATAATTTCATTCTTGAAAAAAAATACTATGTTGTATTTTAATATTTAAAATTTATTGTTTACTTAATGTACGTATATATATTTCCAATACTACTAAACTATTCTGTCCTTTAAGAAGAGAGTTCTTGTTTCTTATGACATTGTAAAAAAGTACCCATCAATTTTGGGCTATTGGAGTTAGGGAATTTATAGTTGGTATTAGATAAATTTTAGTAAAAACCTAGGAAACTAGATTTAGGAAAAAATAGGTTCGGATATATGTCCATATAAATAAATTTAATGGTATTTATGATTATTGGATAGCATCGTATAGTTATATTGATTTAGATATTATCTAGATTCCATGATACACACCCTTTTATGGGTACTACATGTATATGTGGATCCAGAATAATTGTAATTAGGGTTAATATCTCCAAAAAGGGTGTATTGGGATTTGACTTGATCATCACTAGGTGCGTGTCAATAGGCCTAGATACAATCCTAATTTGAAACTCCTCAGGGACATGATTTGATTAATTCACATTTTCTTCACAAAACATTATTAATAATTTGTAAATATTATTATGACTTGAGAATATTCATAACAATACAATGTTTATGATATTGAGATTTTCTATACATAAATGTTTCAATTTATGTTATGTATTTTAGAAATTATGCATTATGAATCGGAATATTGTGATCTAATATAGTGTATGAATTTTTTTTTGAAATTTAACATACTAAAAAGATTATAAACTAAACCAATGTGTGTGATCCATGTTGGAATTTTCCTCTAGGGAAAGCTAATAATTCTAGAGCTAGATCTAATACAATTATAACTATATGAGGGAAATATACTAAGGTTATGACCAATAATCTCTGCCATAAATATAATCCTACTGATACACAATGTGGTGTAACAATGATAGATTATTTCATGAATCATTAACCTCTATCATTTAATGGGACTAAAACTCCATTTGTAACAAATAAATGAATATGTTATATTGAGAAGATATTTCAATATTTGGGATTTAATGAAAGGGATATGTTTGTAATTTTATTTTATTATATCTTAGGGGCTGAAGATAAATTGTTTTCATTGATTCAAAACACCTTGTATAAGGTGGAAATAACAAGAATGGAATGAAAGGATTTAAAGGATATTTTCTCGTAAAATATTTTATTTGTAGAAAAAGATAATATATGGAGATATAATTCTTCAGTTTGAGAAAAAAGGAAGAAAAAAATGTTTCTATGTATGAATCTAACATTACAAGGTTAGAATGAAATGTTACAGACTATGCACTTAAATCATAACGAAATATTAACAATTTCTTTGGTGGGATTAAGCTAATAATTGAATTGGAATATATCTCCAAAACATTCCTACCATATGAAAATATAGTATCATATGTTATTAATACATATAGATGTTTCTCCAAGTCTTAAAAATTTTAAGTAATTAAAAATATTAAAAGGGTGGTTGAATAATATTAAAATGTAAATACAACCCATGGGATGTTGAGAAGGGTGGAATTTCAAACATGTAATAAATGTTGAAATAAACACTTTGGAATGTGCTTACTATGAATTATATTTTTCTACAAGTGTGGAGAGAATGGTCTTTAGGCTTTTCATTTCAAGGGAAATAAAAAATATTTCAATGTTCGATGCATTAACTATAAGGATATATGTCATTATGCAATTAATTATCATATGTATCAAGGTAATTTTCCACAAAAAAAAAATAACAGGGGAAAAATCCAAAGCTTATATGATCCCAACTAATGATATTAATGATTCTAATGTTGTGGTTGTAGGTAATTTAATCATATCCTCAAATTTATCAAATTCTTTATTTTATTAAATATCATAGAACTATTTTATATCATCTTAGATTTTTATGAAAATTATATATTTCTCTAGAACCTTAATAAGGGATTTATCATCCATGTATCCTAGTGGATGTCACACTAATATAAGGATGTGTTAGTAAATACAAAATATGATTGCCAAGTGTTACCTATTTTTTGAATTCATCATTATACATATGGTTTATTTGAATATAACACTCTTTATGGTCATAATATTAAATTCGTTGAAACTATTTATTGTAATGATATATAAACTATGATCTGTGATGAAGACGGGAAATTACATATAATTAGTTGATATAATTCATCATTTGATTCCAGTCAAGATCCACCCAATGTTACTCTCTTCAATGAGAACCTTGTGGATGAAGGGAAGGAACATTATATGGATGTAAAATGTAATCATCAATATTTTATGTACCCATTGTATATGAATATATTGATTTATTTTTTGGTTAATTGCATGGACATCCACATGGTCAGGAATTTGATTTTTTCATTGATTAGATCCATGATTCAAGACCTATATCAATGTATCCTAAAATAATATACACTTTATAATTAGTGGAGTTCTGTAAACAACTAGGCTAGTTATGTGATACGAGATTTTCACACCCTAGGGTTTCACATTGGTGATCCACCATTCAATATTTTAAGAAGAGAGACAGATCTATGAGGTTGTGCATTTGTTATTGGGAAATAAATTGTATTATGATAAATGATAAGTACATTTTACCTCACCTTAATGAATTATTATATCAACTTCATGGAAATAAATACTTCTCAATGATTGACCCTCATTCTATGTATTGTTAATTTTTATTAAAGAAGTATGATGTTCCAAATTTATAATTTTTTATTGGGTATGGACATTTTAAGATTAAAATAATTCAATTTTTATTGACTAATGAACATTCCATTTTTATAGAGTTAACTAACAGATTATTCAAGGAATATCTTGATTATTTTTTGGGTAATTTATTGATGATATCATGGTTTATTCAAAAATAATTGAGGTCCATTAGAATCACATAAAAATCTTTAATGGCTCCTTAGATGAAAATAGTTATATGGTAAATTTAGCAAGGTTGAATTGGGGACTCATAATGTTTCTTCTTAGGGCTATATTTTCTCTGAGGATGGGATCTCAGTTCATCTTGTGATGAAAAAGGTAGCTAAATAATTGTCTACAATAATGAATATAATTGAGGCATGTAGTTTCATTGGTTTTGCAGGTTAGAATCAATGACTTGTTCAAATATTTTTTATAATGGATAACCCATTAATGATTATTATTCATAAACTGGTTATTTTTATAGGATAATGGAATGTAAATACTGTTTTTGAAGAGTTTAAGATGTAATTTTTGAATGCAATTATTTGGAATATACAATTAGGAAATGATAAATTTTTGATATATAGTGATTCATTGAAGATGTTACTTGGTTGTGTCCTTATACAAAAGGATAATTTTTTAAAAAAATATCAATCAAGATAACTATTCATGAACAAATCTATCCACCCATTATCATGAGATGGTATCCATAACATATTCGTGGAAGATATAGTGACATTATATCTATGGAGAAATATATGTGATATATGTGAACTATAAAAGACTGAAATAAATCTTTTCATAAAAATTTATCCACATGATGAAAAGGTGATTGAATGAGCTACTCAAGGATCTTGATTTCTCAATACACTACCACCTAGGGAAGGAAAATAATGTATAGGATGCATTATGTTGGAAATATCATAGATTTATAACCAAAAATGTGAATTTATAATGATCCTATGTTCATAGATATAGTAAATATGTATGTGGGAATTATTATGTAAGGATATAGATCAATCATATTTCAATTGATTAGTAAACAATGATTTTCGAAAAAGGTAAAATGTTCCAAAAAAAATTATGAAAATTTTCAAATGAATATTAAAGTTGCAAATGAAGGGAAATTGGAAGTTATAGATTGTGAATATGGTGTTATAAAATTCTGGATGATAAAATTAGTTATATATATACTTAATATGAAGATGTAATTTTTAGATAATGCTCATAAATCAAATAGATCTATACACCTTAATCGCACCAATATGTATTTTGATTTAAAGATTCATTTTTTATAGGTTAATATGATGTAAAAAATTGTCGAGTATGTGTCAAGATTTATTTTTTAATATTTTAAGGCTAAGGGAAAACATCCTAGAGGATTCTGGAAACCCCTTCTTTTTCCAACATGGAAATCGGATGACATTACTATAGAATTTTTCACATTAAAAACAAATAATCCTAAAAATAATGATTAAATATCAGTTATTGTTAATCATCCCACTAAATTTTCATATTTCATTTTTATAAAATATGATATAGCTATTGAGTTAATTTCAAGACTCTATATAAATCAATATATAATAATTGTTCATTAACATTAATCAATTATGTTTGATAATAACCCATTATTTACATGATAAATTAGAGAAAATTAATCAAAAGGGTCTTGATACAATGTTTCATTTGAGCATCTCTTATCATCCTTAAACTGATGGTAATTTCAAAAGGACTATCCAATTATTAGAATACATGTTGAGGTGTTTCTCTATTAACTTTAAAAAGATTTTTTATTATTTTTATCCTTTTATTATAGTTTTTCTTTAATAATAGATTCTATTCAAGCATTCAACTGGAATCTTATGAGATATTATATAGAAGGAGATTTTCTAATATAATTTCTTAAGATGAAGTTATTTAAAATACTAATATAGTCATAGAACATTTGTTGGATACTATGGAAAAGGTAATGAATATTCAAACCCATATGAAAGTATCTTAATGCTAGAAAAATAATTATGTTGATAACTAGAGGAAGGATTTTGAATTTCATGTGGATGATCATGTTTTCTTGAATGTATATCTAGGGAAGTTTGTTATATGGTTTTTTAGGAAATAGAAATTGATCCCCAGTTATATTAGACCTTTTGAATTACTAGAATGAATTTTAGTAGTTTCTTAGAGTTTGGAAATTCCCCTAAATATCTCTAAAGTACGTGATGTTTTCTATTTATTAAATTACATTCCATTTCCAAAACATATTATCACCTGTAATGAAATAGAAATGGAATTGGATCTATCATACTATGAAGAGACAACCCAGATTCATGACACTAGACAACATGTTTTGAGGAATTGGATGACCCAGTTGGTGAAGGTATTTTAGAGAAATCATAATACATAAGACAGGATATGGGGATATAAAGATGTTATAATGAATTACTAACCAAACATGTTCTTGACATGATATCTTGGAAGTTTTGATCATGAAATTTTTTTAAGAAGTGAAAAATGAAACAAATCAAATCATTATCATATATTTCATATTAAATAAATTTGACCTTTTTGATAGCTTGTGTCACACGCAATCCCGAATCTAAATAGACGTAATATAGTATACAGTTATAAATTATCCACTAAATCGATGAGTATTAATAGTACTAACTAAATTATTCATATTATATGGTTTAAATATGTATTAAACAAATTAATAGGTTATCAATTTATTATCAATGAAAATAAAAATCATTTGAATATAAACTAAATGTATTTCTAAAATAATTTGCGTCTGTGAAATATTTTTTATAAAAATAAATAATATTAGTAAATATGGGTTAAATATTTTAATTATATATATTTTTTATATATTAAATGTAATTTTTTTTTCATTCATCTAATATTTTTCTCAAATCATGGGATAATAAAAAACTTATTTTATGATTTAATACTGTGATTTTCTCAAAAACTGTTTGGTTGTGTTTTCCAAAATTAATTTAATTTTAATTTTATACACTTTTATGATATTTATTAAAAAAATTAAATTAATTTTTTGAATAATAATTTAATAATTATCAGTTTGAATATTTTATAATTATCTTAAATGATATTTTTATTATTAGTGTAAATAATATTTTTTAAAAGAACTTATTCATTTAAAGAATTTATGAAGTTAAATTTTGCATTAAAATTATTTTATAAATGGAAATAACAAAAATATATAATTATTAATCCAATATAATTCGTTTTAATCAATTGTATGTTCAATTTTTTCAAAAAAAAAAATTTTATATTTATGAAAACATTTCATTGAAACCCCTATTTTTTCACGCTTGTGGGTTTAATTATAAATTAAATTCAACCACATTTGTGAAATAAATAATCTAAAATGGATTAAATTTTTTGAATAATAATAGTAAACATTATATAAAATGTTCAACTAAATTTTTGGTCATAATAAATAGTAAACACAGAAAAAAGTTATTATAATAGTTAACATTAAAATTTGGGTTTGTGTATTTTATGCACCTGTGTTAAAATTAAATTTCGAAAAAATTATTACCTTTAATTGATAAATTTTATTTAATAATTTGAGTTATTTTTTATGAAGTATCTACTAATTATCATTTTTTTCTTAAAGGATAAATTACCATGGAAAAATCGTTTTATCGTGGTGAAAATTAAATGTTAAAAATAAATGAAATTAGAGGAGTGGAATAAAAATTTTAAAACATGATTCTTTTTGTACGCATTTTTAAGTACCATAAATTCCCTCCAATCCATCATTTATAATTTTTTTAGTCCCTTGGGTTGAGAGTTTCTTTCAATTATTGATTTTTTTTGGGGATTTATAAAAATTCCACTCCTCCTTACTTATAAAATAGCACAACATATCCTCATTTATTCAAACCTATTAAGAAATTTATCAAAAATAAAACATAATAATTTATAAAAAAATTATTATACACATTATATATCTATGTGTCTTCCAATAATGTAATCCCTAGCATCCTTAATATGAGATACAAAAAAAATTTCCTATGAAAATGCAATTTTATTTACTAAGATCATCCTTTTTTTATTTATTATCACACAAAATACATTAATGTCTTAATAATTAAAATATTATAAAATATATATAATAAATAATTATATTTTATTGTTTTTATGTTATAACTTATATCCATATTATCTTCCAATTAATGGAAAACAAAACAATGGATCATGTGTACGACTGACTACCGCCTCACAAATCCATGTAATTCATTTTCCATTACCACCTATAATCGATTGATATAATGATATATGTAATATATACATATACATATATACATTATATGACATAAATATTATTATTAAATTATAAAATTATTTATACCACAATACATTCCAATAATTTGGGAATAGATACGTTTCTCTAGCATACATGTGAACTACACCTCCACCAAGCGATTCAATTCATTTTTCAATTTTTATTTTCATGGGTTGTAATGAGGATAGACTTTATGAATATATATAATTTATATGATATAATAATGATTATATAACGTTTAATTTTTATTTACCTTTCCTCAATTCAATCAATTGATAACAGAAAACAACATTCATTCGTACGTATGACTTACCATTTCTATGAATGGTGTAACTCGTTTTTCAACATATTAAATTAATGTATGTAATTAAATATTTATACTCTGGACAAATATTTTATTCATATCATTTTTAAAATTCCTTAGAATATGTTACTATTATAAATGTACAAGGAATGAAACTACCAAAAGAAAATATATATGAAAAATAATGGAGTTATTACCATAAATAGGGATTTTAATAAGGAATTATTAATAAATGTGTGGTAAAAGACTATAAGTAAATCATATATAGTGTAATATATGTGAATATAGTTATTTAAAATATTTATAATAAATATTTGTTTATTATATATGTGTTTTGATCATGTTTTAAGGATGTTGGAGCTTAGGTAAGGGTATATTTCACAACCACATCATTTTCAGAATTGATTAAGCTTGATTTTTTAATAAAGAAAATTATTTTATAATTTTATAATAAACCCATATTATTTTATTATATAATTTTTTTTCAATATTTTTTTCAAGTAAAAGACCAATTCTCTAAAATTATCCATTTAAAATGGTTGATATTTTTTTAGAAAAGTCAACATTATTTATCTTTTGAGTCAAAAAAGGTTTTTTCTTCAATATACATGTTTTATAAGAAATGATTTAAAATTATAATTTTATATTAAAATATTAACCTTAAAGTATATATTACTCAAGTTTTAATTTTTGATAATTGGATTAAAATTAATATTCCTATAATTTTTTGAAAAAATGATCTTTTTGAATTATTATCAAAAATGACAAAGGGGTATGTGTTATAATGTAAAATTTATAATTGAAATATTCCACCATCATCACCAATAATTATATACAAGGATAATTTTATTGTTTCATTTATTATGTTCAAAAAATGTTTTCTTATAATAATCTAGTATTTTTAGTTTTTAACATTTATTTTCAAAGTGAAAATGTTTTTTTATTAAGAATGGTTTTCATGAAATTTATTTTGTATTTGTATTCATCAACAAAAAAACTCTATATTACTTATTTTATACTGGGAATGTATTATAATATACCATCCTTATTATTTATCTGGATGGTTTATGATCTATTTAACATGATATATACTATTTTTATTTCATTATCCATATTACTCTACAGGGATCATGATTATGTTAATTGATTGGGGAAATTATTAACATTTCATGTGCTATTTTTTAAATAAAAATGTTTTTGTTGATTATGTTTCATCCCTTTCATATTATAAATAAATTTGACATCTTAATTTATATTTAGGGACTAATATAGCCCCTCGATGCATCAGTGGGTCAGATGATACAAACTAGGTTGGGTATTTAGTCGAGAACTTACCCCTTTATGTTGTTGTCTCGGAACATGACTTTGATGGTATGTTTATAATATTTATAATTATTATTTCCCATATTAAGAGATTATTTATTAATATATATGTGATTATTTGAATAGTTATGACAGATATGGATAAGTGCCAATATCATTTTACTATTTATATGGAATTAATTAATTATTATTTATTCTTATAATATTATAAGTAATGCCCAACTAATTTATTAAATGGAATGTATTTTAAAATTTTTATTGTGCCATATTTATTATTTACAATGTATTAATGATAGATTCTAATGTATTTATGCCCATAATGAGCATCACATATCACCCATTTATAATATTTCCTTTCCCCATGAAGTAAGGAAGTGTATTATGGTTAATATGCAGAGATATACTAGAGGCAATAATGGTGTTATTGATTAAAATACTATATTTTATTTTATGTTTTCAAATGTTTTATGTCATTCATGTTTATATAAATATTTCTAATACTATTAAAGTAGTACTTTGGTATGCAATTGATTACAACATACACCAATGTAATAATGTTACTCCTAATTATAGGCTAATAAAGTTAGGGTCTTTAAAATGTACATTACCTAAACCAATATATTATCACATGTAGTAAGTCATAATTTCCCAATGATGTCTCTTGGTGACCAAATTTAATAGTGGTACTTCCGCCCCTGATCCCTCCAATTTTTTCTTTCTTAATATTGGTACTTCAGACCAATATCCATCCTACATCTCTTTATTTTATTGTGGTACAACGAACTATGATGCATCAAATATAGAAATAAACACATTAAATCCCACTATTCCAAAGAAACATGTAAAAATAATATTTATTTGATAATCACACATCATAATCTTCTTAGACATTTTATGAGTGATGCCCATAACCTAGATTTTGAGAAAATTCCAATATAAAAAATACTTCACTATTTTATTTGGGAAAAATAATGAGATAACTAAAGATATTTCCTTAATGAAATCCAATAACCATAACATTATAATAAAAGTGGAATCAGGGAAAATCACATACCTTCAATACAATTGACATAAATAAATTCCACAATGAAAAAGGTATAACAATGTTTTTACATCAACTCCATCAATGAATTCTATGGAAATTCTATCATCACAATTCCTCAAATTTAGTTCAGGGTATAGAAACCCCCATTTAGGGTTCTTTTTAATGTAAATATAGTAAATCAATAAAGTTAAGAAGAAACAAGAGGATTAGTTTCAATTTCTATGTTCAATTCAAAAAGATCCAACAAAATCATACTTCAAACTAATGAGAACTCTCAAAATCCCTTATATAAGTGATGAAGTTTTATATAAAAGGAATATTGGCTTATGAGAATAATATGTAACATGAATTAAATAATTCTTACAGACACAACCCGATTTATGATTTGAATTAGGAATTCAAGACCTTAATCTTTAAGTTTCCATGTACATCAAAACAGAAATCTCTTCAACTTAAAAACATATAAAATAGTTTACAATTTGAATAATATCTCCCATAATTAATATAATAACTTTAAAACAATTCAAACCCTAAATAAATTTCTCAAAATCTAACTAAAAACTATTTTAATCATGAATATCCATTTGTGATGTGAAATATTTCTTGTAACTATATTTTAGATTTTATTCATATATCCCCCTAAACTCTTCTAGAAATCATTCCCAGCAACTCTGAAGATAAAATAAAATTTATAAAATAATAACACCCTCAAACTATAGGTGATACATTGTCACCACTATTTTTCATTCGATACTAATGGAGTTATATGATATTACAATCATTAAAAATATTATGACATTTCTCTGGCATAAACATACCTCTTTCTCAAGTTCCATTTTAGATCTAAATGTTCTTCCTAAATAATCTAACCAAATAAATCGATATCCTTCACAATGTATATTCTTATTAGTCTTGAATCCATACCATTTTATCAATAAAAATCACATCCGGGTCAACAGTAACATGATTCCAACTAATCACATGACTATGATGTGATTGATACATATTCAGTTTAAAGACATGAAAAAAATTATCGAAATCATTGAACATGATATGTAGAGACAATAGATAAAAAATCATTTTTAATCCCTTATTGAATCTTAAATTGTCCAAAATTATATGGAGGTAACCTCTCATTATTTACCAAGCATTTATTACCATGTCTTGGTGAAATATACATGACTTCATGGTCACTAACATTTAAATATAAAGGTAGGAGATTATGATATGTATGTAATTTTATTCAAATTTGAGTTGATTCCATCCAATTATGGATCATCTCGATATTTCCCATGGTCTGATGGATAATATTAGGACTAATATGTAGACTGTATTTTAATTCCACTGAACATCATATAGAATGAAAATGATGGACATATAATTCCGTGAATGGGGTCATGTGTGTCATATCTCTATAGTTATTTTTATATGATAGTTCCACCAAATGAATATGATCTTCCCATGAACCACCAATGTTGATGACACAAGATCTGAAAATATTTTCCAATTTTTGTATTGTTATTTTTGGCTGCCCATCAATCTAAGGATGATATGTCTTACTCATGGTCATTTACATTCTGAGAGACAATTGTAATGATCACCAAAATTATGAAGTGAATAAAGGATCACTATTAGATATGGAAGAATTTGAAACAATATGGAACATGACTACTTCTCCATGATATGAATCTTCTTATAAACTACCATGTTAGACTCTCGTATTGGGAGCAAGTGTACAGGCATGGTGATTTTATCTAATCCCAAAATGTATTATGATTCTAACAAATCATAATAAATCGATGTTATATAGCATTTGAACATATTCCAATTTCTAAATAAGTGCTGTAAAATTATATAAAAACAATTGTATGTTGATTCTAACACTTTATGTACTGAATTGTTTTAAATTTCATTACGTAATATACATCCTTTTATTTCATACCTGACCAGCTATATTTATCAATAATCACCTTGTACATTTGATGAATACCGAGTTAAATTTCTCATTTCGAATAGAGAATCATTGAGAGAGTCAATTCCTGGAAAGTATATAGGATAATAATTCAATTCTAGAAGAAAATAAATTATTTTGAATCCTACATCCAACCATTATGGGTCTTCAGACTATTTAGGATTTACATATTGGAGACTTAATCAATAACTTATATTTGAGGCACATTCAAAAATTCCATCAATCCTAGTGACGATTAAATTGGATAAATTTTTTATTATAATCATGTTTGGAAAACTCAATATTCATCCCATCAATAAATAAAATCAACTTATATTGGTCATGATCCTCCCATAGAACATTGTTATAAATCTTTTGACTCAAATAGTTAACCGCATAATTTCATTTTTGAGTTTTTTACACGAAGCTGATGTCAAACATCTGTTGATTCTCCAATAATTATATCTTCAACATGTTTATGTATCGTTGAGAAGTGATAATTTTTAAAATATTATTATCAGTGAAGAATATAGAATTTTATCTAATGTGATAGTGGAAACATGTCTTTAAGTCATGGACCACCTCAACTAATTCTAGTTAAGGAGTTGGATACTTCTTCCCAAGAATTTTTAACTTCCATTGACCATAGGCCACACCATGATCCCCCTGGATATGAATTTACCCCATAATGAATCTAGATTCATAAAAAAATACCACATAGTCTGGACGATATTCTGGAAGGATTAGGATGGGTACTAAGGTGAGGTGATCTTTAATCTCTTGAAATCATTTCTGATTTTCATCATTCCATGTTAATGGATACTCAATTCTCATTATAACAATCATTAGAGAATTAATCATTCTGAAACCCCAAAAAATGAAGATAATATCCCACTAGTCCAAAGAAACATTCTTATTTAAAAATAGTCATTAGTTTCTACAAAGAGATAAATACTAAAATATTCTCAAAGTCAATTGATATTCCTTATTAAAAAATGAAGTGCCTAAGAAAATAGACCACCTGTTAAAACAGGACATACATCTAAAACACATATTATAGTTAGTGATCAGACAATGTGCTCAATATAATTTCCAATTTCTCCAAATCATCATTATTACTTCGAGAATAATCAAAAATCTCATAAAAACCCATAATAAATAATTCTGGGTTCCTATGGAATATATTATTGATCATGATCATGGATATTTTAGGTCCATTCATCAAACCAAAGGGCATGAAAATGTATTCCTAATGTCCATATAAACTCACAAATGATGTCTTTATAATATCATCTTTTTTGAATCTTAACTAATGATATCATGAACATTGATCAATGTTCAATAACCAGATGAATCCATTAAATTAATCAAATAGATAATTTATTTGAGGAAGAAGGTATAAATTTCTTATTGTTATCTGATTCAACTTATAATAATTAATACATAAATGAAGGGAACCATCTACCTTATTTATGAATAAATTTTGTGTATCCCATGGTAATATACTAGGTTGGATGAATACATTACTCTCTAATTATTCTAGATAGACTTTTAGTTCTCGTTACATTGTGAGATCTATTCTATATGGTAGGAGTTAAATAGGGATTATTCTAATGAATAGATTGATATAAAATTTTATTTACTGCTCATGTAGTACCCTAGAGAAATAATTCATAAATACATTTTCGTACCAATCAAGTAAGAGGGAAGACTCTTATAACTATTTTTATATAGTGTTCCCAAGGTCATTTTAATAAACAAACTAGAGATAGTTCTATCAATTGGGACTAAAAGTTCCACTTTACCTTTAATTATATCACAATCCTACATAAATACATGAAGAATTCCATATAATGATAGGAATTTCTATTGATGGGCATAAAAATAAATATTATATTTAAATTAAACTATCTTGTCCATTCCAAATATTAAATAAATTGTATCAATACTTTAAACCAAAATATCCTAGAGAAACTACATAACATACATGGTAATAAACATGCTGGTAACTTGAATCCTATGAACTCTCAATGTTTGAGGGGTGTATTTATACTCATAAAACATGGACGAATTTCTATATATAAGACTAATTGTTAACTACATATGAATCAATGAATTATTTTGGTGCACTAATATGAGAAAAGGCATGAATAAGTGTACTGTTTATAATGATAGTTCCTTGTACTTTGGAGGGACCCGATTACTTGGTCATTATAGTATGTGATGGTCCATATAACTATCAATCAATTTCCATTGGATAGTTCCTTATTCCATAATGATGTTTAAAATCAGAAACCAGGGTTTTCCAAGAGGAATCTAATATCACTTAGTTTTATGGAAAATAATTTTATAATGGGATTCTTCTCACTAAATATATAAATCCTGATCATGTGTAATTAAAACACTACCAGTAGATTAAAAAAGTTTTTAACAACACTTCATGAGATGTAATTTTTTATGATAGTGGTGTAAATTAATTTTAAGTGCCATATATAATTTATCTTTGTCTATAAGAAGAAATATTTGAAATATCATAGTACAATTATATAAGGCAGTGCCGAATAGATTAATTTGATGGATTGATTTTATGATTACATTTAACCTTAGGAGTAACCCTAGCTATTTCATTTATTCCCCATGTTAAAGTTCCCACAAGCACCCAAATGCACAAAGGTATCCCCTCCATGTGGATTTCATTTAAGATATCACTCTCTCTCAAACTAGTCCCTTATTCACAACTTCTATATTTCCAGCAATGCAAAACGTTTCCACCAATGAGATAACCTTAGATAGGAGAACCACCACAATGATTTCAGATTTCATTCATTTTCTAGTTGCTACCTCTAGGAAAAAATGAACAATGTTAGTGAATTTAGTTGAATATTTAGTCACGTGAATATTTAAACCATCTGAAATAATTCTATAATATTTTCTGTTTTGAAGGTATACGGAAAGAATATTTTATTGAACAATTCACAAAATTCATTCCATGTGAGATCTCGTTCAAACTTAGCTTCAACCCCTACATTCTAACATACTAGTGTCAGGTCATAAATCATGTATATTACTAATTTTTCCATTATTTTAGCTATATCCCACAAAAATTGAATGATCCTTTTTATCCTACATATCCATAGCTCCACATTCTTAGGTATAGAATCACCATGAAATATTGGTGGCTTATTATCTAGAAATTCTTTCACGTGATTATCCTAATGAGGTTCCTCTATCCCTAGCCATTATCAATATAATAAAAATATTTCCTAATACTCTAAACAAAATTATAGATAAAAATATATTCAATTGAAAATTCATTCTAGGATTCCCCCTCTAATTGATTTCTGATTCTCCTTACCGGTGGTATTTTAATCCTATATACCAATTAAGAATTTAACAGTTAATCCATTTTATTATAAATTTATTCATTGTTTTATAATTAATATGATGACAATATTCGTAATTTATCAGTACCAATATCAGGAAATAATATAGATAAATTGAATCATAGTGGAACATCTCTCTATAAATGCATGATACCATGAATTGACTAGATAAACCTCGGATGGTGAATTAAAAACCCACATAGAATTTCATATAAAACATTTTCACCTAAACTAAACTAATAACATAATGTCCATTATGAAAAATTTTGTTACATATTTTTATGCGATATATGTCATGCCTCAAAAAAATCTACTTTCTACCATCCCAAATAATTGACCAATCAAACCAATAACAGTTGTAACATCTCTGCCAAACCTAATGTCTTGGACAAGTTCTACAAACCATAAGTGATATTATCTATTCACCAAAATATGGAAATAAATTCCAATGGTTTTAAAAAAGTTATATGGATGGAAAATTTAGTCCATTAAAATCACACACACAGAACCTTCACATATACAAGGATGATAACATCCTCCATCATGGATCACAACACAAGGAAAAAAATCAAAGTAAATATACATGCCCCTATACTTGACCCTTCGGCCATCCATTCTCCCCAATTTGAAATAAATTGAACCAAGGATGCCTCTTTAAATGAGTTATGATGTGAAATTCAACCATAATAAATATATCAAAATCAAATATCAGTGTAAGAGTTAAATAGATTAAAAAATAACCCAAAAAATCCATTGTATGAAACCATAAAACAACATATATCATAGAATAAAACATCTACTTAATAACGAATGTGAATATGTAGGGGTGAGTTGTCATACTTAGTAGGAAACCCCCAATTAAATTTAGTATATTCTATTAGGACCAGAAATAGTTTTCATCATATGATTATAAAACATACAGGAATAATTCCATTTTTTGATAAAGAAGTTTCCACAAATTTTTAAAAAAATTGATGAACTTATTTTCAAAAATAAATATAAAAAATAAGAATTTTCCTTTCATGAATCAGAAGTACTTTTTTAGTTTAAATTGTTAATAACCCATGCATATTTTTAGACTCACACAAACATGTACATGTATGTCCTGTACCACTTTTAATGCATGAGGGGTGAGTTATCCTTTCATTAAACATTGTTTGGTGATATAATTTAATGAGGTTATTTTTGAACATGATATGTACCGTGATTCCTCATTTTAATATGGTACATTCAACAATGATCCATCCCATGTCTCACAATTTTATTGTGGTACATGTTACCAGGATCGTTTCCAGATGAATATGAACACATAAAACCTACTTGTGCCAATAACACGTATAAAATATCATTATTCTGGAAAAAAATGTAATAATGTTGTCCAACCTTTTGTGGAGATGACCAAATCCAATATTTAGAGAACCGTCTAGTATGTTAAAAACCATCATTGTTTCTAATGTAAAAATTCATTAGAAAATATATTATAATTCATTAAGAAAACCAATGAGCCTACTCATTCTAATAAAATGTGAAAGATAAAAACAACGTACCATGAATATTCTTGATGTGAAGAAATTACCAAATAATTAATGTATACCCAGGTTCCACCTCCCTACCCTTTAAAAAATTCCAAATAAACATTATCATAAAATGACATAAAACCTATATTTTTGTATGGTACTCCTAATCTAAGGTTCTACCTAATTGAAAACAATTGAAAAAAAGAAGGAAAAAAACAAAGAGGCTTATCTTTAATTAATATGTCTGATAAAAAAGAACAAATGAAATTATCCTTTCTATTGGAAATAAATCTCAAGATCACTGAAATAAGTTCTGTAATTCATGATAAAATTTTGAGAGCCTTATGATAATCATAAGGAAAAATAATTATATAAATCTTCGGAATAAAACCAATTCAAGATGTGGATTATGGATTCCTATCTATAGTCATTTATTTTTTATATATGCTAAAAACAATTCACCATAACTTAAAACCCCAAAAGATAGTTTAGTTCATGACTACCATTTCATCTCATGAATGGGTCTTCTAAAAACTCATTTATTACTTGATAAAGATTATGAAATATTCCTAAAAACAATTCATTATGTGAATATATATTTATTATATAAAATATTTCTTTTATACATATTTCAATTTTTCTATTCTATATCCTTATGAACTATTATATAAATCTATCCAAACAACTTATAACATAAAATATGAAGCATTAATAAATATGAAACTCAAACTGAGGGTTCAATTATAAATGTTTCCTTGTGGACGGAGAACCAAAACAATAACCATCTTCTCCTTTAAATAGTCTACTTTTGCCTAGAACATCACCATCCATTTGGACACTTGGTCCTTTTTAGTCATTGTTTTCATTTGAGTAAAAATTTGGGATAATTCAGGAAAAATCCCATATAATATTAATCTAGACCAAAGAAGATCCATAACTCCGTAAAATATTTTGGGGCTACACAAGAAACCACTGCCTAAACCATAAAATGGTCTATGGCTCTTCCATGCTGATATATTGAATGTCCCAAGAAATGAAGCACACGGGATTTGAACTCAAACTCTTATTAATTCCCAAACAGCTGGTGATATCTATGAACTCCTAATACATATCATATATTCTATGTGTTCTTCTCTTATGACATTTAAAACTCAAGTATTTCATTATTATAGACCACCGTCAAATGGTCTAGAAACTCTTATAACAAATCATTCATAAACCCTATAAGCATGGATATAGTGTTTGTTTCTCGAAAATATATCATAATGAAATCATAATTCCTATAACAACACATAAAAATAGTCTTAGGGATATCCTCATACATTACACACTTCTGATTATACCTAGACCACAAGTTGATCTTTGAGAACGAGCAAGCTAATTTCAATTGACTGAATAAATCATCAATTCATAGAAGTGGATAAATATTCTTCGTTGTAAAATAATTCATATTGTGATAATTGAAACACAATATACATCATTTGTCCACCATAATTGAAAATAAATCCATATCTCCCTATAGTGACCCAATTGGCAGAATGAATTGTATTTCTAAGAAATCATCAATATGCTTCTGCAACTCCAATAACCTAGTAGGGGTTATCCGATATAGAAAAATCAATATCTGAAAAACACCTTACTATAGATCTATCACATCCTTGATATCTCATCGAGGTAGTAGTTCCATTACTTATTTAGTAAATACATTGAGTTATTCTTCTATAAACATGGGAAACACTATCAGCCAAACTACCGTAGACCATTGCACTAACTCAGCCAACAATGAATACATATTCTCAACTCACCTTTGACCCATCCAAGTGTCTCCCACACCAATGAACACCAACAGGGTCCATTAGTTTCATATAATATAAACCACCTTGGGAGGAAATACATGATATACTACACTAAATATACATAATACATGTTGGGGTTTATTTTTGTGGAAATATAGATAAACAAAGGAAATATTCCAAAGATCGATGCTTCCATAATGTCAATTCATAGACTATTGGAATGCGAACCGATCTATATTGACCTCCATCTGATATAGACTCCATAAAAGGAATTGGAATCCTCCCCACTATAAGACCAAAATAATGGACAAGAGCGGTGAAATGAAGGATTGTGTTTCTCAAGAATCAAACAATGATATTAATAGCTAGAAAAAAGGAAAATAGTTCCTTATATAATATTTTTCTCATTAGATTCTAGAAATTCTAAATCATAAATTATACCACAATATGCTACATGGCCTCCCTAGACCTGATGAAGACCACCTCCATGGATGCAATCTTATCATTGTCCCTAAGGATAAGGGATATCATTGGGATTTCTTATTCTAACCTCACCCCCCACTATTAATGAAAATCCAAAATTTTATACTATTTTTTATTATATCTTTTATGATAATGCTATAAAATTTAGGCCCTGCTCGGGCGATCAACATCATGTTAATCGGTTAGAATGTTCGTGTAACATATTGTGCATGACTGCCTCCCAATGGTGCCCCAAACCGGATATTCCACATTGGCCAATGTGCATCTCCCCAAACACAAGAGGTTTTCGATGGGCTTTGAGGGCCCAGGTGAGATAGTGTAGAGGATATTCCCACATTACAATAAAATAAGAACAAAAGTCAAACATAATAAATAATGGAAGTGAAATAAACAACAATAAATAGAATGTAATATAAGCAAGAAAGGTGTAGAAAATAATAACTATAAGTGTCAAATTTAAAAAATGTTCCAGCTGATACAAGTAATTAGAAAGCCCCAAGAGTAGTGAAGGGTAATACAAAACAGTATATGCATCCCAAAAATAATAGAAGACCAAAAAGTGCATATAGCATCTCAACCTTCATATTGGTCCTATGATCCCCAAATCCAAACCCACATTCCACAACTTGTACCAAGGATCTTTCCCCTATCATCACCAACAACTATATAATCTGTTTGGGTCCCAAAGGAGTCCTAAACATGGTGTGCGATATACATCCCATTTGAAAACAACATAATTCTATACAGTTATAACAACAATATTAAAAGTTCTTCCAAGTGTAATGTAAGCAGGAATGTGAGTGTGTATTCTCATATCATATGTCAACTACAACTAAAAGTTCCAAACAACATGTAAAGGCTCCCTATAAAAAGTTTTATCCAAAAAAGGAATATATAAAAAATTTAAAAAATCGCATGGCCACTCTGTATATCCATCAACACCAAACAAGACACAACCATTCTATATAAATATGTCAAGATTCCCACAACCATATTTTATAATACAGAGTATATTCCCATGACCATGCCATATAATGAAAAGTAAAGCTGATGGTCTATATACATGGTGTCATGTATTAGGGAATCAATGTAATATAAATTTTCTATGACAGACCGGATACAAGGAGATTTAACCATAAATTCCTTCAATTCATGTAGGTGTCCCAGTAGAAACTCGGTTAGGCACCGGTTGGGGTCCTAGAAGAATGGTAATGAAATGTCTTATGAGATCCCAAGAATGCTAAATCCATAGGGTTGGAAAGACTAAGGTATCCCACAGAATCAAGACCCAAGGAGAAGATTCAACTCAATGCATCCACTTCTGTGTTCTATATCCATAAAGAGTAGTCCATGCAATCTATCAATCATTCTATCAAAGCATTCAATTTAAACAATTCATTCCATGTGAGTATACCCAGTTACATTAACATTCAAAATCCATGAGTATACCCACTGATGAAAAACAGTCATCAATTATAATTAATATGAGAATACCTACCCATATAAACAATTTAACATTCCATTAAAATGTCATGTATGTATAACCACACATATTATCCATTAAACATTTCATGTCAGATTACCCTCCCACATATCACATTTTCCAAAATCACCCCTTGTGCTGTTATACAAATTCCAACATGTATACCCACTTTTTAAACCATTTTAATTTATAAAAAACTATAAAAATAGATACGGTATGATAATATGTCACTAGATTAGGTGGATGTAAATCTCAAAAACAATCTACAAATTCTATGAAAGCTATAACAGGCATGCTCTAACTAGGAAATCATAAGAACACACCCCTTGGGTTGTTTAAACAGACATAAACCGGTCCAATACAAAAGGAACACCCCAAGGGTGAACTTTAAATGAGAAATATATTCCAGATCACCTATGATAAGCCTACGAGCATCCTTACATGGTCCGACTATGCCTATGGGAAGAAGGTCACTCCAAAAATGGATAGCACCAAAATGTCTAACAAACAACATATCAGTCGAATTACCAAAAAGCAACCAAAAATCCAAAATAATGTATATAACTCCTATAACACCTCATTAGTAGATTGTTCATCTAGTATAATTTCTTGATTCATCCTAGTTTGGATGAAATCTGAAGAATGGATAAACAATTTCTTATTACAACATATGAGCCTAAATCCAAATAGAATATACATTTTTACGAAGAATTAAACATCACTAAAAATGAATTTATTTTTTACCATGTGGTTCCAATAAGAAAAACTATGCTCTAATTGGTTTCCTTATAGGTTCTAAACCTAAAACACCATTTGTAGATGGTATTATGATCTAAAAAACAAGAGAAACCATGTATGTGTCAAAATAATAAGAGGTTACTGCCTTTTTTTACCACCATGGGTAGTTACATGATGTGTAGGAAAAGTAAAAGGTGTGCAATGCCCTATTTTTTTCTAAAAAAGAAAGTCTACACGTCGTGTCGGAACAATACTCAACATGTAGGCTAGGTACACAGTGTGTAGGCCATGTACATGACTTGTACATATCCTACAACAACCTTCATCATTTTTCCCCTTTCTTTCCAAAAAAACCCTATTGACACACATACAAGATTATTTTCTATTATATAAGGTAATTTAATCACATTTAACCTCAAATGAAAAGATATGTACCTCAAAAAAAGACCAGATATCTTACATTCTTCACCCAAAGAGTAGTTCGTCCATGAATATCACTCTGAAGGGTGGTCATGTTTCGTCTCCCAAAAAAATAAGGCCACTGAGCATGTATGTCATCCTCCCCCTCCTATGTCTCATCATATAAACGGATGTGTTGAAATAAAAATCATACTAGAGGAATTGATCGGCCTTTGATAACCTTCATTCTCCTCTCAACGATATGAATTGGGTTCTCCTTAGAGGACACCTCAACATGATGTTCATCTTCCCCAGGCTGAAAATTATGAGATGGGTCTGAGTGATAATGGCATAACAGTGATACATGGAAGATTTAATGCATGGCTCAATACCTATGAAGTAACTACAACTGATAGGAAACTAACCAGACTCTCTCTAGAATCTTGAATGGCCTGATATATCTCAGTGTATTCAAAATGATCTCCAAAAGTTAGTAATGGTCATGTCGATTAGAAGAATACACCATGTTATCATCCACAAAAAAATACTAAAAATGAATCCATGTAAGGATAGAACACAAGGTTCATCAGTACCATGAAAACCATTGGCGCATTCATGAGATCATATGGTATAACAAGATACTAATACAACCCATACCAGGTAAGAAAGCTCGTACGAGGTATGTCAACATGTCGAACATGCACCTAGTGATATCCTGACCTCAAGAAGATTTTTGATAACACAAGGGCTCGTAGAATCTAATCTAATAGGGTATCTATTCATGGAAAGTGATATCAGTTTTTAACCAATGATTGGTTTAGTTTAAAATTGTAACGCCCCGACCCCAATTACCTAGATTCGGTGCATTATTACATAACATTGGCATGATCACAAAAATATCACATCTCGAAAGACCAATTGGTTTAGTAGCCTTGGAAACACAAGATGTATTCATGAAGTTTTACATTACATCATAAAAATGAAAACTAAAACAACATAGTGCCCATATTCCACACTCTTATCCCCTCATACTATCCCGGCAGGTCATTCATAATTTACTTCTTCACATCTTGGGTAAAATAAAACATAGAAAATGGGTGAGCTCAAATGCCCATTAAGGATAACAATAAAGCGGACACTTTCGTAAATAAGAATAAACAATTAAGGCAATGTATAACTAAAACAAAAGCCTTTTAAACTTGAACATCAACATAGTATGGAAAAAATAAAATGAAATAATTCCATTTACTTATTCACATGGATATTCTACTAATAGAATAATCACATGGAATATCAATAATCGCTTTCATAATGATGGAATGCATAATGCCAGACTATCATAACCACATATCCAAGGCCTCGTGCCTAGACTACAAATAAGATTTTTCCAAGGTCTTGTGCCAAGACACTAGTTTGTCTCATTAGACCTACTGATGCATCGAGGAGCTATAGCGGGCTCCACCCGTCACATTTTAAGTCCAATGCATTCCCATATAAAAAGGTTGAAACATAACATAAACATTCGTATTAAAACTAGCATACGAAATGTCAATACTTTCACCATAAACCATGAATAGTATAAAAATAACACATTCACAGTCAAACATATCACAAAATCTTCAATACAATATAGAATTTTTTTATCATAATAAATCAACTTCGAATAAGCGTAAAATCCATCAAAGGATGTTGACATAGATGAAATAAAAACTCTTTTTAGAGAAATATCTCTTTCTATTTTGAAATAATTTAAGAGTCATTTATTTATAAAATAAAACATTTTCTTTGAAAATATTCTTATAATATTATAAGGGAATCTTTGACGATTTTATAACAGTGGAAAATAACCTCACCCGCTATATAAGTTAAAAAAACATTCTTACCTTAATTCTGTCGAAAAGGTTAAAAAGCACCTTCTTTGGAAAACAACGGAATGCTTCCTTTATAAAACACTTATAAAAAGTCAAACAAGGGTATAAATGACATTATCCCATATTATTGTAAATATTAAAAAAATTTGAAATACATGTTGAAGAAACATGCATGTGGATGATAAAGAGATCCCAGTAGATTATTACCTATAAACAACCTCGGATAATGAAGAGATTGTGAAATAACCCTTACCTTGTACTTTTCCGTGGATGAGGTTAGGTTAACCTCTTGTATAATGGTGAAATAATTGTTATTAAATTATACAAGAATCATATATATTAATATGATATCATATTTGATATTTTAACATTGCTTTGTTAATAATATCATAGTATTATCGTCGTTTCGGGTGTTAACTTACTCATTTTCTTTTATATGATTTTTTACGTAATCCATGTTTTTCATAGATAGGTTGTATCTTATTCATATCCGGAATTATATCAAGTCCTTAAATATTATTTTTAAATCATTAAATGATAATTATACTTGAATGGATACGATGGAGAATAAATCTCATCGCGTTCGTGGAGATGGTAGTCCGTACGTACGCACGAGGGACAATATCATTCTTTTGATATTAAAATAATATATAATTGGATAGTATATCATATATACAGAATCATTATCATGTTATATTTATTATTTACATGAGTTACACATCATTATTATACCCATCCAAATAATAATATATTGAATAACAATTACACCACGACGTGGAGACGGTAAGCCGTACGTACGCACGTATGGTGACATGTAATTCAATGGATGGACAGAATACTGAACATGGTTGTACCATATTTATAATAAAATCACAGTATATATATGATAATGGAGTTATTATATTATATTGGTAACAACAATGGAAGAAGAAGAGGAAGAAGAATGAAACTTGGAAAAGGGTGGTGAAATCATTACCTCTTCTTTGGGTTCTTCCTTTTGATTTGATGAAAAGGGCTCCTTAGGGTGGATTTCAGATCAAACTAAGGCCTCTACGTTGTAGTGATGGAAGTTGGGAGAGTATTTGGGCAGAGTTTGGCCGATCCAAAAGGCTTTTAAGGTGTGAGTTAATTAGAAGGGGGAGTTCCCTTTTATAAGAGGGGTGAGGGGCACCATTGGAAAAGCTAGAAATATTAATCTACAATAAATTCATATTCGTTTTCTAATGTCTCAAAAGTTGATTATTAAAAGATTAAGGTGGGGATAGGTCGAAAACCATTCAACAAATAGAATTTAGACAGGTTTGGGTTACTATGTTAACCATATTTTTTAGTTTTAACTCTTAGTTAAGTAGTTTGACATTTACCATGTCACTTTGTATTTTTATATTATAAAGTTAATAATCTTACTATATACGTCTAAGAGACTCCCAAGTGGTCCATTAATCATACGCCTATCATGATATAAGTCTCTTGGCCGAGCCTTAGATTTTTAGGAATTTAATATCAATTAATAATATAATATTTGTTTTAAAAACCCTTTTATGTCAATTTTGACACTATTCAATAGTTGATTTTTGTGAAACTTATAACAGAATGATTACTTCTAAAAAATCAAATTAAATCAATCCTAATATGTCATATTATCCTGTAAAATTAGTTCAATTCATTTAAAGTCTCAAATTATATTTATTTGGATATTTATAAAATCAATTATTTTAATTATTCACTATTTTGGTAATTACTGCATCATCATGGTGTCATAAATAAATTAAATTATTTAATGTCTAAAATTTATAAATAAACTATAATTATGTAGTAAATATTTTTATATTTCTAATGAATATTTACAATTGAATTTATCTTATGTATAACCCTATATTAAAAATGTTTTAGTAAATAAACTTTGTTTTATCTCTTTTATCTCTTCTTGGAATTAAATAATAATAAATGCCCTAATCTAATCCAAGTCGACCTAAATGATAATATTTTATTCCTAAGGTTGTTTTTGTCCGAGATACACTTGTCCAATAGAATTAGGACATGTGTTAGGGTAATAGTAATATCATTTTTACCCTTAATTACCCTATTTACTTTTAACCGTGGTAAATAAAAGTAAAAAGTTAATATTCACCCAAAATGATTTTCATCTCATTGAACCACATTTTACTTCTTGATAATAATCGTGTCTCTCGGATTTTCAAAATTCCATTCACAGAAGCGGTAAAATTACGTTTTATGAAAAATTCAGTTTTTTAACTACCACTTAATAGTTTCACTATTCATCAAAAATTGAAGTTTTTCAGAACAATGCCAAAATTTCACCCTAAGATATAATTGATATTCCAAATTAAAAAATGATTTCTATTTTACAAAATTCCAAACATATAAGTTTCATTAATAAATTTTATAATTAATTCCCACTGTCACAACAAATAGAGTGTTTTTAAGAAACAATATATACCAAAGCATTGACAATTGTTTAGGTTCAATTTCAATGTGAAATTAATTCTAATGAACACTGTTGGATAAAATAGTGAAAATATATTATAATTATAATTTAAACCCACTCATTAATATAATTTATCACTATAAATTATTTTGATTAAAAAAGTTGTTTTTAAGTATTTTTCATTATTCATAAAAATTGGAAGTTCTCAGAAAAATACCAAGAATTCATCATAGGATAATTTCGATATTACTAAACCAAAAATGAAGTCCATTTTGAAATATAAAATATATATAATTTCAAAAATTAGGTATTACTATTCATAATGGCTAGTTTGATTAGTTATGGTGTGTTAGAACTCGGTGTTGCGTACAACACACGCTATAACATTATTCAAAGAAAAGCGTACCGTAGAAGCTTGGGGTGTTATATTCTCCCCTATATCAAATAATTTCGTCCTAGAAATTTCTAGAATATTATCGCATGAAAAGACTCGGGTGGTTCTTCATCATAAGTTCCTCGGGTTCCCATGTTGCCTCTTCCATCTTATGGTTTCACCACAAAACTTTTACCAGATGTGTCATCTGGTTTCTCAGAACTTGTTCTCTTGTATCAAGAATCCTGACGGGCTCTTTACAATAAGACAGACTGGGTTCCAGTTCTAATTCTTCATAGGTTAGTACATGCATTGGGTCAGGCATGTATTTCCTCAACAGAGATACGTGTAACACATCGTGATCTTTGGAGAGACTTGGCAGCATTGCCAATCGGTAAGCTACAGCCCCAATTCGTTCTAGAATTTCGAAAGGTCCGATATACCTAGGACTCAATTTACCTTTCTTACCAAAATGTATGGCTCCCTTCCATGGAAATACCTTTAGGAAAACATAATCACCGACTTGAAATTCCAAATCCTTCCTTCGATTATCGGCATAGCTCTTTTGCCTACTTTGAACTGCTTTGATGTGATTTTGGATTACCTTCACCTTTTCCATCGTTTCCTCCACCAGTTCTGGGCCTACAAGTTTTCTTTCACCAACTACATCTCAATAGGTTGGTGTGCGACATCTCTTTCCGTATAACGCTTCCTATGGTGCCATCTAAATACTTGAATGGAAGCTATTGTTATAGGAAAATTCTACCAAAGGTAAATATCGATCCCACATACCCTGAAAGTCAAGTGAGAAAGATATCAACATGTCTTATAAGGTTTGAATAGTCCATTCTGATTGTCCATCTGTATGAGGGTGGTAGGCAGTGCTCAAATGAAGTTCAGTATCCGGGGATTTCTCAATACTCTTCCAGAATCATGAAGTAAAATGGGGATCACGATCAGAAACAATCGATAGGGGTACTCCATGAAGTCTCACAACTTCATTAATATATACTCTTTCTAGACGTTCCAGTGGTAGATATTCTCTTATAGAAAGAGAATATGCTGACTTGGTAAGACGATCAACAATAACCCATATTGCATCGTTCCTTCTAAGAGTCTTTGGTAGTCCCATGACAAATGCCATCATAATATTGTCCCATTTCCACTCCGGTATGGGAAGAGGTTGCATGATTCTTCCAGGCTATTGCCTTCCAGCTTTCACATGTTGAAAAACCATACATCTTGACACAAAATCAGCAATCTCCCTCTCCATGTTGTCCCACAGAAAATGTTCCTTCAAATCTCTATACATTTTGGTGCTCCCAGGGTGTATAGAGAAATTGGAACTATGAGCATCATCCAGCAATCCCCTTTTTAGATCAGGTATATCGTGAACGCAAAGCCTCTTCCCGAATTTCAAAATTCCATCTTCATACACAAAGCCTCTCAATATCCCAAAATTCAAAACTTTAATCTTCTTTTGAAATTCTTCATCATCGGTCTGAGAACTCTTAATTCTTTCTAGTAAAGATGGTTTGGCAACCATTTGAAAAAGCATTGATGTTTCACCTTCCCTGGTTATTCCCATGTCCATCTTAACTAGATCCATGAAAATTGGATGCCTTTAAATTCTCATATTGTTCAAAACTCCATTGTCTTTTCTGCTCAAAGAATCTGCCACCTTGTTTGCCTTCCCCGGGTGGTAGTGTATCGTACAATAATAATCCTTGAGTAATTCAAGCCATCTATTTTGCCTCATGTAGAGTTATTTTTGTGAGAAAATATACTTCAAACTCTTGTGATTTGTATAAATCTCACATTTTCTCCATAGAGGTAGTGCCTCCATATCTTCAAAGAAAAGATAACAGCTACTAACTCGAGATCATGAGTAGGGTAGTTTTTTCATGAATTTTCAACTGTCGTGATGAATAGGCAATAACCTTGTCATTCCGAATAAGGAAACAACCAATTCCTTTCTTCGATGCATCTCTATAAATAACGAACCCATCATTCCCCGATGGTAGACTCAATATAAGAGCATTGACTATTCTTCTCTTCAGTTATTCGAAACATTCTTCACACTCTTTTCTCCAAAGAAATTTAACCCCTTTACGTGTGAGCTTCGTTAATGGGTTAGCCAATCGGGCAAAATTCTGGAAGAAACGTCGATAATAACCTGCCAAACCAATAAAACTACGCCCCTCAGTTATATTCATTGGTGATGGCCAATCATGGATTGCCTTGGTCTTAGAAGGATCAACATGGATTCCATCTTTAGAGACAATATGGGCAAGAAAATAAATCTCATGAAGCCAGAATTCACACTTGCTAAACGTTCCATATAATTCATGTCTTCTCAGAGTCTTCAGGATAATGCGCAAGTGATTTTCGTGATCTTCGTAGCTTTTGGAGTATACCAAGATATCATCAATAAATACCACCACAAATTCATCGAGATATTCCTTGAAAACACTATTCATCATATCCATGAATACAGAGGGTGCATTAGTCAATCCAAAAGGCATTACTGTAAACTCATAATGCCCGTACCTAGTTCGAAATGATGTCTTCAGAATGTCTTCCTTCTTCACACAAAACTGATGGTATCTAGATTGAAGGTCAATCATTGAAAAGTATTGAGCTCCATGCAGTTGGTCAAATAAATCATCAATGCGAGGTAGGGGATACTTGTTCTTTATTGTTATAGCATTGATCTCCCTGTAGTCGATACATAACCTCATGGATCCATCTTTCTTTTTAACAAAAACAACAGGGGCTCCCCATGGAGAAACACCAGGGCGAATAAATACTTTATTACTCAATTCCTCTAGTTCTTTCTTTAGTTCGACTAATTCTACAGTGGCCATTCTATAAGGGGTTTTCGATATAGGCCTTGATCCAGGAAATAAATCAATGGAAAACTCAACTTCTCGTTCTGGAGGATGTCCAGGTAAATAGTCCGGAAACACATCTACATATTCTTTAACAAAGGGTACATACTCTATTTGAACATTCCTTTCCTCACCCATAGTCATTTCATTCTCTTCCACCCCAATAATTGAATTTAGTTGAGCTACTAGGGGTGGATCTATATAAGAATTAGGTGGTGACGATTCTGCTCTAAAGATAAGGTGTTCCTTATCATCATCATCAAGAATCATAACCTATTTATTCTTATAATAAATCTTCACATCATAGTCTGAAATCCAGTCCATACCGAGGATTATATAAAACTCAATCAAAGGTATGACGATGAGATCAGCAGATAAAGAACATTTATGTTCTCTAATGGGGACTGATTCACAAAACATTGTTGCAATGATACTTCCCTTAGGTGTTTTAACTGACAACTCCCTTGTTAAATCAAATTGGAAATATCTAATTTTCATAGAAAATTGGGAAGATATAGAACAATGCGATGATCTAGAATCAAATAATGCATATGCTAAACTTGAGGAAACCATTTAATTACCTGCCACCACGTCTTTCGGAGCTTCTACCTCAACAGTAGTGATAGCATAAGCTTGGCCTTGATCCCTTGGAATTTTCTGAGGTAAGTTCCCCTGACACTTAGGACATTCATTTGCATAATGCCCCATCTCCCTTCCATTGTATCACTGAACATTGGTTGCTTCCTTCTCCCCTTTGCAATCACATGCTTGGTTGCCTTTTTCACCACCCATGTAACAAACTCCCGTTCCCTTCAAGAAAGTACTATGGTGTTTCTTCCCACATTTACCACAGGATGGATATTCAACATTTCCCTTATTCTGCTTATTTCTATTCCCAGATTGATCAACAAATCTCTTCTTCTCTTGCTTTACTTTAAAGTCATATGATTAGAGAAATTCTTTTTCGGTCTTGATAGCACATGAGACAATGTCTTCGTAAGAAGAGAAGGATTGTGATACTAATGCTCGATGGAGAAATGGTTTTAACCCATCAATGAAATGATCAATATTACTTCTTGGGTTACATATATAATCTCCATCATACCTTGCTAACCTTGTAAAGTTAGCCTCATACTTTGTGACATTCTCATCCTCCTTTTGTCTCAAACTCAGAAACTTCCTTTCCATATCTGCTCGATGGTCACGAGGAAAGTATTTTTCTAAAAACAGATCTTTCAACTCCCTCCATTCCATATTTTATACTTCATCTTCTTCCTTCGTATTTTGAATCAATGACCACCATTGATCAGCATCTCCAGTGAGGCGGTAAACTTCCATGATATCTTTTTCCCTTTCACTGCTCTCCAAAGCCTTAAATATTTTCTCTAGGGAAAATATCCATTGCTCAGCTACTAAGGGATTTGTACTCCCATTGAACATTGGTGGTTGTTACCTCATGAAGCGATCTAACATTTATCCTCCACGCTGTGGATCAGGGTGCTCAATACGGGTAAGGTTATTATTCATAACTTGAGTAAGTTGTCCCAGTATGGTGATTAGCTGATCGGCACCAGTTGCATCACTAGATCCACTATAATTATCTTGAGTTGGAGGGAAATCCCTACATGGAGTGCGTGCAATGATACAGTTTCCATTTCTTCCATTAGGCATCATTTCTAAACAATGGCATAAACTAGATCAGTTTATGAATCAAAATACATAAACCCATACTTATAAAACACTTAACATAAATTGAACTATTTATGGATATAATCCATAATCATAAAAATGTTTTCATTGAGAAATTATATACTCAGAAACCCTTCATAATGATTTTTAATGAAAATGAGAGTTGTCCTAATCATATCCACTGGTAGTGACGTAACCAAGAGTGCAGCAAGGCATGTTGTCGTGCACCAGTTCCCGTTCGAGTCTAGCTCAAAGCGGTGCTTTCGGGTTTTACCGCTAGGTACATCTGTGCCAGATCCGCCTCTACCTGCTCGTATCCAGAAAGGGATGTATTGCTCGGAAAACTCACAAAATCTCTAAAATACTAAAATTATAGGAAGTTCTTCTATACTAATCCTCAAAGTTTATCTTATGTCTACGTGCTCTAATCAGAGTTTATCTAAATCTAGCTTCGAAGGTTTGTACTAAACTTCCTCTGATACCAACTGTAATGCCCCGACCCCAGTTACCTAGAGTCGGTGCATTATTACATAACATTTTCATGATCACAAGAAATATCAAATCTCAAAATACCAATTGGTTTAGTAGCCTTGGAAACACTAGATATATTCCGGAAGTTTTATATTACATCATAAAAATGAAAACTAAAACAACATAGTGTCCATATTCCACACTCTTATCCGCTCATACTATCCCTGCAGGTCATTCATAATTTACTTCTTCACGTATTGGGAAAAATAAAACATAGAAAAGGGGTGAGCTCAAATGCCCAGTAAGGATAACAAGAAAGCGGAAACTTTCATAAATAAGAATAAAAAATTAAGGCAATGTATAACTAAAACAAAAGCCTTCTAAACATGAACTTCAACATAGTATGGAAAAAATAAAATGAAATAATTCCATTTACTTATTCACATGGATATTCTACTAATTGAATAATCACATGAAATATCAATAAATGCTTTCATAATGATGGAATTGCATAATGTCAGACTATCATAACCACATAGCCAAGGCCTCGTGCCAATACTACAAATAAGATTTTTCCAAGGCCTTGTTCCTAGAGACTAGTTTGTCTCATGAGACCTACCGATGCATCGAGGAGCTATAGTGGGCTCCACCCGTCACATATTAAGTCAAATGCATTCCCATATGAAAAGGTTTAAACATAGCATAAATATTTGTATTAAAACTATCATACGAAATGTCAATACTTTCCCCATAAACCATGAATGGTATAAAAATAGCACATCCACAGTCAAACATATCACAAAACCTTCAATACAATATAGAAGTTTTGTATGATAATAAATCAACTTCGAATAAGCGTAAAATCCATCAAAGGATTCTTACATAGATGAAATCAAAACTCTTTTTAGAGAAATACCTCTTTCTATTTTGAAATCATTTAAGATTCATTTATTTATAAAATAAAACATTTTCTTTGAAAATATTCTTATATTCTTTTAAGGGAAGCTTTGAAGATTTTAAAATGGTGGAAAATAACCGCACACGCCGTATAAGTTAAAAAAACATTCTTACCTTAATTCTGTTAAAAAGGTTAAAAAGCACCTTGTTTGGAAAACGACGGAAAGATTCCTTTATAAACCACTTATAAAAAGTCAAAAAATGGTATAAATGACTTTAAACCATATTCTTCTAAATAGTAAAATTGTTTTGAAATACATTTTTAATAAACATGGGTGTGGATGATAAAGAGATCCCAATAGATTATTACGTATAAACAACCTCAGATAATGAAGAGATTGTGGAATAACCCTTACCTTGTACTTTTCCTTTGTTGAGGGTAAGTTAACCTCCAGTATAATGGTGAAATAATTTTTTTTAAAATTATACAATAATCATATATTTTAATATGATATCATATATGATCTTTTAACATTGCTTTGTTAATAATATCTCAGTATTATCGTCGTTTCTGTTGTTAACTTACTCATTTTCTTTTATATGTTTTGTTATGTAAGCAATGTCTTTCAGGGATAGGTTGTATATTATTCATATCCAGAATGATATCAAGTCCTTAAAAATTATTTTTAAATTATCAAATGATAAATATACTTGAATGGATACGATGCAGAATGAATCTCATCGCGTTCGTGGAGATGGTAGTCCGTACGTATACACGAGCGACAATATCATTCTTTTGATATTAAAATAATATATAATTGGATAGTATATCATATATACAGAATCAATATCTTGTTATATTTATTATTTACACGAGTTACACATCAGTATTATACCCATCCAAATAAAAATATATTGAATAACAATTACACCACGGTGTGGAGACGGTAAGTCGTACGTACACACGTATGGTGACATGTTATTCAAAGGATGGATAGAATACTAAATATGGTTGTGTTGTACATCTCGAACCTCTCGTTGTTTGATTTTCATGATCACAATCACTTTCATTTTTATCTAACATTGTGTTTTAAGTGTTTATGTTGATAGGCATTTGATTGCCAAGAAGTTGACCAAGGAAGAGGCAGAAATGGACTGAAATTCAGTCCACCGGCCGACCGGTGGCTTCACCACCGGCCAGCCGGTGGCACCCAGACTCAAGGGGTAGCTACTGCCTCCCCACCGGTCGACCGGTGGCTCTGCCACCGGTCGACCTGTGGCACCCAGCTCAAATAGTGTTTGCTACTGTCTTGCCACCGGCCAGCCGGTGGCTCCTCACCGGTCGACCGGTGGAGCCTGGATCAAGACACTTCTTCTCTACCAAGGCACCGGCTAGCCGGTGGATATGTACCGGTCAGCCGGTGGCCCCTGGACAAGAATCCTATGCCTTTTTTGCACACACCGGCCAGCCGGTGGGACTGTACCAGCCAGCCGGTGGAGCCAGTCAAACTAGCCGTTGGAGCTTTGACCAGGCTGCTCCACTTGCCTCCCAACGGCTCCGAAGCCCTTTCCAACGGCTCCGAAGCCACCCTAAGGCCATTTGAGGGTTCCCCCTCTATAAATAAAGGACATGGAAGTCCCGGAAACTTAAGTAAGCCATACGGAAGCCAACGGACACATCTTTGATCATTTGGCGAACCTCCGGCGAATTCTTCCAAGGGAACCCACCTTGCTCCAACAACTTCCACATCCAAGGAGCTCCACCCAAGAAGCTTGGAAGCGGCCTTCAACATCTCCAATCATTCAAAGGCGCCCAAGGCTTCTCCTCATTTACGGTTTTTATAGTTTTATTTATTTTGAGCTTAAATTTGGGTTTGTGCCTACAAACCCCAACTCTTTCCTCATCTCCCTTTCTTTTGGGTTTCACACCACCACTAAGGTGTGAAGAGGTTCACAAGCCTTACCTTGTAAAAGGCTTGAGATCGGTGAGCTAGCCTTCACCCGTTAAAAAGGCTAGTGGGTTATTGCTTAACCATTAAAAGCATTGGGTTCTTGCTTAACCACTAAAAGCAAGCTGTAATAGGTCCTAGTGCTACCTCAAAGCCTAGTGGGTTTCTTGCTAAAACCATTGAAAAGCAAGCGGTAGGAATCTCTCAACGGTTGAGTTGGGAGCGGAGACGTAGGCCGGGTTTTGGCCGAACTCCGTTATCAATTTCTTGTGTCTTGCCTCTTTTATTTTCCGCTGCACTTTGATATTTGACTTTTAATTTGTCAATTTTTTAAAAGGCAATTCACCCCCCTCTTGCCATCATTCCTCCTTGGGGTATTCTTCCGACCCATCAATTGGTATCAGAGGAAGTATTTGAATAATTCCTTACCCGGTTTCAAATTAAAGATCCTATTTTTTGATGGCTTCTACCGCTTCTTCCTCTCAATCCCCCGAAGGACATTCTTTGGATCGTGCTCCATTCTTTGATGGAGCCGATTATACTTTTTGGAAAACCCGCATGACCACTTTTTTAAAAAGCATTTGCTATCCAATTTATAGAATTGTTATGCATGGTTTTACGCTCTCTTCTCCCGATGAGTCTAAATGGACCCCCGCCGACATTGCAAATTTCGAGCTTGATGGCAAAGCCATGAATGCTCTTCATTGCGGGTTAGATAGAAATATTTTTGATCATATTTCTTCTTGCACATCTTCACATGATATTTGGAAATGTTTAGAGCTAACCCATGAAGGTACTAGCATGGCTCAAAAGCATGAACCCACTCAAAAGCAAGAACCCGATGAAAAATCCGTGCCCATTTGCCCACCTCAAAAGATAAGGGCCAAGAAGAAGAAGAAGAAGGCTTCAAAGGCAACATGGAGTGATAGCTCCACCTCTTCATTCTCCTCCTTCTCCTCGAGCGACCAAGGTAAAAAATGTCTAATGGCAAATCATGAGGTATCATCCTCCTCCTCTTCCGACTCCTCTTCCTCTTGTTCTTCAAATTCAAATTCTTTAAATCATCTTTCTTATGAAGAACTCTCACACGCTAGAGACCAATTAGAAAAAGGTTTTCATGAGCTTTCTTCAAAATTTGTTTCTTTGAAAAAGAATTTCAAAAAACTCTCCTCCGAAAAAGAACAACTTCTCAAAGAGAAGGAGGAGATGTCCCTCAAAATCCAAAATTTTCCCGATGTTGATTCTTTAGAATCAACCATTAAAGACCTAAGAGAATCATTAACCCAGTTCACCCAAGGTGAACAAAATTTGTCCAATCTCCTTGGTTCTCAACGTGTTTCTAGAACCACACATGGACTTGGCTACACCAACCAAGCTTCCTCCTCCCATGCTCCAACTGTTTTTGTAAGGGGGAGCTCTAGTTTTAAATTTTGTAATTATTGTAAAAAACCCGGGCACATGATATATGAATGTAATTGCAAAAATGCCCGGTATGGTAGGCCCAAATCGATTTTTTATTCCGATGAATTTTATAGGAGAAGACCCGCTATGAGACAAGTTTGGATTGAAAAATCCCTTCTTGCGAGTCTCTCCGGGCCTAAAATTATTTCTTTTCAAAATCCCTCTCCCCGGTGATTTATTGTTTTTATTTAGGGGGAGTTAGGATCTTTTAGCCTTGTTGTGTATTCAAAGTTTTCTTTTCAAACTCAACACTTGGCTTCAAAACTCTCAAAATTTTCTTTTAAATTTTAATTTCAAATTTTCAACAATTGGTATTATTTTCAATTGATTTTCAAATCTCAATCTTGTTTTTCAACTTACTTCCCTCAATCAAGTTTTATGCCCCACTCTATTTTGATAATCACAAAGGGGGAGAATTTCTTGATTGATTGGGGGAGAAACTTTTTTGATCATGCTTTGCTTTACATTTCATTTTATTTAAGCATTCCTTTCAATTCATGTTTTTACTTTAATTGTTTAAGTGATTGTGATCATCAAAATAGGGGGAGATTGTTGTACATCTCGAACCTCTCGTTGTTTGATTTTCATGATCACAATCACTTTCATTTTTATCTAACATTGTGTTTTAAGTGTTTATGTTGATAGGCATTTGATTGCCAAGAAGTTGACCAAGGAAGAGGCAGAAATGGACTGAAATTCAGTCCACCGGCCGACCGGTGGCTTCACCACCGGCCAGCCGGTGGCACCCAGACTCAAGGGGTAGCTACTGCCTCCCCACCGGTCGACCGGTGGCTCTGCCACCGGTCGACCTGTGGCACCCAGCTCAAATAGTGTTTGCTACTGTCTTGCCACCGGCCAGCCGGTGGCTCCTCACCGGTCGACCGGTGGAGCCTGGATCAAGACACTTCTTCTCTACCAAGGCACCGGCTAGCCGGTGGATATGTACCGGTCAGCCGGTGGCCCCTGGACAAGAATCCTATGCCTTTTTTGCACACACCGGCCAGCCGGTGGGACTGTACCAGCCAGCCGGTGGAGCCAGTCAAACTAGCCGTTGGAGCTTTGACCAGGCTGCTCCACTTGCCTCCCAACGGCTCCGAAGCCCTTTCCAACGGCTCCGAAGCCACCCTAAGGCCATTTGAGGGTTCCCCCTCTATAAATAAAGGACATGGAAGTCCCGGAAACTTAAGTAAGCCATACGGAAGCCAACGGACACATCTTTGATCATTTGGCGAACCTCCGGCGAATTCTTCCAAGGGAACCCACCTTGCTCCAACAACTTCCACATCCAAGGAGCTCCACCCAAGAAGCTTGGAAGCGGCCTTCAACATCTCCAATCATTCAAAGGCGCCCAAGGCTTCTCCTCATTTACGGTTTTTATAGTTTTATTTATTTTGAGCTTAAATTTGGGTTTGTGCCTACAAACCCCAACTCTTTCCTCATCTCCCTTTCTTTTGGGTTTCACACCACCACTAAGGTGTGAAGAGGTTCACAAGCCTTACCTTGTAAAAGGCTTGAGATCGGTGAGCTAGCCTTCACCCGTTAAAAAGGCTAGTGGGTTATTGCTTAACCATTAAAAGCATTGGGTTCTTGCTTAACCACTAAAAGCAAGCTGTAATAGGTCCTAGTGCTACCTCAAAGCCTAGTGGGTTTCTTGCTAAAACCATTGAAAAGCAAGCGGTAGGAATCTCTCAACGGTTGAGTTGGGAGCGGAGACGTAGGCCGGGTTTTGGCCGAACTCCGTTATCAATTTCTTGTGTCTTGCCTCTTTTATTTTCCGCTGCACTTTGATATTTGACTTTTAATTTGTCAATTTTTTAAAAGGCAATTCACCCCCCTCTTGCCATCATTCCTCCTTGGGGTATTCTTCCGACCCATCAGGTTGTACCATATTTATAATAACATCACAGTATATATATGATACTGGAGTTATTATTTTATAATGGTAACAACAAAGGAAGAAGAAGTGGAAGAAGAAAGGAACTTGGAAAAGGGTGGTGAAATCATTACCTCTTCTTCGGGTTCTTTCTTTTGATTTGATCAAAAGGGATCCGTAGGTTGGCTTTCTGATCACACTAAGGCCTCTAGGTTATAGTGAGGGAAGTTGGGAGATTATTTGGGCAGAGTTTGGACGAACAAAAAGTCTTTGAAGGTGTGAGTTAATGAGAAGGGTGAGTGCCCTTTTATAAGAGGGGTGAGGGGCACCATTGGAATAGATAGAAATATTAATTTATAATAAATTCATATTCGGTTTCTAATGGCTCCAATGTTGATTATTAAAAGTTTAAGGTTATGATAGGTAGAAAACCATTCAACCAATAGAATTTAGACAGGTTTGGGTTACTATATTAACCTTATCTTTTAGTTTTAACTCTTAGTTAATTAGTTTGACATTTACCATGTCACATTGTATTTTTATATTATATAGTTAATAAACCTACTATATACATCCAATAGACCCCCCAAGTGGTCCATTAATGATACACCTATCATGATATAAGTCTCTTGGACGAACCTTACATTTTTAGGAATTTAATATCAATTAATAATATAATATTTGTTTTAAAAACTCTTTTATGTCAATTTTGACACTATTCAATAGTTGATTTTTTTGAAACTTAAAACAGAATTAATACTTAGAAAAAAGTCAATTAAATCAATAATAATATGTCATATTATCCTAGAAAATTAGTTTAATTCATTAAAAGTCTCAAATTATATTTATTTGGGTATTTAAAATATCAATTATTTTAATTTTTCACTATTATGGTAATTATTGCATCATCATTGTGTCATAAATAAATTAAGTTATTTAATGTCTAGAAATTATAAATAAAATATCATTATGTAGGAAACGTTTTATATTCCTAATGAATATTTAAAATCGAATTTATCTTATATATATGCCTATATTAAAAATATATTAGTAAATAAACTTTGATTTTAACTCTTTTAACTCTTCATTGAATTAAATAATAATAAATGTCCTAATCTAATCCAAGTGGACCTAAATAATAATATTTTATTCCTAAGGTTGTTTTTGGTCGAGATTCACTTGTCCAATTGAATTAGGACATGTGTTAGGGTAATAGTAATATCATTTTTACCCTTAATTACCCTATTTACTTTTAACCGTGGTAAATAAAAGTATAAAGTCACTATTCACCATAAATTATTTTTATCTCATTGAACAACATTTTACTTCTTGATATTAACGGTGTCTCTCGGATTTTAGAAATTCCATTCATAGAAGCGGTAAAATTATGTTTTATGAAAAATTCAGTTTTTTAACTAACACGTAGTAGTTTCACTATTCATCAAAAATTGAAGTTTTTCAGAACAATGCCATAATTTTACCCTAAGCTATAATTGATTTTCCGAATTCAAAAATGATGCCTATTTTAAAGAATTCCAAACATATAATTTTCATTAATTAATTTTATAATTAATTCCCGCTGTCACAACAAATAACGTGTTTTTAAGAAACAATATATACCAAAAGACTGACAATTATTTAGGTCCAATTTCAAAGTGAAATTAATTATAATGAACTCCATTGGATAAAATGGTAAAAATATATTCTAATTATACTTTAAAATCACTAAATAATATAATTTATCACTATAAATAATTTTTATTAAAAATATTGTTTTTAAGTATTTTTCATTATTCATAAAAATTGGAAGTTCTCAGAAAAATACCAAAAATTCATCTTAGGATAATTTCGATATTCCGAAACCAAAAATGAAGTCCATTTTGAAATATAAAATATATATAATTTCAAAATCTAGTAATTACTATTCCTAATGGCTAGTTTGATTAGTTATGGTGTGTTAGAACTCGATGTTGCCTACAACACACACTATCACATTATTCAAAGAGAAGCGTACCGTAGAAGCTTGGGGTGTTGAAACGATAATCCACACATAGACTAAGAGTTTAAACCATCAGTTTTTTAAAAATGTTTGCTGAACCCCATAAAGAAGTATTGGGATGACTAAAACCCATCACTTATAAATCATACAATATATTCTTGAGCTCCTGCAACTCCATCATATCCATCCTATAGGGAGGAATGGATATCGGTGTAGCTCTTGGCACTAGCTCGATTGAGAAATCCCCTCTCTCCCAGTAGTTAACCTAGAAAATTCATCAGGGAATATGTCCATGAAATAATCAATCACATGAGGGATGTATTCCTGACCCACTCCATGATCATCCAAAAAAACTAGAAATATGGGATGTCATCATACGTAGCCCACAATTATCAGGTCTAGCTCTGATCTCCTGTATATCCTAGTCACCCTTATGAATTAGCATTTCACCCTCTAGTGAGGTAAAAATCCCCATCGAAAGATCAAAGTAAATGTATACTCGATAATCTCTGAGCCATTCCATCCTGATAATGACTTAAAATTATTTTATCTAATGGACATAAAGATTTCAGATTAAGTGACACCCTCTGACTTCAAGGGGACACTCCATACATGGCCACACATCTCTAATTCTGACTCCCAATGGTGTATCTAGCATCAAAACGCCCTTAGAAGTCAAAAACAATAGACCGAGGATTTTAACAACCCATTCAGATATTAATTTTTGTGATGCACCTGTATCAAAAAGAGAAGATACCATAGTATAAGATAATAAGATCATATCAATCATTGTAGAGGATCTGAGAACTTGCACCAATTGTATCTGTTGCATTGAATATGTTTGTTATATACCACAGCCATGTGACCCTACATGGATACCCTTAGCTGATCCACCCTACTGTCTATGATATCCTGGTGTCTAGCTACCACGAACCTGACCACCACTACCCTAGCCTGACTGGCCTACATTGCTCTAGCTCCCAGCCTAATGTGGATCTGATGAACCTACTCCTGAAACTAATGATGGAGCTGACCCCCTACAAGTCACTGCTAGAGGGTACGTCTTGCAAAACTACCGTGTGTTCCCCATCCTACCGTAAGCTCGGTACTCGAATGGGTCATGGTCACCCTATTTTTTCACATGTAATTACCAACCATACCGATGAAAATACAGCAGGATTATTACACCCACAATCTATCTAGCACTCACATCATGAAAAGCTTCAAAAAGGTGCTTCATATCCTAAGATGAAGATCCACTAGGGAATGAAATATGAATACCCTATTCAGTCCCCTCATCATTCCTTATGTTCTGCTTTGTAATAAACATCTAATTCATAATCTCAGTTATAGAAGAAAACCTGAATATGTTGACCTATGATTTGATATCGTTTCTTAAAACTTCTTCTATGAATCTCTCCCTCAATCGCACATTCGTAATATATGATGGCACAAAATGTAGTAGCACTATAATGTGTATTATATATTCCATAACTGTCATTGTTCCCTTCTCCAGATGAATGAAATCACTGTCTCACTCTGCATTAAAGTCATGGTGTAAAAGTAATAAAATAAATGGGTTTGGAATTCCTCGCATCCCATATTTTGTAGCCCATCAACCTAGTTCAAAATGTTGCACGAGCGCTTCGCTACATAATGTTTCATGTATGTTGAGACCATGAACCTCCACTCTGATAGCATCTCTAGATGGTCAAAAACCATTGATGTTGTCTCTAGCCATAACTCAATATCCTGTGGTCGACCATCCCCTAAAAACATAGGAGGATGTTGTTGATGGAACATATGTGTTAGCTCATCCATATTCCATGCTAGTTGTCATCCTCACTGGATTGTTTTCTTGTACCGATTGAAAACCTCATGGAACTATTCCTGAGAACCTATGTCTAAATAGCCTCAGGAGCCATAAAAGGCACAACATGAGGATAAACTAGTAGCGCATGGCCCATTGTCTCCTATGTATGGATGTTTCCTACCTCGCAAAATACCACTGGAGGTCATCATGGTGGAATTTCTCTACAATTTCATATGCACGCCTCTATAAATAATAACATCAAATCACATATATCACATCATAGGACATGTTAAAATCCTCTTAGAATCCAATTCAACACATAGCATGCAACTAATGCTAGGACTATATAAATAATAGCCATCAAACCACAAGAAACTATGCCTCTTGCCCACTCAAAATATGAGTGTAGGTCGAGTCACATTCCATCATTTCATGATCCATATTCATTTATAATTCAAATTTAATTTTTCAATAAATTTCAACAAGGGTTACCAATTTCAAATCCATGACTTCCCATAACACCTCATGAATTAAAAACAGTGATCCCATTCAATCCATACATATAATTTGTTCATTTAATCATTTTAATTTTACTAGTGCATCATTTCCTAATTCATAAGGACCCATACTCCTTCTGTATTGAATGATGATGTCACTCCATTATCCACTGCACCAAAACAAACACCACAATAGACAAAGAAATGACATCAACTATCAAAATTAGAAGAAATATCTAATTCATTGTAGATTTCATGGAATAATGTATGGAATGTAATTTGAACAAGTGACTATCTGATGCTTGGGATGGCATACCCTCAACTCATCCAGTTGAAACAAAAATAAAACCCCTAAATTCATCAATAGTAACAGCATAAATCATGTATGTCACCCAATGGTGAAATCATAGAAACTGTAATCATAGAAACCTTTAAAAAATATAATTTTATCTTAAGTAATTTGTATTTTACATGTACATGGGGTAGTTACTCTTGGTTTTCATTCATTAAAAATACTCTTTCCTTTCTATTTCTATCTAATGTGTCCATGCAATAAGTCAAAACATAAAATAAAAACCCCTTTCAAACAAACTTGTAACATCTCAGGACTGGATTCCACTAATTTTTTTCTCAAACCTAGTTGGCTACATTGCCTCAACTGCATATCCTGAAATAGAAGAGGTTACAGACTACCACTGAGGGCCTAGTTGATTCCATGGGGAGGCTATTACCCCATTACCGTAGTATCACATCATAATTCATACATAATAAATTGCGTATGTGAAATAAACAACTGTCAACTGAATGTAAGGCAAGAAAGACATGTATATATAACAATAACTATAAGTGTCTCATATACAAAATGTTGCATATAATACAAGTATATAGAATTCATCTAGAAATGTACCTGGAAATAAAATATAGTATCAATTTCCCAAAAAGAACAAAAGACCAAAATGTTCCCATAGAATCGCTAGCCTCATCTTGCTCATATGCTCCCCTACTCCAAATCCACAATCAACAACCTGTACCTAGTCACATTCCCCTATCTTCTCCAGCAACAATATAATTTGTTTGGGTCCACAAGTGGCCCCAAACAGGGTGTGTTCTAAACAACACAGTAGGAATCCACTGAAGATAATATAGTTCTAACAAAAGTATACAAAGTGCTATCATGTGTAACAAAAGATTGAATATATTTTTGTATTCCCTTGGTAGAAGTCTACTTCAACTAGAATTTTCAAACAGCACAACACAAATCACTTTAAACTGAAATATTTTAACTAGGTAGAAATAACAAAAGTAAACAAGTCACATGGACACATCATACATCCATCAATACCAAAAAGCCACTGGCACGCTGTTTATAGAAGTAAAGAGTCCCATAGCCTTGTCTTATATTGATGATTAGAATCCCATGGCCATGTCATATAGTGAAATGTATCCCCAAGGGTCTGATCCATCGTGTCATGTACCAAGGAATCCAGGTAACATATCTTCACCATGAAGGGCTAAATATAAGGAGATTGTCCAAGGAATCCCATCGAGTCCCATTGGTGTCCCAACAAACACTCGGTTAGGCACTAGTTGGGGTCCTAGGATCATGGTAATGTCATGTTCTATATGATCCCAAGATTTAAAAATCCATATGGTTGCAAGGCCCATGTAATCTCACAAAATCTAGACCCCAGGGGCAGAGTCAACCCATGGCATCCACTACAACATTCTAGATCCATAGAGAGCAGCACATGACATCTATAAACTATTCATACAAAGAATTAAATTTGAAAATCATTATATATTAGTGTTCCCACTCAAAATAACATGCATAATCCATGAGTATACCCACTCATGGAAAACATTTATCAATTTCAAATCATATGGGCCTACCCTCCAATAAATAACATTCAACATTCCATTGAAATTTCATATTGTTATACCCACCCATGTTATCCATTAAATATTTCATGTGGGCATACCTTCTAACATATCAACCATTACCAACTCACCCAATGGGATGTTAAACATATTCCAACATGTATCCACCTTGCTCATCCTTTTCATTTAAGCCAAACTATCAAAATAAGTAAGGCATGAAAAGATATAACTTGGAAGTGAGGTAACACATCTCCTAAAAAATCTATTCAAGCAATCAATGAAATAAAGATCTTCCTTTAAGTAGTAAATCATATGAAAAAACCCCTTAGGTGGTATAAAAAAATATAAATAGGCTAAATACAACATTCACACCCCATGGATAAACTTGAAATGAGAAATGTGTGCCAACACACCAACATAGAACCCACATTCATCCTCACATGGTATGACTAATCCTATTAAAAGTAACTCATTCGAAAATAAGGTTGTTCCAAAAAGTTCAAGTGAAGGAATATCGTTCAAACACACAAAACTCACAAAAAGTCCAATAGAAATCATATACCACCTACCTTTCTTCAGTTGTAAATAGCTCATCTAATATCAAGTCCTGATTCATCATGGTTGGGAAAAAATATAAAAATGGATGAATAATGGAATATTAGTTCATGTGATCCAAAATCCAAATAGTGTAGTCGTTATTCTAATGAATCAAGAACAACTAAAAATAATCAAGTACTTAATGATGTGGTTACAATGAGAGAAACCATGGTCGAATTAGATTTCAGACAGATTCTAAACATAAAACCCCATTTTAGATGGCTTTTGGATCTCAAAAATGAGAGAACCATTATGTGTGTCAAAATAAAAAGAGGATACAACCTTTATAAAAACCCTAGGGGGGAAGGTACATGATGTGTTGGACAAGAACACGGTGTGTATAACCCTCTTTTTTAACCAGAATGGATACACTTCGTGATAGTCCAGTATACTACTTGTTGGCCAAGTACAGGATGTGAAGGCCATGTACACAATGTGTACCTAGCCAATAAAAATCCTTTAGCATATTTTCACATACCATCACAAAAATAATTCAACCGACCAATGGCCCAGATTAGGGTCTAAGCCAAAAGAGATAGTAAACACATTTAACTCGAAAAAAATATCTTTACCTCAACAAAGACCTAGGATCTTACATGTTGAAAACTATATCGTCTCATATTAATGATATTAATAATAAAAAAAACTAAATCCTCTATATGAGGTATAAGGACTTCGAACCCAGGTGAAATGAGTTGATGAGTGATGAAACTTGCTCCCTTACCCTTTCTAGTATCTCAATATATGGAATTGAAATAACTAGATTCACCAAGAGCTGGACTTATAGATTCAATGAATTTGTAAACTACGTATCCTTATGATCATCATCTATAAAAAATTGCATATAAAATTTTTGATGGTTATTATAGTGGATAATGAAATCATAAAAAGTAGAACTCCCCTATCAATGTGTAGGGATCTATTGCTAAAAATACACCTTAGTGGTTAACTATTGAAACTCAACATGGAAATGATATCTAAAATATACTCATTAAACAAATTACACATCATGAACCCTAAGTAACACAATACAAAATTTCTAAGATAACCCATGTAGCAACATCCTAGATAAATAAAACCTATTCTCATTTCATGTATAGATAAAACTAGAGTATTTATTCACATCCTCTAGCCATCCCTCTTTCTCCCGATATGATACATATCCTACATACATTTATAGAACATGACACAAGAAATATATGAGTTTTATGATCCATGTATCTTCATCTTTGACCTCTACACTGTTCTCATCCACTGGAACATCATGTTAAATATCCTCTGCATGAACCATAATTGGACATTGGACAATGGAATATCTATATGTGAATAGATGTCAGTACTTATAAATCGAGGGAAAAAGATAAATTTATGTGTAATTAATTAATTTATCATTCATTTTAACCTATTTATCATTATTCACCCCAATTCAAACAAATCCCCATAACAACCAGGTTGCATGATACACTAATAGGACTCTACCATGAAAGTGTCAGCACATTGAATAAGATGTCTACTAAAATTGAAAATCATTATGTCAGACCATAGGTGGCAATAAAATCAAATTTCCTAGCTGGTCACCCATTTTACAACACACACATGGCCTAGCGGATTCCCTTACCTTTCTTTCCCATGAATCCCCATCATGCTATAACTTCAAACATTGTCTTATCTCCCAACCAATCTCCCAATGATACCATTATGTTAGGCCCCCTTCCTCCAAAGGTACCCCTCCTATTCCATTGATGAAGAAAGATATTAAATGATTCTAGAAGCCAGTCTCAAATAGGAAACAAGTTTTTGACTAGCACTGAGGTTTCATCAATCAACCAAATGGGAGGAATTACCAATTATATAGTTTAAGGATTAAAAAATAATACAATAAAACCACCAACCAACTCTGAATGCATAAATAAAAAATTAAATCCCAACACATTTAATTTCATACATAAATTTAAGGAAAAACTGAAAGTACCAAATATAAAAGTGGGTAGTTACCATGAACTCCTGCAACCCCTGATGGATACATGATAGATCTTAAGATTTAGTAAGATCTATCCAAATATCCATTATTTTCCTACTCACATGAAAAGTATAAACATATTTACAGTTAGAATAATATATATACTCAGTATGATCCTCCCAAAAACCTATTGTAAAAAATGGGAAATGAGTATATTAAATCTTAGTGAATAAATATATGAAACTAACTCATCACCTAAATTGGAAATATTGGATTCTCATCCTCACCATGGATCACTCAAAAAATAATTCCTAGAATTTTTTTTTAAAAAGGAATATATATATTTATATAGTGCACCCTGTATCCACTACTCTGTTGGTTCATCACTCAGACAACCTAATGGATATGTAAATTAATCATCCATCATATATGTCATCTTATACCTCATCCAATAGAATCATGGACATTACTAAATCCTGTAAAAACCATCATCTCATCATTATCATTTCCCATAAGTAACCAAGTGTATTCCCATAATCCAATACAGCATGTGTAAGTGCATTATACCACAAGGCATCATATCAAATGTATGTTCACCTATGTTAATCCTTGACCACCAAATCATGATAAAATTATGTGCTATACATCAAGACATAAAATTATTCACATTAATATATTGTGAAATTGTGTTCCATCACAATCTTGGTAGGAACACACCTTATACGGTATTCCATTAGAGTTTTCAATAACATGCTTGTCTATATCTAATGGCAGAGCGGGGGAGGGGGAGAAGTAATACATCGCTTCTATCTCCTTCTTGGATGTTCAAGAAAACACCCACTAAAACATTTTTTTGTTGGTTTCCCTACCAATGTTGGTGGGTTAACAAATGACATAAAAAAAATATAGAGAAATATCACACACAACCACACTATGAGAAACTACCTAGGCTTGGGAACTTATGTTGTTATCAATGCATAGGACCCCCAATACATCCATTTCTAAGGTTTAGGTATCAAAAATCATAAATTCATCAAATTTATTTTAATTAATTAAAAATAAATTATAAAACTAACATTATTATTTTTGGAGTCTAGTAATTTAAACTCTTTAAGCCATGTTTTGATGGAATTATCAATTCACTTTCTTATATTATTATGTATTTCATCATCAAAATGTTATCACTATGAACCAATAGAAATAATTTACTATTTAATTTTTTATATCATTATTATCTGAGTATTCTAGGACATGGCTTAAATAATCACTAAAAATATTAACCCTCAGTTCATTGCACCAAACTGCATCACATGGTTGGAAACTAGTCATACCAGTACTGTATAACCATCAAGACATCAAGAATTCATAAAAAAGCATCAATAAATATTAAACATAGGAATGAGAAATCCCAACTCATAAATATTAATATCCACCCATTGTCCCACAATGTTAAACATAACATCAAATTATCCCACCATTACCAAAATCAATTATCACCGTAGCCTAGGGTCCCATCCCATTACATACTAAAGGTTCCCTACCATAATAAGGTCATCAATACACAATCATGTCTTAAAATTCCAAGATCATATATTAATTTAAAATTTTAGATTCTGTACACATGTGAAGATACAATATCTATGGAATTGAGATATTCAGGCCACTTCTAACAAGGTACATGCAGATTTAGCTCAAACCATTTACAATTTATTAAACAATCATTTTAATTTCATATTGAATTAACCTGTTCTATAAGAGTAGGTTAACATCCAAATAAAACATAAGGTAATTTATTAAAAATAACTAATAACTAAAAATATTTCATATAATAAAATTCATGATGAGAATTAAATGAGTTTATCTTTCTCATTACATTATGAATATTTATTTTTCTTTATGTTTTTAGAGTTTTAATAAATTAATCATGCTAAAATATAAAGAAAACACTAAAACAATATATCACACTATCCATGTAAACATAAAGATGAAATATAGAAAAAACATAGAACTCATGTGATCAGAAAACCCAACCATTAACATAATTATATAAATAATTATTATTTATCTAGATCATATGTTAAATTATATTCCCATTGGTTAATTCCAAAATTATAAAAAATTATCATTTTGACCAAGGTATATTGCATTATATCATGTGATCATATATTTTTTATTGTTAATTTTTTAATTTAATAAACCTTAATGCTTTAACAAATGGAATGTCAATTATTCGAAAGAGTAATTTAAAAATGGCATGTAATAAATCATCTTCTCCATAAATGTTCTAGATTATTAAACAATCATTCAATGTGTGATTCATTTTCCAAATTATTGTCTTCTTAAGGTCAATCACACCAATTAAGACATGAATTTTTGGGATGGATAAACAATAATTAAAGGGGATTTATCAAATATACATTCAAACTATTATTAATGTTCTCTGAGTATTAAGGGATAAGAGAGAATCATCCAACACTGATGGTAACTATAACAAAAATGAAGGAGACGTCTCCACAACCATGACCATTGAAACTTGAATCCGGAAAAACAATGGGATATAATCTCAAGTAAATATGTTTTTACAGATTTGAGGTGTTTATGGTTCATCTAGGGTTCAAGGGTGGTATAAAAGAACACATCAAATTTTTATCAAGAAACCCAATTATATAGGAAGCTTGTAAGCCTCCACTATAGTGTGAGAACTCTCACAATTCTTGTGGTTCCCTAAGACAAGGGGATATATAGCTTTCAAGTGTTTTGATGTTAGAGAATCATTATATTTTAAAATGAAAATCCAAATAATTTGACTCAGTATCCTCTATTGTGTAATAGAGCAACAACCTAATCATTTATACTCTTACTACACAATGTACTATGGCGTGGCATGCTCCACGCTATCAATTTAAAATAATGGGACTCGCCAAGAACCACACCCATCCATCCATCCTCAAAATGTATTCCTAAGCTAGTATAATAATACATGTGTATCATAGGATAATCATTAGGTAAAAATTTCCTTTACCCCAACTAAGCAATCCATTTCACAAGTTGTGGAGCACACCAGCAGCAAACGACCAAACTAAAAACACCAAAGGACAAAACATCTAACCACATGCTCAAACCTCTAAGTAACATCCCAAATGGATAACACAATGTCTACCACCATGGGAATGGTGACCCGCAAAAAAGTTAAAACTCTTTTATAACCTCTATAACTCCGCTAAATTCAATTATGACACCTCTAAGACCCATAAATATGAAAACTGAAGACATTATAAATAATAAACCTTTACATTAATGAATAATAGATTTCCATATTTATAATTTTATTATAAAGATTAAGATTATATGTTATTTATCATTTTTCAATTTTTTATTTATATTTTACACTTGAAAATTTTATATAGATCATAAATTGAATTATAAATATGTTTATAATTATGATTTTGTGAAATATAAAATAAATTTAAATGTACTTTTCTTTTTTGGAAATAATATTCACCATAAGGATAAATTTATGGAATGGTCATTTATTTAATTACCAGTAATGAAAAATTTCAATCTGTTATGTATACTATTATGAATAAAATTATGATTTATCTAAAGAGTTTAAATTATTCTTTTAAATTTAATATAATGGACTTATGTTTTAATATACTATGTATGATATATGATTAAATTAAGTTGTTTTTTTGGTTTATATAATTCCAACTAACTAATATATTATATAATTTTATATATATGGAATTATGATGATTGCTAAAAATTTAATGTAACATCCCAGGTAAAAAATGAATATGACCTTTTCATAATTATTAATTTTTGAATTAAATATAAATATTACTTTAAAAGGGTCTCTATGTTCGGTAGCGTACCCGATACGTAACAACGAGTTTCTTTGAAATCTTACGTTCAACACTAATAATATATTATTATTTTAAATGGTTGTTATCTCCTAGATGATGTATTGTCGAGAATCAACGAAAATAAATAAAATATTATTATACATGTTTGTTAAATTTATTTACATTTATGGAATAAAACATAGAGGCATAAAATGTGAATGAATCAAATCTTAAGCATAATTTACATTAAAAGGTTGATTTATTTTCTTTTAATGGAGAACCCTTATTAAATATAGGTTTGGACACATTAATACATTCTATATGACCAAATAAAATCCTTCTTTAGAATGGGGATATCAATGTTTACTTTGTGTAAATTTTTGGAAATTTTCCGAAAAAGTACATTTTTTAATAAATAGTGAAAAATATTGTATTTTAATTCAAAAGGGAATTTTAATATAATATAATTATTTTGATAGATTATCTTTTTAAATGGTTTTAAATTGAAATAAAATTATATTTCGACATTTTAATCCAATGCTGGTCATTAGAATTAATTTCACTATGAAATTGGACATAAACAAGTATCAATCTTTTGATAGTTATTGTTTCTTAAAAACACGTTATTTGTTTTGATAACGGGAATTAATTTGAAAATTAATTTATCCCACTTATATGCTTTGAATTTGGAAAAATATAAACCATTTTTGAATTTGGATTATCAAATATATCTTAGGCTGAATTTTTGTTATTTTTCTGAAAAACTTCAATTTTTTATGAATTGTGACACCACTTAGTGGTAGTTAAAAAAACTGATTTTTTCATTTAAATAAAATTTTACCACTTCTGTGAATTGAATTTTTAAAATCCGACTTATATGGTTGTTATTAAGAAGTAAAATGTGTTTAAATAAGATGAAAATAATTTTTGGTGAATAGTATCTTTTGACTTTTATTTACCGCAGTTAAAGGTAAATAAGGTAATTCATGGTAAAAAGAATATTATAATAATTCAAAATTACCTTAACACTTATTCAACCCTTATTGGTTGATTAATTAACAACCATGGTCATATTTGGGCCGATTTGGGGACCCCATTGATCCACTTGGGAGTGATAATGACAATTTAGATTAATTAATATAATGTAAAGACAAAATTGACATTAACAAAAATTTTATAGTAATTAAATTTTAAATGGTTTTATATATGTCATATTTTATACAATAAATATTAATTGGAAGGATAAATATATTTCATACATCATTGTATTTTTTTTATAAATTTTAAACATAAAATAAATTAAATTATTTATGACACAATAACGATGCAGTATTTACCTCATTAATAAATGATTTAAATAAATAAGATTATAATGATTAAAATATTTTCCAAAACATTTAAAATTCTGATTGGTTGATTTTATTTTTATCATGAGTCATCTTATATTCATCGTTATTGTTTTTTGGACTTTTTGAAACCCTAATATCATTATATAATAAAATAATATTTTCACATTTTCCTAAAGAGCCCCTCCTCTCCCTTATAAAAGAAGACCATTTCTATCCAATTCCACACACATATCAAGCCTTTTGGATAGTCCAAACTCTTCCCAATTAATCTCCCTACATCCCTATCCTCCCCTTAGATGACTTACATTAGGCATAAGTCACTTCAAGATTTCCATTGGTTCAAACAAAATGTAGTTACCCAAATTAAATGTAATGGTTTCTCTTAAATTGTTTTCTTTTATTTTACTTCTCCAACCCCAAAACACTTTTTTTCATTATTTTGTAACAAAACTAGTATCATAAATATAATAGGATATTTTTATGAGATGGATTCGAACTACACTTACACACCCCTTCATCTAATGGATGATGAACTTAATGTTTCTCTGGATGGCAAACTAACGCCTCACCAAACGATGATTTTTCGATTATCTCCTACCACATATCATGGTGACCATAATGATGGAACTATATTTATATATGATATATATTATGTTTATTTTTTCTTTTTTATGATTCTTTAATTTCCTTTTAAATCATGCCTTTATGGTTTCCATTATGGGTAAACGCGATAATCTCATTAGAGAAAGTGCGGACTACCGCCCCCTCAAAGTGATATGACTTGTTCATACCATATGTGGTACTTATAAAGGATATATTTAATGATATTATGTATGATATAATAATGTAATTATAATACTACTATGTATCATTATGTTTTAATTCCATTAAATATGAAATAGAAATGGAAGTATCGTTCATGTGTACGTACGGGTTACCGTCTCCATGAACGGTGCATTTCATTTATTACCTCTAAATGTTATGTACTATTGTAATTCATGTATATTCTGGATATATATTATATATATGATATCCAAATGACTAATATGATTCGGTATATAATGAACCTTTGACTGCATGAACAACATGTAATTATAAGATGTCCATTGTTGACTCTGTACCATATATCGACAAAACGAACATTATTAACATAAATGATTACATAATATTTTTAAAAATGTAATAAGTTATATAAAAGGAATAATAAAATTGAAAAATTTTCTTAATAAAGTAAAAATTAACTTTAGTTTATTATTCAAGTTATTAATGAACGAACAGATCAAGTCGGACACGAGGTAAGGAGAATTCTTATCTCACTTTTAATTCTGTGAGATATCCATTGTTCACCACTAATTTATTTCATGTGGTGTATTATGTACATATATTTGATATATATTTTCATTATTATCTTTATATTCATGTGATTCTTTTTATGGTTATTAACATTTTATCAAATGACTCAGTTTATTACAACGACGTAGAGGGTTTCATCTCACTTTTATTCTAGTGAGATTCATGCTATAATTTCCACTATTTCCTTTTGTGTGGTGTATGTACTACCCATGATTTTACTATTTATGTAATATACATTCAATTATTAGTATTTACATCTTCATTGTATGTTCCTTCATTCATGAGGAAAATGTTTAGTAAATTACCAATTCGGTAAGGGAACTATTCACCCTCTTTATAAATGACTTATTTTTTGTTATGTCTTTTAATTTACATATTATTATGTTGGGATATGTTCTACTATATCCATATTGATGTAAAAATTACACCCAGGTGATTATATTCTCTTTTTTATCTCATCAACTCATTTTATGAATTTTAAAGTGACGTTGTTAGGCTGTCGAATTTTTACAAGGGAACCTCTTAACCCAATTTCAATTCTTTGGGTTCAACTTGTACTTCTTGAATATGTCATCCTATGAATATGTGTGAATGACCGCTGACTATTTTACACTTAATATCCATATATATTTGGTGTATTTATATTTTTCACACATAATTATGTGATTTTTTTACCCTAAATTTAAAGATACCATCTTTATAAGGGATTTTATCTCAATTTAAATATCCATTGAGACTTCATTATTGTTATCCAACAATTAACTCTTATATGGTCTATATAATATCATTTGAAATATTATATCATGAATCCTTTTATTCTCAAGATATTATAAGGTTCTGATTAAAATTTATCTTCAATTATTTATTTTCAAGCATCTCTCTTTTTTGTTGAAAACTCTTTAACTAAAATATAGTTTTAAAAGTTTTAATGATTTATTTTTCTAAAGATTTCTCATTAATGTCCATGTTTTCAAAATGGGTTTAAGGATTTATTTATATGGACATTAATTTCATCAAATGATGATTCATTTAAAATATTCAATGTGGTATGGGACTCTTTGATTCAAAAATATAATTTAAATGGTTTTGAAAACGATGTGATAAAACATTGTTTATTTCAATATCTTGATTTGATATATTTAAATGTGGAAATGTTATCATTCCTTTATACATGTGTCATATGTTATGATTATGTTATGGTTATTGTGCATTGTTTACATATACGTGTGTTTCCATGATAAACATAGGGTGGGTGAGCCTGAGATAGCTATCCAACGCATTGGGTAATGTGACAGAGGTGAACATGATGTTTCTCCTAAGAGATTTAGGGAATATATCGTGATAGGTTTTACAAGTGTAACTCCCTATGTATCTATGATAGCTACAATGTATGTTTGATATGGATGCCATAAGTTACCTTTATGATATATGATTTTTGTGTGTTATTCATAATTCTTATGATTTCATAATTTATGTTATGATTGGAAAGTATGGTTTCATGGATCTGTATTTATTTTTGGGATAATGTTTTCCTTCCTTATTTTATAAAATTTACTGAGCTATTTTTTCTCATCCCATGTTTTTTAAATGTTTTCCACAGGACTAAAAGATGAATAGGTTCATCGATGGGATCGGGGAAAATTCATGTTGTCTAAAACATGGAACTAGACATGTGTCTTGTTAAGAGTTTTTGTTTTATGAAAAAAATAAATACTGAGTAGTATTGTCAACTTGTAACATTCAAGTTTTTATATAATAGTTATGGCCTAATTATCTAAAACTCTGAACTTGAAAAGATCCCCAATGTGAATTATTCATTTCATTCAAGATTATGTAATGTTTAAGCTTGGGTCCTTATAGTTGGTATCAGAGGTCGGTTTAGATAACCTAAGAGGTTAGTTTATTCTTTACGCATAAGTGACATTACCATAATGGTTGAGATTTCAGAAAGAGTCATAGTTTTTTTATAAGGTGAATGAGTTTAAGATATCATGAATAATTATATCTTAGTATTTACCCTCCTTATAAGAAATTATATTATTATTTTACTGATATACTCACAATGACCTTTTTGGTTTTACTAAATGAATGGATCTAGAAGGAACCAAAGTAACAGTGGATGTGTAGAAAACTGTGACGGTTTTATGAATGATCAACTGAATGATATGGGAGCTGCAATGATAACACTATTAGTTATTCTCAACCAACTATCTGGAGTCACGATTCTCCACCTAAACCTTTGTGATCTTTATAAGTCATCATATATGTGAGAAAAAAATCCCGACGGAGGTTCATGTAATAATCATAAATGTAAGTGTGTTCAAAAACCTATGTGTCAATGATATGGAAAGAAACACCTAGGAAACTGTTTCAAAGGGACAGAAAAATGGTATAGATGTGGAAATAAAGGTCATAAAGCAAGAACCTGCCATGGAAAAAGGAAGCATCTAGTTGACTCTAGGAAAGGGAAAGAAGTCCTTTTTGAGGGATCAATTGAATGTTTTAAATGTGGTTTTCATGGTCATTATGCAAACACTTGTCCTACAAAGATGTTTCGGGAATGGGATCACTTGGATCATACAAATATATGTTTATGAACACATAATGTCCTTCCTATTGTGGATGAAGAAACTTACAATGACCAATTAAAGGTATGGATTAATTCTTAACATATGTTTTGATATTATTGAATATTAGGATATGATTCATGATTTTTGTATGTAGGAAAGAAGTATTTCAGAATAAGTTGCTAAATAATGGTTAAGGGATCATGAAGAATGTTTAATGAGTAAGAGTTCAACATATAAGGGATTCAAGAGTTATGATAGATTTTAGGATGGTGAAATGCATAAAAGTATTAGGGCTCTTTTGATGATGAGATTACATTAGAATACTTTCTATAGTATGTTTCACCCTGATGTTTGATATATGAAAGTATTATTTGAGGAATGATTATCTTTTATTTTGTGTTTATAGTTATAAAGAACCATTTGTGTTTATATGATCCATGAATTTGAGTCAATTAATTGTTAATATATTTTGGGATGCAAAAAGAAATTTATTAGATAACCTTTGTGGTTAAAATATTTTATGGTTATTTTTGATGAATTTATCTCTTTTGGGAATGTTATAAAATTATGTAGTTTTTTGAAAGGGACAACACACAAATCGTGTGACAACCCATCACGTCAGACGAAGCTGTGGGAATCGAAACCACAACCAAAATGAAAATGGTATTTATCGCCTACCACTGGACTGCGTGAAGTCCCTAGTTAGTATGACTAATAATTTTTAGTTAGATAATATTATGAATCAGGAATAAGTTGATTTTGGGTTATCTATGGAAATGATTAACCTATCATGGATGATATGTGACTAGGTTAATTACTTTTCAGTATGAGATTTTAAGAGAAACTGATGTTATATAAAGATAAATATTTAAATTTACATTTGAAGACTATGTGAAAAAATCATTTAGAGATTTCTGTTTTAATATTAGTTTCGATCACTATGAAACATTTTAAGGTTAAATGTTTATTTAATGGTCTTTCTTGATCCTTGGGTTCTATTTGTTGAATTTTCGAGATTAAGAGTAGTATTTATTTTAATAAATGGTTATCCATTTGGTTGTTATCTGATCATTTACTGAAAATTTTGGTTTTAGTTGATGTCTAAATAAAAGGTAAATAGATTGATCTCATTTTGTGTATTATGTTATTCTCTATAAGATGATTCTTGTGCTTTTTATGTGACCAAGACTTTTTTAATGCTCATCTTTTAAAGAAATGATTAGTTTTGGTAGAAACTTAGTAAAGGATGAAACTCTACTTGAAGGTGATTATATATCCATATGCTTTTATTCTAGGTAGAAGATGATTTCCTAAAAATTATGAAAAGGAACGTAAATAAAAAACATTGTTGGTTTACGTTTCCTACTAGGTAATCATAGACCGTTTACACACATCATATGTTTGTGATTTTCTTGTTGTTAACTTTCTCCTAATCATGTTTCCTATAAATCTCCATCAGAACATGACCCTTTTTTTCTCCTCCATACCCATGTTTTCAAGGAACCTTAGTATGGGTTAACTTAGGTAACCATTGTACTTATCTTTTTTTCATTTAAAGTGATAGTTTTAATATCTTTATTTCCGATATGTGACTTTCAATAATGTTTCCGACCCCAAATTTTAAAATTGCGAGGATGCAATACCCAAAAGGGGGAAGGGTGTAACATCCCACGTAAATAAATAATATGAACTTTTCATATTTATTAATTTTTGAATAAAATATAAATTTTACATTAAAAGGGTTTCTATGTTCGATAGCCTACCTGATACGTAAGAACGGGATTCTTTGAAATCATACGTTACACAATAATAATATAATATTATTTTAAATGGTAGTTAACACCTAGAATTTTTTTTTCCAGGAATGAATGATACTAACTAAAATATGATTATACATGTTTTTTAAATGTATTTACATTTATCCAATAAAAGTTAGATGCTTAAAATGTGAATGAATCTAATTTTAAGCATAATTTACATTAAATGGCCGATTTATCGCCATTTAATGGAGAACCCTTTTAAATCTAGTTTTAGTCGCATTAATACATTATATATGGCCAAATAAAATCCTTATTTATAATGGGGACATAAAAGTTTACTTTGTTTAATTTTTTTGGAATTTTTCCGATAAAGTTTATTTTTTAATGAATAATGACAAATATTGTATTTTAATTGAAAAGTGAATTTTAATCCAATTTATTTATATGGATAGATTATCTTATCAATTCTTTTTAAAGTGAAATTAGAATATATTTTTACCATTTAATCCAATTTTAGTCATTGGAATTCATTTCACTTTCAAATTGGACATAAACAAGTATCAATCTTTTGATAGTTATTGTTTCTTGAAAACCAGGTATTTGTTTTGATAATGGGAATTAATTTTAAATTTAATTAATGTAAATTTTATTTTTTTAATTTTGAAAAAATAGAAATCATTTTATAATTAGGAATATAAAATATATCTTTGGCTGATTTTTTCATATTTTTAGGAAAAACATAAATTTTTGATGAATAGTGAAACCACTTATTGGAGGTTAAAATTACTGACATTATCGTTTAAATGAAATTTTACCACTTCTGTGAATTGAATTTTTAAAATCCTACGTACATGGTTATTATCAAGAAGTAAAATGTGGTTCAATAAGATGACAACAATTTTTGGTGAATAGTACGTTTTTACTTTTATTTACTGACTTTAAAGGAAAATAAGGTAATTCAAGTAAAAAAGAATATTATAATAATTCAAAATTACATTAACACTTGTTCCAAACTTATTGGTTTAGTCATTAACGACCATGGACATCTTTGGGTCGATTTTGGGACCCCATTGAGCCACATGGGAGTGATAATGACAATTTAGAATAATTATTATAATGTAAAGAGAAAACTGACATTAACAAAAATCAATTAGTTATTAATTATTATATGGTGTTTTATACGTCCTATTTTCAACTATAAATAATAATTGGACAGATAAAATATATTTCCTACATCATGGTATTTTTTTATAAATTTTAAACATAATATAAATTAAATTTTTTATGACACAATAATGATGTTTTATTTACCTCATCAATAAATGATTTAATTAAATTAGATTATAATGATTAAAATATAATCCCAAACATGTCCAATTTTTATGGGATGATTTTCTTTCAATCATTACTCATCGTATCTTTATCTTTAATTATTTTTGGACCTTTTTAAACCGAATATCATTATATTATAAAATAATATTTTCACACTTTCCTAAAGAGCCCCTCTTGTCCCTTATAAAAGGATACCATTTCTATCATATTCCACACACCTCTGAAGCCTTTTGGCTCATCCAAACTCTGACCCATTAAGCTTCCTACATCCCTCTCCTACCCTTAGAAACCTTACCTTATGCATAATTCACTTCAAGATGTCATTTGGTTCAAACTAATGGGAGTTACCCAAATTAATGGTGACTGTTTCTCTTGAATTGTTTTATTTTATTTTACTTATCCAACCACAAAACTGTTTTTTTCTATTCTTTTGTAACAACACCAATATCCTAAATATACTAGTATGTTGTTATGAGAAGGATTCCAACTACACTTACACACACCTCCATATAATGGATTAAGAACATAATGTTTTTGTGGATGGAAAACTAACGCCTCACGAAACAGTGATTGTTTGATTATCTCCTACCATCTCTCATGGTGTCAATTATGATGGCTCTGTATTTATATATGATATATATTATGTTTATGATTTCTTTATTCTTCTGTAATTTCTTTTTTAAATCGTTCCTTTATGGTTTGGATTATGGGTAAACGCGATAATCTCATTAGAGGAAGTGCGGACTACCGCCCCCTCAAAGTGATATGACTCGTTCATGCCATATGTGGTACCTATAAAGGATATATTTAATGATAATATGTATGATAAAATAATGGAATTATAATATTACTATGTATCATTATTTTTTAATACCATTAAAGATGAAATTGAAATGGAAGTAGTGTTCATGCATACGTACAGTTTACCGTCTCCAGGAACAGTGCATTACATTTTTTACCTCTAAATGTTTTGTACAATTTTAAATACATTTATATGATGGATATATATGAAATATATGATATCAAAATAATGAATATGATTCTGGATATAATGAACCTTTTACTGGATGAACAACATGTAATTTTATGAATTCCATTTTTTACTCAAGTACCAAATATCGACAAAATAGACATTATTAACATAAATTATTACATAATGATTATAACATGGTAATAAGTGATATAAAAGGAATAATAAACTTAAAAAATGTTCTTATGAAATAAAAAAGTAACTTTAGTTTATTATTCAGGATATTAATGAACGAACCTTTTAGTTCAGACATGAGGTATGGAGAATTCTTATCTCACTTTTAATTCCGTGAGATATCCATTGATCGCCACTTATTTATTTCACGTGGTATATTATGTACTTCCATTTGAAATATATTATCATGATTATCTTTATATTCATGGTATTCTATGATTGTTTTTATGGTTATTAACTTTTGATCAAATGACTAAGTTGATTACAACGAGGAAAAGGGTTTCATCTCACTTTTATTCCCGTGAGATTAATGCTATATTTTCCACTACTTCCTTTTGTGTGGTGTATGTACTGCCCATTATTTTAATCATTATGTAATATAATTTCATTTATGAGTATTTAAATCTTCATTGTATGATACTTCTTTCATGTGGAGTATGTTTTGTAAATTACCAAATCAGAAAGGGAACTATTCACCCTCCTCTTTATAAAGATTTCTTTTTGATATGTCTTTTAATTTACATCTTATTATGTTGGGAAATGTTATACTATATCCTTGTTGATGTAAAATTTATATCCCACTGATGATATTCCCTTTTTTATCAAATCAACTCATTTTCTGAATTTTAAAGTGGCGCTGTTAGTTTGTTGAATTTTTACAAGGGAACCTCTTAACCCAATTTCAATTCTTCAGGATCAACTTGTACTTCATGAATATGTCATCATAGGAACATGTTTGAATGACCTATGATTGTATTACACACAATATCTACTTATATTGTGTGTATTTATATTTTCACACATAATTATGTGATTTATTTATCCTTAATTAAAGGAAACCATCTTTATAAAGGATTTTATCTCAATTTACATTTCCATTGAGACTTCATTGTTGTTATGAAAGAATTCACACTTATATGGGGTATATACTGTCCTTTGAAATATAATATCATGAATCCCATTATTCTCATGATATTATAATGTTATGAGAAAAATTTATTCTTTAATTATTTGTTTTCAAGCATCTCTCTTTTTGTTAGAAACTCTTTAACTAAAATATCATTTTAAATGTTTTCATGATTTATTCTTCTAAATAATTCTCATTAATGTCCATGTTTTCGAAATGGATTTTAGGGTTTATTTATATGGACATTATTGTCTTAAAATTTTGATTCTTTTAAAAGCCTCAAAGTGGTATGGGACACTTTGATTCAAAAATATCTTTTTAAATGTTTTTGAAAATGATTTGATAAAACATTGTTTATTTAAATATCTTGATTTGATATATTGGAACGTGGAAATGTTATATTGCCTTTATATTTGTGTCATATGTTATGGATGTGTTATGGTTATTGGGAATTGTTTAAGTATATTAGTGGTTCTGTGATAAACATAGGGCGGGTGAGCCCGAGATAGCTCTCCAATGCATTGGGTAACGTGACGGAGGTGAACGTGATGTTTCACCTAATAGATTTAGGGAATATAACGTGATGAGTATTCCAAGTGTAAATCACTATGTAGCTGTGATATCTACAATGTAAGATTGATATGGATTCCATAAATAATCTTTATGATTTATGACTTGTGTGTGTTATTCATAAATCTTATGATTTCATAAGGTATGTTATGATTGAAAAGTATGGTTTCGTGCATTTGTATTTATTATTAGGGTAATGTTTTCCTTCCTTATTTTTTATCCTTTACTAAGATTTTTATGCTCATCCCATGTTTCTGAAATGTTTTCCACAGTACTTAAAGATGAATAAGTCCATGGATGGGATCATGGAAAAGTCATGTTGTCTAATACATGGAACTAGACATGTGTCTTTTTAAGAGTTCTTATTTTATGAAACAAATTAATACTGAGTAGAAGTGTATACATGTAATATTCAAATTGTTATTTAATAGTTATGGCCTAATTCTCTAACACTCTAAACCTGAAAAGATACCCAATGTGAAATATTCATTTAATTCTAGATTATGTAATTTTTGAGGTCAGTTCATTATATTTAATCACTCTTGTTTGTTAAATTATGATTGCTGAGGATATGGTTCAAACTACTCATTGGCCATAAAATGGGAAAAATTTATTGAATAGTGGGGTTTGGATATCCATCACATCATTATTACATAAGAGTATGATTTTTATTCATATAATTTTAATTATTTTCATGAATATATATTTATGGAGAATTTTTATATGATGAAGTTGGGGATATTGTAACATTTATCAAGAAAAATATTTTACTATGATTGAATGAAAAATCGTTAACAATAATGTGTTTATGAATATTAATTTGGTTAAATATACATGATATATGTAAAATACATCACTAGATGTGAACATAAAAATAAGGATTTTATGATATAAAATAAACATTGAATGTCATATATATGTGTGTAATGTAAATGTTGAGAAATATAAAATCCACTAAAATTAAAAAGTGAGAGATTACATCAAACACGAATGGGTTTTAAGGCCTTAAAAAACGGATTGGTCATATTTGACTGTGAGGTTTGGTTTATATTTTACGGGGTCTCCCTAATGATCTACTACAAAAAGAAATAATTTTATGATGATACACCCAAGGAATATTGGAATTTGGTATGCAATAACATGAAAAGAAATGTAACTTGTATAATTGGCATCATTGTTCACCAAAATATTCATGGATTATGTGAATAATTCATCTATTTTAATCATAAATACCAATATTTTAATGATATTTCCCCCTAATAATAATATGTTTCATGAATATGACTTCATATCCTCATATAAAAACATAAGAATTGTTTTTATTTTTGAAGATAACATTAATGTTTTAGATAAAAATTACCTTATGAGATAGTTACTCCAACCTCATAATAGAAGATACATTCGATGATAATAATCAAGAGGATGTATATGAAGTAAGAGGATATATGTGTCTTGTGTTATAACACATATTTGAGATTTAAAAAATACTCAAAATTTAATGGATTTGTAATAGGGAGACATAATCTAAACATAAATAATGGAGAAGTGTTATTGAGTTGGGGATAATATATATATTCTCCAAATTTATCAAATGTATTTTTAATTTAATTAGACAACTATTAAAATAGTCATTAATAAATAGAGGTAAAATTTATATTTCTTATTTAAATGAGAAAGAGACTAATTTAATATGTTTTAAAATTATTTATTTCACACACATGAATAAAATTTTTCATGGAATTAGAAACAAGATAAAATGATTATACATTTTAGAAATAGATAATTCGATCAATAACTTATATAAAAAGAAGGATATTTTTCTATTCATGTTTGACTAATATTTTATATTGTTAATATGGTCCAATAATGAAAAAACACATCTAAATACCCTATATTTATGTATTATTATATTTTCATGATTCTAAATTTTTTGATTCATATGGATATTAATATTGAAAAAAATATATGATTTTTGTGAAAATTTGATCTAGAATTATTTAAATATTAAACATCATATATATTAATGTTTTTATTTTAAGGAATACAATTATAAGTGATTGTTATAGAAAATTGATTACATTTATGGTGATATAAATCAATATGGTTATGTGTTTATAATAAAACCCATCTTTAAAACATTGAGATTTTAAAGGTATTAAAAAATATGAATAATTAAATAGGTAAAAATAATCATTTAATTTAATCATATTAATGGGGTTAATACTTAATCCTTGAGTTCAGTTGTTATTTAAAAAAGTGTGGAATTATTTCAAATCTCACACCTCCAATAAGACTACAATGAAAAATTGTTCATAATTTTTTAATTTATTTTTCCATAGATACCTATTATTAATCCATGATTAATTTCATAATTGTTATGTTTATATTAAAATATATTATCCCTTCATATCTACAATCACTAGAATCATGTTGGAATGACCTAATTACCTAATAGTATTTGAAGAAATTTGAGGTTTTTATTTTTTAAAAATTATAATCATTAAACAGTTAATGTCTATAATTATTTTAAATAATATAATTTAGTTTAATGAGTGTTTAAGAAAATATTAGAAAAAGGTGAAAAAATGTGTTGAAAAAAGGAGATAAAGAGATAAATAATGTAAAAATAGATTAAAATTTACCAAAAATAATCTATCATTATTTTTTTAAAAAAATTAGTTAGTAATAATAATGTTATTATTTTAATGTTTTCTAATTTTATTCAACTTCATATATAGATAATCTTATTTTTACAATTAAATTTTCATGATTTTTTTATTACCTACCCATAACCTCAAACCATATTTATAAATATCCCTTATATTATTAATGTTTTGTTATTACATAATGGATAGATTAAATATTTTTAAATTGTGTGATATAGTTATTAATTTTAAATATTATTTTCATAAAAATAATTAAGATATTATGAGTGAAGATAGAATTTTTATGAAATGTAATCCAACACATTATATGTAATTTCCTTATCTTCAGTCAGCTAGTGTTGGATGATAACCGGTTACTTGATATAAATTTATTAAAGGCCACTCATTGTAATCAAAAGTTCAATTTTTTTGTGAGGTTATAGAATTTATCCACGTATGCATTGAATATATTCACATATTTTCAATTATCATGTCCTTTTGGGAAAAATAATTAAATAAATAATAATTTTTGAACTCAAATTCATTGTAAGGGTCACCATATAAAATAATATTCACCTCTATCAGGTCATAATAATTGAATTTTTAGGCAAAAAATAGTCAATTAATATAATTACACGTATGTATAACTTATGTTATAACACAAAGATGATAAAAAATGTTCTAAACATCGTAAACAAAGGGTAAAAAATATTTTCTATGATGAAAAGATCAATATGTGTATAAACATGTATTACCCTACGGAAAATATTTTATCATTTAACCAACATATTTTATATTAGAATAATTTTTAGTCTTATACTTTAGTTATTTAGTCTGAACATAAAACATAACAAAAAGAAAATTGATCTCAAAAATGATTTAATTTCTCTTATGTTTAAAATATGGATGAATTAAAATGGGAACCCATTTATATTACAATAATTTTTTATTAGGATAACTATTTATATAGTTGTGGAATATTATAAATTACTATAGGAACATCTCAAATCTTAATCCTAAAAATACCCCAAAACCTGTATCTAGAAATGAATGACAACACAAATACGACTATGATACTAATAGGTTTAGAAAAAGGCTTATGGTAACTTATTGATTTAAAATATACCATATAAACTCCCCAATCGTCATATTACAATGTTTGACCATGATCTAAGTTTAAGGTGTGCCTATATCAAATGTTTCCTCTATTAAATAGGATAAGAAAAAAATCTATAATGGGAATATGATAAAAAAATATTCATATATACAACCAAATAACTAAAATTCAATATTTTATTATGGAGAGAAAATATAAATATACATAAAAATATGCTTGAAACACCGCCACCCCCTCATGGTGGTTTATAATAGTGATCCCCAAGAGTGTATAAACTAATAAAATAAGTCCATTGTTATAGATCCAATAATATTATAGATGCTGAGGATTTCATCATACCATATTTTTTAGGCCAAATCATCAAGTACAATGTTACCCTCTCCTTATGTGTGAATTATCTCCATATTCTATTTTTTCAACCCCCTATAAGTTATAATTTGTATGCTATGGACTTATGTTTAGATTTCATAAAAATTAAAGGTTTTCCACCAATGTTATGTTTATTACCACCACTACTGGGTAGAAGTATTATTGTGTATAAAGAGAATGTCTGATATGAATGTATTTTACTAACACTTGAAGAGGGTTACCATATCCATGGTTGGAATCAAAATCTATGAAAAAAATTAGAATGAATATATTAAATGTATAACTACTATACATTTCATAATGAAGCCTCGCAATGGAAAATATTTTCTCAAACACATATACACAAAAAATATAACATTATCAATGGTCTTAGTTACATATAATTAATACCAATAATAAAATCTTGCTATAAGACAAGGTCCAAACTCATATACAATAAAAAAAATATAAAATCGATATACAAAAACAAAATAAAACATAAAAAAACTATATCCCATGAAGTTGGGGAATGGATACATTTGGTGTTTATTATAACAATAAATTCAGGTTCTTTGATACTAAATAAACCATTAATGAATCAAAATATTACATTTTTATAAATCATTTATAAGGGTAATATATTTATATCTTCATAGTAAAATAAGGAAATCATTAATATTATTGCATGGAAAATAATTAAATGAATCCAAAACCCAAAATAAGTCATAAGACAATCCAGTATAATAGAAAATATAATTCAAATCTAAGTTACTAAAAAAACACTAGGGGTCACATTAACTTAGAAAGCGACCACCATACTGTCTACAATCAAGATTACCCTACCCTTTATTGTGAAACCGAATAATATCACCACTTCATAATAAAGAAGTCAGGTTATCATATTCCAGGCATAATATAAAATAAATTGATTATTCAATCCCCATGTTGACTATAAAACCCACTAATTTGAAAATTTAATTAATTTTTTATTTTAATCTTATTGTCTTATGGATTCATATATTTTTTTATGGAATATCAATATTTCAGGACTAGATTTACCGTTGTAACAAGAATCATTTTTCATAATCATTTATTAAATATTTATTTGTCAAAAAAATTACATTATAAATGTACTCTAATTATTATTTAGAATAAATTATTTTTTTAATTTTGGATTAAAAATTAATTGGGATAATGTTTTATTTATTTTATATAATTATATATGTAAGGGAATGAAATAAATATATGAAAATATGCTTTTACCAAATTAATTATTTTTTAGAAAATGTGATTTTATATCCATGTTATGTTATTAATTTATCTAAATTATTAATTCCACAATTATAATTTACAAACAAATTAATATTGAGTAATTATTTAATAATATGTTGTTATTTTTGATTTTAGTAGAAGAGGTTATAGGAAACGATACTAAATTAAATGAGTAAGAATGAAATATAAAATAAATCTTTACGCTTATTTTAAATTATATTTACCATTATAATAAAAATTAAAATATGTGCATTATATGAATATTCTTTTAAAAAGAAAAATAAGAGAGAGGGGCCTCTCTATTCCTTCCAAAACAGCAACTTTCAGCCTCCCCAATTCAATGATTTTTCTTCCTCACTTACTATGAACCACTATATGTATCATCACCTTTTGATATTGGTCTTCTATTAATTAGTATACTAATCATGTGTTTATTTTGTTTAAGAACCAATAAGTAGGGTCCATGCAAAGTTTATGGTTTTTAAAAAAAAATTCTTTTTGAATTCCATATGAATATATAAAGAGAGTCTTTTAAGAATTTATTTCAAGGTTATCCAAATACATGGTAATGAGGATCAAAATTATTTTGAGTGAGTTTATGTTGATGGATCAATATCACTGGATAATTTTACTTTATGTATTAAATTTATAAAGGAGATAGTTCATTGGTTTTGTTTTCTAGAAGTTTATTTGAAGGTATAATATCTAAATTATTAGTATTTTGTTAGGATTTTCCTTGTAAGACTAAATCAATGTTAGAGTGTTTCTATAATGTTATTTTACTTTATCAAATAACAATTTATATGAGTGTACAAAATTATCATTCTTGATTCAATGGTATCTCTAATAATATTTATTTCATATATATATTTTGTATTTGTTATTATATAAGCAATGATTTTATAGAGAAACCATGAAATAAGGATTCTTTATAGAATCGTTAATGAATTTATTATGTATTTTTTATTTTTTTGGAGTTGTATTAGAATTTATATATTCCAACTGGGTTCTTTCATTCAATAACATAAAAATTAATTTTTTGACTACAATTTAGTTGTCTTCCATTATTTTCATGATGTATTTCTATATTTTGTAGGGTATCGAAATTATGTGATAGAATTTTATTATAAATTTATTGTTATAATATTTATAATGATAATCAATGTTAGACAAACATATAAATAAAAAAATATAAAAATATGATTTATGAATATTATTTAAATTAAAAAAAAATTGATGATTCCATTAGTACATTTTAGTGCACTATTTACATTAAATTTTAAATCACACTGATTCCATTATTTTTTTTATTGAAACCATGTTGTACTATATGAATTATGGATGGAATGTGTGTATTATTAAACTCCATTGACAATTTATATAATCATGACCTTTTTTTGTTGTAAGCGGACATTCATAAATATGATGTTATAAGATTTTAGTTTTTAAATACTAGTTATATGAAAATGGGAAAGTGTAAGGGGGTAAGATCAGTATTGGGTATAATGTAAACTTTTTGAAAATTGGGTTTTTGACAGATTAGAGATAGGGAAGTGGTTTCAATTATTTAATAGTGAAAAGAATTACTGTTAAGTATATTATTTTAATTATCACCAAATGTAATGGGTGGGGTAAATGAAACTTTTGAATATCACCATTGAAGAAAATGTGTTCCTCAATGAATTTTTATAAGCCCAAATTTGTACATGATGAAAATGATCAAATAAAATATTGAGTTTTGGTTGGTGGAAGAAATTAATTTTGAACATGGAGATTAAATAGAATTATGATAGTTTGAGTTCTACAAGCGCTGTATTTTTGACAGGTTTTGAGTCTTATAAGGGAGTTGTTGGGATCAAAGTAGTAATGGTTACTGGACAAGGTCATTGGTTGGATCCTAAAGAAATTGAACAACCAATTTCCAACCATTGGATGGTTTTTTGGTTTGTTTGTTTCCTAGCTATATTATTGGGACAAATAACTATCCTGGTTCCCTTGAATGTGAAATAATTAAAAATTTTCCACCCAAGTTTTTAGGATATTATCACCCACTATTCATCTATTTTTTCTCACACAAATATTAGGCTTACTCCCCATTACACCCTTTAAATCCCTTCAAGAGTGAATTTTATAGAATTTTGGGTGATTTATGTAATGTCTCCTCCATTGCTATTATCTATTAATTTCCCTCTCCTATAATTCTAAATTTATTCTCTGAACTATAGGTTTTCGATTCTGAATCCATTATATCCTAGTGGAATCCACCCTATGATATTGTTCTTACAGTCATCCCTTATATGGGGCAACCTGAGATAACATTTGGTGCTTCCATTGGTTGAATCATCCTATGTATGACACGACAAAAAATTATTACTTTTTTAATTAATATTAAAATGAAATGGTTATGGATTCGGTGGATTTGGACATGGATTTGGATCAGTTTTCTTGGGGTGTTTTGGGTTGGATGACACCACATTTATAGAATAACTAGTGATATTTTGACAATTGGGGAATTTCTAGCATTTTTACCACATTATAAAATTTGAATAATTAATTATACATAATTTTTTTTTTGATTTTTTGTATTATTGGTGCCATGAATTTTGCTTTATTTTCTTTTTTGCTGAGATGACATTAGACTAGTTTGGTTAGTGTGTTGTTGGGTTTTGTAAATTGGAAATGGTTTTTGGATGAGGTAGGTAATCCTCAATACATTCCCAATGTATTAATGTGAGTTATTTATGATACATTTGATTTATTTTCAGGTCCCTTGGGGTTCTAATACTATTTAATTAATTGATTTAATATTTAAATTTAATATAAATATATAATTTAAATGAATTAACAAATGATAAAGGGAATAAAGCCCCTAGGTTATAATGCCCCTTATGCACTTCACTAAACACCTCGTTTGTTAATGGTCTGGGTCATGAGTTGTATGTTATAAACTATGACATTTGGACCTTTGGGAGTGTGACCTAGGTGAGTATGACCTAGTGTACCTTTGTATGAGACTTTGGAAACATAAATATATAGGTTTTTCACGAATTTATTAGACAACCTTTGAATTACTTTTTAAATTTAGATGGTTCATGTTTCGTCTCTTGTGTGTTTTAACTGATGAGTATTCTATTATATTGAGAGACTGAGATATTTTTTTTTGAATATTATGAGGTATGGTATTCCCCTATGTATTGGGTTTTTACCCTAGGTGTGAGGTGAACTAAAAGTGGAATCAATGTAGGGTGCATCTTCCTTGTTTTTATTAAGAGGACACCAAGTAGGGTGCCTCATTCATGACACGACCACAGTTTCTTGATTAGGTGCCAAGATGATAGACCAAAACTAAAAGGGTGTCTCAGAATGTTTTGAGAAGGAATTGGTTATCACCCTAGAACCCACACAAAATATGTATGACCAAAGGGATATGGTCAGTGATTAAGGGTTTAGTTGTCCGACATTCCCTATAATTTTTCTTATGTTTCATTTATTTATATATTTTAATGAATTGGGGATTCCCATATGAAATTCATTGGATCCATACAATGATACTTATATGAGATTATGGCGATGTTATGATCACCCATAAGTGCTTCATCAAAACTACATTTTGAGCTCTTAATATACTATTTTGGTATAGCATGAATGTGATAACGTCACCATGGATGCTCCATGTTTATCCTAATATATGGATATATAGACATTTGATTAATGTATGGGAAGTTTGGATTTAAACTCATGTCTATATGGGACACCCTATAAGCCACAAGTCCCAAGGATGCATGTCTTTTCTATGATCAAGTATGGTAGGCTTGTGGAATTATTATCTTATTTCTGTGACTGTAGTATTATACCTAGGTCACCCATAGGATCTGGCAAGTCATGCATGATGACATTAATCATACTTGATAGGGATACTTAAAATTCCTATAAATCATCTATTTGATATGGTGACTTGTTTTATATTCATATTTGTTGATTTCCTAGGATGCTCGAGAATCAACATTGATCCATTCATTATACCAGAGTTTTGGATTCATTCTCGGGACATTTAGGATCAAACAATGGTGTTTTTCATTATATATATAACCCATTTGTTCCCACAGAATGGTGATTCTTGGTTATACCCACATGATTGGATATTTATATGGTTATCATGATATTTTTACATTCTCAAAGACACCTCAAAATTTCTTGATGAATTTGTTGTCAATCTAGGTCACATTCCAATGGATCAATAATGGTTTATTTATTTATTTATTATTAATAAAAGAATTTATTTGTTTAAGATGATCATGTAACATGAATGTATCACTACATTTCAGGTATATTATGGGACCACATTGGTTGTTCCTTACAAAGTTATGTACTCACACCCTTCTCAAGACACTATTGTTCTGGGGTCCCTGAGAATTCTCTAACATAGTTATAGGAACAGGATAGGATAGGGCATGATATAGATCATGCCAGATAGATTAGATGAGTACATATAGCATAGTATAAGGTATATATTGGTGTTTCAGTAGATCTATAATTTTTTTCATTATTTTATTTATTTTCCTTGTATTTATGATCAGTCCAGTGGATGATTTGCCTATTGACATATGTTATAATTTCAATTTGATATCGAATTTTTAGTTTATTTATAACTTTTACATACAATGAAATGTATAATTATTGGTTATTTACATTATTATTAAAAACTATTATATGGGTTATAATCTATAAATTGTATTCATTTAGACCCCCACCACTAGTCGGAAAATATTGGTGTATCGGGAGGTGAACTTGTTTTCTTATAGTGAAATGTTTTAGGGAACGAGTATACTGGCCACTGGACTGGGAAATTAAAAAGTGATATCAGGTCTTTTATTTTGAATTACTATTTGTATTAATGTGTTCAAGAGATATAGAAATGTGTCGGAGTCTGTGATAGATATTGGGCTTGTGCATCATGAACACCAGTTCTGGTGGTAAGTATGGATTTCCACAGATGGGATTGAATATATAAGTATGTGATTTTATGGTTGATATGATTTTCACCTCGGTTATAGACATGGAATTTGATATTTCTAGTTTTTTTAGGATTTTTGGATCTTTTCCTATTGGATGGATTCGAGTAACTTTGGATTTTTCACGTGGCGCATAGAGGCATCAGATGCATAAGGATTTGTAAATTATGATTCAAATTAATTGTAGAGGGCTTTATGTGTGATTTTTTCATTGAAAACTAAGGCATACAATTTTAAAGTTCTAGTGATGCTAAAAATATTGTTTTCTTATATATGTACTTTGTGGAATTCTACTCAACTAGGTAAAATTATATATATATTTCTTTCAGATGGTTGGTCATGTGGGGTTATGGTGAGGTACTTGATGATGATGGATTAATCTGTGTTCATATGTGGTTTAGTGACCCTATTAGACCAGCATGGAACACAATGCATTAGTGTGAAACCCCTAGGGGTGGTTTTCATTGGGGTTTAGTTATTTAATATTCACATAACATTGTATATTGAATTTTCCCATATGGACTAGAATATAATTTTATTTATCATAGCTAGTGGTTATGGTTTTTACTTATTACAAATCATCTAGTATGGAACCATTGGTTTTGATAGTGTTGACCGATGAGTTGTGATTCCCAAGAGAGTATCCACATAGGTGGATGTTGGGTGAGATTTAGTTCCCTTCTTGGATGATGATATTGCATGAGGTGCTTGTTCAAAGGGTATATATAACACTAGAGTGGGTATTTGAACATTTTATATCATGGGTTGATTGATATGAGTGTAATATTACATACCATTTATTAAGAAAAGACTTGTGGGTTCATTAGGAGGTCCTTGTGACCCTTGATATTTGACTCAACAAATTAGTGAGTCAGTTCCTAGTGTTTTTTCGAACAATAATCAGTTGGGTGGTTATCCCTAGTTGAAATGTTCCTTAGGGAATGAAAATAATGGGTTAGTGATTTCCTAGTGAGCAAAGTGTGGGATGATAATTGTGTTTGAATTCTTAGTCATGAAGATTCCATCAATTCATATGGAAATTACATTGAGTGGTTTGGTATTGAGGATATATTCAAAGAGTATGAACATTCAGGTGATTGTCCCTATTGGATCTAGATGCGCATTAGATGTGTGGTGAAATCATGGTAGACACTTATAGTCATGGAATTGAATTCAGGAGGTGGTAGTTCATCCGATGTGAAATTGTACAAGTGAAGTACCTGATTTTGAAGATGAGTGTCATGGGAAATCTGGTAAGGTTGAAAGGAAAAACAAAGTATAATGGTTACTGTTGAGGTGTTTGGGCCTAAATTTGTCGATGTGTATCTCAATCATTGTGAGTAAATTATTCAATTATTGTTATATAGAGGATATTATTCTCATTATGTTTAAAAAATAAATTAGGTGACACACTCTATTCATGCAAAGAACCTGTTGAGTTTTGAATAGTATATTTCAATGAGATGGATGAAAATTGGGGAGTTTTTATGGGTTGTATATGGCCCTAGTGTATGGGGAAAATAATTTGAATCGATTTAAAGCATTGTAACACATATTTTTATGCATTAAACTTTTAATAATTTACATGATGAATATGACCCTCATTATGATTATAATTTAATAAGTTTCTAAAGATGATGTTCTTGTCATCCATGAACTACTGTTAATTGGTGATTCAGGTTAGTGGTAAATAATTAGGTGACCTGTAACACCCCAAAATTTCATAGTACATTATTTCTTCAATGTAATTCAATAAATTACACTACACCCAGCACCGAGTTCTATCGCATTATGACTTAAAAACTAGCCATTCAAAAGCGGTTATGAATATTATTAATAGAATTTTGGACTTTATATAATCCTTATAATTTTAGAATCCATATTGTGAGTTTCATAGACATAATGTAAGAACAAATTCATTTTTTTAGAAAAAAAAATTATTTTTCAAAAAAATGCAATTTTACCACATTTTAATGGAGATCTTTATTTAAATCCAATGTTTGATACTTTTATATGTTCAATTTGACAAATTAACTTCTTCTTTAGAATCAGGACAGAATAATTTAATTTCAATAAATTTATGGTGTTTTTCTGATAACATTAATATTTGGGTGAATAGTGAAAAATATTTTATTTTAACTGAATTTTTTTTTAATCCAAATAATTTGTACTGTAAAATTATACATTTTAATGGTTTCGAAGTATAAATATCTTATATTGTTTCCATTTAATCCAATTCTGGTCATTGAATGTAATTTCACTTTGAAATTGGACATAAACAACTATCAATGTTTTGATAGTTATTATTTCGTAAAAATGTGCTTTTTTGTTTTGACAAGGTGAATTAATTTTAAATAAAAAAATTGAGCTTCTATTCCTTGAATTTGGTAAAATTTAATTCATTTATTAATTCATAATATCAAAATTATCTTAGGATAAAATTTTGGTATTTTTTTTGAATCATTAAATTTTTGATGAATTGTAAAAAACACTGTAATATTATTTAAAACGGAATTTTCATTTATATAATTATTTATTTTATTTTATTTTATTTTAATTTGAAATATATATAATACCTATATAAGTTCAATTTAATTCATTGTATTCATTTAATAATATAATTATATGTATAATGTTTTTTCGAATGTTTGGCAGTCTTTTACCCACCTCCTATGAGCATTTGCAAATTTGCATAAAACAAAACATTACCACTTCTGTGAGTTCAATTTCAAAAATCAGAGAGACATGGTTGATATCGGTAATTAAAATGTGGTTTGATAAGATGAAAATAATTTTTGGTGAATAGTAACTCTTGAATTTTATTTACCATGGTTAAAAGTAAATACGGTAATTAAGGGTAAAAATTATATCATAATTACCCTACCACCTATCCTAATTCTGTTGTATAAGTGTAATTAGATCAAAAAAAACCTTAGCAATAAAATAGTATCCTTTAGGTTCACATTGATTAGATTAGGAAATTTTTTATTATTTAATTCAAAGAAGACATAAAAGTGTTTAATTCTATTTTTAATAACTACATTTTTTTAATATAAGGTAACACATAATACAAATTCAACTATAAATATTAAATAGAAAGTTAAAGATATTTCCTACATAGTTGTATTTTATTTATAATTTTAGACATTAATTAATTTAATTTATTTATGACAGAGTGACGATGTAGTAATTACCTTATTAATGAAATAATAAAATAATTGATATTATAAATAGCCAAATATAAGTAATTGGAGTATTTTTATAAATTCCACTAATTTTATTGGTTAATATGATATTTGAGGGTTGATTAAATTAATTTTTGAGATGTAATAATGCTATTATGAATTTAGAAAAAAACAAAATACCAAATTCTGTCAAAATTGACATAAAAGAGTTTTTAAAAAGAAATTATATTATTATTTGGTATTATATTCCTAATTATATATGGATCAGCCAACGGGATTATATACTATTTTATAGGTAATTAATTAACCACTTGGGGTTCTATTAGAAGTTTATAGTAATTTTATTAAACATATAATATAAAAATACAAAGAGACAAGGTAAATGTCAAACTATTTAACTAAGAGTTAAATATAAAAGATAAGGTTGATGTAGTGACCCAAACCTATCTAAAACATATGGTTTTAGTGGTTTTCGACCCATCCCCACATTAGACATTAAATAATTCTTTTTCAAGCCACTATAAACAAAAATTTATTTTATTATAAAATAACATTTTAAATTTTTCCAAAGGTGATGCTCCCCTCTTATAAAAGGGAACTTCCCATTCTCTCAAATTCACACCTCCAAATCCATTTGGCTCGGCCAACCCCTGCCCAAATATCCTCCAAACTATCCTAATTTAATCCGATATGCCTTACTTTTGTCTGAAATCCAATGTAAGGATCCCTTTTGATCAAATTAAAAGGAAGAACCCGAATAAGAGATAATGATTTCACCACCCTTTTTTAGGTTATTTTATTCATCCAGTTACTCTTTATTTGTTAATACCACACCAAAATAATAAACCCTGATCCTTATATATACTCTGATTCTATTATAAATATTGCACAAAAATATTCATTATTCTATCCATCCTATGAATGATAATGTCACCATGTGTGCGTAGGTATGGATTACCGTCTCCACGCCATGGTGTAATTTGTTATTCAACACTATGTTATTTGGATGGATATAATGATGAGTAATATTTTTATAAATAATTAAAATATCATGATAATTTCCCTGTAAAATAAATATACCATACAATTCCACACCTTTAAGGAAATGATATTTTCGCTCCTGTGTACGTATAGATTACCGTCTCCAGGACGCGATGAGATTCATTTCCAAGTTCACCATTCATCGACAATTATAAAAATATATATTACTAAAAAGTATTTAATATATGAAAGAATAATGATAACTGAGATATATATATTTTTATATATGTCTGTGTATTCTTTTACTTACATATATCTTATTCACTTACTTCCGTTCAATACGATTTGAAAACAGAAACATCAATAATGTGTATATACAACTTACCGTATCAATAAATATTGTTTTCTATTTCATATATCGATCTATTATTAATATTTATATTATAAAAATATATGATATATAAATCATGTTTTATATTCTGGATGTATTTAAATCATTATTTAAATGATACAATCATGAAAAAAAAGATAAAACATGTACGATAAAGAAATGGATTATTACCCGAAATGTTAATTTAACATGGAAATAATTATTAATGGGTATTATAAAATAATAAATGAATCATTTATGATATAATAAATATGAATATGGTTATATTAAAAATCGATATCATACAATGGTCATTATACAAGAGGTTAAACATACCCTCGACCAAAGGAAAGTCCATGGTATGGGTTAATTTCGCAATCTATTAATTATCCGAGGTTGTTTTTACGTAAGTATCTACTGTGACATATCTATTATCCATTCCCATATCTCATTAAATATTTTTCAAAGGGATTCATTAAAGGTAATTTTTACTATAACATCATTTTAAATGTTTTATATATTTATTCCTCGAAATCATTATCATTAATGTCCATGTTATCAAAATGGTTTTTAAGGATTTATCTATATGGACATGAATGTTTTTAAAATGTTAATTCCTTTAAAAAGTCTCAATGTGTTATGGAACACTTTTATTCAAAAATGTATTTAAATGTCATCATTTCTAAATTGTGTGACTTTTAAATTTTTTCATGAAAAACTAAAATATCTCTCAAAGAGTTTTACAAATCATTTTCATCAATGTCAACATCCATTGATGGATTTTAAACTTTTTTGAATTTTATTTATTATATCAAAAATATTCCATATTGTATTTAAGGTTATGTGATATGTTTTACTATGGATGTGTTATTTTTATACCATTCATGGTGTATGGATAATGTATTGACATTTTTTATTCTAGTTTTAATATGAATGTTTATGTTTTGTTTAAAGAATTTCAAATGAGGAATGCATTGGACATAGTAAGTGATGAGTGGTGCCTACTATATCTCCTTGACGCATTGGTAGGTCTCATGATACATTCTAGTGTCTTGGCAGAAGGCCTAGACAAAATATTATTTTTAGTCTCGAAACAAGACCTTGACTATGTGGTAACGAATATCTAGAATTATACATTCCATCATTATGAATGTGGGTATTGATATTAAATGTGATTATTTTACTAGTATAATATCCATGTGAGTAACAAAATGGAATTATTTTTATTTATATTATCCATATTATGATGATGTTTATGTTGATAAGGATTTTGTTTATTTTAATAAATTTCTTTAAATGTTTATGATTATATATGAATGTTTTTGATATATTGATTTTATTACTGAGCATTTGAGCTCAACCCTTTCTTATGTTTTATTTTCCCAGGATCTGAAGAAGTGAATTATGTTTGAGATGCATGGTTATGCTAAGTGAACAATGGAATTCTAAAAGGATTTTTTTTGTGTTTTATGCTAAAAAGTGTAATGTAACATTCATTCATGTAATCTATTTTCCAAGACTGCTAAATTGAATGGCCTTTCGGGACATGATTCCTTATAATCATGCCAATGTATTAAATTAATGCACCGACTTTGGGATTCTAGTTTCGAGGCATTACAGTTTTTATTAGAGGAGTTTTTGCAACAACCATGGAAACTATTTTTAAATAAACTCTGATTAGAGAACATTACCCTAAGATAGACATTGAGGATTAGTATAGAATAACTTCCTAGAATTTAGGTAAGGTAGAGATTTTGTGAGTTTTGCATCCAATACATCTTTGTGTGGATACGATCGGGTAGTGGTGGCTCTGGAACAGATGTATCTAGGTGTATAACCCGAAAACACCACTATGAACAAGTCTCGAATGAGAACTGTTGCACAACAATGGGCCTTGCAGCACTCTTGGTTAAGAAACTCTCATGCTATATACATAGGTTAATTCACATTTTCATTACAATAACGTATGAAGAATTTAAGAGTAAATAATTCCTCAATGAATTTTTTTATGATTATAGATTATATCCATAAAATTCTCAATCAAAATTAGGTATTTTACATGTTTAGAAATATGAATTGTTATTCTTAAACTATCCTAGTGTTTTCTATTGTTATGAAATGGAACCTAGTATAAAGAATGAGAACTCTGAGAATACCTATGATCCAAAAAGTAAAAAGGAATCATATCTTCCTAGTATTATGCCATTATTTAGAAGGAAAATAGTCACCCAAGTATTATCAAAATATGATGAAATAATATCATGTGATAATATGATAAGTAAATAATTCTATTAGTCTTAAGGATTTGAAAAAAATCAAGGGATGAAAAGGATGGTAGAGAGAAAGATGTATAAAGGGAAGAGGGGAAAGAAGGATTTTCCCATATGTGATAAAAGATGAAATAATCACCATGGTAAATGTTTGAAGATAATGAGATTTTTATATACGTGTGGATAAAAATGACACGATTTATGTGATTTCATAGGTAAACAAAGTTTTCAAATGTAAAATGCTTCATCTACAATGTGTTGGGACACTACGCGAATCAATGTCCCAGCCATCATATAATACCTCAAATGATGCTATTGGATAATAATAAAGTTATGAAACTACCTTAGATGGAGATGAATGACAAGTGTTCTTATGTTTTCTATAAAGAAATTATTTCATTTGAGTGTTGTATCGACAATATACTATTTATATAAATTATGTAGATAAATAAGGATTGTACTACAGTACTATTTTATTGATGATTTGAGATTATATGGTTCTAAGAAAAGTGGATTTATAATAAGATACACATTTTGGAAAATATATTGTTAAAGGAAAGGTAATACTTAATATGATCTTGATAATGAGATAGTTATTTTTGAATAAGAGATGTTTTATTTGGAAAATATATTTTGGATATTCTTGATTTCCATAGAACTAATTAAGAGTTTTTTTATTTCATCATTGTTGGAATATTCAAATGTTTTTGGATATAAAAAATATATCTGGTATTATATAAATTATATGGGAGCATGAATGTAATCAATAATGTTTTATGTTAATTTTGGATGTTACAATTTTTTAAAATAATACATGATGACGGTGTTCACATGTTATTACTTGGGAAAAAGGATCTCCATGATTTTTAAATTCCATATAAATTTTGGACTATGAGTTTGTATAGAAGTATTTTGGATAAGTCTACAGGTTGTAATGGGTTATGTTTGAAATTGGATACTATTGTTAAGGTTATTTTTGGATTTTTATAAAAAGGGAAACACGTAGACTGTGTGAAAATCTATCGTGTCAGACAATGCTGTGGGAATTGAACCCATAACCATAGTGTGATTGGGATATATCACCTTCCACTGGACTACGTGAAGTCTCTGGATTGTATAATCTAGTTTTTTAAAGGGTCTAATGGATGAATTATAAATTCATTATTTTCTATCAACGATATACGATTAGGATGAGTAGATTTTTTTTTGAAATCATTTGGACTTAAATATGAGTTTGTGGTATGAATTAGTTGAAGGATGAAGCTCTACTTGTCAAGAATATATATATATATATATACTTTTCCCCCTATTATTCTATGGGTAAATTAATTCTTATACTTTAGGGAAGGTATCTTAAAAATTGTTTTATCCTAATACCTTATGTTTCTTTGAACTGATGCTATTTTAAATCATCATAGATTGATGGATTTTAGGCCCTTGTTTTTACACATGTTTGTGATTGATGTCCTCAAACAATCACTACAAATATTTATGTTTTCTGTGAATTATTTTCCACTAATAACCACCAATGTTCTCCTAATCGAGATCATAATTTTGTGTTGACCCTTTCATTTCCCTTTTCCTCTAATTAAGAATAAATTTTATTAACCCAATTTCCGATGTGAGTTTTCCCATAATGGTATTATCTATTTTCAACATTTAATTTTCGGAAAACAATTTCACATTTCAAGGAGCAATTTATTTAAGGAGTAAAGAATGTAACACCCCAATATTTCATAGTACGTTATTTCTTCAAAGTAATTCAATAACATGCACTACACGAAACACCAAGTTCTAGCGCACAATGACTTACCAAACTAGCCGTTCAAAAGTGGTTATGAATAGTAAAAACAAAATTATGGACTTTATATAATCCTTAAAATTTTAGAATATATATTGTGATATTCTTATAGATAATGTAAGAACAAATTTATTTTATTAGAAAAAAGAAGTATTTTTCAACAAAATGCAATTTTACAACCTTTTAAGGGAGAACCCTCATTAAATACAATATTTAAAAGTTTTATATTTTCAATTTGACAAGACAAAATTCTTCTTTATAATCAGGACTTATGAATTTATTTTCAATAGTTTGTTGATGTTATTCTGATTACTTTCATATTTGGGTGAATAGTGAATAATAATATATTTCATCTGAATTTTTTTTAATCAAAATAATTTTTATTGATAAATTATACATTATAATGGTTTGGGAGTATAAATAGATTATATTTTTTCCATTTAATCAAATTCTGGTCATTGTAAATAATATCACTTTGAAATTGGACATGAACAAGTGTCAATCTTTTGATAGTTATTATTTCTTAAAAATATGATTTTTGGATTTGACAATGGGAATTAATTTTAAATAAATAAATGCAGAATATATGTTTTGTGTTTTGTAAAATGGACTTCATTTTTTAATTCAAAATATCAAAATTAGATGAGGTAATTTTTTTTTTATTTTTGTGAAAACTTTCAATTTTTGATGAATATTGAAAAACACTATTATTATTTTAAAATGACTATTTATTTAAATAATTATTAATTTTATATTTATTTATATTAATTAAAAATATATATTATACCTATTTAACTTCAATGTAATTCATTGGATTCATTTAATAATAAAATTAGATCTATAAAAATTTATCGAGCCTTTTACCATCTTTTACCAACTTCCTAGATACATTTTCAAATTTGCATAAAACATAATTTTATGACTTCTATGAGTTGGATATCAAAAATTTCAGAGACAAGGTTGATATCTGTAAATAATTTATTTTTTCAATAATATGAAAATAATTTTTTTTGGAATAGTATCTTTTGACATTTATTTACCATGGTAAAAAGTAAATTGTGTGATTAAGGGTAAAAATGATGTCATAATTACCTTAACACATATCCTAATTCTATTGGATCAGTGTAATTCGACCCAAAACAACATTAGGAATAAAATATGATCCTTTAGGTCCACATGGATTAGATTAGGATAATTATTATTATTTAATTCAAAGAAGTGTTAAATTCAAAGATTAATAACTAAACCATTTTTAATATAGGGTTACACATAATATAAATTCTTCTATAAAGATTTATTAGAAAGATAATAAGATTTCATAAATAATGGTATTTTATTTATAATTTATAACCCATAAATAATTTAAATTATTTATGACATAATGATGATGTAGTAATTACCTTATTAATGAAATATTAAAATAATTGATATTATATATAACAAAAGAAATGAAATTTTTGACTTTTTATAAGTTAAAGTAATTTTCTAGGTTAATATGACATGTTTGGGTTTATTAAATGATTTTTTTCGAATTAATAATTATATTATGAATTTAGAAAAATCAAAATACCAAATAGTGTCAAAATTGACATAAAAGAGTTTTTAAAACAAATATTTTATTATTAGTTTTTATTGTATTCATAAAAATTTAAGGTTGAGGAAAAGGTATGAAATACATTTATATATGTCATTAAGGAACCAGTTGGGGTTCTCTTGTATTTCTATTGTATGTTTATTAACCATAATATATAAAAATACAAAGAGACCTTGTATTTGTCAAAGTATTTACCTAAGAGTTAAATATAAATGATAAAGTTCATATAGTGACCCAAACCTGTCTAAAACCTATTGGTTGTGTGTTTTTCGACACATTCCCTCCTTATAATTAAATAATTCATTTTCTAGCCATTATAATACAAAAATGATTTTATTATAAAATAATATTTTATGTCTTTTTAAGGTGCTCCTCCCCTCTTATAAAAGGGCACTTCTCCATCACTAAAATTCACACGTCCAAATCCATTTGGCATGGACAAACCCCTTCCCAAATATCCTCCCAACTATCCAGCCGTCATCCAAGAGGCATTCCTTTGGTCAGAAATACATCATAAGAATCCCTTTTGATCAAATCTTAAAGAAGATCCTAAAGAAGAGGTAATGATTTCACCACCCTCTTTATATTCATTTCTTCTTCCACTTAATTTTTCTTTTTTATTACCAAAATAAAATAATAAATCCAGTACCTAATATATACTATGATGTTTTTATAATTATGGAACAACCATATTCATTATTCTATCCATCATTTGAATGATAATGTCACAATGTGTGCGTGCGTACGGCTTACAATCTCCACGCCGTGGTGTAATTTTTTATTCAACACAATGTTATTTGGAAGGATATAATGATGAGTAATATGTATATAAATAATGAAAATAAAATTCAAATGTCTCTGTTAAATTAATATACAATCTAATTCCACACCTTTAAGGAAATGATATTGTCACTCAGGCGTACGTACATATTACCATCTCCACGATGCGATGAGATTCATTTCCACGTTCACTAGTCATCAACGATTATATAAATATATATTACAAAAAAAGTATGTGATATATGAGGTAAAAAATATACTGGAGTTACATATATATATATATATGTGTGTGTGTGTGTGTGTGTGTCTTTATGTACTTATATATATCTTGTTCACTTACATCTGTTCAATATGATATGAAAACAGATACATCATTTATTCGTACGTATTGCCTACCGTCTCAATAGACAGTGTTTTCCATTTCATAAATAAATCTATTATAAATATTTATAATATAAATATAATTGATATATTAATAAATTTCTATATTATTGAGGAATATAAATCATTATCTAAAAGATACGCTTAAGAATAACAAGTTAAAACACGTTCCATAAAGAAAGCGATTATCACCAAAAATGTTAATTTATTCTAGAAATAATTATTAAATGGGTATTTAAACTCATAAATGAATAATTTATGATATAATAAATTTTAATATGGTTCTGGTATAATTTAATAACATAGTATGGTCATTATATAGGAGGTTAAACGTACCATCGACCAAAGGAAAGTGCAAGGTAAGGGTTAATTTCACAATCTCTTTATTATCCAAGGTTGTTTTGATGAAAGTATCTACTGGGAATATTTATTATCCATGTCCATGTTTCATGAAAGACTTTTCAAATGGATTATTTTAATTTAATTTTTAATAAAACATCCTTTTAAATGTTTTAAATATTTATTCAACTAAATCATTATCATTAATGTCCTTGTTTTCAAAATGATATTTATGGATTTATCCATATAGACATGAATGTTTTTTAAATAATATTTCCTTTAAAAACATTCAAAGTGGTATAGGAAAATTTGAATAAAATATTTATTTAAATGTATTCCATTATAAATTGTTTGAATTTTAAATGTCTTCATGAAAAAGGAATTTTTCTCTCAAAGACTATTACAAATCATTTTCATCAATAACAACATCCTTTGAAAGATTTTAAACATGTTTGAAGTTGATTTATTATGATACAAATATTCCATTGGTATTGAAGGACTGGTGATATGTTTGACTATGAATGTGATAATTTTATACCATTCATTGTTTATGGATAATGCGTTGACATTTCGTATGATAGTTTTAATACTAATGTTTATGTTATGTTTAAACCTTTTTATATGTGGAATGAATTGGACTTAGTAATTGATGGGTGCAGCCTACTATAGCTCCTCGATGCATCGGTTGGTCACATGAGACTAAGTAGTGTCTTGGAATAAGGCCTTGACAAAATCTTATTTGTGGTATTGGCACAAGTCCCTGACTATGTGGTTATGAAAGTTGGGCATTGTGCATTCCATTATTATGAAAGGGGATATTGATATTGCTTGTGATTATTTGACTAGTAGAATATCTTTGTAAGTAATTGGAATTATTTTGATTTATATTATCCATATTATGATGATGTATATGTTTAAAAGTATTTTTTTAGTTTTATACATTACCTTAAATGTATATGCTTATTTATGAATGATTCGGATATATTTTTATCTATACTGAGTAGTTGAGCTCACCACTTTCTAATGTTTTATTTTCATAAGACCCCAAGACATGTTTTATGTTTGAGATGCTAGGTTAAGCTAAGGGAAAAATGGAATTCTCAAAATATTTTTTTTTGTGTTGTATGTTAGAAAGTGCAATGTAAAGTCCATGCTTGTAATCTATTTTCCAAGACTGGTAAACTAACTAGTCTTTCAGTACTTGATTCCTTATAATCATGCCAATTTATTAAAATAATGCACCAACTCTGGGAATCTAGGGTCAAGGAATTACATGACATGGAAAAACTAGTATTTCTATTTTTTGATAGATAGGAAATGGTAAATGGTGATCATGTTTTTGGTCCAGTGATACAATGACAAGGTCCCTCCTATGGTAGGGAGTGTGATATCAGTCACATTTGGAACAAACCTTGTGTTGTAAGGGTTGTAAAATAATGGGATTAAATTTTTTAATATTATTATATAATTTGGATATATTTGGTAAAAATAAAAATTTTACAAGAATATTTATTGAATACTATGTATAGACTGATATAGAGTATCAAATGGATTCAGAGAGTTGGCTTCAGGATATGGGTAGTTTTGAAATGATTTGTTCATGATTGGGTCTAGAACAAGTAAGTGCTTAATATTTTAGCACGGTAGTCAAATTTATCAACTGATTATTTTACCATGGAATCCAATTTAATTTTGGGATGAATAATTAAGGGATGTATCATAATAATCATATGATGAGTCCACGATCAAAGGAATCAGAATCTAAATAATGAATAGAATGTTTGATCCTAAAATAAAGTTTTTTCAATAAGAGTCATCAAGTGGAGATTCAAGAATTTATATTAATTATAATGAGAATTTTTTTGGTATCTTGATGAAATTATATTCATCATTTTACATATATTTTCTATGATTCGGTCCTTGATCATGATGTTTCAATGATAAGTTGGTTTGCTCATTTGAGCGCACCACTTTCTTATGTTTTAAGAACTGTTTTCATGTATCATTTTGTGAATTATGTTGGTAACCCTACAAAGTAGTTGTTTTCAATAATAATATTATGTTTCGGTTCACTATTCTAGTAAAATGTATTTCATGGCATCATAATTGCCCACTTCAAGAATAATTCATTGGTGAGGTGAACTATAGACTAGAAGATATATTGGGTGATCACAACGGGGGTTTATTAGGATATAAATAAGTAATATAGGGTATTCATGGTTTTTTTATAATTAAGAATAGTTTTGAATCAGTATTTGGTGATTTATGGAATAAGGTTTTAAAGAGGTTCTTTAGATGTATGTTAGGTATTCAGGAATGAACATGTTCATTAAAATAGAACATAATGACCTTAGTCTTTGAGAACCAATTATATATATCAATACAAGACTCCAATGGGATGTTAATTTTTACAGTGGGAGATAGTAAGACCCTTCATCGATACATGATGAAAATTCTCAAATGAATTTGAGGGTTTGAGTTAGTGGAAGTCGAAAATATTGAACAAAGAGACAAAATATAATTCCAATAGTTTGATCACAATAAGAGGCATATCGTGGATGGGTTATGATGGTTATATAGGATTTGGACGTCTTGGAGGAGAAATAGAGTCTGCTCGTGGTGGCTCGGCTACATGAAGGCTATAGTCTATATCCACTAGTAAGCTATTGGCCAATAGGATGCCTTTCTTACAGGGATCACTAGTAATCTGGGGACCCTTAAAGGGGGAACAGTGAATAATTCCCCCATTGTGATTTAAGAGTTGGTGTACACTCTTATACTTTTCATTTATCTGACATAACTATGGGGATTCATCCCCTTCCTCCCCCTCTTTCAATCCCTTTAGTAGGTAGTTTTTATGTGATTTTGGGTGCTTTAAGGTATGCCACCCACTCTGTTAGTCTTTATTAATATCTCCCGAATAAAATACTTATTTCATTCTCTCTCAATCATGGATTCAATTTAGATTATGTTAGTTCATGGAAAAATCATACGAATGGGTTGGGGCTTCCAATTATCCCTTATAGGGTACATCTTGTGACAATGTACATGTGTCGTTGTTAGGTGAATCATAAACGGTATGTCAACCCACCTAATTATATAAGAATGTTTTTAAAAATTATAATTAATTGGTTATAGATTTTGTGGAGTAGGTTTGGGATTTGGTTTTGTTTGGTTCTGGGGGTCTGTCGGGGGTGTCCAAAACACAAATTCTTAAATAAATAGAGATAATTATATTCTTGATGAGCTTACAACTTTTGATATACCTTTTTATAAATAGTATAATTATTTATAATTATTTATAATTAACAGTTTTTGATACAAAACTATGATATGGGTTCCTCAATGTGTTATTGGTGATCCTTGGATCTGATCTGATCATGGATGTGGTCGGGTAGTTATTTTAAGGCCATGGAAAATGGAAAGGGATTTAGGATGATGTAGGTGCCCCTAGCGGTACATTCCCTATTGATTAATGTTTGAAATTTGTGATGTTCCCTTTTCATAATCATGTCCCTGAGGAATTTGTACTAATTTAATTAATTAATTTAATACTTTAATTAAACTTAAATGTCAAATTTATATGAAATAATGAATTATATGGGAAATGATGTTATAAGGACATGTTATCCCTTATTCATTTCCCTGATCACATCAGCAAATGATGGCCAATTATATGAGTTTTATATTATTCCATATTCTTTTTTTACCCTTGGGGGTGTGACGGAATTATGTATAAACTAGTGGCCCTATGTAGGATCCTTTGGCCACCTCCATGTAGATTTTTGACCCTACTTGAGTGGACCAAAAAATAACGAATTCTAAAATTGGTATGAGCCCAGTGTTATCTCCAATGTGTTTCCAATGAGGCATATATAATTATATTGATAGAGTTGGATGTTTTTAATATATAGGAGTGGGATATGATTCCACTGTGTGTTGGATTTTTACCTAAGCATGATTTGATCTTAATTGGGACTCCAAGTAGTGTTCCTCTACCTCATGTTTACCAAGAGGGCCCCAAATAGGGTGATCCCTTCATGGATTAATCTAGGGGATATGTAGGTACCCAATTTAATAACCTAGAATTAAAAGGTGAATGGATATAGGTAGATAGGGTAGTGAGTTTAGCCTTATAAGATACACATAACATATAATCACATTGGGCTATAGTCAGTGAATAATGGTTGAGGCATTCATCCAAACCAAGAAATATGTTTATGAATTATTTATTTATACATTTTTTATGAATTGTGGCTACATATATGTACTTAGAAATATATATCATATTACCCTTATATGAGATGGTGGTGACATGGTGGGTTACTAGAGGTTCTTCATGTGACCTTGATTATGTGATATTGAGACATTGGTGTGATATGGATTATTTGTGATGATGTCTCTATGGATGCCCAACGTATATCATGTAATCTCGATATTGATCAATGTGGAGAATGTCTTGGATATAGATATTCAACATCAGGTTTATATGGGAGGCCCTGGACTCCATGGGTCCCTATGATTCTAAGCTTATCATAGATCTATCCATTTGAACATTGGGAATTATCATTATATTTTCAAGATTGTTATATGCTTAATATGATGTAAATACCCCAAATCCATTATCCTATTAAATGGTTACTTTATTACATTTTTACTAGATACAAGTGATTACATCTCAAAGCAATAGAAAGTTTAGTAGTCTTGGTAATCTAGATACATACATGAATCCAATATAAATTTGAAAAAATAAAATTAAACTAAGTATTTTCAATGAGAAAATAATTATTATATCTATAATATCCCTTCATATCAATAACAGTACACTTCATGGAATCAAGTGTAAAGGTACTAAAATAAGGGTGAGCTCAAATTATCATTTAGTGTTATGTACTGTGAAACATATCATGGGTAAATAGGGCATATCAATATGGGTATCTAAAAAACTAAAAATAAATTACATATAACTAATAACTTCATAATTAAGAATAATATGATGGGAATAAGTGATGATAAAATAATACCATATAAATAATAACATAAACTTGAAACATATTCATGAATATCATGTCGAATAAAATAATCCCAAGGTCATTAATAACAGATTTTACAATGTTAGAATCCATAATTTAAACCATCTTAAAATTGACATAGAGGCCTTTTTCCAAGACATATTATATAAATGGGTATGGCCTTGGACAAATAAATAAACTATTTTGTATAATGAGAGCTACCTATGAATATAGGGGCTATAATGATCCCAAAATTTCACTTACTAAGTCATGTGAATTCTTTATATTTTAAATGATCACTTGAATTCATAAAAACTATTGCCTCTCAATAAACATATTTATTATGAAGATAACACATAATATCAATATTTCCTTTTCAAAAAAATAGCATTAATATTAAAATACTATGTATTTAAATTTTATAGGGTTTAGTCAATAATCATATCCAGGAAAAAAAATGAATATTTTTTATGATAATGATCTCAAAAAAGTGAATGTTTCAAGAGAAATTTAATAACTATAAAATTAGTCATGAGTTGATATATGACAATTAATTCATATGAATGGTATATTTTGTAGTAAAATAAATTATTTTTGAGTATATAATAAAATTAAATAGAAAAAACTATAATAAATTTTCATTAAATACATTTCATTTTAAAACCGCTAAAAATTTATAAATTCTGAATATCTTAAAATTACTATAGTGTTACAAAATTTCATTAATGTCTTATACATTAATAAATTCATTGGAGTTTGTAAATAAAGTTAAAAATGACATCTTTAGAGAATATTAGAAAAAAATTCATTAAAAAAATTTAAAAGTGCAAGGATAACATGAAATGTCCTTAATAAATCATTTATGTTTATAATGATGGATTTTTTAAATCAGTTTTGAACAATATAGACTTATAAGAAAAAATATAAGTGATAAAAAGTGAAATATGATAATATTTTATTTTAAATAATGTTTTTCTTGAATCAATTTCAAATTAGTGGAGATTTTAAAATAAAATATGGAAAATTCATACATATATATTTGATAAGAAAATAGTTTATTTTTATAAAGGATATATTACAAGATTATTTTAATGAAAAATATAATCAATTCTTGAAAAATTATTTTTCTTAAAATAAATTCACACCACTTTCGAAACATTTAAATTATAACCCCTTGAAAGAAGAAATGTGAATTCAAAATTTAATCATCCTCAATAAATAGACGGTAGTGTGAAATATTATAAATGGAAAGTACATACACTAGAAAAAAAATAAATTATTGCATAATAAGAAAAATTTCTTAATTTGTTGGAAATTTTAATGAATTGCCTTAAAAATAATATCATCGAAGTGAGAATTTGTAATATCATTAATTTTCCATGTAATTATTTGGAAAATATCTAATAATATTTTTGAATCATGAAACATAAATAAAGTAAAATTCTGTGTCTTGGGGAGCTTTGTGTGGATATTATAAAAATACGAAATATTTTAATATAAAACAAGCATAAATTTCTTAAAATATTGAAAAAACACATAAAATTAGTCTCATATAATAAACATGAGGCCCCAATTGTGTCCAGAATGTGAGATATACCCCAGCCCCAAAATAATTTTTTTTGGTGTCTGGAACTTGTTATATTTTATTCTATAATGAAAATAATAAGATAAAATAAATTATTTATTTAATTTATTTAATTTATTTAATTTTTATGTAGTAAACAATTGTTCTATTTAAATATATTTTCATCATCAAATTTTTAGTTTATCCACACTACCATGATATAGTGAGAGGATATCTTGGAGGATATATTGGAAAATTGAAAAGAATTTTGATCATTTTTTCAACAGGGATTGTGGATCTACCATTTGATATCAACAGGTGACCTTAATTCATCCATAATTGATCCAAAATGAGTTGAATTTACACTTTTGTCTATTTTTTCCCTATTAACTATCCCATTATGAAACAAAATTAAATCAACCAATAGATTTATTTTTTGTATCAATCATGTTGTGGGTGTAGTTTTATTTCCAGGATTTGGGAAATTATTTTATTATTTATTATTGTTTTATTATTTAATTTTTATAATTTATATATATCATGTTCAATACAAACAATGGTTATTTTTCAATACTCATCACGGGTTTTTTGTGTTTTTCACTTTTTTATCTTTGTGAGTTCATAACTAGTGTCTCTTTTGGCCAATGGTTCAAAAAATAGCCTAAAATCAATCATTGTAGAACCATTCATTAGTGAAATAGTTTGATACCACGGTTTGGGTTCAAGATTCAGTGATAGAATCAATCTAAAGAGACAATGATGTTGGATTGAGAGTTGATTAGTGTCCTTCTTGCGTGGTTGGGAAAGAAGTGGAAGTGTTGTACTACAAGTGACATTTTTTCTGAAAATCATAAACTAGAATCCTATAATTAGTTATGATGGAGATCATTTGATCAATGGGTAATGCTTACTAGTGATATTGGTAGTGGAAATTGAGGTTTGAAAGGCAGAATCAGAAAACAAGTGAAAACACAAGGGTTCTATAAAATCTCATGTTACACACCATGTGATCCAAAGAACACATGATATGTAACATAATATGTGATGGTAGGGTTTTTATAGAGGAAATAGGATCACATTCTGGGAGACACTTATCACTCAACATTTGGCCTCACTAGGGGACTCATCATATACCCTTGGCCACATGGGAATGGAAATCTGTGCCTAGGCCAGAGCTAGGGGACCAATACCTTCCATGTACCCACTAGGGGATATGTTGTGTATATGGAGGTACATGTCATGTGAGATGGAAATATATGGAAATACCCGGATCAGGAAATACACATTCTTTACCCTCTAATACATTACATGTACATTCCCTACAAGTGGTTTGAGGCCGATGTTCTCTTATGTGTGGTCCAATTTCATTTTGATACATTTTCTCAGTCCATCCATATGAGGTTATAGTGTGGAATTACATCCAAAACCATGGATTATGATCCCCTAGAAGGGTTTTGTCATGGATAGTGTTGTAGGAATCCCCCTTCAGGCCTGATCTTGGATCATCTATCATCTTCTGACCTATGTTATGTCACTATTAATCTGTGTGACCAATATACATGGGCATCGACCTGCTAAATTTTTTGTTATTCGAGATTACGTTGTCGATATAACCCATGGACATAGATTTCATCCCCAATATTTGTATTCATCTCTTCATAATTCTAGTGTTTAAATATTTATTGAGATACCGAATGAGCGTGACATCTTGGATGGATGCCATTAGTGATATTTGAACCTTGGAGTATGTTCTCCCTTGTGAGGATTACTATGAAATCCTATGTAGAATCCTACACATTAAATTTGGGTGTGACCTTACATTGAGACTTAATGTCTATCGGGATTATATCTATATATTTTTATGTATCATATTTTTGTTGAAATAACCCAATGATGAACTAATTATTATTTTAATGATTATGTTTGGTTATTCCAGGGTGTCTAACTAGGTATCATTATACTCACCCATGTATGGGGTTTTCCTACATATATCATGTATTATGTAGATGAAATTTCATTTTATAGGGTTCCTGCGAGACCATGAGTAGAAAGTTCTTAGATTGGGTTAGAAAGGCCCTAGTTTATAAGATTTCTCAAATTTTACAATAGTCCCATCATTTCAACAAGTTGGACTTTTGTTTAGTTGTAATGTTATTTTAATTGGATATTTATTATTTCCAATATTACTCCCATAATTTAATTGTGATTATTAAATGTATTCATGCAATGGAATCTGATTTACATTACTTGCTTCATTTTATGTGTCGGGGTATATGTTTTTGTTGGTATAGGTACCTTAGGTTATGGCCTCCCATGTGACTGTCATTTCTTCAAAATACTATTTACCAACCCCTGGCCAATTAGAGGTAGTCCTGGAGAGTCATGATCAGCATACCTCTAGAATAGAAGGCCATGGTGGGATGAGTTGTGAAAATTTTGTAAAATAGAATTAATCCTAGGAATAGAGTTTAGAATTTTGTCAAGTAGTGATATTAGTTTGGGTTTTGTGCAAAAAGTTTTAAGTGTTTTCAAGTTCATATTTTTGGATAGAGACTCCAGTGATGGTGCTGTGGAAAAAATATCCATACACCATGACACTGACTACATTCTTTTCAACATGGTATATGTAGGCATTGGTTACAGGAAAAAATTGGTACATCACTAATATAGGAATGGGTTGTTGTTTCCTTTTCCTTCTTCTGTAACCTCTCCAAATACACTTATTAACAGTAGTACATGTTTTCCATTATATGGTTCTTCTATGATTATTTATATCTTGGAATAAATAGTAGGATTATGAGGATGATCCCGATTGTGATGAGGCTTCGATACAAGGACCAGTTTAAGAGGTGGTACTTTCTTGTTGTTTTCCAGCCATACCAACAACTGTCAGGCCTCAGATGGTGTAGTAAGTACCAGAAGATGGGCCGTGTCGGCTGAGTGCACATCATGAGTTTTAGAATCAATGACCACTCTAGTTCTTGGGATATATATACCCATTGGTAATTAAGTATTGGCTAGTGGTGGGTACTAATTTTTCAACATTCTGGGTTACCTAATGACAAGATATTTTCCTTAAAAGTTATCCTTCTTTATGGATTCATTGGATGAAGGTGGAACCTAGTGTCTCTTTCATGTTATGAGGAAACTCGTTACTTGATGGATTTTAAGTTCCTTTTCAAATAGGTGATTCATACTTCTATATTAGATCATGTACACAATGAAAAGATTCTGCTACTTTAGAAGGACGTCATGACTATAGATGAGTATTCATTGATTGAAAATTACTTTTTTTATTAGAAAATCACTTTTGATGAAAAAGTAGGAAACTCGATATAAGAAAATACCCAGATCAAGTTTATAAGAAATTATACCTCCCCAAAGACTACACCATTATTTTATGACTCCACCTCATATGGCCTATGAGAGAGCTATCATGTTCAAGGTTTCCCTGGCCTGGTACCAAAGGTATGACCATACCCTCTCAATCATCGAAATTTGAATGGTCATGAAAAGATTTATGTTCCCTGCTCTGTAACCCCATCTGGCACTGATCCTTGTACACTTCTTATTGCACCCACCATAAAACTTTTGTGGCAGGAGTAGAGAATTTTCTCTGATGGATGATATTGAAAAATAGTAGGAAGAGTAGTGGGATGTGTAAGACAGTTTAACTTGTTTCCCCCACCACTCCCAAGTGACACCCAATAGGCTCAGGGAGTTGGTGGGAAATGGTGAGGGAAGCTTCAAGAAATGGAGTCCTACTAAATATAGGATCTAGTGATGATAAAGGGTATGATATATTAGTTTTACAAATAATATTATGTTTGGATATACATATTAATAACAACTCTTTTCTTAATACATGCTTTTTTTAAACCTAGAGATGATAGTTGAGGCCTTGTCTTGACCATTACACATAGAGAATCCTATAAGAGGAGAATTAGGGATCTTACACAAATATTTCCTGTGTGATCTAATGATTGGAGGATATATTTTCTTTTAGGATCTTTTTTTAGTAGTGTTTATGCCATAAAACAACATCTTAATCAAGGACTCATTATACACATTTCAAGCATAGATTGGCTATTTTCGGTGAAGGATGTGGTGTATATGTATAGATGGGATGGGTTTTTCCTTTATAGGTGAGAAGGATACTTATGAAAAGTAAGATAGACACATACATAGAATATTTTATTTTATTACTCACCTGTTTAAAATCTTGATTAATGGAGTAGTGGGTGCTATAGGCTACAAATTTCCTATGATGGTGGTAGAGTACAAGGACATCATTCCTTAGGACATGCCATGCTTTCCTCCATACCAGGTGATATACATATAAATATAATTCCACCCAATATGTCCTCAATATCTACTCTATCATATTGGATGGCTCCAACAATGTTTCATGAACTAATAGTGTATTTTTATGACTTTTAAATGGAATGACTTTGTTAGACAATATGTAACTCCCCGGGCAACCCCAGTTTTTCTCTAAGAAGGTGGATGAGATGTTCATATTTTGTGTATATTTACATCACCTAAATTAGGTGAAAATAATGTATAATTATCCTCTACCTATGTAAATACCTTGAATCTAGTATCCCATATATAGAACATTTTATTATTAGGTTGGCATTGTTATAAGGAATCATATATCGAAGGACCGAATAGTTTAACAATATTAGGAAACAATATTATATATATGATTCCCGTTTTTCATTGAAAATAAAAAATAAAACCTAAAAAAGGAATGTAATTTTCATTCTTGACATCATTAAATTATCTCTTCTCTATAACCTAGAAAAAGGAAACAAAATAAGGGTAATCTCAAATTCTTATTAAGGGTTACGTACAACAAAAGCAATAATGAATCAATAATAATAGTTAACATGGAAAGGAAAATATATGAGTATGCAAAACATTTACTCAACAAAATTATAATGAAATGTATCCATATGTTTGTTTCATAGTTATAAAACATTGGATAATGATAACAAAATTCTTAATGAAATTATTTATTATTATTCATCATGTATCTGACACACGAACCACTAATATCAAGACCTTTCACAATATAGTCTTATCATTTTGAATAAAACCTAATTTAATTTTTCCAACTTATTCATCACACAATAATACCATTGCATTAAGGGTGTTTTCTATATATAATCCCCAAAAATTCATTAATTTACAAATCATTCATTATATATTAAATAATTGATTTAGAAATATATTTTTAATTCATAGTGTCCCATATAAGTTTGAAACATTTGAATCACAAGCCCCATGAAAGAATATCATTTAAAAAAATTATATGACATGTCAATATATAAATTCATGATATGATATTCTAAGGGGTCTGTAAATACACCTATTGAAAAAAGGATGGTGTATAACATCAAAATATGCATTAATGAAAGTATATTAAGATCAAGTACCTCACAAATGTCATATCATTAAAAAATTGATCTGTTATGGGCTTTGATTGTAAATACATATAAAATTAGGAGATATAAAAAATTATATAATCAAAATTAATTTCACACATATCAAAATCATGACATTATCCATGAAATATAAGTTTAACCTTATTAATGAAAATTCTTTTATGAATACACTTAACACTTTTATTTAGTTGGATCTTATTCCCTATAAATAACTAATTATCAAAATACACATTGAATGAAATTAGGATAATTGTATTCATGATATAATGTTTAAAATGGTATTATAAACACCACAGTTAATAAATAAGTTTTTAATAAGTCATAAATCTCATAGAAGTAAAAGTTAGATAAAGAAAACCATTAACTCATGTTTCACATTAGTGTAATGTTCTTTAACCTCATGTTTGATGGTTTAAATAATTTTATTAAACCATTTGAAAAATATTATCACATTTATAATATATTATTAAATTATTTTCTAACATCTTATGACCCATTCATTAATAATATTTTATTATTTTCCTAGATTGAGGTGCGTTTGTTTCAAGGTTTCATAATCGTACCATTTGGGTATTATTATGAATGTTATTTAAATTTTAAATAAAACATCATAATTATAATGAAATGGTATTAATTAATTTCCATAATATTAAATGGTCTCATTTATAATTTTTTTTCATACACATGGTTGTTTCTTTTGATTAAATAATAATGATAAATGTTTTTTTACATTGGCTCTTTTTCCAACATCGTGAACTAGTTTAAATTTATTAATTGTTATGAGTATTTATTAGTTATATAACATTAAATGTAATATCATATACATATGAAAATCTAATTTAACTAGAAAAGTATTTTTATGTCCATCCATGATGGTAGAAATGGAATACAAACAAAATTATTATTCACGAAGATGATTAATGAGCATAGTTTTTAAAATAGTTTCATTTCATTGAATAAGAGTATGCAAAAAATGGGTATATATAATGTATTACCTAATAAACAAAAAATTATAGTATTTATATGATTCTACAATTAATATTCCTTAATGTATGAAATATTTGAGGATAAATTAGGGAAAAAAATTAAGAGAGGAGTATTGATAGAATTGCCTCTTGAATATCACCTCTTTATAGGACCAATTGAGGACCTTGGATGTGGTGTTTTGGTGAGACAATTAGTAATTATACTTGGGGAGAATTTTTTGGAGATGATCTAGTATATATTTTAGAATATTCAAGGCTTGTGATTCGAAATGGGGTGGTGAGGGGTGGTATTTATACTTGAGGAGGGCCTGGTTTAAGTGATTAAAATAATGACTCCTCTATATTTAAAACCAACCACATTGATATAACAATAATTTTCTCAATTTTGGATGAATATTAATATTTTATATGATTTATAGGGTCGAAAAATATATCAAAAAACCTCTAAATGTTTTAGTATTATTTTAATTTTATGTATTTTCCCTATGAACATTAAAAAGTTTAATTTTTTCCTACATTGTTGTATGTAAACTTTTTATAATAGTAACATTTTTTGAAGTAAAAATGAAAATTATCATAATAAATAATTTTAAACATTTCCATAATAATATGAAATATATTTTACAAAGTTTAATTCAATGTGTTAGAAAAATTATATTTAAAATTAATCCCACATATACAATGAAAAAGAGTGGTTTTAAATTGAAAAGTTTAAAATTATGAAATGTTTTTATATACAATTTCATTTTTTTAAATGATAATAATGACATAAATTTTATTTCCTAATTTATAATTGTCATAATATACTGTAAAAAAATTAAAAAACCATTTATCTATAAATTTAATTTAGATGAAAATTCAGTTTTTAATTAAAATTCTATATTTTTCACTATTCATCAAAAAATGAAACGACTCCAAAATAAATAAATTTTAGCCTACAATAATTTTGATTTTACACATTCAAAAATGAAGTGTATTTTTTACAATAACACATATATTAGTTTCTAAATTATATTTAAAATAGGTGCATCATCAAGAGGAGTCAAAACTTCCTTTTGAAATATATAGCTGTTATACTTAAAATTTTATTTATTATTTTCATAAGCTAATAAAACATGTTGGATAAATTTAAAAACTTATCAATGAATATATAATATATAAGTTTAATTAATATAATTCACTAATAGTTTTTAATTAAATTTATTATTTTAAACTTTCATTTTGGGTAAAAATATATTTTTTTAATAAAAACGTGTCATTTATTATCAATTGATTTTTATATTCATATATAATTAATTGGTTTTAAATGAATTAATTTTATAATCATTTATTAAAGTAATTTTTTTAATTTAGTTAATCATATCCATTCCTTAAATTCCCTTTTCAAGGTGATAACTGTCACAAAAAATAATAATGTTTAGTAATGAGTTTAAACTCATTGTTCGGTGTAGCATAAACAATCGAAGAGATTGAATTTAATAAATACATGCTAAATAATATTTGTGTGTCACAAAAACAGATCGATTAACTCTAACACTACTTTAGGGGGTGGTCTTTTTCTCATATATTTACCTGAACTTACGCAATCACGTACATCACTTATAAAATGAGTATATATTGAAGATGAAATGATGATATTGTGACAGTCAATATGAGTACATAGTGATGACCTTCTTCATTTATAACACCCAAACTATTTTCATGGAACTCATGAACCATATATTTTATCTTTTACTAGATTATTTTTTGGTATCCCTCGTCAATTATATCCTACTATACTCCACTACCTATAAGGATCATGCATGACCCTTGAGAATGGTTCTGGACTTACTATGAGAGCACCAAAATTATGGGATTCTATAAAATCATTAGTTCTAGATTTATGAGGACTAATTTCTAGAAACGTTTATCATATAAATGGGATATATGTGGTCGTGGTGATGGTTGAGGTAGTGTTAGCTTGGGATTCACCCAGCAACGTCCTAGAGGTTTGGAAATTCCATGTGTTGGTTGGCTATTATGCGATACTCATACCTGGTTTCTCCACACTATCATCACCCTTGATATATTTTTCCAAGAATGGGAATCCCTTCATGTGTAAAGAGAGTTTCCTACAAAATTTTCAGGTGTATAGGCAAAGTTTAAAATGTGCCCCCATCTTGAGATTTCTAGTGGTGGATGTCAGGTACATAGTGTTATGTGATTACTCAGGGATCAAACATGTTGGTATTTTAATGTATAGAATAGAGGTTATTTCCTATGAGTCTTGGAAGATGAGACCATATGAGAAGTGAAACACAACACATGATCTAGTTTTGGAAGTAGTCATTTTCCCCTTCAATATGAGGTGAGACTATCTTATGGTTTAGAAGTTTATTGTCTATTCTAACCATAAAAGTATCAAATATATCTTTTCTCAAAATGAACATAACTTGAGATAGGGATGACAGATCAATTTTCTCTCTGAAATTGACTTATATATATTCTTCACACCTTGGAAGCGGAATATGGAGGCATACTCACTTATTATGTGATCTTGTTCATAATTTTTTATTGAGGAGTCAGAGAATTTAGCCTCATTGAAGTTGTCTTTATGGGATGAGGATAGTGAAAATTATATCTAGTGTATGAGTGTTACCCCTCTACATAAAAATCATTTGATGGTGAATTAGAGTGGAGATACATATTTTAAGACTATTCATTCACTTATCTCCACTGCATATTATTGTAACATGTTTTATGAAGGTAGGGATCATGCTATCCTTTTTAGAAGATGGAGTATGGTACTGGTGATGTTGTGGGAGGAGGATATGAGGGGGTTTTATAAATTTTAATTGGTGGTAAATTTATGTATAATGAATACGTACAATTAACTTCAATGATAGTTTTAGTGGACATGCATAAAGTATTGTATCAAAAATTTTCTCTCCGGATGAATCACTTTATAATAGGTAGAGGTTAAACACCATATTCTAGTTAGCATAACACATCCCCTTGAGATGATATAGTTGAAGTGGGATAGTATATCTATAAATTTCGTGATAGGGTTACCATGTACTTCTAGAGGACATGATTCAAATTGCATTCTCACTGACCAAATCCCCTATTCAACCAATTTCGTAGATATTTGAGAGTATGTTTAAATAGAGTTATTGGGATACATTGGGTGTAGAAGATGGGTCAAATCCATGGATAACCCTCCATAATTGTTTCAAACTATAATGATAACTTCATATTAAGATTATGAATAGTACTGTAGAAGACTTTTGGGACTCAGTTATGGTTGATTCCAGTATTTCACCACTATAATGATTATCATATTGAGATAAGTATTAATTTTCAAGAGGATATGTTGAGACCTTGAATGTTAAAATTTGTTTGAAGTAGGTAGGACCATCTAACCTTAGGGTTGTTTTCATAAAAATCACTACTATTCAACCATTTGTATAGAATTATTTGAGGCTTTGGATGGGAAACCATATTGTTCATCAATATGTTGGACTGATCAAAGTAATTTAAAACTCATGGGCCTTGAGTTGGTGTGAGCTTTGATTTAGATGGAATAGATCATTAATGAGCAGATGAATATTGCACAAATCTATTATAAGTCTTATAAAGGCCGATGACAGAGGCCTTTGTAGTTCAAAGAAGGAATATATTAGTTCCTGAAGGTCTCATACTGATAAGGATTGTAGTGATTTTTTTCATGGTAGGATTTTATCTATAATAATCATTATCCCCTTTTAGATACAACATAAAGTTAGTGAGGTGGTGTACCACTTGGATCTAAAACTATAGTTACATTGAGTACACAATGTCTTCCATGTTTCATAGCTAGCGATATATTTGGACGATCCATAAAATGTTATAATAGAGGGATAATTTTACATTGAAGGTGATTCTAACATTATTTAGTATGTCATAGAGATCTAGTACTGGTATGAGAATATCCTTTCTGGGAAAGTGATTCCCCTGGGGCATATACAGTGGAAACATGAGATCCATTAGAAGAACATCAGGGAACGAGAGTCCTAGATGTGAGCTCAGTACCCACATCTATTTTCTTGTAGTATTTTAAAATTTTTGGATGAAAATCCTAAAGGTAGGTAGATTGTATCATCTATATTTTTTCTAGGAAAATCATTGGAGTACATCTAATAACACTTTTAAATCTAGGAGATGAATCCATGTCCTAGTGATCTCGGTATTTATATTAAAAAAAATATTAATTATATTATTATCATGTGCACATAATTTTACTAAAATAGTATAGTAAATCATGAATAGATTCTCATATTGTGAATATATGATATTCATTGACTTATGAATATGACAATTAACTTAGGTGTTACATTATTTTTTTATGTTTTGGGTGTTTGTTAAAAAGTTCTCAGAAGAGAAAATAATAAAATAAAGTAAAAAAACTAATTATTTTATTATGTTTTTATACAGTGACATTGAATCCTATATAAATATTTGGTTATAAAAAAATCACAGTTTTATATTCATAACCCTAATATATTAGTAAGATGTGTTATAGGAAAACTAGTAAAATAAAAACATATCAACATCATGATTGAGGATCATTTTTCCAATGATGTTTCAGGATACCACTAGAAAAATCAATGTGTGACGTTTCATCATTATTCATTGATCCAACCTGAGTTATAAAATTATTTTATGTGGATTTATTCCCAATTGATTTCCCATGATTAACGCAAATCAATTCAACCACCATATTTATATGTGGATCAATCGTGTTGGATGTGTGAACATATTTTTGAGACTTGGAACATTATTTTATTGTTTCTCTTTTTTATCACTTTATACTTCTAATTAAAATATATTTATTCAAATAAAAATAATTAATGATTGTATTTCATTATATATTATTTTGTGTGTTTTATCTCCCCATTATTCCTCCACTCATCGTCAGTTTTTTTTGTTGATGGATAGGTAAATAACTAGTAACCAGTCATTATTCAATCATTATTTAGAAAAATGGTTGGATACCATGGTTTGGCTTCAAGATTCGGTTATTGAATCACACAAAAATGGAAATTAGGATGGATCAAGACTGTATCAATTTCCATCCTACACGATTGGGTGTGCGATGGTAGTGTGGTGTTACGTGTGATTTTGTCTAAGTTAATTGGAAGCCAAAATCTCATAATCTAGGATGATGGAGCTCATTAGATCATAGATATGTGCTTACCAATGATATTGGTAGTGGAAATCAAGAGAAAGGGTATCTGAATCAGAAAACATGGGATGACCTTTGGGTTCTATAAAATCTTTTGTCACAATGAATGTAATCATAAGAAAAAATGATGTGTTACCCCATGTAAGACGCTAGGTTTTCCATAGAAAATAAGGTATCAGGCACTGTAATACATGCATCACAGATTATTTAACCCAACATAGAAACTTGTCATAATCCCTCATGCACACAGTCATGGATAGTTTTTTAATAGAATAAGGTTGTGGACCTCTACATGTTGTGTACCATCTAGGTGGCACATCATGTATATGAAGGTACATTTCATGTGAGTCATAAATACATGGGAAGGCCCTAGTGAGGGAGGAAACATTTATTGCTCTCTTGAACATCCCATGTACTTTTCCAATGGTGGTCGGAGGTTCTTGTTCACATTAGTGTGGTCTAGTTTCCCTATAATGCATTCACTCGGTCCATACCCATGAGGGTATATTGTGGCATTACATCGCAAACAATAGATTGTGATCTCCTATAATTTATAAGTCTCATGTATAGTTGTAAGAATAGCCCCAAATGCCCGAGGTGGGATCCTCTATCAACTTCTTCCATAGGTGGGGTTTCTAAGAATCATCAAAACCAATATACAAAGGATTTCATCCCCTACTTAGTAGGTTATTCCATATTGGGTTTTTAGAATAACCCATGGCCTAGGGTTGGATCCCACATCTGTGTATTAATATATTTGGAATAAAAATGTGTACATATTCATGGAATGACCTGATGACCATGAAATCTCAGATGGATTCCATCAGTGTCATCAGACTCATGGAGTGAGTTCTCCTAGGAGAGGGTTACTCTAAACTCTATTGTATAATCCTAGGAGGGAAATGAAGTTCTGACATTACCATGAGACTTAATCTCTATCATTAGTAAATATCAGTATTTTCTTATATGTGTCGTATATTGATTGATATACCCCTACGAAGATCTGACCACTGTCTTGTAGATTTCAATACTTTGGGGTGTCCAGGTGGGTATTGTTATACTTAGAGATGCATTAGGTCTTCCCACACATGTCATACCCTATACTAATGATTGTTTTATTGGTGGGGTTCTTGGTGGACTTGGTGTATATGATGCTTAGATGAAGCAAGAAACCCATGGTTTATACTAGGTATAATAGTTCACTAAATTCCCCTAATTCTAATAGGTTAGACTTCAAGTCTATTATTTTGGTATTGTAATTGTCCCATTATTATTTTCATTATTACTTTCATACTGTGAATGATGGTTTTAAATGTATCCTTTCATTGGTATTAGTTTTACTTTACTTTAAACAATGTATGGATTGTGAGATTTGTTATTGTTTACATTTACATTTGGCTATGTCCTCCCATGTGAGTGTAAGGCTTACTCAGTACCGGTCGCGAGCCCCTAGCCTTTTAGAAGTGGCCTTGGGGTAGTCATAGTCGACTTACCACCGACAAGGAGGTACTAAATGTGGAAATTCATGAAAAAAATAATCAATTTATTGATTATGTGTGAAAAATTTATATCCATAAAAACAATCATAAAAACAACATAATTCTATTATAATTACTTTCACAAATAACCATGGAATAACATAGACAAGGAATTAGAAGTAAAACCCAAGGAATAGAAATTGGGTTATGAACCCCCTTACCTCATTCTTTTAGTTTTGTGATCATGATTTAACATATTCTATAATTGTTTTAATTATTTTTATATTATTAATGAACTATATTAATATATATATTATATATTATCCACTTATATCATATTATCACTTATTATTCAACAATATTTCATTATGATAACTGTTTTAGGTGTTAACTGTTATGATTTATCATGTATGTTTCTTCATGTATTTTCTAGTTCGTTTGAAAAGGTTATAGTTTCATCATCTAAATAATTATATTAGTTTTATAATTATCATAATTTCTCAATAGATAAATTCTTAAAATCAATATTTAAATATAGTGATATAAAAATGAATTACAACGTTTATGGAGAAGGTTGGTTATACGTTTGTTTGAATGATGTTTTCACATTTTGATGGATGTAATTAAATAACGGTAAATGATAATTCATATTTACAAAATAAATCTTATTTCATATATATCATATTAAATATATCCTTATTATCATCTATGTACATCATAAATAAAAAATAAATCATATCTCTTCATGGAGGTGGTAGTTCACACGTACACATTCGAGACAATATAATTTTCTAACGAAGGGAAATATAAAAAGGTAATTCAAATATTATATTTACATAACCATAATTATTTCTTAATTTTCATATATTATAATACCTCCATAATTATAACCATCTATGTAAAATGGTGATGAAAAATTAATTACATCAATATGAGGAGACATAATGTTTTATGTACATACGAGAATTGTTTTTTTCTTTTTGGTGGATAGAAAATTGGTGAAAAATGGTTTTCCGATAATCCTAATAACATATTATTACAATAATGATTCTTGATTTATTGTTTTAGGATGGTTATAATAGATTTATAGAGGTATATGAATAAATAAAATTGAATGAGTTGGCAAAGATGACTATCTATTATTCAGTAGACCTCCATGAGAACCTTTATTAAGGACCCTCCAAATTGTATTAAAAGAATACAGTAACATATATTTAGTAGATAATTAATTTTATAAGTTAATTGAGTCATTTTTTTGGTGATAGAAGTAGTTCCCTTTTATAAGTGACGATAAGGGAACTCTTTGAATTACTAAAAGTTTTAAATTTATTTGAATTAATATTTAGATTCAAGGGTATATAAATTTAAATATTAATAATAAATGGTGATAATGTGTCTAAATACTCTCATAAAATGAAATTGTGATAGGTTTATGTTATTTTATTACCCATATCTCGTAGTTTTTACCTGGATTAAACCTTTGGCCAATTACCTCAATATCAATGTTTTCTACTATTTACAGTTCATGATTGTTAATATAAAAGAATTAGTGACCCAAAAATGGAACATGGATGATATTTTCAACATTATACCATTCAAATTGATAAATATATCCTTTTTAAAAATTTTAAATCATTTTATAAAATATTGAATATTACAAAATATCATTAATGTCATTTTTGGAAATACATTAAATATTATAATATAATTTGTATTTAAATGACATGAAATGGATAAAAATTGATATTTATTATATTATAAGTAATATATGATAATAATGTAATCATCCAATAAAATTTTAAATGTTTAAATATCATTTTAAACCTTGCCTTTTTGTTTAACCCCTTAGTTAACAAATTTTAACTTAATCGTGGTGATGGCATTTTTAATATTAAAGGATTATAATTTTAATAATAAGGTTATTGTTGGGTCATAAAGGTAAAGTGGATAACGTTTTACACCATTTCTCATCAAAATTACCCTATTTAAATATTTTATTTTTTATTTCATTTAATAATATATATTTAACATAAAACGCTATTAATGTATTTCTAAGAACTATTCACATAATTTGACATTGAAAACTACGTGACAACAATTATATACATATATGAATATTTAAAACATATATAATATGTAATGTTTAACTTATTTTTTCAGGTAATGAAAAATCAACAAAACAATATTACTTTTAGAGTTTTTAAAATAATTTATTTTAATTTTATATTCAATAAATTAATATTTGTCACCATTGTGTAAGAATTAAAGGTAATTATACAATCCCGAAAATATAGAAATATTTCACTGTGAAAAATTATAATAATAAATCTATAAAATAAATATTTATATATTAAATTATCATCATTTTATCATTACATAAAAATTAATGATATTAATGTCAAGAGAGTAACATTTTGAAATTTTTTTACTTAAAAAATATAAATATCATTTAAAAGGGAAACAGAATCAAAGTGACATATATTCAAATTCAAGATGACTATTATGAAACTTATCTCATCCATTGAAAGAATTTTATGTTATGGGTTGATTTTGAGACATTATATCATTGTTTTAACCATATCTTACTCCATTTATCATTACCACGGTGAAAAATATTAACAACAATTACTATTCATAAAGACTAAAAATAAAAGGGACCAATTTACCACATTTGAACAATATTATTTCAAATATGGAATCCATTTTTTAATATTAAGTCACTATAAATGATATAAATATATTATATTACATATTTTTAAAATTCAATGAATATAGATGTGATGACCTAGACCCCCCTTGGTCCCTTCCTTTGCCAAAATCCGGATCCTTAAGGGGTGCCGATCGGTGAGACCGATCGGTGCGACCGATCGGCGGAACCGGCCGAATTCACCTGACCTTTCCAAGTTGTTCCAGTAACACTCCTTTTTCGAAAATAAGGTTTTAAACCCTATTCTGCCTCGTTTAAAAGAAAAGAAAATGTCTTAGAGACCCAAAACGCGCACGAATGTTTTAATTAGATACTGAATCGTCTCATGAGTCGGTTTAAACCACCCAGCACCTTTAATGATGAGTCAAGCCACGTGTTCAACCCACGACTTCCACGCCTTACGCGGTTTCGCGTTTGCACCTCAACCGTCCCCGACTCTTAGAAATTAAGGGTTAGGCCGTGGTTTCCCCCTTCCTTGATCGTGGCTCTTCTGGTGTATCGGGCCTGCCGCATCGTTATCCGTAAAGTTCCGCGCCCCCGGCCTAAACATCGATCATCTATCAACAAGTAGGGAATTTCTCTCATCTCTCACTTTTGTGTATCATGTGGGGTGGGCGTTATTTTGTTCCTATGGAATTGGTTGAACCGAACCTTAATGAAGATAATAAACGAAGTTCTAAAGAAAGAAGGGGAAGGGGTTGTGATCGTTGTTATGCTTTATCTTGTGATCATCCTTTTTAGTTGTGCTGGTTTATGTTTTCTGAAAATTGAGGCCGTTGGTGGTCGTTGTATGTGCACTGATGAATCCCCTCGTGATGTTTTAAATGGGTTGCTGAAATTGTGAACACCTGCTGTGAAATTAGTTAATCACGTATACCTGGCTGAATAAGTTGAAAGCACCAGGATCAACCCTTCTGTGATAACTCCCTGTTAGAACACACATAATTTGAAATCATGGTGTGTGTTAAGTCGTTTAAATCTGAAAATCCCTGACTTGTGTTGGTAGTGGTAGTTGGTTGTTTTCCTTTCGGGCCGATTGCTGGAAATGTGGGAGGGGATGAGATCCCCTGTTCTTTTATACTCTTGGTGGTTGTGTGAAATTGGGGGATGGGATCTCCTGTTGGTGTGGATTCGGTGGTTGTGAGTTTTAAATCCGAGTGGTTACTCTTTCATATCACAAATTGGGGAGAGATCCTCTGTTGACAGAACCGGGTGTGAGTGTTTTGGTTGATCCATGCTTTTGACGCTTTCCTTGGATATGCTTATGGTAGTTGCCCAGTATTGCTTAAAATCAATTGAACATTTTAACTGAACGTGAAACAAGAATGGGACAAATGGTTTTTGTGGGCAAGGGTTGTGAACTGTGACTCGGACGCAGTGGTGTTGTGTTCTGTATGTTGTCTAGGAAAACCTTAGTTTTTGGTGAGTGTTTGTTACCTATATCTATACTTGTAGCTTTGTGTTTCTTATTCGCGCCCCACCCAAGTTGAGCACTCAGTGCCGAACACCCCCATTTATGGGGGAAGGGTGTTTTTCCCAACACTATCCTTAGTGTCTGGTTATTAGCTCCTTTTCTGATCCCTTTCCCGGATAGCCCAAGTACATTCGGGCAGGCTGTGATGGCCTGAAGATCATTATTAGCCCAAGAACCATCGGGCGGGGTGTTGTGGTGGTTGGCCAGGTGTGTGCGGCAGGTGGTTTCCCCAGTGTCTTCGGGATGAGGCCCAGGTGTCTTCGGGCGTGGCAGTGGATTCTTTAGCCCAGGTGTCTTCAGGCGTGGCAGTGGTTGTTCTGGCCTAGGTTTTTGCGAGCATGGTTACATGTGACAGTTGTGGCCCAGGTGTGTGCGGGCGGGATTCAGCAGTGGGACTGCATGCGGTTGAGGCCCAGGTGTGTGCGGGCGGGATTTCGGCAGTGGGACTGCGTGTGGTTGTGTCCCAGGTGTGTGAGGGCGGGTGTGGCAGTGGGACTGCGGTGAGAATGGCGGGATTGGTCCGATGCGTAGGATGTCTCAATAACCAGTGGGAAAGTGGCGCAGGGTACCCAAACATCGATGTGCTCTTATTATATATATTACTTGACTTGTTTTATTTGGGGAGTGAGCCTTGGTGAGTCATGGTATGGATAGTTTTCCTTGTTAGGTGTTTGGTTTACTCTTTTTCTCACGAGACTTTAGTACGTTCCCCTACATGTGCACGAGAGTCTTGGTTTTCCCTACTGAGTGTACTTGTATACTCACCCTACGTATATGAAATTGCTTTCAGGTTTCCAGGAGGACTTTGGGGATCACGCAGGACCTTACTAGCTCGGACTTTTGGAGCAGTTGCAGTTGTTTTTCTTTTTCATTTTGGTACTTACCTTGTAGTCACCTTTTTTCACATTGTGGCTTTCACTTTTGAAACATGCATGTGGGAATGGTTTACTTTTGGCTTTACTTTTCTTTCTACCTTGGTGTTGTTGGGTTTTCTTCTCCTTATCTTTCGATCATATAAAATAAAAAGGGTAATGCCTTCCATTTGAGAGAATTTTCTATACCCTTGGTGCTAGTCGCCACTCCGGGACCTATTGAAGGCGGGTTTCGGGGGTCATTATCTCTCCTTCAACATAAAGAAGGAAGGGCCTGACAATCTGTTGACCCTTCCCTCCTTTTGGTGAAGGCGGGTCGTGACAGAATGGTATCAAATGTGATGGTTAAGAGATAGGACGGAGTCTGGAGTTAGGCACAGTGAGGATTGCATGGGATGGTAAGGCAACGGTATTGGGTGACCTTGGAGTGTGAATTAGGACAGGGAAGACTGGCTAGGACACTGGATTTTAGGGCCCCCTGTGATCCGATGCAAGGACTCTGGACTTACCGAACGACCAGGTGAGGCCACCCTGATTGCAGGGTAGAGACCCTTGTAAAGGTACATGCATCATAATGACTTGTGTTCTTGTGTTTCTGGGATGTCTTGGGAATTAATAATAAATTAAATCTTAAGAAGTTTTAAGAACGATATTCTGCACTACTTGGGCTTAGGCATTCCTTGTTTACCTTGCAGCTATGGCACCTGGAAGGCGACCATGTGTGGTACAGGCGATCGAGGCCCCTGAGACTACTTTGGCCAATGGGCAGAGAGATGATCGAGAGGAAGAGTACGACCAGTGGCAGAAGACTCTTCGATCCTTCCAGCGACAGACAGAAGGCTGGCTAGAGGAGCTAGTTATAGCCTTCGGCCTGATTCGGGCCCCGACCGAGTACTAGGTTCCTCTGGCTGATATCCAGATGCGAGGAGCGGCACGTCAGTGGTGGATGCTTCACCTGGGGAATAGGAAAGAGTCGGAGGTTTCTTGGGCGGATTTCGAGAAGGAGTTCTGGGCGGAGTTCCTCTCCTCGACGATGAAGGCGGAGAAGAGGCAGGAGATACTCTCCCTCCAGCAGGGGAGCATGTCCGTGAGGGAACTTGGAATCAAGTTCAAGGACCTCCTACATTTTTCTCCGGACCTCTTTCCCGATGAGGATTCTCGGGAAAGACGTTTGGAGGAGGCGCTCCGACCCTCCCTCCAGTATGTTGTTACCCCCTTTACCCTTCTGTCATACCTAGAGGTCAAGAAGAAGGCCGAAGTGGTGGAAAGGATGCATGCTCTGGGCGGAGTGTCATGAGAAGGGATCCAACTGGGACCATCGAAGGGGACGGCCGTCAGCACCTGACCTCCAGCATCGGGACCCTCCAGGTTCCGACCCACAGGGGGCAGACCGCAGCAGTTTCAGTTTCGATCCCCTGGACCACGTTCTTTCCCTTCAGGCTCGGGACCACGGTGCTTCATCTGCGGGAGCCCTGGACATCTCCGGAACCAGTGCCCCGATCGGGAGCAGTACAGCAGTGGCAGTCATCCCCAGCATCCGCCGCAACAGCAGTTTCTAGCCAGACCCTTCCGGCAGCAGCAGCAGGGACAGCGAGCTCCCGCTCCTCCGCATGCAGACATAGGAGGAGGAGGCCGACCTCATGGCACTCCCCAGGGACCTCGACTAGGGTGTGGTCGGGGAGGTGGCCGACAGCCGAGGGGCAGGGGAGCTGGGCGTGGACAGTTACACGCCGCAGAGGCAACAGTTCCAACAGGGCCAGAGGTTTTTCGAGGTAAGATCAATGTGTTTAGCACTCTTTCTTATGCTTTGTTCGATACCGGAGCTTCGCACTCCTTCGTTGCACCCAGTCTAGTCCGTGCCTTGGGTCTAGATGCCGAGAGACTTCCGGTTCCCCTGGTGTTGAGCACACCAGTTGGAGGTCAGACCGACTTGCTGTTCGTTTGTCGGGGATGTAGACTGATGTTAGGGCCACATCAGTCGGTTAGGGATCTCCTTATGCGATAGATTCACCCGTACGATGTCATCCTAGGCATCGACTGACTATTTTCTGTGTGCGCCGTCATCGACTGTTTCCAAAGAAGTGTGGTGTTCTCTGGTTTGGATGGCCAGCGTGTTACCTTCACAGGAAAGCAGAGCTGTCCGAAGGGAAACAGGAGGGAGGAACCTCTCCTCTCCTTGTCGACCGAACTGACGGTAGAATCAGTAGATGCGGAAATGGTGGAAGTGCCAGAGATCGTCCGTGAGTTTATGGACACCATTCCTGAGGAGGTAACGACTCTACCCCCTCGACGTGATATCGAGTTCGGGATAGACCTGCAGCCCGGCTCTCGTACAATCTCGATGGCTCCTTACCGGATGGCACCTTCAGATCTACGGGAGTTGCGGATACAGATTGACGATCTGATGAATATGGGTTATGTTCGTCCAAGTGAATCACCGTGGGGTGCTCCGGTCTTGTTCGCAAAGAAGGCAGATGGAGGTCTTAGGCTGTGCATAGACTACAGGAGGTTGAATCAGGTGATGATCAATAATCACTACCCTCTCCCAAGGATAGATGATCTTTTTGACCAGCTGAAAGGGGCAGGATGGTTCTCGAAGATCGACCTGTGGTCCGGATACCACCAGCTGAGGGTGAAGGATAGCGACGTCCCGAATACGGCGTTCAGGTGCAGGTATGGGCACTTCGAGTTCGTGTTCATGCCCTTTGGTGTTACGAACGCCCAGGCCGTGTTCATGGGGCTTATGAACTCCATATTTCGGGAGTACCTGGATCTGTTTGTGGTGGTATTCATCGACGATATCCTGATCTATTCAAGGTCAGAAAATGACCATGCAGAGCACCTGAGGACAGTTTTGGAAGTCCTCCAACAGAAACAGCTATACGAGAAGTTGTCAAAGTGCAAGTTATGGGCACGAGAAGTGCACTTCCTCGGGCACGTAGTGTCTGAGTAGGGAGTAGCAGTCGACCCATCAAAGGATGAGGCAGTTGTTTCTTTGGAAGCACCCAAGAATGTGGCGGAAGTCCAGAGTTTCCTCTGACTGGTAGGTTACTACCGGATATTCGTACCCAACATCTCCCGAGTAGCAGCCCCTTTGACAGCTTTGACCAAGAAGGACCAGGTTTTCATGTGGAGCGAGCAATGCGAGTCGTCCTTCAGCTACCTAAAAGAAAAGTTGGTTAGTGCCCCAGTGTTGAGATTACCCGAAGAAGGGATGGCCTATGAGGTATTTTGTGATGCTTCAGGACAGGGTCTGGGATGCGTGTTGATGCAGCAACAAGGGGTGATCTCTTACGGGTCCAGGCAGCTACACCCCCATGAGCGTAACTACGCCACCCATGACCTGGAGCTTGCAGCGGTTGTTTTTGCGCTAAAGTTATGGCGGCACTACCTCATCGGGGAATGCTTTGTGGTCTTCACATATCACAAAAGCATAAAGTATATCTTCTCCCAGCGGGACTTGAACTTGCGACAACGGAGATGGGTGGAGTTCCTCCAGGACTACGACTTTGAAATCTCTTATACTGAGGGCAAGGGCAATGTGGTGCCCAATGCCTTGAGCAGGAGGACGCAGAAGGATGCGGTCCGAGAGTCGGCAAATGCCTGGAAGGCAATGGATGAGTTGGCTTCCTTACACCTGGATACGAAGATGGATAGTGGCAGAGGATGCCTATATCAGATGATATTGCAGTCATCTCTGTTTCGACAAGTGGAGGAGTCTCAGTGGGGAGACCCCGAGTGCGAAGTGATGCGTGATCGTGTTGACCAGGGCGATGCTTCGAGAGAATGGACAGAGGACGGTCAGAACCAGATGCTTTTCCAGAAAATTTTGTTTGTTCCAAGAGTGATGCGTGTCAAGGTTCTCAGTGAGTTCCACAACTCACCCCTAGTGGTGCACCCAGGAGTTACCAAGATGTACCAGGGGCTGAAAAGGCAGTTCTGGTGGCCCGGAGTTAAGCGATCGGTGGCAGAATTTGTGGCTAAATGCTTAGTATGTCAGCAAGTGAAGGCTGAACACCGGGTTCCAGGCAGCCTACTGCAGCCTTTAGCTGTTCCCGAGTGGAAGTGTGACGACATCTCAATGGATTTCGTCACAGGACTACCCAAGGTCTAAGGAGGGTGTGACGCCATCTGGGTGGTGGTGGACAGGTTGTCGAAATCGGCTCACTTTCTGGCAATCAGGGAGTCAAGTATTGTGGATGCTTTGGCATGAAAGTACGTGAATGAGGTGGTGCAGAACACGACAGAGAAAATTCAGCTCATACGGGAAAGGATGAAGGCGGCCCAGGACCGACAGAAGTCATATGCTGATACCAGGAGAAGGCCCTTGGAGTTTGAGGTTGGAGACCATGTGTTCTTGAAGGTCTCCCCGCGGCGTGGGCAACGGAGGTTCGGCAAGGGGGGTAAGCTTTCCCCCAGATTCTTCGGACCCTTCGAAGTGTTGCGGTGGGTCGGCGAAGTGGCTTATCAGCTAGCGTTACCTCCGCCGCTGCTAAGGATACATGATGTCTTTCATGTATCCCAGCTCCGTTGTTATCTGCACGATGATTCACACGTCCTTGATTGGGGTGAACTGGACATCGAGGATGACGTAACCTTTGTGGAAAAACCAGTGATGATTGAGGATCGCAAGGAGAAGGTGCTTCGTGGGTGAGCCATTCCCTTGGTTCTGTGTTGTGGAGACATGGCGAGCTAGAAGAGAGTACGTGGGAGAGGGAAGAACAGATTTGTGCCCAATACCCCGGGTTGTTTTGAGCTTTGTTCATTTTTTACCTGTTGTGGTAGAACGTTTGACTTTTAGCTATAAAATGTACTAGTTTATTTTCCTCTGTTGTGTGTGCAAAGCCCCGGCTAAAGGGAAGAGGGAACCCGAACCCTAATCAAGACGCATTAAGGTGGATGTGATTAAACCCGTGCGGGCGAGTCAGTGCCGCCCAAAGCGGATAATATCTTGACATGGGGGTGGGAAACTCCCCAATCCCACATGACCGGGCGGTCTGGCGTGGTATGTTGCTTGGTTCTTGATAGGGGAGTGTTTTTAGTTAGCATAGGTTCACTCCTAAGAGGTATCTTTCGAAGATGGTTGTTCGGGCCCTCTCTTTCCTTCTAGTTTGTTGTGATTCTCGAGGACGAGACTCGTTTAAGAGGTATCTGATGTGATGACCTAGACCCCCCTTGGTCCCTTCCTTTTCCAAAATCCGGATCCTTAAGGGGTGGCGTTCGGTGCGACCGATCGGTGCGACCAATCGGTGTGACCGATCGGCGGAACCGGCCGACGTCACCCGACCTTGCCAAGTTGTTCCAGTAACGCTCCTTTTTCACAAATAGGGTTTTACGCCCTATTCTGCCTCGTTTAAAAGAAAAGAAAATGTCTTAAAGACCCGAAACGCGCAAGAAAGTTTAATTAGATACTGAATCTATTCATGAGTCGGTTTAAACCACCCAGCACCTTTAATGATGAGTCAATCCACGTGGTCAACCCACGACTTCCACATCTTACGTGGTTTCGCGTTTTCACCTCAACCGTCCCCGGCTCTTATAAATTAAGGGTTAGGCCGTGGTTTCCCCCTTCCTTGATCATGGATCTTCTGGTGCATCGGGCCCACCGCATCGTTATACGTAAAGTTCCGCGCCCCCGGCCTAAACATTGATCATCTGTCAACAAGTAGGGAATTTCTCTCGTCTCTCACTTTTGTGTATCATGGGGGGTGGGAGATATTTTGTTCCTATGGAATTGGTTGAACCGAACCTTAATGAAGATAATAAATGAAGTTCTAAAGAAAGAAGGGGAAGGTGTTGTGATCGTTGTTATGCTTTATCTTGTGATCATCCTTTTTAGTTGTGTTGGTTTATGTTTTCTGAAAATTGAGGCCATTGGTGGTCGTTGTATGTGCACTGATGAATCCCCTCGTGATTTTTTAAATGGGTTGCTGAAATTGTGAACTCCTTCTGTGAAATTGGTTAATCACGTATGCCCGGCTGAATAAGTTGAAAGCACCAGGATCAACCCTTCTGTGATAACTCCCTGTTAGAACACACAGAATTTGAAATCATAGAGTGTGTTAAGTCGTTTAAATCTGAAAATCCCTGACTTGTGTTTGTAGTGGTAGTTGGTTATTTTCCTTTCGGGCCGATTGCTGGAAATGTGGGTGGGGATGGGATCCCCTGTTCTTTTATACTCTCAGTGGTTGTGTGAAATTGGGGGATGGGATCTCCTGTTGGTGTGGATTCGGTGGATGTGAGTTTTAAATCCGAGTGGTTACTCGTTCATATCACAAATTGGGGAGAGATCCTCTGTTGACAGAACCAGGTGTGAGTGTTTTGGTTGATCCATGCTTTTGACACTTTCCTTGGTTATGCTTATGGTAGTTGCCCAGTAGTGCTTAAAATCAATTGAACATTTTAACTGAACGTGAAACAACAATGGGACAAATGGTTTTTGTGGGCAAGGGTTGTGAACTGTGACTCGGACGCAGTGGTGTTGTGTTCTGTAGGTTTGCAAGGAAAACCTAAGTTTTGGGTGAGTGTTTGTTACCTATATCTATACTTGTAGCTTTGTGTTTCTTATTCGCGCCCCACCCAAGTTGAGCACTCAGTGCCGAACACCCCCATTTATGGGGGAAGGGTGTTATTCCCAACACTATCCTTAGTGTCTGGTTATTATCTCCTTTTCTGCTCTTTTTCCCGGATAGCCCAAGTACCTTCGGGTAGGCTGTGATGGCCTGAAGTCCATTATTAGCCCAAGAACCATCGGGCGGGGTGTTGTGGTGGTTGGCCAGGTGTGTGCGGCAGGTGGTATCCCAAGTGTCTTCGGGATGAGGCCCAGGTGTCTTCGGGCATGGAAGTGGATCCTTTAGCCCAAGTGTCTTCGGGCGTGGTGGTGGTTGTTCTGGCCTAGGTGTTTGCGGGCATGGTTACATGTGACATTTGTGGCCCAGGTGTGTGCGGGCGGGATTCAGCAGTGGGACTGCGTGTTGTTGAGGCCCAGGTGTGTGCGGGAGGGATTTCGGCAGTGGGACTGCGTGTGGTTGTGGCCCAGGTGTGTGCGAGCGGGTGTGGCAGTGAGACTGCAGTGAGAATGGCGGGATTGGTCCGATGCGTAGGATGTCTCAATAACCAGTGGGAAAGTGGCGCGGGGTACCAAAACATCGATGTGCTCTTATTATATATTTTACTTGACTTGCGTTATTTGGGGAGTGAGCCTTGGTGAGGCCTGGGATGGATAGTTTTCCTTGTTAGGTGTTTGGTTTACTCTTTTTCTCAAGGGACTTTAGTACGTTCCCCTTCTTGTGCACGAGAGTCTTGGTTTTCCCTACTGAGTGTACTTGTATACTCAACCTACGTATATGAAACTGCTTTCAGGTTTCCAGGAGGACTTCGGGGATCACGCAGGACCTTACTAGCTCGGACTTTTGGAGCAGTTGCAGTTTTTTTTCTTTTTCTTTTTGGTACTTACCTTGTAGTCACCTTTTTTCACTTTGTGGCTTTCACTTTTGAAACATTCATGTGGGAATGGTTTACTTTTGGCTTGACTTTTCTTTCTACCTTGGTGTTGTTGGGTTTTCTTCTCCTTATCTTTCGATCCTATAAAATAAAAAGGGTAATGCCTTCCATTTGCGAGAATTTTCTATACCCTTGGTGCTAGTCGCCACTCCAGGACCTATTGAAGGCAGGTTTCGGGGGTCATTATCTCTCCTTCAACTTAAAGAAGGAAGGGCCTGGCAATCTGCTGACCCTTCCCTCCTTTTGGTGAAGGCAGGTCGTGACAATAAAAATTTAGACAAAATATGATTTTAAGCATAAAAATTAACTTATATCAAAATCATGAATATATATTACTAAAATGGAACTAATTATATAAAATAGATAATAAGTAATGTTATGAAAAAATATAAAATAAAATTTCATTTTTAAATAATTTTACTTAATTAAATTAAATTAGAGTATATGAAAAATCAATATTTTTCAGTTTTCAGTGAAAAATAAATCCTTTCATAAAAATATAAAAAATCCACCAAACGTTAATTTTTATATAATAATTTAACAAATTGTTTTCATTTTATAAAATTTAATTACTAAATGGTAAAAAAATTCTAGTTTCCATGAACAACGTGAAATTAAATCATTTTTGATGAAAAATGTATTTTTGAAGCATAATAAGACATCACAAAAAAATCGAGTAGTTATTTCCTAAGAATTAATTAATATATTTTATAGATTAGAAAAGTTATAAATATTTTTCATAATGTAGTTACTTATATTGATACCCATAAATTCAATGACTATATGATATAACGTTTTCATAATATATCTCAACCAATTTAATCCTTAATATTGCATGTTAAGAGTGTTGTCAAGCTTATTATTATTTTGAGATAAACTTTTAGGGTGTTACATCCCCCCCATCATAAATAAAATTATCCCTCAAAATTTTATCTTAGTCATAAATGGTTAAATATTGGAAAAATACCATTTTTATAAACCCATATTGTACAGTGGGATAATAAAACTCCCTTTGAAAAGTAGAAGTGGGAAAGATAAATTTTAGCTAAAATATCACATATTCGGTTTCCAATATAAGAAGAAACTCTATTGGAATTTAATATATATACATGGATGATAAAAATATTATCTAAGTACTAAGAGAGAGTGGTAGATAACATTTTCATGATTATGTTAATGAACCAAAAATCATAAATCAGTGAGGGGTTAAAAAACCAACAATTTATCAAATATGAATGTAATAGAACAAATTTTTTATTTCAATATATGAGGAATTAATTTACCATCTAGACGAATAAAAAAGGAAATATACTTACATAAAATGTATCCTTTCATACTTTAATCAATTTATTCTATAATTTCATCATTTTCATCAAATGATAATTATTATAGATAAATTGTTTATGCTTGAAGCACTAAAATAATCTAATAAGGGATAAAAAATCTATAAAATAATAATTAGATATTCCTCAAATCGTCAATAAAAAAATTATTATCATAGTGTATGATAATACCCAATAGTAGTAAATATCATTTGGAATTAAAAAAACTTTAATCACCAAATATCAATTATAAAACTAAGGTTTTAATATAGATTAATAAATAACCCAATATCCTAAATAACATCAATAACCAAAACATTAATCAATGTTTTAACCTCAAATTTTATCTTATACCATTTATCTTTAACCTCAAAAAATATAATAAAATCCTTTCAAAGAATCCTTTATATTAAACATAATGTATATATATTTAACTAAACCAAATATACATCTCTTGAAATATCATTTAACCCCTAAATATCTAGAAACACAAAAGGCTTTGATCCTATAATATGATTACCAAAATAAATTTATTATTTATTAATCAAATTGTTTATAAAAAATAAATGCAAACTAACTAACACATCATATAGGTCAGTGGTAGGACAAACACCATTGTAACCCTTTAATGGTTGTTTAAGCCCAGTAGCCTTGCAAGATACAATAAGTTGTCACCTGGCCCACATAATTTACTTTTACCAAAACTAAATTAATATAATTCTTATAGATTTCCCAAAAATATGTTGGATATCTTAAAAAATTATTCATCAAATCTATTTTTAACTACTATGTATTTCTATACATTTAGGTTTTGTTATAAAATCATATAATATTAATTAACTATTATTAGCATAACATAAATGATCTTTTTAACCCTAAATGTTATCAATAACATTAAAATTATTTCAAATATATATAATATATTTTTTCCCCAAGTATTATTCTCACTTAAATATATACTAAATCAATGTGTTTTATTCACACAAATGACTCGAAAAATATGTTTAATCATGTTAAACTCTCAACACATTAATCCTAAAAATGGTTATCTATTCCTTTAATCTTAATATTAACATTAGACATATCAACACAACAAACATTAGGATTATCTCATATTATAAGTTTCTATTTTTTCACTTCTCTTATTCACTATATTATTACCCTTAAACTTATCAACCCAATACACATTAGTTTTATCACATATCACTGTTTCATATCTTATGTTTCCATTGGTTATATTCTCTCATTCACCATAATTGTTCATAAAAAAAATTTAAATTTACCTAATGATAACCCCCAATGTGTATCAGTCTTGTTTTATAGTAATGGAACTCTCATTGTGCACCGGATTGATGTATTATTTATATTCGACAAACTATTATTGCTGTTATAACTCATAGATATATCTCTATGAAAAACTCATCCACTTATATTATCCAATCAAGGATGTATTGTTATGAAATCCACAAAATATCCAACATTAGATAACATTTATTCTATTATCCCACAATTATAAAAATACTCAATATATTTTATAATATTATGTATCGTAATATATGTTTTACTAAATCATGTTTATATGGTTTTTAATAAACATACTCTAAGAACCAAAATATGTAATCTAACTATAGAATTCTTGAGTCAGTGATAAATTTATTACATTGGTACACGATACTAGTGAACACATCCTAAATGACGGAATAGTTTAGTAGTCCTTGTAAACTAGAAACATAATAGAATCTCATATATATGTTAATGCATAAAATATATTTTTTTCATTGATAGCCTCCTGATAATCTCAATCATATCCTTGTATATAAATTATAGTACACTTCTCAGTATCCTAAGGAAAGGAAAAAAATAAGGGTGAGCTCAGATGCTCAGTAGGGGTTATGTATAACAGAATATATCATGTGTAAATGACGACTAATTAATATGGAAAAGTGAACAAATAAAATTAAATTTCCCTTAATCAAAATCTTAAAGAGTAAGAATAATACAGAATGAATAAATGATGATCATATAATGCTATATAAATTATAAAATATGATTGTAACTTATCCATGTATAGGATAACTATTAAAATAATCACATGGTAATTAATAAGATATTTTATAATGATGGAATATATAATTATGAATATATTAAAAGTATCACTGTGGTCTTGTATAGTGAAATATTACACAAATCATCAAGTCATAGATCAAATACCCAAACAAGGTTTTCTCATGAGACCTACTGATGCATCAATGGTTTATAACTGGGCCAACTAGTCACTTAATATATGTAGTGAATTCCTTATATATTGAATGACTAATTTAATAAATAAAATTTATTCATTATCAATAATTATATATATTTGGAAAAAAAATACATAATATAATTATTTTCCCAATCAATCAAATAACCTTCCCAGTAAAAAATCATATGTTGAAATGGTATATAGTTTAGGAAATAACAATATCTATGATAAAAATAATATGTATCTTTTATGAAAATTATCATTACAAATTGAATGCATCAAGAGAATATTAATGTATAAAAAAATTAATAAAGAGATGTGATATTTCCAATAAATCATTAGAAAAAAAGATTTTGTAGTGAATTCATGTCTTCTGGGGGATATATGAAATAAAATAGAAATATTTAAATTAAATTTTAATTTTAAAAATTATTTTTATGACTATTACAAACATGTAGAAGAATATAAATATCATAAAATGGTTATGGTAGGGGAAAATTCCTTTTACACTATATACGTTAAAAAATATCCTTTTTACAATTTCTAAACAAAAATGAAAATAATTATTTCAGGAAATATTAAAAAGATTACTTTAATTACCTTTGTAAATAAAATTAGAAAAATAAGTATATTGAATAAAAATATACGTGACAAAAAGCGAAATAAGATCAGTTTTTATTAAAAAGACATCTTTTCTCAAAAAAATATCATAGAATAAGAAAATTTGTATGAAACCAGAGAAAATACATAAATATATAGAGGATAATATAATATATGAATTATAATAAGGATATATTACAATATTACTTCAATGAAAAAAATAAATAATCATACAAAATTGAGATTCTAAATTTATATTTAACTCTTTCTTATATTTTAATTGTATCCCCTTGATAGAATAAAATTAAATTATGATTTCAATCATCAAAAATAAATATTTATTCATTTTAAACCCAAAAAATTGTAATTATATACACCATAAAAAACAAATAGGTTAATAATACTAGATGTGTCTCAATTTGGTGGAAATTAAGATAAAATCCCTATCAAATATCATATCACTGAAGTAAGAATTAATCAATATAGTGTTGAGTCAATAAGGTTTTCCTTATTACATTTTCATTTCATCATGTAAGGGGGAGATTGATAAGTCATCAAGGTTTCCTTATGAATTGACCATTCATCTTGTTTTGAAAATCAAAAACACCTTACCATAAGGAAAATTTCATTTTACCCAATATTTTACCCCTATAAAGAAAAATTTCCTTCCCTAATGAAATTTATCCTTACCATGTTTTCATTTATCAAATCATAATTTTTCTAAGTATAAAAATCGGATTGGAATCAAATCCTTGGAATCATATAATACATAGATATAAGGAATTATATTTAAGACTCTGAATTCTGGTTATGAACTCTCATTAAGTTTAACTACGAATTCTAGTTTCGAACTCTCATAATGTTCAACTCTGAATTCTGGTTACAAACTACCATAAAGTTCAACTCTCAATTATGGATACGAACACTTTTGAGTTCTAACTACGAATTCTGGATACGAACTCTTCTGAGTTCTGACTTCGAATTCTCAATACAAAATCTGATTACGAACTTTCCAAAGTTATGACATCGAGTTCTCTAAATGTAGACTCTGAACTCTTATGAGTTCTGACTCTGAATTATAATGAACTCTACCTCCTAACTTTGTAAGCTTAGTTTCTTAATTCTGGTGAATCCAGACTCTGAATTTCATTGAAAATCCAACTATGAAATTCTTTAGAATTCAGGTTCCGAATTCCTACAAAATCAAATAGGATTATCCTTGTGGGGTAGACTTTGAATTTAGTTTTTAATTAGTCTCCGAACTTTTATTTACCTTCGTTCAAAATATTATATTTTGGTTATACTTACAAACATTTTTTTATAAAATAATGTCATGCTTTAAGTTATCAACTAACCATTTTCTGAGTTACACGTGTATAGATAACTGCAAAAGTAAAGGAAAAATATGACCATTGGTGGAGGGAGTTGACCGTTGGAGCCGCACCTATAAATAAGATCTCATTTGAAAAGATGAAAACAACATTTTGAGACTTTAGAAAAATTGCCGGTGAAGTGATTCCTAGAGAGAGACTCTTATAAACTCTTAGGCTTCATGAAAAAAGTTTTGAACTGCTCATTCTAACTTTCCATCGTGCATATTTTCCTAGTGTATAGGTTTGATTACCTTAAAAATCTGAGACTTCAGGTTGTGAAGTCAGAGGTATTGATTTCCTTACAAATCGAGGGCTTGCAGGGATAGCAAGACAGATGTCGATCTTTGGATTGAGGGCTTACCTAGGTTTGGGTAAGATAGAAATTCATGAAAGAATAAATCAAGGGACATTTTATCTAGGGTTGTTGGATAACCTCCTCATAGGGTTAAAAGAGTTTATTCTTGTCACATTTAGTTTTACTACATTGTTTCTCCGCTGAATTTGTATTTTTGAGGAAAGTATAACATTCTTATACTTTATCATACTTGTACTCTATTTAAATTAGATTCTATATGCATTAAGGTAGAATTTTATTTGCTGTAAAGTTTTGTTATGTTTCATTTCTGGAACCATTTTTCTAGAATCAAGCAAGTTATTATAACTTAGAGGTGTTCTAAATTTTGGTTACGCAAAATTTCCTTAAGGAAATTTTAAAGTATACAATTCACCCCCACCCCTATTGTATTTGTATGTCTATTTTCGTATTCTATCCTACATTTGGTATCATAGAGTATATCGTACTCAGACATACCATTCTATCAATTAGTGTCAGAGGGTTGGTTCAATCTGAATTAATCTCACGATTAGATTCAGAAGGGAATTTTCAGAATTACATTTTCCTGAATCATATTTTTCGGATTCATATATTCAAACTCATATAGTTCGGATTCAATTTTTCTTAGAGATACTATTTCTCTATATTTTCTTTTCCTATGATATTTTTCTTGTTTAAAAACTCTTACTACTAACAAGTTTTTGTGCCAAATATTTTCTTTAGAATGGTAGGATTAAATGTTGGTTCTATAGATAATATAAATCCTACTAGACCTCCTAATATAAATGGAAATTATTATGAATAATGGAGAGATAAGATGAAGACTTTCATTATCAGTACTAGAGTTGATAACTATCTGTTGCTGACTAGATATTATAAAATTCCGGATAAGGAATTGCGAACCTTTACGAACTAGGAGAAATCAGAATATCAAGCAATCATTAGAGTCAGTAATACATTTTTATGTTCCTTGACTAGGAACATCTATAGTCAAATATCATCTTGTCAAACTAAAATCATTATTTGTATGAAACAAGAAGTTACACAATTTGGTACATCCATATTCATAGAGACCATAAGAGCTATGTCGAGTTATTAATACTGTGGATTTAACTTTCCTTGTGGTGAACTTATAAGAGAAGTACCACAAAGGATTATTACTATCATTAATATATTGAAATAAATGGGAGAAAAATGTTTTATGATGAGGATCTTGTGGATATGATCAGAGATATCATGGAAAATGAATGGGAGTCCAAGAGGACAACTATTGATGAGAACAGGAAAGTCACTTAGATTTCTTTAGATGAGTTGTTTGGAACTGTTCTTCAGCATAAAACTAGAGTGAATAGAGATTCTAAAAATGTCAAGAAAAAGAATAGGAATGAAGGTGTTTCTTTTACAACCAATTCTAAAAAAATGAAAACCAAGACCTCATAAAGTGTAACTATATTAAAGATAATGAAAGTCATTTTTCAGTCAGAATCTAGTGATATAAACAAATAGAGATTTAATTAGCTAATATTTATCAGAGAATGAATAAGATTGTCACTCAGAAGGATTATCAGAATAAGTACAAGAAGAAATACTACAGAGATAATAAAGATGGAGGAGTTACTTGTTATGAATGTAGAAGAACATTTCATATTATACCTGATTATCCTTTGTTGAAGAAGAAGGAAAATAAATAAAGGAATTCAGAAAGGAATAAGAATAAATTCTAAAGATCAAAGCACAAGAAAAGACTTAAAGCTCATGATATCTGGAGTGCTAGTTGTGGAGACTCTTCATAAAATGAATCTTTTGAATGTGATTCATTATCACAGAATAATATGGGATTCTTTGCTACTACTTCTTTCCCAAATACATGTCTTATGGCCAATGTATGCTCTACTGAGGCTTTGAAAAATTTATCTCTTGATAAGAATTACTAATCTGAAACCAGTACTTCGAATGAAGATACTTCATCCTCAGAAAATGATGAACCTTCATAAGAAGAAGTTTCTAGATTTTCCATGATACATGAAGAAAAAAATCGTAAAATTTCTAAATAATTATATAAGGGAAATATTAGGGAAGATATTCTTACAAAAGTGATTTCAGATATTTCTAGAGATCATGGAGATAAAGAAGAGCCTTTAGAAAAAAATTCTAAAGACCATGAGAAAGAAAATTCTACCAAGGAAGAACATTCTAAATATCTTAATAATGAAATTTCAAAGTTAAAAGTTTTTTAAGAAAAATATAACTCTAAGGAAATGATTCCTAAGGATAGGAATTTATTCATTACACTGAAATCTGAAATATTTTCTCTTACGAGGATTCTTAAAAACATTACCTCTGAGAAGGAAAATTTTGACAAGATGTATTCTAAAATTAAACATCAAGGAAACACTAATGGAGTAGGTTATACTCACCAAAAAGTGGTTTTCAAAATAAAATATTTTGTTCCACCTAAAGCCCCCATTTGTACTAAATGTCAATGTGGTGGGAATTGGAAGAAATATTTCTCCTTGAATAAAGTTTAATATCTTGGGTATCATAAAGATAATTTTTCTAAACAAATGTTGATTCCTCAAATTTTTTTGTCTAATAATTCTATATCCATGAATGTTTGTATTCTGAAAACCTAACATTTTCCTATTTTCAGAAAAATAGAGAAGGTACCAACATCAATACATGGTATATGGATAGTGGCTATTCCAGACATATGAATGCTAACAAAAACAATTTTGAAAAGATTATCAAGATAAATGGAGGAAAAGTAACTTTTGGAGATAATTCTCAGGGAGAAATTATTGGTATACATAACATTGTTCTTCTTGAAAAAACATTGATTTTAAATGTTTTATTTGTTAAAGGTCTTAAGCACAACCTCATTAGGATAAGATAATTATGTGATGGAGGCAACCTTGTGAAGTTTTGGAATGATAAGTGCTTAGTACACGATTCCATGGAATAATTTATTCCTTATAACAATAGGAAAGAGAATGATTACACATTAAACATAGAAAACATTAGGATCCAATACATACCTTGAATTAGTGCAATGGAAGACCATTCTTGGTTATAGAATTGATGTTTAGGACATTGTAACCTTAAGAAACTACGAAAACATTCTAGGAAAGGACTAGTTAAGGATCTACTAGAGTTTAGATTAGATTCTTCACAAGTTTGTGACCCTTGTCAATATGGAAAGAAACATAAATAAAATTTTTAATCAATCATTGAAGTCTAAACTATAGATTCATAAGATCTAGTGGATATGGATCTTTTTGGTCCTACACAAACTGGAAACATTGGGGGAAAGTACTATGTATTTGTTTTGGTTGATGATTACACAAGATATACAACGGTCTATTTTCTAGCAAAGAAGTATGATGCTCTTTCTTATTTGAAAAGTATTAGAGATGAATTCCAAAATGATAAAAACCTTCCATTGAAAACTATTAATATTGATTGTGGAGGAGAATTTGAAAATTCTGATTTTAAAACATCTTGGTGTAGAAAAGGCATTACTCATAACTTCTCAGCACCCAGAACACCTCAACAGAATCCTGTTGTTAAAAGAAGAAATAGAATTCTTCAAGAGATAACTAGAACCATGTTGAGTGAGTATTCTGTAGCCAATAATTTTTGGGATGAATCTATATGCACTACCTATTATACTATAAATCGAGTTTTGATTATACGTTTTCTTAACAAAACATTTAATGAGTTATGGAATGGTAGAAAACCTATACTTTCATATTTTATGGTTTTTGGTTACAAGGTATTCATTCTGAATAATAAGGATAATCTACATAAATTCCCATTAAAATATGATAATGGAATTTTCTTTGGATATGCCACAACTTCAAAGGCTTATAGAGTTTTCAACAAAAACACTTGTACTGTTGAGGAGACAGTGCCTGGGAAAATTGATGAAACTGGTCTTTTTGTTTTAAAACAACCCCAACCTACATCCTCAGATGTGTTTTCAAAAACTTATTATCAACCTTTGATAGAAGATACTTCCAATAAAGAAAATGTTCAAGAATATTATTCTGAAAAAATTACCCGAGATGATTTCATACCCTATGTTGATGAACGGGTTTTACAAAACCCAAATCAGTCATTTCTAAAGATTCATCCTAGAGATAGTATCATTGGTGATGTAAATCAACCCATAAGGACAAGAAGTTCCTTATGAAATGATATAGAGCATCTAGCATTCCTTTCACAATTAGAACCAAAAATCAATGATGAAGATTTAGGTTATGATGATTGGATTAAAGCCATGCAAGATGAACTAAATTAATTCGAATGGAATAAAGTCTGGACCTAGGTTTAAAGACCTAAGGAAACTTCTATTATTGGATTAAAATGGGTCTTCACAAATAAGTGTGATGAAAATGGAATCATTGAAAGAAATAAATATAGATTAGTTGCAAAAGGATATAATAAAGAAGAAGGAATAGTCTATTAAGAAACCTATTCTTCAATAGTAAGACTTTAATCTATTTGTATTATACTTGCCTTTGCAGCATTCTTCAATTTCAAAATTTTCCAATGGATGTGAAATGTTTTTTTCTTAACGGTGATGTTCAAGAGGATGTTTTTGTTGAACAACCTCCTGTCTTTGAAGATACAAAACATCTTGATCATGTTTTTTGACATACCAAAGCATTGTATGGCCTTAATCATGCCCCTTGAGCATGGTATGATAGACTTACAGAATGTTTGATTCAAAATATCTATGTTAAGGGAAATGCAGATCCAACCATTTATATAAAGAATGATAACAAAAAAATTTTGATTGTTCAAATCTATGTTGATGAAATTATATTTATATCAACTCAGAAATCTTTAACTGAGTACTTTGCGGATCTTAAGAAATCTGAGTTTGAAATAAATATGATGGGTGAGTTAACATTTTTCAATGGTTTTCAAATATATCAAAAACTAGAAAGAATATACATATCCCAACATAAGTATATTAACTATCTTCTTAAAAAGTATGGATATGAAAACAATAAGAGTATAAGTTCTCTTATCGGTACCTCAGACACACTTGATCTTGATGAAGCTGGGAAACCAGTAGATCAAAAAACTTTTAGATGTATGATAGGAATTCTACATTACATGATATCTAGTCATCCAGACTTAAGGTTTTTAGTATGCTTATGTGCATGATATTAATCTAATCCTAAGGAATATCACTTAAAGGCAGTGAAGAGTATTTTTCACTACTTAAAGGGAACCATGGATTTAGGATTATTTTATACATCTGGAAATGATTTCGTTTTAAAAAGTATTTTGGATGCTAACTATGTTGGATATAGAATGGATATAAATATTATATCAATAACTTTTCATTTCATTGTAGATTCATTAGTTAATTGGTCACTCAAGAAGCATCACTCTATAGAACTTTCCACTACTGAAGCTGAATATGTAGTAGTTGGATGTTTTTGTGCTCAAGTGTTGTGGATGCAACACACACTCACAGACTATGACCTTATTTTTACTAAGACTCAAATGTTGTGTGATAACACATGTAGCATTTCCCTTAGTAAAAACCATTCACATCACTCTCATGAAAAGAATATAGATATTAGGCATCACTTTCTTAGGGATCACACACAAAAAGGATATATCATTCTACAATTTATCGGAACACAAGATCAAGTTGCTGACATTTTTACAAAATCATTACCTTCTGATAGATTTTATATAATTAAATATAAGTTAGTAATGATAACCATAAGGTAATATTCCTCCATTATGATTATGTTCAACCAATCTCTTTATAGTAATAAAATCATTTTCATAGGGGGGTACATCATCTATTAATGTTTTTTATTTTTTTTCAAGTTAGTTTTTTAGAAAAATTCATAATGAAAATTTTCATAGTTAGTTTTCCAAAAAATATTGTAATGAAAATTTTCGTAGTTAGTTTTTCAAAAACTTTCTTAATGAAAATTTTCGTAGTTAATTTGAAAAAAAAAATTATTGAAAATTTTCATAGTTACTGTTTCAAATAATTTCATAATGAATATTTTCATATTCATTTTTTCTAATTTTATCAAAATGAATATCTTTGGAACGTAAGTTTTCATAATGAAAATCTTTTGAACTGATGTTTTCCAAATGGAAATCTTTGGCTTTGAGATTTTCGTAATGGAAATTCTCAAATTTGAAAATTTTCATAGTTATGTTTTTTTTGTATTCAAGTTATTTTTGGAATTCAATGTTATTCAAGAAGAATATTCCATAATACGATAAATCTTCCTAGAAATTTGAGAGGTATGATTCATTCACTTGTTTTTCGTAATGACCATTTAATTGCTTTTAGTTTCTTTTGTTTTTAAAATTTCTCAGATTCTAGTTTCTCTAAATCTGAATGTTTTCATTTTAAAACCTCAAAATATCGGAGTCAACCAAATTTATCCTTGCCGTATTTATTTCAATCATCAGATCAGATATGAAGAATTTTAAGCCATTGGATTCAAATGGTATGTTCAATCGTCGCTTCATCGCCAATATAAAGGGGACCCCCTTATGGTTGTCCCACATTTTTTTCAATCTTTTGCGTCTCGAAGCTATGTCTCTCTACCAATTCAATTTCTGAATTATCTAATAAATGGTTAGTCTGAATGTCTGCAGAAGCTTCATCTCAGGATATGTCTACTTTGAAGCTAATTCCAGAGTGGAAAATCTATAGGGTGAGGTTGGTCACCCAAACATCTTCAATAAGTATGACTCTATTATTTCCAATAACATAAAGCTCAATCGGTGGGAAAGTGTAGTTATTTCTAAGACAGTATTTCAAGATGTAGTCTACCTAGATCATCTCATCAAATTATATGAATCAGTTTTCTTCTTCAAGGAAATGGGTAGAGAAAAATTCTCATTCAAGAGTTATGGAACGACTTACAAACATTCCTACACCAAGTCTGTAAGCTTGGTGGGGATAGAATATGAAGGCGAAGCCACATTTTTCACTCACAAACTTCCATAGGTTTAAGGTGGTTTTGTTAAGGAAAAGGATATGGAATTCCTTGGGCTCAGAGATGTCAAGACAGCCATAATTTCCCATCTATCTTCCAACAATTGGATTATACAATTTTGGGTGCAAGGTCTCATCATACCGAGAAAGGGTGATAAGGACACCATTAAGAAAAGTGACATGTATATTTTGTATTTTTTCATAAACCTATGGAAGGTGAACCTCATGAAACACAAACTCATTATGATTCAGAACATCAAGAATGGAAATCTGAGAGCTCATATTATTATGTATCCGGCTATACTCTCAAAGATGGTAGTTCGGTGCCTAGAATCCTTCATGATTACATGCAGCACCAAGACGAGGAATTTCAAGGTGATGCTGATCAGTGATGATACTATAAAAAGAATGAATGTGGGGTCTTCCATGGAGTCTAGAGAGTTCTATGATCTTCCTGAGGATGAGGCCGAAGCCAATCTGGAAAATGTTGAAAAAGCTGAACCATCATTGAAAGCAAGAAATAAAATAATTTTTAAGGAAGTGGAGGAAACAGAAAAAACCCCCAATGCCAAGGAAGCCCAATCCATACCTCCTAAACCCAAAAAGAAAAAATCCTACCAAGATGAGGTGGTATAAAAGTGGAGGTTAGATGAGAAGAATAAAAAATAAGGGGGCCACAGTTTGGTTTGGATCCTACTAAGGCTAAGGCCTTGAATGAAAAAGCTTCTGATGAGCTATAAACTTTTTCCATAGAGAAGAAACTCAATAAGAAGATGCCAGAGGCCAAGATTTGTCAATCTCTTCTATAGAATGCAGAAATTGCTTCCGAGAATATTCATATTCCAAATTCCTTTCTATTGGAAAAATTGCCTGAGACTCTGGGAATGATGTTTATGTCTCTAGAAAAATTCAAATATAAGGATGTTGAGAAGGAATCTATAGAAGAAGTACAGGAAGCTCAAAGCACAGAAAAGACAGCTGACTTGTTAATGAAAATTGAAGACTTTTAGGATAAGGAACGTGCTTCTGAGAAATTCTCACTCCAGACTTCTCAAGCCGGATCATCAAAACATGCTTCACCTAGATATGATGAGAAGGGAGAAGAATAAGTCAAAAAGCCATCTAAGGAAGAGATTCCCAATCATGACTTTATTCTTCCTGATGATAGTGAAGCTGGAGCTGAGAAGTAAAATCTTGATTAAGGCAAGATTGTACAATTATTAGGAAGTGATCATAAATAACCAGATGAAGAGGCTAATCCAAAAATTAGTAAGGTGAAACAAATAGTTTTTGACACACTAAATAAATACATTTTGAGGAAGAAAGACGCTGGAGGAACTTCTAAGTGGAAGTTGGTAGAGATATAGGAAGAACCATCGCAAAGGAAAATGTTTGTGTAGAGACCCGAAGCTTGACGTACATGGACATTACATTACATTTGCGGAATAATTATTACATAACAAAAACACACACTAAAGGATCGTAATAGTTTAGTGTCTTTGGAAACTCGGAACGTAATCTTCTAATCGTGGTGAAATTTATTCAATATCTCCCATAAAGATCTTCCTTTTTTTTTACCTAAAACCTCTCTTTATATCCTGGGGAAAAGAAAACATAAAAGGGTGAGCTCAAATGCTCAGTAAGGGTAAACAAAAGAAATATCAATCACATCATATACATAAGCATATAACTTTTGGAAATCTTAACCTGCAAAAGAGATCATAATTTCATAACATGGGGTAAATCATGGCAGTGAAATGTAATCACAATAATCATAACTTAAAACATGGACCTTTGTGGCATACACACATAATCATAGAGAATCATTTCTTGTTTGTCATGACTCATTGCCAAGACTATCTTAGTGGACAAAGTCCCTTTCTAAATCGAGCAACCCTCGTTTCAGTCCTGTTTCACTGAACCGGTATAACCTACCATTCCAGCCATGTCTATCTCATGAGATATAAAATCATTAACCAATGCATTGGAGGGAGATATATGTCCCACCCATCTTATAATGAATCCTTTCTTATGTGTGCCACATAATCATAAAACATACATCATCGCATAACACATGTAACAAGAATGGGATTCTTGAAACATCATGACATCATAAATCAATTCATATAAGATAAAGGAATTCATAAACATAATTCCATCACAACATAGTCAAATCAATGTAAAAATATGGATAGAAACAGAACCCTTTATTATCTTAGATGGAAAATAATTTTGATAAAACACATGAACTTCATTCTTGAGGAAAATATCCTTTCTTCTTCAAAATCGATTTCTTTTCACAAAAAATCATGCAATTTTAAAAGAAAGAGATTTTATAGAAAATAGTCATGAAATCTTTTAGAGGAAGCTTCATTAAAATAAGGCTTTATAAAACAGTAGAAATCCGTTCGTTCCGTATAAGTTAAAAAAAACATTCTTCGTACTTTTGTCGGAAAAGTCAAAAAGTACCTCGTACGAAAAACGACAAAAGATTCCTTTCATACGTATTACTAAAAACTAACTGAAGGGTAAAAATGGATTTAAACAATTTTAGGTGGATGGAAATAATATTACATATTGAGTAAACATGGATGTGGATGATAAAATACACCCCAGTAAATACTTACGAATAAACAATCTCGGATAAAAATGAGATTGTGATATTTCCCTTACATTAGGTCCAATTTTCTTCGTATGTGTCTGAACCTCCTGTATAATGATTTAAATAATGTCATTGACTTATTACAGAATCATATTCATTGTTATGATATCATATATGGTTCACTTATGACATTATATTATCCGTTCTTTTGTAAATTCCATGTTAAAGAAGCGTTTTGGGTAAAATCGTTTTATTTATCGTAGGTGTTTTGACTTGTTGTTCTTGACATCATTATTACTTATATCATGATTTACTTACTTCCAGAAAATAAAATATGATTTATATATCATATATATTCAGTATATATATATATATAATAGATAGATAAATAAAATGAAAAACACCGTTCATGGAGACGGTAGTCCGTACGTACGCATGAACGCTGTTTTTCTTTCCTTATTGTCTTGAAATGGAAGTAAGTAGATGACATACATATGTATATATATACATAAATCCAGTAGCTTTATAATGTCATATATTTCATTATTATTTCTTATATATACATTATAATCATTCTTAAATGGTTAACATGGAGAATGAATCTCATCGCGTCGTGGAGACGGTAGTCCGTACGTAGGCACGAGCGATGATATCATTTCTATAAATATTGAATTGAATTGGAGTGGATTATACAATATATCAGAATCAATATGATGTTGTAATAACTATGTATAGTTATTCTTTACACCATTATACCCATCCATGTAAGGTGGTGGTGGAAAATAGATTACACCACGGCGTGGAGACGGTATTCCGTACGTACGCACGCGCGGTGATTTCTTTTTCCGTAGGATGGATAGATGGTGAAATAGGGTTGTTTCATACTTATAATAACATATCAGTATATGAGTGATACTGATTTTATGACTTCATAATGAAACAACCTAATAAGAAGAAGTGGAAGAAGAAATAAAGATGAAAGAATTGGTAACGGTAATTACCTCTTCTTTGAAGCGCCTTTTGGAGAGCTCCTCTTAGGGAACTAAAATTGGTCTTTGAGTAAGACCATAACCTCTAGGATGTTTCTAGGGAAGTGGAGAAGAGATTTTGGCAGGGGTTGTCCGAGCTTGAGTGCTCAAATTGGTGTGAGGAGGAGGGGGAGGAGGTGTCCTTTTATAGGGGAGGAGAGGGGCACCTTAGGAATATCTCAAAATATTATTTTATATTAAAGTAAAAATCGGTTTATAATGGTTCCAAAGGGTCTTATTTCGAAGCTAAAGTGGGGATGGGTCGAAATCCTATCAACCAATAGGATTTAGACAAGTTTAGTGTATTATTTTAACCTTATCAATTAGATTTAACTCTAAGTTAAATAATTTAACTTTTACCATGTCTTTTTGTTTTCTTTCACTATATGGTTAATACACTTACTATAACATGCCAAACGAACCCCAAATTGTTTATTATTAATATATATATCCTTATCTAAGTCATTTGGCCGAACCTTAGATTTTTAGGAATACAATAACAATTAATAATATAATATTTGATTTAAAAACTATTTTGTGTCAATTTTGACACTATTTGATATATGATTTTTGTGAAAGTCATAACAGAATTAAATGTTCGAACCAAGTTGATTAAATCAACATTAATATATCATAGTAACCTAGAAAATTAGTGGAATTCATAAAAAATCTCAAATTACATTTATTTTGGTGTTTATAACATCAATTATGTCAATATTTCATTAATAAGATAATTACTGCATCATCGTTGTGTCATAATTAAATTAACTTATTTGATGTCTAAAAATTACAAATAAAATACCATCATGTAGGAAATCTTTTTATCTTTCTAATGAATATTTACAATCGAATTTATCTTATGTATAACCCCATATTAAAAATGATTTACTTATTAAACTTTGATTTTAACTATTTTAACCTTTCTTTAAATAAATTAATAATAAATGTCCTAATCTAATCCAAGTGGGCCTAAATGGTCATATTTTATTCCTAAGTTTTTTTTTGGTCGAATTAAACTTGTCCAATAGAATTAGGACATGTGTTAGGGTAATAGTAATATCATATTTACCCTTAGTTACCCTATTTACTATTAACCGCGGTAAAAAAAAGTAAAAAGTTACTATTCACCAAAAAATTATTTTCATCTCATTGAACCACATTTTAGTCCTTGATATTAACCGTGTCTCTCGGATTTTCGAAATTCCATTCACAGAAGCGGCAAAATTATGTTTTATGAAAAATTTAGTTTTTTTAACTACCACTTAGTAGTTTCACTATTCATCAAAAATTGATGTTTTTCAGAACAATGCCAAAATTTCATCCTAAGCTATATTTCATATTCCGAATTCAAAAATGAAATCTATTTTACCAAATTCATAACATAGAAGTTGCATTAATTAATTTTATAATTAAATCCCGCTGTTAAAATAAATAGCGTGTTTTTAGGAAACAATATATATCAAAAGATTGACACTTGATTATGTCTGGTTTAAATGTGAAATTACAACCAATGACCAACATTGTATTAAATTGTAAAAATATATTATACTGTAAAACCACTCAAATTAATAATTTATCACTATTAATTATTTCGATTAAAAAGGTTGTTTTTAATTATAATTTAGTAATTTTCACTATTCATCAGAATATGAAAGTTATCCGAAAAGTACCAAAATTTCACCTTAGGCTAAATTCAATACTCCGAATCCAAGAATGAAGTTCATTTTGAAAAATAAGATTTACAGAATTTTTAAAAATTGGTTATTACTATTCATAATGGCTAGTTTTAATAATATTTTAATAGCACATCGTTGTTTAGTGAAACTCGGTATTGCGTATTACACACGCTATCGAGGAAGGTCGCGATTGCGTGTAATGCAAGGCAAGTCAAGGATGCGTGTTGTGCAAGCTCCTTTTGGTGTAGCGTATAACACAAGAAATTAGTGAAATTAAAAAGAATATTTTTCATAAAATCTTGGGCTGTTACATTCTACCCCCCTTAAAATGAATTTCGCCCTCGAAATTCGTCGGGGTTATAAATGGTTTACTATTCGAAAGTTTCTTTAATAGAAACCCACATCGTAAAAGGGAATACCAAAACTTGGCTTTAAAAACTAAAGTATGAAATGTAACGATTACCCAAATAAACTAATCACTGGGTTTCCACATAGGTGAAAATATGGATATGGAAGAGAAATCTAACCATCATGCTCTGATGGAGAGTGGTAGAGAACATGGCTATGGAAAAGCCAGTAATCACAAATCCATAAATTTGTGACGATCTAAGGTACCATCTGATTCATCAGGTATAAGAGAACTAGGACAACATTTTTGGTTTTCAAGATCATTTCCCTAAAGTTGAAAATTTGAATTAGAATAAATACTTACTTTATTTTGGTACAATCTCACTGTTGTTCGTGCCTTGAACAATTTCCACTTCATCTCTTAAATAAATGAAGTTGAATTTGTTATTCGTGAAGTGTTAGCAGATCATGTGATAGAATGACGGGTCATTCCATCTGTCTCAAACAAAAGGTTAGCAAAACTTATATACATAAGTCGATCTATAGTGAGATTAATCATATATGGTTCCTAAAATGGACTTATACTTCATATATCATACTGATTAATATAATAAAACTAGTTTCTACTAAACAGAGACTTCCTGTAGGTCAGTGGTAGGCGATAAAGGCCAGTCGCACTTCGGTTGTGGGTTCGATTCCTACAGCCTTGTCCGAAGCGATGGGCTGTCGCCCGTCCTGCAGGTTGTCCTTTTTCTAAAACTATATTACCATAACATCCCATCAATAATATCGAAAATCTTCTATCCTTAAACAATACTAACTTATGTCCAACATAATCCAGTCTAATCTTTAGGCTTATACATAATACTGCAGTCCACTCTCATAATATAGTGACATCGATTACCAGAGATTTAATACTGTCGTTGATCCCCACATATCATAAGATATGTCTTTTTGGTCACATTCCAAACATTAAAAGTCCTTAATCGTGTATTCTCTTGAATACCTTAGTGAAAACATGAGTGCAGTTAAAAGTTAACACTTTCCACATACCAAAATCCTCAAAATTCTATGTACTCAAACCATGATATCACTTAGTCCTTATATCAATCATGAGCTCATGAATACAATCAAACATCTCATTATCTTCTTATCCTTTCATTATGTGTATATCATCTACTTTACAAAAGTATTTGAATAACCTTTCATGGTTACTGGTACCATTCATCATACACTTTCAAAACTCAAGGAAAGACAATAGTGTAACAATCCTTAGATGTCTCTTTATTCCAAAATTACACATGATAAACATGTAATCATGCCACTACATTCTCAAACCATTGACCGAGCTTCAAAAATTCTTTCATCTCACATATCATTTGTAGTCTCTTCATCATCATCCACATAAATACTACCCATATGACCATACTGATTCACTTCATGAGTCTTTCCCTTAGGGAATTTGTTTGCATAATGCCCATACATTCCAAATTTAAAACACTTAACCATTTTTGATGTCGTAGCAATACCATTATCCTCATCCATGGTGTTAACCGACCCTTTTCCATTGCACTTACTTGCTTTGTTTCCTTCTTTTCCACACCCAAAGCATCTTCCAGTTCCCTTGAAACATTCTCCTTGATGCCTCTTCCCACATGAATTACATAGGGGAAATTGAACTTTCTTTCCTCTATGATCATCATGAAACTCCATCTTTCTCTTATTAGCCGAGTCAGGAAACTTACCAAATTTTAATTTATTGATCATATTATGAGATTGTTGATTCGGCATAATAATGATGTTTGGACATCCAAATCCCATTTCATTTGGTTCCTCATGAAGAATATCATTCCATTGTCCATCATATCCTCCATTATTGTGAATCATCTTGTTTCCAGCCATTTTCTAAAACCCAAACAGAATAGTGTTAGATGCAAAAATCGTAATAAAGTGGGAGTAACTTAAATATCTATCATCTTTGGTTTAATCTAATATCGTTACCATAGTTCTAGAACTATATCCTATACGTATACTTATCCATAGGGGCATCCCTAGACATACCTTAGAAATATCTCTAGGTATCTCACTAACGTTTTCGCATCCTAGTTTCCAAAGGTTGACTAAACCTCCCTCTGATACCAACTGTAGAGACCCGAAGCTTGACGTACATGGACATTACATTACATTTGCGGAATACTTAGTACATAACAAAAACACACACTAAAGGATCGTAATAGTTTAGTGTCTTTGGAAACTCGGAACGTAATCTTCTAATCGTGGTGAAATTTCGTCAATATCTCCCATAAATATCTTCCTTTTTTTTACCTAAAACCTTTCTTTATATCCTGGGGAAAAGAAAACATAAAAGGGTGATCTCAAATGCTCAGTAAGGGTAAACAAAAGAAATATCAATCACATCATATACATAAGCATATAACTTTTGGAAATCATAACCTGCAAAAGAGATCATAATTTCATAACATGGGGTAAATCATGGCAGTGAAATGTAATCACAATAATCATAACTTAAAACATGGACCTTTGTGGCATACACACATAATCATAGAGAATCATTTCTTGTTAGTCATGACTCATTGCCAAGACTATCTTAGTGGACAAAGTCCCTTTCTAAATCGAGCAACCCTCGTTTCAGTCCTGTTTCACTGAACCGGTATAACCTACCATTCCAGCCATGTCTATCTCATGAGATATAAAATCATTACCCAATGCATTGGAGGGAGATATAGGTCCCACCCATCTTATAATGAATCCTTTCTTATGTGTGCCACATAATCATAAAACATACATCATCGCATAACACATGTAACAAGAATGGGATTCTTGAAACATCATGACATCATAAATCAATTCATATAAGATAAAGGAATTCATAAACATAATTCCATCACAACATAGTCAAATCAATGTAAAAATATGGATAGAAACAGAACCCTTTATTATCTTAGATGGAAAATAATTTTGATAAAACACTTGAACTTCATTCTTGAGGAAAATATCCTTTCTTCTTCAAAATCGATTTCTTTTCAAAAAACATCATGCAATTTTAAAAGAAAGAGATTTTATAGAAAATAGTCATGAAATCTTTTAGAGGAAGCTTCATTAAAATAAGGCTTTATAAAACAGTAGAAATCCGTTCGTGCCGTATAAGTTAAAAAAAAACATTCTTCGTACTTTTGTCGGAAAAGTCAAAAAGTACCTCGTACGAAAAACGACAAAAGATTCCTTTCATACGTATTACTAAAAACTCACTGAAGGGTAAAAATGGATTTAAACAATTTTAGGTGGATGGAAATAATATTACATATTGAGTAAACATGGATGTGGATGATAAAATACACCCCAGTAAATACTTACGAATAAACAATCTCGGATAAAAATGAGATTGTGATATTTCCCTTACCTTAGGTCCAATTTTCTTCGTATGTGTCCGAACCTCCTGTATAATGATTTAAATAATGTCATTGACTTATTACAGAATCATATTCATTGTTATGATATCATATATGGTTCACTTATGACATTATATTATCCGTTCTTTTGTAAATTCCATGTTAAAGAAGCGTTTTGGGTAAAATCGTTTCATTTATCGTAGGTGTTTTGACTTGTTGTTCTTGACATCATTATTACTTATATCATGATTTACTTACTTCCAGAAAATAAAATATGATTTATATATCATATATATTCAGTATATATATATATATAATAGATAGATAAATAAAATGAAAAACACCGTTCATGGAGACGGTAGTCCGTACGTACGCATGAACGCTGTTTTTTTTCCTTATTGTCTTGAAATGGAAGTAAGTAGATGACATACATATGTATATATATACATAAATCCAGTAGCTTTATAATGTCATATATTTCATTATTATTTCTTATATATACATTATAATCATTCTTAAATGGTTAACATGGAGAATGAATCTCATCGCGTCGTGGAGACGGTAGTCCGTACGTACGCACGAGCGATGATATCATTTCTATAAATATTGAATTGAATTGGAGTGGATTATACAATATATCAGAATCAATATGATGTTGTAATTACTATGTATAGTTATTCTTTACACCATTATACCCATCCATGTAAGGTGGTGGTGGAAAATAGATTACACCACGGCGTGGAGACGGTATTCCGTACGTACGCACGCGCGGTGATTTCTTTTTCCGTAGGATGGATAGATGGTGAAATAGGGTTGTTTCATACTTATAATAACATATCAGTATATGAGTGATACTGATGTTATTACTTCATAATGAGACAACCTAAGAAGAAGAAGTGGAAGAAGAAATAAAGATGAAAGAATTGGTAACGGTAATTACCTCTTCTTTGAAGCGCCTTTTGGAGACCTCCTCTTAGGGAACTAAAATTGGTCTTTGAGTAAGACCAGAACCTCTAGGATGTTTCTAGGGAAGTGGAGAAGAGATTTTGGCAGGGGTTGGCCGAGCTTGAGTGCTCAAATTGGTGTGAGGAGGAGGGGGAGGAGGTGTCCTTTTATAGGGGAGGAGAGGGGCACCTTAGGAATATCTCAAAATATTATTTTATATTAAAGTAAAAATCGGTTTATAATGGTTCCAAAGGGTCTTATTTCGACGCTAAAGTGGGGATGGGTCGAAATCCTATCAACCAATAGGATTTAGACAAGTTTAGGGTATTATTTTAACCTTATCAATTAGATTTAACTCTAAGTTAAATAATTTAACTTTTACCATGTCTTTTTGTTTTCTTTCACTGTATGGTTAATACACTTACTATAACATGCCAAACGAACCCCAAATTGTTTATTATTAATATATATATATCTTTATCTAAGTCATTTGGCCGAACCTTAGATTTTTAGGAATACAATTTCAATTAATAATATAATATTTGATTTAAAAACTATTTTGTGTCAATTTTGACACTATTTGATATATGATTTTTGTGAAAGTCATAACAGAATTAAATGTTCGAACCAAGTTGATTAAATCAACATTAATATATCATAGTAACCTAGAAAATTAGTGGAATTCATAAAAAATCTCAAATTACATTTATTTTGGTGTTTATAACATCAATTATGTCAATATTTCATTAATAAGATAATTACTGCATCATCGTTGTGTCATAATTAAATTAACTTATTTGATGTCTAAAAATTACAAATAAAATACCATCATGTAGGAAATCTTTTTATCTTTCTAATGAATATTTACAATCGAATTTATCTTATGTATAACCCCATATTAAAAATGATTTACTTATTAAACATTGATTTTAACTATTTTAACCTTTCTTTAAATAAATTAATAATAAATGTCCTAATCTAATCCAAGTGGGCCTAAATGGTCATATTTTATTCCTAAGTTTGTTTTTGGTCGAATTAAAATTGTCCAATAGAATTAGGACATGTGTTAGGGTAATAGTAATATCATATTTACCCTTAGTTACCCTATTTACTATTAACCGCGGTAAAAAAAAGTAAAAAGTTACTATTCACCAAAAAATTATTTTCATCTCATTGAACCACATTTTAGTCCTTGATATTAACCGTGTCTCTCGGATTTTCGAAATTCCATTCACAGAAGCGGCAAAATTAAGTTTTATGAAAAATTTAGTTTTTTTAACTACCACTTAGTAGTTTCACTATTCATCAAAAATTGATGTTTTTCAGAACAATGCCAAAATTTCATCCTAAGCTATATTTCATATTCCGAATTCAAAAATGAAATCTATTTTACCAAATTCATAACATAGAAGTTGCATTAATTTATTTTATAATTAAATCCCGCTGTTAAAATAAATAGCGTGTTTTTAGGAAACAATATATATCAAAAGATTGACACTTGATTATGTCTGGTTTAAATGTGAAATTACAACCAATGACCAACATTGTATTAAATTGTAAAAATATATTATACTTTAAAACCACTCAAATTAATAATTTTTCACTATTAATTATTTCGATTAAAAAGGTTGTTTTTAATTATAATTTAGTAATTTTCACTATTCATCAGAATATGAAAGTTATCCGAAAAGTACCAAAATTTCACCTTAGGCTAAATTCGATACTACGAATCCAATAATGAAGTTCATTTTGAAAAATAAGATTTACAGAATTTTTAAAAATTGGTTATTACTATTCATAACGGCTAGTTTTAATAATATTTTAATAGCACATCGTTGTTTAGTGAAACTCGGTATTGCGTATTACACACGCTATCGAGGAAGGTCGCGATTGCGTGTAATGCAAGGCAAGTCAAGGATGCGTTTTGTGCAAGCTCCTTTTGGTGTAGCGTATAACACAAGACATTAGTGAAATTAAAAAGAATATTTTTCATAAAATCTTGGGCTGTTACAGTTTGATTCAGAGTCATCCACACTGGGACATGATTTTTTTGTTCAGTCCCTAAAGAAGCTCGTGGATACAATTCGAATCTTTCCAACAATTGAATCCAGATGCAAGATGCTTCAACACAGTATGACTAAAATGGAAAAATCTGTATCCAAGATAATGGACAGATGTGTTAAGATAGAGGTTGATCAGAAAAATTTTCTGATCAACTATGATGCCCATAGAAAATTATGCCTGCATATAACCGAATGGTCTATGAAAATTATTGAGGATATGGAAGATCATGATCAGTTCCAAGAAGATTTCAAGGAAGCCTTTGGTTCTAAAGAATCCAAAATAAAAATCCTTCAGATTTCTTTCTAGAAAAGATAAATCTTGAACAAAATACTCAGATTCATGAAGTAAAAGATCTGAATGGGAAGCTGAGCTATATTGTTGAAAGATGGAAAATAGAGAAGGATCTCTGGAGTGAGATGCATGGAAAGATTTTGAAGCATGATGAATTGCTAACGACTCAGGAAGAGGTCCATAAGGCTCAAGAAGAGGCCCTGAAGGCTTAGGAAGATAGGATCAAGGCATTAGAAAATCAAATGAGGAAGATCAAAACGAGATGAAGAAGTTAAATACCATTTTCAAGATGCAAATTCCCAAGGAAAAATAAACAAAATAGACCACTCTGATCTTTTGTTGTATTTTTCCATTGTACTAATTCTTTCATTCGTAATAGAATTATGGTTGTGGGTTTGGTTGTCTATACTAATATTTCAGGTACTTTATTATTTTACATTCCCTCAAACACTTTTTGAAAATCACAAAGGGGGAGAAGAAAAATGAATTATAAAGAGGAGAAAGAAAATCCTATATCCCTAAGTAAGGGGGAGTTTATTCAAGGGGGATTCCTCATTATGAAGATTTCCACATCCAAATGAAATTTCTCATTCTAGAAATCTAGAATACGATCGTTAGGGTTCTAAAGGATAAGGGGGAGTTAGTCGTATTCACTATTTTCCATAAACAAAGAGAGATAAGATTTAATTTCAAAGTCTAGAAATTTATTTTAAGTTCCTACATTCTTTTTCATAAGGATTTTTCTAATTTCCAAAAAGGGGGATATTGTTGAGTTAATAAGGTTTTCCTTATGACTTTTCAATTACTTCATGTAAGGGTAAGATTGATCAGTAATCAAGGTTTCCTTATGACTTGACCATTCCTCTTGTTTTGGATATCAGAATCACCTTACCATAAGACAAATTTCATTTGACCCTATATTTTACCACTACAAGGAAAAATTTCCTTCCCCATGGAATTTTATTTTTATCTTGATTTCATTGCTCAAATCATAATTTTTCTATGTATAGAAATTGGATTGGAATCAAACCCTCATAATTCTATAAAATATTGATATGAGGAATTTTGTTTAAGAATTCGAAGTCTAGTTACGACCTCTCATAAATTTTAACTACGAATTCTGGTTATGAATCCTCATAAAGTTCAACTCCGAATTTTGGATACGAACTCTTTTGAGTTCTAACTTCGAATTCTGGGTACGAACTCTTCTGAGTTCTGACTCCGAATTCTCATTACAAATTCTGATTACGAACTTCTCCATTGTTCAGACTCCGAGTTCTCTGAATGTAGACTCAAAACTCTTATGAGTTCTGACTCCAAAATCTAATGAACTCTGACTCCGAACATTGTAATTTCAGTTTCCAAATTCTGGTGGATACAGAATCTGGATTTCCTTGAAATTCATACTCTTGAATTCTATATAATTTGGGTTCAGAATTCCTACAAAACAGAATCTAAATATCCTTATGTTGTAGACTCCGAATTCAGTTTTTAATTAGACTCTGAACTTTTATTTACCATTGTTCTGAATATCAGATTTTGGTTATACTTACACTCGGTTTTTTATAAAACCATGTCATGCTTTTAGTTATCAACAAACTATTTTTTGAGTTACCCATGTATAGGTACCTTCAAAATTCAAGGAAAAATATGTCCGTTTGAGGAGGGAGCTGATAGTTGGAGTCGCGCCTATAAATAGGAGCTCATTTGAAAAGAGAAAAACAACTTTTTGAGACATTAGTCAAAGTGTTGGTGAAGTGATTCTTAGGGAGAGGTACTCTTATAAACTCTCAAGATTTGTCCATAATGTTTTGAACAGTTCATTCAAACATATCTTCATTCATATTTTCTTAGTGTAGAGGTTCGATTACCTTAAAAATCAGAGACTTCGTGTTGTGATGTCAGAGGTGTCGATTTTCTTACAAATCGAGGGCCTGCATGGACAACAACAAAGATACCAATCTTCAGATTGAGGGCTAACCAAGGATTGGGTAAGACTGTATTTCTTGAAAGTATAAATCACGGGACCTTTTATCCAGGGTTGTTAGATACCCACCATGTTGAGTTAAAATAGTTTATTCTTGTTACTTGTAGTTTTACTATATTGCTTTTCCACTACATTTGTATTGTTGAGGAAAGTATAACTTTCTTATACTTCCACATAGTTTTACTCTATTTTAATTAGATTCTATACGCTTTAAGGTAGAATCTTATTTTCTTTAAACTTTTGTTAAGTTTCATTTCTAGAACCATTTTTCTGGAATCATGCATGTTATTAGAAATTTGAGGTGTTCTGAATTTTGGTTACTGAAAATTTATATAAGAATTTTTTTAGTATACAATTCACCCACCTCTTGTGTTTGTATCTAATTTTTCATATTCGTTCCTACATTTAGTATAATAGAGTATATCATACTCAGACATACCATTATAACATATAGTGATTATGTGTGAGATATGTAAATCAAAAAAAAATAGTAATTACAAAAAATATAAAATAATATTTAATTTCACACATAACCATGTCATAACTTATATAATGAAGTCTATGTACAAACCAGTGAATGAAAATTGAGTTAAAGAACCCCTTTGCTCAAGGTTACACATTGCTAATCATGATTTAACATTATATTTAAAGGTTTTAAACATAATATTAATTTATAAAAATAATATTAATATTTATAATTTCAAATATGATCCATTTATAACATCTTATCAATCATGATTCTATAATCATTCATTATTATCATTTCTTAGGGTGTTATCTACTTGTTTTCTCATATATGTTTCTTCATGGATATTCTATTTATTGTGCATATGTTTTTTGTCAAAATATTAAATATATATATTATTTTTATAAATATAATAATTATTTATTATATAAAATTTTATAATCATTCTTGAATGGTTAATATAGAAAAATGAATTGCCCCGTTAATGGAGATGTTAGGCCTTACGTACGCATGAATATTGTTTTCACTTTTTAATAGATGAAACAAAAGAACGGTATATAATAATTCACCATTAATAAATAATTATTATGTCATATAAATCAGATTAAAAATATATTTATTTCAATGAAAGTAAATTATAAGTGAAAAATGAATCACAACACTTCATGAAGGTGGTAGTCCACACATATGCACGAGCAACATTATCCTTTACCAAGAGATGGAAAGGTGAGAAGTAAAATGATATATTATATTTAAAGGACCATTTTTATTTCATAAATATCATATATACTCATGAGTTACATATTTATAACCACCCAAGTAAAATGGTGATGAAAAATGAATTACACTACTGGGTGGAGACCGTAACCCTTACGTACGAACAAGTGATGTGTTTTCTTTATATAGTATATAAAAGAGTTCAAAAATGGTTGTACAATAAAAAATATCAGATATATATTTCTTATAATATATATATATATATATATATTAAGTTGGTTGTAGTATATTTACTTGAATTATAAGAAGAAATAAACTTGGAAGGGTCAACACAGATGATTACCACTTCATTGGTAAACCTCCATTAGATCGTTTATTTAAGGTACCTTGGAATAGAATTTTAAGATTAAAATAGCCAATAATTAATGGATAGATAATTTTTTATGTGAATTATCCATTTTTTTATATATATTTATCAATGTCTATGAGTAATAGTGGAGAAGTAGTGTCCTTATATTAGTGAGGTGAGGAGAACTCACAGAATTACATAAGGTATTAAACTAATATAAATTTCTATTCAGGTTCAAGAGCATCCAAATTGATATATTTAAAATACATGGTTTTCATGATTAAAAATAATCCCATGAAATAAATATTTATTTGGTTTAATGGAATTTTTAAACCTTTTCTATTTGAATTAACCATCGTTTATCCTTTTGACAATTATCAAAATATTAAATTTTGTTACTATATAGGGTCATGAATGTTACCATAAAAGGAAAAGTGACATATAATGGACCAGGTTGGATATTTTAAAAAATATATCATTCAATTTTCTAAGGAAATGAATTTTTATGAATTTTAAATGAGTTAAAAAAATTAGAACATAAATGTAACAGAGATGAAATTTCAAACTATATATCATCCAAACATCCCTATTTAAATGATTTTTTGTATTTTTAAATAATTTAAAAAAATATATATGTAACATATAATTCTATTATTGTTTTTTTAAAAACTATTCATATAATTTTACATTGGAAACAACGTGAAATAAATTGAATTTGATTCTGAACCATTAACGTATCTCAAATATTTTATATTTATCTTCTAAATTAGTGTCACAAATTAACTCAACCAATCAATATTATGAATAGTTTTTTAAATCATTTTTATATTTTTTTATTAACTAGATAAATATTGTCTCATCATTGTGTATGTATTTAAGCTATATATTCAATAACATGAAATTCAAAATAAATTTCCCTAATATAAAAATAATTTATGTATAAAATAAACATTTATAAACGAACTTATCTGCTTTTTATCCTTTTATATAAAAAATAATATATATTAATGTCATGAGAATGAGATTTTGGCTTTTTATTTACCTAAAATAATATAAATGACATTTTTAAGGGAAATTGGAACAAAAATTCCATATATTAAAATTTTGGATGACTAAGGTATATTATCTCGAATAAAATAAAATAAGGTAAAATTTTGGGTTTATATTCAAACCTTATCTCATATTTTTAACCAAGTTTTACAAATTTTAACCATAAATATGTGACAAATATTTACAAAAATTACTATTTAGGATAATAAAATAAAAGGTTAGTATTTAAAATAATAATAATTTAGTGATTAAAAATATTGTATAAATTTTTTATGATTCAATAATGATAATTGGAGGAAATTTATTTTAATATAAATTCAAAAAACCCAATGGGAATTTTTTTTTCGAACAAAATAATTTTTAAGCATAAATATTAACAAATATATAAATTATGAATATTGTTGATCCAAAGGGAATTAATTAGATATTAAAAATCACATTTTACATTAATACAACATGTAAAATATAATTGGATTTGTAAATCAATTTATTTATTGAAAATAATATATAGTATTTGAAAAAATCTTTTTTTTACTATTCGCTGAAAAAACAACCATTTCAAAAAAATCAAATATTTCACCCAATGTTATTTTTTTATTCTAATTTTTAAAATTATTTTCATTTTATTAAATACGATACACATAATTTTATACAAAAATTATTATTTCCTTGCACAAAATTATATAAGATCATAATTGAAGAAAAAAATCACTTCACTAAAAAAATTGGGTATTTATTTCCTAAGAAATAATCAATACATTTGTATTGAGTATGAAAATTATACATATATTTCATAATATAGTTAATAATATTTATACCCATCAATTCAATATCAATGACATATTATATTTTAATAATAAATATCAGTTCACATAAATATTTTTATTTTTTGTTAATCATGTTATTGAGCTATTAATTATTTTAAACTATATTGTCATGGTGTTATATAAATTTACCATAAGATCAAAAAAGATAAGTATGATGACATTAATCAATCTTTATTATGACCCCTATAAGGTTTGGGATCATACCATTTGTCATTGTTACTTGGGGTATGTTATGATTCTATAATTTCCCAAGTTGCCTGGGAATCGGCTTCAAACCCTTCATTATACCAGGAATTTGTAGAGATTCTCAGGACACCTAGAATCTTGTTGTATATACATTTATGAAAGGTGGTGGTTTCTTTCCCTCAATAATTTGGTATTGTAGGGTTATAACACAACTTATGATATTTATATGGATAACATGATATCATGGTTTTCTCAAACACACCTCACCATTATCCAATGTTTGTTTGGTCAGTTGATGTATTTGAATTCAGGATTGACATTGGTTCATTTATTTTTTTAATGATCCAATAGTTATTGATCATATTATATTTAGTATTTCATATACACATATCACTGCATTTCATGTTTATTAAAATACTACGTTGTCGGTAACCTTCTTGGTTATATACTCAAACCCTTCTTTGGTCACGGTTGCACAAGGGGACCCAAGTAATATCTAACATGGTAATATGCATATGTTGGGAAGAGGCCTAAGATTTTTCAATATTTATGGATTATAAATGTACAAGGATCGTGGTGTGAGCTATGTATTATAGTTTACTTAGTGTCATTTACTTTCTCATTAATTTTTCATTTACCATGTATATGTGATTGTCCCAGAATAAGATTCGTCTTGTATTCCATATGTCAATATTTAATTTTTTATTGCATCATATGTTTAATTATTCCTTTTTCATACTCTAAAATTTATGATTATTTTTTATTTTTGTTACACACTATGATAGGGGTATAGTCTCAAAATGTTATTCCTATATACCCCTATTACAGGTCAGTAGCCTCTAGAAGACAGGGATGTGTGCGTGAGTACTTGTTGTGAATCGGGTTGAGGCACCAATTGAGTGGCCTCTAGACCGAGTCATTAAAGAAATATTTTGGTGACTCATTCCAAGAAATGATTATTTTTTATTTTACCCTATAATAATTTGGGATATAGTATGTTACTAATTAAAACTTTGGATTTCATGGTTATATGACATCATAGGTTAATGAGACTATATGATATTTTCTTATCATAATATGTGATGGTTCAGGATTCACACTCTATAATATGATATTTCTTTGGTTTTTCATAATATATGGAGTGGTTTTTTAGGGTAATCATTCTAGAAATGGGTTCGGTCTGTGGAGTTGTACAATATTTATGTGGTTAGTTGGGATGATGGTGAGGTTGGTTGGGATGATGGGAAATAGTTTGTAGCATGATTTTTTTATATGGTTTTTTATTTAATTATTATGGATGGAGATCGACAAAGTTATTAATTGTGATATGTTTTTTTCTCAAGGTCACTTTCATTTAGGAAAATTTGGGGCCCAAAGGCCCCATTTTATTGATAATAAAATTCCAAAAGTGGAATAAAGGATTAAAAAAATACATATTCAAAATTGAATCCAAAAAATAAATTAGCTAGCTCAAGAGTGAGTACACATGCTATGGTGAGATAGTATATCACCATTGTCATGGGGGTGCCTTCCTCTCTTAAAAATATTGAAATGTTTCCCAGTCCCACCACGATCATCTGAACTATCACTAGTCATGACCGTGTTCATGACTTTTTCTCCAACCCGATTAATATTTATTTTTCAATTTTTATCACTAATGGAAGTAGCTAGAACTTCAAAGGAGTTATGAATGATTAATTTTACATAAGCCCTTGAGTTATTAATTTGTGTTCTGGAATAACTAGTATGGAAAAAATATGCCATATATACTTTTTCATTTATGGAAAAAATATGATCGAAAACAGAAATATCATGTTTAGTTTCATTTTATGTCTGGACAGATATTAATTGCAATTTTATTCTTAGTATTTCAACCTCTGATTGGGATTAGGAGCCAGCTAGATTACTTGTAATTTTAGGATCATATCCAACCTTGGAAGTCACATGCAAGACATTAGTTGTATCTTAACTACGAAAAATGTATGGTTGCAACATAGGAGCAGTGGGAGAAGAAATTTCAGAGATGTCACAGTGATCTCCCATTAGGTTCATAGTTGTGGTTTTCACAACAGAGCTAACATCCATTAATATTTTATTACCACTTCTTGATGTATTCCCGTCATTAACAATTACTTAATTCATTCCAGAAATCATGGGGGAAGCATTATACATCATAGAAAACATGGGGGTTGATATTTCTTAGTAGTAACACTGGAGTTTTCAATGGGTGAGGTCTGCCTAATGTGGTCTGAAGAACATTTATATCATATTTCATGAGAATATTTATACTTCCCAAAAACAAGGGAAAACATATTAATTGTATTTTTCATGGAAGTATCCATATACCCCTTTTCATTACCTTTTCAATTTCTAGAAGAGACAAAATCATGGTCCTCCCATTAGTTTTGGTACACCACATCATGTGATTATAATTTGATAACATCTTGACTTTCGTCTGATTTATCATTTATGGGATCTTCATCGATGTTTCTAAATAGAGAATCCTTGATGTATATTCCATTGACTTATAGATGGTCATCTAGTAAATCATTCCATTATTAGTAACTAAAATTAATCTGTGCAGCAGGAAAAGGATACAACACTTGAAAATCCTTAGATGGATCAACATTGGTATCATTAAAAAAACTCCAAAGAAGAGGAATTCATGACATTCAAAACATGGTTAACAACCTCTAAACATTCATTTTTCGTTGAAGGGAAGGAATCATCATGCTCTTGGGAAACCTTTGAAGACCCTATGTTATTATCATTCACAACAATCTTAGAAGGTCCAACAATAATATTATTCTCCTAATTATATGGAGAAACCATATAATCATTGACCTTCTTTGGAAAGAACTATAATTCATGTCCACTAATATTGAAATTTGAACAAATACACTCCTTTATATATGAAGACTTCTCAGGCCCAATGTCTTGGAAAGAAACACAAAATAAAGGAGCCTTCCCAAATTCAATATGGAGATTAATCTAATGTGGAGAGTACAACTATATCAATCAAGGTACATATTAGATCAATTTCAACTATGACTCATTCGTAGCACCTAAATGTGACAAATTTAGTGGCATTGTCAAGCCTAATTGGATTACCTACGCTGAAGCTATATCGAAAAAAATTCTAGGTTCCACAAGATCCAATTATTTCCATGAATTTTAATCTATACTTGTGTGAAATTGTATTCTAAATCGTTAAATTGAAATTTAGACACTATTAATGGAGGCCCAATATTCCCCAATCAAGGTTAATCGATCATACAGACCATTATTAAACTATTTTATCCATAAAGTGGAATAAAAGATGAAAAAATACACAACCTACTAATATTCATTAAAAGTCAGAAACACCCCAGATATGGGGTAATCTAAAACCTATTTCTATAATTATCCAAGGCTTCATGCCATTAGAAAAGAATATCAATGTAATGACTGAATGTTTACAATGCTCAATTATTTCTAAAATGGCATCATCTGATGGAGACACAAGAACTATTAATCATTTTCCTAAATTTTTTTATGAGCAATGATTGTGGCCCATCCCCAAAGATCCACCCAAAAAGATGGTGAAGGATGTGAAACTCTTTGAATCTCTTTGCACATTTTCGGTATTCTTATATTATGACAGGAAACTCTATCTAATATCATTTTCATTTGTGGAATAATAAAAAAGGTTCAAGCTGTGAGGGTGATTTAAGGTGTGCCAATCGCCGGAGAGCTCTGGGAGTTTCTCCCATTTCACTATCTTTTCATCATAAAAAATGTGTGTTCCCTTTCTAAAATTATGTTCAAAAATATTTTAATTCTATCAAATTGTTCGAGATTAAATATTGAATTTATTATTGGATTGGTGATCCTTCTTATTGAATAATATTCCTTATTCCATGTGATAAATTATTTGGATGATAAAATATTATATGAGTTATATATGTTGTATTGAATAATATATTATAAACACAAGAACATATGTGCGTCTTGGCCAAATAAAAATTATTGTTGGGGTATTATAGAGGTATCATGTTCCATCATTTTTCTCACATCTATAAGTATTAATTCATACAAACATGTTCATTTTACTTATGGTGTTTTAGTTTTGGTCGAATATTAGTCAAGAATGGTTGGACGATATATGATAATTTGGGTCAATGGGGACTAGGGGATGGAGTGTCTATCTTGTATTCCACCTATTTATAGCTGATTATAGTGTAAATTATATATCTTTGAATTTTCAGATTGTAGTTATTTATTATAAAATTATTTCATTAATATATTTCATTATAATGAGTAGCACACACACCATGATTATAAGGTATCTTTTATATATCAGGGCATTTGTATTTTTAAAATATGAATACATAATTAATTAATTTTTATAACATGTGTTATGAGAAAGTAACTAGTTTAGAAGGAAACTACCCTCAATGGTTATTATGGAATTTCTATTGCTAGACACTTACATTTGTGATCTAGGGGATGTAAATGAGGCCTTTTCATGACTCATGTTGTTATATTTCCTAATTTTACTAATGAGGTTGAGACATATACTTCTCTAAATCAAATACCACATTTCATTAGTTACTTATATCAACAACACTAATATTGTAAACTTGTTCCATGTTGTAAAAATGAATACATGTACATATATATATATATATCCACATATCAATAAAAACAAGTTGTCAAAAATATAATAAAATATATATTTACAATATATTCATCCCTCTTTCCAGTATTTAAGATATTCAATATATATATTCAAATTAGTAACCCCCATGGGTCAACACCTAAAGGAAGTATCAATATATAACATCAACTAAATAAACTTATCATCTCCCTTGGATCAAAATTACAAGGAATTATTATTTATGTCTCTCATTGGACAATACTCAAATAATATTTTTAAATAAAATATAAATCTTCCAAATATAAAAATAATATAATATAACTAGTCATTAGTTTTTTTACATGATGTAAATATTTTATTTTATGTCTTTGATGTGGCCATACATAAATATATCAAGGGATAACCTCCCATAGGAATCTACCCAAAAGATAACCTCATATTGTTCCCTTTTGATCTATCTCTTAAAAAACGGTAGGCCTACATCTCATATTCCATTACATGAAAATATTTCATGAAATCCCATATTATCATTTTTAAGGTATATTATTAAACATTGTGTTCCAAGGGAATGTACTACAATTTATCTAGGAGAATCTCTCAGAGGCATCTATATATGTTTTATTTATACATGCATTCTGGGATAGTTTTTGAATTTATTTTATAATATGAAATGGAGTCACTTATAGTTGATTCATAATATTTACTAATCCTATTTATATTATAGATAGTAATTCCTCCAATAAATGATATTTTTATACCATCTATTCTATTCCCTAACTCAAGACCTACTGGATGTGGGACTCGGGGGACATTATCTCCCTCCCCTCATTTTTTGTATCTCCAGTGGGAGGGGGTCATAAAATAGTGGTATCAGGTGTTTATGGGTGATATATTGAATAAATTTTGGAGTTAGTCATTGTGAGCATTACATGGGTTTGTAAGGAAATAGTGCCAGTTGATCTTGGTGTGTGACATAGGAAAGGGAGGTCATCTTGTACACAAGATTTTAGTACCCCCAATAATCTAGTGCATGAACGCTAAGATTATTGAATGATAATGTGTAGTGGCACCAAATAAAGGTTAGATACCATGGATAGGTACATTAATTATGATTGATTAACTTTTTATTAATCAAAGTGGTTTCTAGAAGTTGAATATATTAATTAAATAAATCGTGGAATTTTAGGAGTGTTTCTTTTATCTATACCATGAAAATGATTCTGATGAACTATTATTGTTTAATGATTTAATTGTATAACCTGTATGTAAAGTGTTAAATAGTGATTAATCTGCCTTATTATTTTGTTTCAAACCATCTTGATACATGAATGAATTTTTTCCCTAACTATTATAACATGATTCTTATTGAATTTAATTTTATTCCCTGTATTAAAATGAATTACATGAAATATTGTTTTTAATGTTTTAAATTGTTATAAAATTATACTCAGTGCATTTTTTGTGAACGATTGTTATGAATTTTGAAAACCCTTATATATCATGTTTCCTTGTGATGATTTCCCACTAGCAGGATAAAATAATTTTTTTAACCATGCTTGGATATTTTCTAATTCCCATGTGAGTTAATATTCCATTTGTAATTTATCCAGAGAATTTGTTATTAACTAGTTGTAAAACATGGTTTTGGAAATTGAAATTAAGATATTTATGACAATTAACATATGGATTATTAATAATTACTTAGATTTTGGATCCCATGAAAAGAGTCAATTAATCTATATTTTATTATGATTATATTTCTATGATACTAATATAACCAAATGTTGTAATCATGTGTTAGGATGAATATTATTGTGAAATTTATTTCAAATAAATTGAAGACTGATAAGAATGTTTTTTATTATATTATTGATACTTAAAAATATTAAAATTATTAACCTTTTTCTTTCTATAAATGATAGGATTTTTTATGTGTTGGAATAAACTTATCTCCCAACTTAAGTCATGAGTAGTTTTTTATAGGAAGCATGCCAAAAGATATAGACATTTGTGTCGTAACTATTAAATTTCTATTATGTGGGACTTCAATATATGTAATTTTTAATATTATTTATTTAGATATGGAATTATAATAATGTTTTTCTTATTTTACTATATAATCATGTTTTCCTATGAAAAGAAAAAAAAAGTTTCATTCAATCATGATAAGGCATGAAACATAGTAACACGAAATGTGAAATTTTAATTTTTTTTATCACAGTGCATGTTTGGTTTTGATTATTTTCAAAGAATTTTTCTAATGTGTGGGGTATTTGATTTTTTCAAAAGATCCATCTTGTAAAAATTCACATATGAGTTTTTAAGCTTATTTTTCACAATAGAATGAAGAACAATTATTGTCTTGTTAAATCATATTAAATATTCTATGTGAGATAATGTGTGTGTATTTTCATCTTTAGCTTGGTTTCATGTTTGATCCATTCGAATTCAGGAATGATTTTTTACTATAAATAACATTGTCGCATTGACTATTTTTTGGAAAAAAAAATTCATCGAATTTTTCTTGTTCATTACTAAAAATAATTATTGTTAGAAACCTTTATTGCACTATGATTAATGTGGATTATGAGACCCTTGGTGTGATGAATTGTTATGATAACAATGCATTAAAAGGATAATAACATACATATGGTTAATTAAATGGTTTCCTATGGAATATTTAAAATTATAAGATAATACCCATGATATATAATGTTGAAAATTAATATAAGCCTATGAACAATTGTCCAATTCAGAATGTGTTACTGCATTCTATGGTTGTTCTTATTGTGTTTGTTTGTGTTCTGTTTGATTAATATCATTAATCATATAATTAGTGGTATTCCTGATTCCTAAACAAGACACCATATACTTTTACATGATTAAATTTATTTCGATGAGTCTGATTCACCCATAGAATATAATATCATGACATGAAAGAGGGAACCCATGATTTTTATACCTGAGGATTTGATATGTGATGATAATGGTAATTGTTTATTATGGAAGTGTTGAAAATGAAATGGGTAATTTGGTAATGTAGAAAGTGTGTTTGTTTTTATATGGTAATTGGTAATTTGATTTGGTTATATGAAATGTTTGGTGGAAATTTTCATTGGTTGGGATGTTGGGATAGTGGTTGTGTTCAGCATATATAGTAATGTGTAATGTTTTAGTTTTATGGTTATTATGGTGAGATGGATTTTGTAGTGTTGTGATATATTTTCATTTATAGAATCCCCAGCCTCTCATAAAATTTTTAATCACATAAATTCAGTAATAAAAGAAAAATGGATGTTTTAAAAATCATGAATCTATTGATGATGGGATTCGTCCAATGCGAAAATATTTTTTATAAAGCAATTGAGGGGAATATTTGATTAATTTATGTCTAGTTAGGTTTTTGTGATTGATCTTTTGTTAATTACACTTGTTATGACCACAATAATATGAGGAGAGTGTAACTATTTCCTTCATCAAGATTAGTAATATTAAAACACCTTTTAAAACCATGTGGGGGTGTCAGTGTCCCCCAATGTAGAGAATTCCATGGTTAGGTGGATGGGTTACATTGATTTGTACGATTTTTATAGATCTTTCTACGTTGATGTGAGGTATTTTGTTAGTTGGGTAATGCTATGAGAAATTTTTTTCATGGGTATGACCCTGGTAAATAATCTTCTGTTAACAAACTTGGGAAAAGTTTTAAAGCTACATGAACTAGATTATTTCAACCACATGTTGTGTTGATATCGAATATCATATGTTAAATTTTAGGCTCATTACCAATGATTTGGGGAAGATATTTTTTGAAATTAAATGTTTTTTAAATGTTTTCTAATTTTAGTTTGGATGATTTGAAATGAGAGGTTTTGGTTTTGAAAAATAATAAAACCATTTAATGTATTCTTCTTAAATAAACGTTGCAGAATTGTTAAATAAAACATTATTTTCAAGGAATTGAAATTTTTGGGTAGAAAAAAATATATAATAATTAATGTAACACAAATTTATTAAGTTATTTTTATGTATATTAAAAAATTACTTTATATGATTTTTGATTTTTAAATGCATATGTTTTTTCAAACTATGAACGATAATTTAAGGAAAAATTTATATTTTTTCCAAGAATGAATGATTCATTTTTATTTTGTGATTTGTTTGGATATAAATACCACCTTTTATATGATTTTTTGAACATGCATGGGAATTAGAATCACATATGTCTACTCAAAATTCCATGTTGTTTAACGATTTTTTGTTGGGATGAATTATTTAATCCCATGTTGATTTAAGATAATAATATTCCCCCTTTAAGTAATTATATATTATTGGTATTTCTTATTTTTGAGAGTTATATCCCCCAAGAGATCATTTAAAGTGTTTTGTAGCTTTACAGTTCTTTTCCCTAGTTGTTTTTGTGTTCCAAATGTTTTGAGATTCATGGGTTGTGTCTAAAGGAATGGTTGTTCGCACATTTTCTATTTTTTTATCTGGGTTTTTTTTAATTATTGAGAGTGATAATATTTTTAGTTATATTTTATATAATGTTTTAGACCATCCCGTCCATTAATTTATTCGAAAAATGGGGATTGAGGTGTCTTGGGAATGTTCAATGATGTATTGTCGATGAAGGGATCAATATTGTGTCATTTTGGAGGGAAAGGGGGTGTTAGAGGATGAAGGTGGATCCTAGAGATAGATCTCAAGTTGTAGATTATAGTGGTTGATCTCTCGTTGTAGATCACTTGAGGCTGATATCTAAATTTAGATCTCCAATAGTGGATATTTAGATGTGCATCTATTATAGTGGAACTCTGATGGTAATCTCTAGTGGGATATCTCTGGTTATAGATATCTTGTGGAAGATCTCTAGAAGTAGTTGTCTATAATTATATCACCGGTGTTATATCTCTAGTGGTAAATCATTTAAGATATATCATTGGTGATTGATCTATAGTAAATCTAGTTTTTTCCAGAATTTCCAACTTTTCTCTTTTGACATCATTTTTTAATTAAAAATGGTTTTAATGATTTAAATAGTATAATTTAAATCTATTTTAATGGGGGATAATTATATACTATATTTCTAAATCTTTTGGAGCCTTTTAATTTGTTTTATCATGGGGATTTGATGAGATCTTCCTTTAATAGTCAATTAAAACCATATCAAATCCAGCTAGTTTCAGATCTATTCTTTCTATGTGAAGTTATTTCCTTCATTCATTTTGGATTTCAATCCCTTGAGAGGATATATTTCAAACACATTTCTCTTAGAGTCATGGAACTCTTTCATTTTAGTTGGTGAAATTTTCATCATCATGTATATGTTCACTTGTGTTTTTAGTGATGTAGATTGGTGTAATGATTCATTTTTCTTGTTAGGAAATTATTCTTCATTTCTATTTATGTGTATCATGTTTGGAGGGTTGATTTCATTTTAATATTGAGAAGTAGTTTCATAAAAATCTATTTTCTAAATAAATTTAAAAATGGGTAGGGGAAAGTGAATCACATGTTATTACAATAATTTTTATGATTGATATTACGACAATATAATCATAATTCCTTGATAGTGATTGTGGTCATTAGTGTCTATGTTTGATATGTAGTTGTGATATTATGGTACATCAATTTTTTATAATATTTTATATCACCATCAGTGGGAATTTCTAATCACATATATTCATCTAATAAAATGGTTTCCGCGTGATATATGGATTGTGAGAGAATGAAATTAAACAATTTAGTGAAAGTGATAAAGCTCCCCTATGCCAAACCTAAAAACCCTTTTATAAGTGTAATGTGGATTGTGTGTGTAGATTTAGTTTTTTGGCATATCATTTTGGGTTAATGTGGTGGGTGGGGAGTAGTATTATTGTGTTGTATGATGTGGTGTATTTTGATATGATGTGTTCCGATATAGTGTAGTCATTATGTAGTATGGGGTGATGTGTGATGGGTTGTTAGGCTGTGTTATAGAGATATTATGAAGGAAAGTGGTAGTGGTGTGGTGGTTATTATGTTGTGGTTGGGAATTTGGTAATGGTATTTGCGTTATTGGTCAAGATGAAATATGGGATGTTTTGATGTGATAGTTTTTCTGTGTTTTTTGGTCTACTTTCTGATGTTGTATTGGAATTAAGTGATATATTTGAACATGAAATGGGATGGAAATGGTTAACGAATGTTTAACAAAATTGGGTAGTGGGTTAAATGTATAAAGGGAGTATGAATAAATAAAAAATTCTAGAATGGTTGAATTAATTCGAAGCATAATTAATGGTTTGGGTTGGTAATGGGAAATTTTGAAATGGATTGGATTGAAATGAAAGGTGTTTTTAGATGATCACTTGATGTTTGGTTTTATGAATTTAGAGGTGTTAGAAAGAGTGGGGATTTAGTATGATGGTTAGTTTTTGTTGTGAAAACATTATATGGTAGTGTGTTTGTAATATATATATAACATGTATATTATTATGATTTTCTAACTACCCCCACCCTGATTGAGCAACTGGTGCCGACAACGAAATTTTTTGGGAATTTTTTTTTCAAAATCTCAATTATAAGGATAGATGGTTGGATAAAAATTCTTCCTTACTCCCTCTTCCATATGTTTATGTCATGCATAAGATGTGATGACAAGAATTTAAAATTTCTCCTGTAAAGAATTATTTTTATGTGATGATATGTCCTAGGTTTCTTCAGGAGAGACGTGATGAGTAGGACCAGGTGTCATTGGGTGAGGTGATAAGTGTTGAGTCAATTTATTGGGAGAGATGATGAGATGGTTTTTAGTGGGGTTCATTAATGGTACGACAATTAAATGATGTTTGTTTCTTAAATTTTCATCATATCCTATCAGTCTAGTTATGTAATGTGATGGGATGTCCTAGGTGTCTTCTGTTGAGATCTGATGAGATGTTCAGTTTCCCATAGTGGTCTTGGATGATGTGATATAAATACGATGTGGGAGCACCAAGATGTATGTCATTGGGGTGTAAAAGTGTAAATTTTCTAAAAATGTTGTGTGGGTACCCTATATCTATATAGTTCATGTTATGTTATTATACTTGTATTTCTTTTTTTGGTTCGCATACCTTGGTGTGGATGGGATGGATTGTTGAACTATATAAGTGTTTTTAGTTATCCTATTTTCTCACAAGTTCACAAGTATTCCCTTTTGACATGCGCATTAGAGAATTTGGTTTTACTAATGAGTATATTTTTATTCTCAACCTAGGTGTATAAAATTGATTTTAGGTTTTCTAGAGGGCGCTATGGAACACACTAAACATTTCTATCTTGGAACCTTGGAACTATTGTTGTGTCCCTATCATAGAAAATATTTTCGGTTTTCATTTGTATACTCTTATCTATGTCTTTTTGATTAATACACGCATTGTGGTAGGGTTTTTTGATTCAATTTTTACAATGCCATGGAATTTTTATGGTCAATTAATCTTATCTATCAATCATATTAATATTATTGAGTTTAATTCCACACATAAATGTCATTTTTATACCCTCAGTGCTAGTCCCCAACATGGGGCCTACTAGAGGAATGACTTAGTGGTCATTATACCTCTCTCCTCATTATGGTATCTTTTGATGGAGTAATTCATGATTGGGATGTTATTTAAAAATTATTTTTTTTGTACTCAGGTGTAATTAGGGTTCTATAAACTCAATGATAATTATATTCTTGACACAGTTGATATCAATTAATCCATGAATTCTATGAACACTTCTAACTGATAGGACCACCATTTAGGATGAACAAAAATCCATACTGATATTTTATATGATACATTTCATATTATATACTATCATATTTGTAACCATTTATACAAATTCCATCCTCTCATAAAAACACCACAAACATATCCTTATTCCATTGAAATTACTTAATAACATTTTTCATATCTATCTCGTGGTTCTGACAAGTATTGTATTGGTATATACTAGTTATTATAAGAGTATTGTGGATAATAGGCTGGGTACAAATTATTTAATACCAGATTGAACAAATAATTGATGCATAGGTAATTATATTTATTCATTCCAACACATTATAATGACACTAAATCATTATAAGAGTTGTTCCATGCAACACTAGTGAAGGGCCCTTTTTGGAGTTATTTATGTTAAAACAATTTATAAATTTAAAAATTAAAGTGTCATAGTTGAGTATAAGGATCATATTAGATCTATCTATATTGATCTTCATACCTTGTATGTAGGAAACTTTACCCATTTATTTCATTGATAATCATTTACCCCATAATATTATCATAGAGTTGAGAGTCATGATTTCATTTCTAATAGCGTATTTCCATCATATAAAATATCACAAACACAGTTATAATCCATCAAATCCAAATTTATAAACAATAATCATCCATTTTAATTATAAAACAATACTCTCTGAATGAATCATAAAATAGGATATTACAACTCTGAGAATATTTCTTTAATACAGTATTGTAGCATTCATACCTTACACAACTACAAAAAGGCCTTTAACAGTGTTAGAATATGCTTTTATCAGCACTAAAAAGCAATGATAATCTAGACGTGGTTAAAATACCCAAAAATTTATCAGTGCTAAAAACATAGTCAACACCCACTTTTGGAGTTCTAAGAATGCACTATTAAAAGGGTCCGTCAACGAAGCTTTTTTAGCATTGCTAGAGGTCCATTTTAGTAACACTTTTTTAGAACATTTAAAGGGGGATTTGATAGTACATTTTTAGCACTTGTAAAATTAGTGGTGTTAATGTGGTAAAAATATGACGTTCATGAGTATCTGAACCCTTTATCTGCACTTCCATGACCCCTTTAACAGTGCCCACCAATATTCACTTTTTCAAATTTTCAGCCTCATGCACACACACCAGGATTCCAACCATGCACCTCTCCTAAAAAGATGGAATATCTTTACCACTACACCATGTAGTTTTTTCCGTCTGTTTAATGGTTTATTAGTTTATTTATATAAATATAAATTTTCATATATGTATATATTTACATATATTTATATATTTATTTTTACTGCATTTATAAAATATATGTTTGTTTGTGTGTGATATATATATAGTTACATTTTTATATATATATATTATACTATATTCCTTTACATATATTAGAATATAATATAACTATATATCTATTTATTAATACACACATATTTTTATATGATTCTATAATATAAAAAATGGTTAGATATTATTTTAAATACTTTTTAAGGAGATCTATTTATTTACATATATTGTAATATAATTTTTTAACATAAATATGGTGATATATGTATTAATATGAGTGACATATTATATGTAAATTTAAGAAGACATGAAGATATTTAATTATAAATAATAGTATATTTTGAAAAAATATAAAATTTTAAATCCATAATATTAATTTGAAAATAATCCCAAGGAATAAACTCAGTCTTCACCGAAAATTGGAAAAATACCCCCCTAAAACGAGGGTGAAAATCCATAGTATGTTAAAAAATTAGGGTCACCCAACAAAAACCCAGTTATTGAGGCCTTATGGGGCCTTTTAGACTTAAAAAATATGAGAAAGTTTAAACTATAGTCAACAGGATTTAGATCTCATCACATGATTCGATTTGACATGTGGTAGAGCCCAAACAAGTACTCAGATCAAAAGTTATTGTTGTTTGATGTTTGAGTTAAATTTTAACATTATTTTAGATATATTAATATTTTTTTAAAATTTTAACCTTTAAATTGATAATAACTGACTATAACTTGGTAATAATAACCAAATTATTAATTAAAAATATTTTTTAAATTTTTTTATCAAATATTTTCACCTAATATATTATTTATTAAGTGTAAATTCCTCTTTAAATTATCTAAAACGTAATATAAAAAATATATTCTAGTTCTATCATTATAAATTTATTTATATATTAAAATATTAATATTTATAAAATATTGTCTTTATTATGTATACTTGTATCAACACTTTTAAAAAAATCCTTGATAAAAGCCCTAGTTAACAATGATAAAAAACAATCAAAAAGGCCCCCTTTGACAATGATTTTTATTTCACTAACAAATGTGGGCTTTAATAGTGTTGTTAGCGATAATTCTTAAATCCATTATGCTTGATAAACCCAATTTTGTAGTATTATTGGTAGTCACATTTGGTTCTTCAAAACCATTAGGATGTAACTTAGACATGCCTATAACTATGTTCATGTTTATGAAAGTGATTTTAAAATCCATTTAAAATATCAATTAATAATAATTTTCTATTATGCTTAGATATTTATAAATTTATTTTATCATCACAATAGGTGAATTTTTTTTTTCGTATTTACTACCATTCCTTTTTTTGTATCCATTATTTCACCAATAATGCTTTATATGCAGATACTCAACCATCTATGTCAGTTTTCTTATGTAAACCCCACTTTCACCAAATGAGTCTTACCACTTCCAGAGCACCAACCTAGTTCCAAACCTGACATGTTTACAAGGACATCATTTCTAAATCTATTTATTTTCACCATTTCCCAAGATAAAAAAATCCCAATATAATTCCATTAGTTAATAGGTTCATGTCATATGGACATTACCTCATTATCATTTTCATTGAGGAATCCATAACATTATAGTTCATAATGAATCCTAAAATGCAATTCAATATCATCTTTATCTTATGTCATTTTTTCTTCCATAACACATTTTGAAATAGGATAAACCACTATATTATGAACATTTCCTATTTCATAGTGTGGAACTTATCCAATTTCATATTTCCTCCCACTGACTCTGGGAATTGTATATTCCTTCTCACAAAATACCCATGTTTTGGGTTCAAACAAATTGTGTTTAGTATTATTATAGAAATAATATCCCTTAGTTTCCCTGGGATAACAAAAAAATAAATATTTTTCATATTTGGAGTCATGATTATCAAAATCTAATCATCATATGAATTTCTGGAAACCCAAATAATTTCTAAAAGGCCTAATATGATCGTTATCAGTCATTATCTCATATATTGTATTTATATATGCTTTAGGTGGTACATGTTTTTTAATAAATACAAAATCTTAACGATAATTACTATTTAATGAAATTAGAAGGACGCACAAAATCATCATTGATCAAACCATGTATAACAATGTATAATTTATCCTTTTGTAAACACAATTCCATTGTGTTATACTAGTAGGAGTAATTTTTTAAAGATTTTCACATTATCTTAGAACATGAATGAATTCATTACCTAAGTATTCACAAAACCAATCTGACGAAATAATCATAATTCTTTATGCTGGTGGATTCTATACATTATTTTGAAACATTTTTTACTTAAAAAAATATTTGTGTTTTTTAAGAAACGCATATTCATACCGATAATAGGCATTGAGAAATGATACAAAGTACATAAAACCACCTCATTCGTGAGTACTCATTGGTCCACATAAGTCACTATATATGAGATCCAATATTACACTAGACCATTCAACTATTATTTCAACAGTTTTATTGGTCATCTTTACTTACAAAAAATATTACCATGTTTGAAATATTCTATAATTGAATGGTTTCAATATTCAATATTTATAGAGTATTTGTACTCATTTATCATTTATATTATAGTGAGAATAATCTCAAGGGTGAGCAGAATATGAATCTACACTAATATTCTAATTCCGAATTTTATAAATAGGATTAAACATATATATAATATATAAAGTGTTAATCACATTCCTGACTCTAAAAAACATCTCATTTATATATGTTGAAGAACTCATATTTCTGTTGTGAAAGAGAATCCCATATTATCAAAATAAGATGTAGAAATCAATTTTCTATTTGTAGTGATAATATAATAATAGTTCTCTCATTTAAATTTTAACACACCTAGTAAAACAATATCTTAAGTGTCTACCTATAATATAAAACATCTTCATCCATTAAAAATATGAAGATCTAAATCCCCCATCATAAATTAAGTCTTATCAATGAGTACATGTTTATCAATATAAATGCTTTATTCACACTCAGTTCTTAATACCCATGGGTTATAGTTTATAGAATTAGCCTCTAAAATATTCACATTTTTATGCTCGTATTTTTTCCCTTTGAGAACATTTTTCAACCATAAATACCAATCTATAATTATCCTACATGTCATACCTTTGAGGAATCTCATTATGATATCATGAATTATTCCATAATTTATAACAAATACATATTTATGGTAGATTGTAATGAATTATATCTTTTCATCAAGGAATATTAATGAAAGTGCACCAACTAAAATTGATGATCTCATACATCATACAAATTTAGTTATCCAATATCCTTATATCACAATGTAATGGGTATTCTTTGGTTTTCCCCACACTAATTATTTATTTAGTTATGAAATTATCTCAAACCAAATATTTTTAATTCATGGAATGTTGAGTGGAAATAATTTTTTCCTTAAAAATCTTATAAATAATGCTTACATATATTCATCTGATAACATATTATTATTAGGGTCTCCTAGATATTGCAGCTAAATAGAAATTCCAATAATAAGTTACCCAAGGAAAATCAATTAGTGCATAACTTTCACATGTTCTACCCAATAAAATAAAATATATTTACTTAATAATTTTCTACCATATAAAAGATAATCTTGGGACATCAAAATTTATCATGACCATCTCAATTGAATGATCAAGCTCTTGACAATTTTCATTTTGGATGGAATATGACACTTATTATTTTATAAGTTTTTTTATATTTAAATTCAGACCCATTTAATATACATAATATTAATATTAAATATGTAATGATTTTCATAAAATGTAATATTTTTCTTATATATTATATTCACTTGTTTATGCTTTCTTCTAATTATTTAGATTTATAATCATTATTTAATCCAAAAAATTAATATCTATACACCACATCGATGTGTAAAAATTTACAAAACTCATAGATGGTGTTACTCACCAAAATATAGGAAAAAAATATTCATAGATATCTATATTCATCTTATCCATAAGCTACATTAAATAATAATTTAATGGTTTAGAGCTATATAAGAGTGATAAACTCCACATGAGTAACCCTGGGGAAATAGATAGCTAACTATACCTTTCTAAAAAAAGGAATATGACTACAGACTAGGGGAATATTGACCAAAATCCCCTCTACCTATCGATATATTACCCATGATATAATCTAATTCATAATATTTAAAAAACCTTGTATACACAAACTATGCTCATTAACTAAATATAAGTTAATAAATTCAACTAAAAACCAACTATAGGGTAGATTAAAACTATATTTTATGAAATTTTATGTAAAATTAAATGCAAAGATCTATCTCCTAGATGCACGTTATCCCATAATTGTTCATACATAAAAATCAAATTTAATAAAAAAATTTGTAAGCATTAATATAAATGGAATTTAATCAAAAATAATCATCATTTTATTTACACTCTAATATATAAGAGACAAATTTGGATTTTTTATATTTATTTTATACTTAAAATATCACATTTTGGTAATTTTACCATTTTACATTGACCAAAAAAAATTCCAAATTATATGAAAAACTTATTGAATAAAAAAAATTAAATAATTTTTCTTTTATATTGACACTTGAAATGTTTTTAACCTCGAAAAAACATTGACTTGAATCCCCACACTAGGTTTTCACATAATGTATTGCCACGATGGATTTCCACCCATGACATAACATTGCCACAAAATGTAATTTCATGTTCCAACTTCACAATATGATGACACACAACATAGTTTAAGGGACATACCTTACACTATAATGAATGCGAATTTAGTATTAAGTGCCTTGGATACGGTTCAATATATTTCCTAGTATAGATACATTCTATTCAATACCATTGAATACATTATATGTAGGAAGGCATCGTTTGTTCCTCTAGGGTAATACATCTTTATAAATTTATAAACACAATCACCTAATCATCAAATAAACTAAATAGTATTATTGGATAATGTCAGTCCAAGGTCCATCCTATGAATATGGGGTAAAAATATAGCAATTTAATAATAAATAAATAAACTATAAACAAATGTAGAAATAAATGCTAAACTATATGGAATGTGAATTTATAGATAGTGGGAGTATAAAATAATAAGATAGTACACTGTGAATATGATATTTGGGTTCATTTACTATTTCATAGAATGATTAAATAAATAATATTCTTATCATAAGAACATGGTCTAAGTTATCTCACTAGTCTTGGTGATTACTCCCTCTCTCTCTCTGTCTTTCTATCATAAAATTATATTTTCTAATAGCCATGTACATTGATTTATTAGTTATAAAGGTAATGTAAACCAATATTTAAACAAAGAATTAAATCCTGTAAAATGGTTTTATGGAAGAACTAATTAATGTGATTATTTTATATAATACTCCTTTATTTAGCATGCAATGGTCATGTAATAAAAAATAATGAATATAGGGAAGGAAGAGAATTGAATTCAAAATACCAACATGAATTAATTATAAAATAGTACATAAAATATATCAATCCACTTTAAAATCATTTAATGGAATAAATAATGGATACCCTATAATGTTAGTCATTAGAGGGAGAAAAATGAATAAAATAAAATCCTATAAATGTGGAAGTAACAGGTCATAAACCCAACAATGATCTAGTAGTTCCCCATTCAATTCAACCATATTACAGTATCCAAAACCTGTGTATTTATTAGCTTCATAACCCAATGTATTGACCATATCCTAATCTCAATATCCATTTTAATTTGTACAATATATGCTTGAATAATCTTAGTCTACACCATTTAATTCCTCCAAATATCTCCGAATATATTACTATTTTTCAACTAAAATTATGCCACTACATCATGTAAATTTTTACCTAGTTTTTTTCTCACAATATTCCAATCACCTCTTTTGAATAAACTAAAATAACTATCTCCACCCTGAAAAAATTGGGTTTTTATGTTTGTAATATTTCTATGTGAAACGATCTTAGCCTCTATGTTGTACTTTATTCCATTTCATTCTTTATGATGTGAATTTTTCTTATGGTGCAAAATAATGTTTCAAAAAAACATCATTTGTTTAACATCTCCCATGATTGATAGAATGACCAACAATTTATTTCCATCATTTTTCTTTACTTCAAGATTCAATATAAAAAATATGCATTTACATAGTGGTTTCTTCCACATAGTGCATCTTTATCATTGTTTGGCCTTCACAGTTTTAGGATAATGCTCCTATCATTATGAATAGTATTAATATTTCTTTACAATGGTTTTAAATGATCTACAATAGTGTTTCATAGGGTTTCCTAGTCTTACAGTGACTTGATATATTTATCTTTACCATCTTAGTGGTGGAAATGGATTTCTATGCCGATAAGAGGAAGTGATGTTGAATGATGGTGTGTCATCAGGCGATGAATTGTGTGTCTATGTTAGTTGACACATAAGTGAGATAACACGATGATGATTTAATAAAAATGTAACGTTTCAGAAATTTTCTACATCTATAATTGATCTTATACAAGTTTGATATTTGTTATATATTACTCTTCAACACATTCACCGACCAAAACCAATCTGAATGGGTGTCATTGATCAACCAAAAACTGTTGGGTTGACCCACATCAAGAGGTTAATCCTCAATAGACCCCTTATTCACACTCCATGCATGAGAAATTATCCACCTCAAAAGTTCACACATACATTCCCTTACGTCGGCATCTGTAGGGGGTCTCTATTCATGGCTAGTCTACCATGAGTGCTCTGATAGGTATGCCTTGGGCAGGTTATATGGATTTTTTACATGTTTAGTGACACCCTTGCATTGGCATAAATTTATACAAAAAAATTACATTCATTTTCCAAATTATAAAATGTCATTCACCCATAAAATCAAACAAAAATAATACATAATCCTACATTAAAATCTAAAATAATTAGTTTTTTTAAATTAATTTTCCCAAAAACATTTCAAAATATTATTTAACAATAAAATAAATAAATTATATAATTTTGGGAAAATAGAAAATTCAATTTTAAAATTAATTAAATAAAAAAATTTGAAATATATCTTACAAATAAAAACATACAATCCCCCTATAATTAGACTCATGATTTTATTCCAGAATAAAATATCCATAACGTGTGATGGAGGCTCACCCTACCATAATTAAAATCTCAATGATAGAAAAATAAATTATATTCAGTAGGGAAATAAATTTTTTAGCATCACATAAAAAACATCATCAATGCATAATTTTTCAAATAAATACAATCATAAATAAATTTTTTGTTCCAAATTTTGAAATAACCATATATCTCATTCCTTCCCCTTATATTTATTATTTTATTATCAATGTGAATGAAAATTTTAATTTACATCACATTAAATCTTTTTTGCCCATCACCAATGGTAAATATATATATAGAGTTATTCAAATACCTTGAATATCATCCCTTTAAATATGATTAATTTCATAATTAATCTACACTCTATATAGAATCAAATTAGAAATAATAAAGAGGGATTAAAATTATGAATTGTATGAGTCTTGTACTTAGTGTATGTATGTAATGATGTAAAAAATTAGTAAATCTAAAAAAGAGTTTATTATATAATGTATTTTTTAGGATAATAAATATAATCTAAGTGAATATTATCATTAATAATTACATCTCCCATTATTCCACAAACTTAAAAAAAGGCCATTGAGCAGTGGAAACTATGAATGATGCACAATCTTTTTAGGTTTTTTTATTTATTTTTTTCAATTTTTCAAATGTTTTATCTAAAACAAGGTTCACTTACATTACCTAATCCCAAATGATATACTTATGAAAATATTTGATATGGTTATAACATGACCCTTGATCATGTAATTTTTATTTTTTTTTCACCCAATATCCAGTGAATTATTCACTTTTTCAATTTATCCAATTTTAATTTTTTGAAAAGAAAAATATTATTCATATTTTCATATTTTTTGAAGAGGGGTATTAATTGAATATACTGAAAAATAGTAATCTATTATTTCCATAACCGATGGAACACCCTCACATATTCTCTTTAATGGAAGTTATTATTTTACTCCATCGACAACATATCCCCTACACTTGAGTAAACAGATATCACGGAAGACACAGAGTATGGTATGAATGAAATATGTGGAATGTAATGTAGATCTTCCAAATCAAGTCTATTCATAGATTTTATGGGAAAAAATATGGATAAATGTGTAAGGTGTCCTCAAGGATAAGGGAATAATCTATAAAAAATAATCAATTATCTTAGAAGTGATTTTTACAATCATAGATTTCACAAGATGGAAATAAATTTTTATAAGAAATCATGCCCATGTATCTCAAGAAATATCCTCTATAATTAATGGAAAATTTATACATTAAATCTCTCAGGAATGGGATAATATGATTTGGATAGTTATTTATGGAAATGCATACTAATAACAAATAAATTAAAAAAAGGATAAAAAACCAAAGCATTTACAAATCATAAAATTCTCCTAAACCATGATTTTTAAAAATAATCCCACCATACATGGATTTAATTACTCATTTACAATTTTACTCATTAAAATTCATTGAATTTTGTTTCAAAAGCATTGAATTATGGTTTTCCTAAGTGATTTTTGTCACATTTACAAAAAAAATCACCCATGTTAAATATGGGGCTTCTGTTTTTGCATTTAAATCTAAGAAGTAATTTTCATGAAAAATATAGGGGAGTAATTAAGTACCAAATTTAAAGTGTTAATCCCCTACAATGAATATATTTACATTTATATTTTTTATAAATTACATAAACATGTGCCAATAAAATAATGAAAACACATCAATGAGAAAGGTATATTCATTAATGATTAAAAGATATTTTAATTGAAAACTACATCTAAAACTAAATTTCTAATATAAAACTAAATATAATTCCTAGGATATTAGTAAATAATAAATTCCTATAAATAAATTAAAAAATTAATTTGGTTCCTAGAAAATATTTTTATATGTTTGTTATGCGTAAACATTACTTCGTTATATCACATAATTATAGTGTGATATATTGTTAACAATTATGGATTGATCGAATTAGGATTTTGTTTCATAATCAATGTATCTATTCACCCACAACTCATTATTATTAGCATTATTATAGGATAGTTCGTTATAGTGGACAACCCAAAGTATGTGAAAGAAGTTTATTAGATATATGTATTTGGAAAAGCACTTATTTCTCTTCAACAACTAGATACATATGTTCAAGTTCTTCCATGATCTCTTCAAGCACAACAATCATCCCTTATAATTCTATAATAGTTTATCTTGTTTCATTAAGGAGTTTTTTAACGGATGTAGTTATATTAATATCCACATTCCCCTCTTACTTTTTATTATGTGATTCTTCTTCTTATTTCTCTTTATCCTCATCATATATTAAGGTGTTTTCTTTAGAGATTCACATTCATCTTTATAATAGGAATGAAGGGTCACCTAATAGTAATATTAATATTTTTCTCATTCGTATATTTCTTTTATTTCTTCTTTAATGTGTGATTCCTCATTGTTTCTTTTCATCACTTCTTTAGCTTCTATGACTATAATTTCTAGTATTTATAACCATTTATAGAAATTTTCTCCCTTTAATTTGAGGTTTTTTATCTAAAAAATGAGGATCCATTATTGTTCCCCTGATTAAATTTGTTTCTCCTACCATTTATCATGAATTTCTTCTTCAGAATATAAATTTTTAGGACTAGATTAAAAATTAAATCCCTATTTGAATATGGGGATTCAGTTTTCCTTTTAAAATTTCACACACAACCAAAAACTACTCAAGTGATATACATAAAACTAAATGAAAAAATTAACCTAATAATAATTATAATACAGAGAAATATGATTACAGACATTTTCCTACTAAACAATTAGTGTAATATTCTTACTTATTCCTCAATAATGAAGATAGAAATTGATATGTCTGGATGACATCATTAGTTTTTATTGGTTGTTAATGATATGGAAATTTATAAACACAAACCACTAACCACTAAATCTAATAAAAAGTAGTATAGAATCAAAAAATTATATGTTCCCATGAGGTTATGGAAAAAAATATAGTAATTTTATAATAAATACAAAAACTATAAACAAATTTATATATAATTTCTAAACAACATAGTATGTGAATTTTGAGAGAGTGGTGGGATAATAAATTTTTTTAACAAGTATATAATATCCTAGTTCATAAAATAATTTCATAAGTTTAACTAATTAATTTTTTTATCGCTATAATGAGGTATAATTCATCCCATTTGTCTTGGTGATTACACTCTTTCTCTCTCATAAACTACACTTTTATAATGGTCATGCGATCTTGCTTAATAATGATAATGGAAACCTAAAACCATAATTAAACATATAATTTGATCCCACCCAATGGTAATAGATAAAGATTATTTCTTGATATTTCATTACAGAATACTCCCTTAATTGACACACAATCGTTGTGAAATGAAAAATAAGAAAAAGAGGGAAGTGATGGAATTTAATAAAAGAGAAAAACATTAATTAAATATAAAATAGAACTTACACAATAATAATCCCCTTGGGAATAATTTCATGGTTCCAAGAAAGGATACCCTCCCATTAGAGTCATGAGAGGTAGAAAAAATGAATAAAATAAAAGCCTATAAATGTGGTAGAAACAACACTTAAACCGAGTAGTAATCCAAAATCTACCCAAATGATTCATCTCAAATAGGAAAAATACTTTATATATATAATAATCATATACCATTGGGATTCTACTACCCTTCTATATAATATCCTAATTTAATTCATCAAAGATAACCACAAAGACTCACTGTTAGCCCCATTAAATTCCCCATCATATATTGGTGAATTATAATATTTTTGAACATAAATTTCACCACCTCTTCAAATAATTTTTATTTAGGCGTTTTAATCGATGTTTTATAATCTTATTATATGAATGGGTCGACATTAACTTATCTACGATGAACCAATGTGATTTTTGAGTCTAGAATGTACCTATATGAAATAGGATCATCCTCAAAAATGTTTTTATGGCGGTTTAATTATTCAAAAATTGCATGTGGATAATACTACACATTTATGTTTCAAAAAAACATCATCGGTTTCATTTAACCCATTGTAGTGTTGGAGGATATCATAGTGGAAAATGTAGCCACATGGAACAACAATCACATGAGTTAATCCCAAAAACATAAACACAATAGAAAAAAATGGTATTATTTAATCAACTATAATTCATATTACAACTCATAAAAACATATCCAATTTATAGGGATATAAATGTACATAAAAATCAAATGATCAAAAATAGAAGGTATAAAAAATATGGTAATTAGTTGTGGTAGGTATAGCCTAACACATCATCTCCAAACATTTCAAACTTCAATTTTTTTAATTTTTCTAACCTCTCACACATTACTGGAGGTAAGAACTATCCAATGAATAATGATATTACCATAAAACAACCCCCCTTCAACCCATTTTCCTTGTAACCCATGAATTTTTATCATACTTAGGTGGGTAACTAACTATTATAATGACTCTAATAAATTGATTACCTCAAGGAAGTTCAAAATCACATGAGGAAATAGATAACTAGATTGTTGGAGGTGATCACGGGAACAAAATATCAGAAATAAGAAGCAAATTGGGTTTTTTTATATGATTTGGAATTATTCTAGCTTGTATTCATTTTCATAGATCATATTGTTTGCATGGAATACTCTATCTCATGTTCTTTGAAATATATCCCTTTGCTTTGGTCTGTCACTGTGAATCATATTCATTGGAAGGAGATATCAAATTTCATCATTTTGGGAACCTACATGGGGAATTGGTGTATCAAGAAGTCTGAACTGGTTGATGGTTTACATGATACTAAGTCGTTCAAGGTCTCAACTTATGGGAAGATTTCAATGTTTGATATCAACATTGCTTCTTCAATGCCATTTGAGAAGAAATTTTCATTGGGTAACAACTCCATTTCTATGGTTTCTTCTTGTGCATATAGTTGATTCATCATTGGGAGATGATAAAAAAGTAGGGGGTCTCCTTCATCATCATTGATGTCTTGAAATATTTTGATGGGATTGATGAAATTGAATTAAATATATAGAAAATCAATTTTTTGGAATTGAATTGATTTTTTTTCAGAATCCCAAACATCCCTTCATTTTTTAAAAAATGAAGACATGTTTTTTTAACATTATTGACAGTTGTAGTGTCCAAAATATTAGGGATGTTTAATTTTTATCATTTTTTTGGAAGATAAGAGAGAAGAGAAGATAAAGGGGTGGTGGATAGGATGTGAATTTCGATAAGAAAATGTGGTGAATTGTTTTTACAAAAATATGATATAAAGGCATGAATCACTTTACATAAAATGGTGAACCATTGATAATATCATAAATGAGGCATGTGAGTTATGTTTAAAAAGATTAAAATGGTTTTAATCTCTTTTTTGACAAATAAAGAGGCAAAAGATAATTGGAAATAAAAAATCTCATGCTAAGATTTCTTATATTGTCAACTACAAATCTTCATATTCATTTAAATGCTACAAACTATCCAATTAATAGATCTCAAAAGAATATTTCATGATCAATAGAAAAAGATTCAATCCTGGATTGGATACTATTGAAGGTGGTTATGTGCAGCAGAAGTGGATGTAGATTCAACATCCTCTGAACTCTAACCATGTAATATAATCTATTAGTCTCGATATCTTCATTCAAGGAGGTTGCATGCATGTGTCATAAAACCATGTACCTGATTTCTCATTCATTAAATTCCTAGAATTTGAACTTTCTAATAAAACACTATGTCCATGGATTTATTTAAGCTGTATAATTTCTATAAAAGTGCCTAAGATTTCAACTTCCATTATGGAAGAGAAGGGAAAAATCCTTTCTCGCATTATTCATTAATACCATTTTACACATGACACACCCAAAATATCATACCTCACCATGAACATATCTTATCACAGCATTCACCAATACATAAAAGTGTTTGAGTCATAATACACATTAAAAATAATCATAATTTCTAAGGACCAATACACATATCCTTAGATAGGAACATCAAATGGACTTATAAATGTGGATTTTCTATAGGCGGGTCTCATTCTCAAAATATCTTCTTGGACATTACTAAGGGAGTACACTATGAGAAGGTTCCTCAATGTCTTATGAGTCTCCATTCAATATAGCCTATATCATTTTGTACCTTAAAATGATATCATCTGACTATATAACATATGTTCACGAATAGTGTCATAGAACTTCATGGTTCTCATCATAGTAGGGATCTTCTATGACCTTTGAGTACAACAAATAATCATATGACATTATAACATGAAATGTTATGAAGAAGAAAAATAATGATGTGATAAGGAGCATATTTATATCAATACACTGAATATATATTTATCATAATGTATAAATGAAAGTTATTCTAGGGAACCAACTCCATCATACTCCCACATAAACATGAGAAAACTGCAAATGACCTTTAATCCTTTAGCTCTCACATGATACACTTGATTCTAATGAGATAGGGATTTAGTCAAGCGGTTTTCCATGTTCTCTTACATGGATATTTTTATCACTACATGTTCTCCCCTTTTATAAAAAATCTTATTTTTGAGATACTTCTAGAGTATGATCTTGGTCCGTTGACGTGGCCAAGGTGCTTCTACAAAATCCATCACTGCAATATTATAACAATATTATCTGATAGGGACTTTAATGCAAGGTACCAAATCAGGATCTTGGAAAAATATCCAAATGTAGACAGCATAATTGGTTGCATCATAATCTACTATATATTTCAACTCTAGTGTAGAATCAATGAAAATTGGCTTCTTTGAACTCTTCCAACTCATAGGTCCTTCAATGAGACAGAAAACATATCTCGATTTCAATATAAGATCATTCTATTCAAACTGAAAACCAAAATCATCATACCCTCATATGACAAGTTCCACATCTCCTTCAAACACCAGGAACATATCCTTATTTCATCATAGATACTTAAGGATTGTATTAAGAGTAGTCAAATGTTGTTCTCCTAGATCAACATTATATATTAATACCTTGCTCAGTGCATAAGAAACATCGTTTATGGTACATAACATGTTTTAAATCATAGATCCTATCACATAAGCATATGGGGTATTAGTACTTATATCTTTATCATGTAGCGTCTGGGGACACATTTTCATAGATACATGTAATCCATGTGACACAATAAATAAACCCCTATTAAATTGTTCCATACGAAAAATCATTATTATTTGGTCAATAAATGTAATTTGACATTCTTCAAGCTTACTCATAGATATATAATGAATAATTATGATCCCTAGAATATAGGAATCTTCGCTGAAGTCTTTCCTAGGGAATAACTTTTTCAATAAGTCCTTAACAGATTGTACGACTGGTATGTCCTTTCCAATAATTAAAATTTAATCAATATATACTACTAGGATAATGACCACATTCCTATTAAAACATTTTTAAATAAATTGGTCACATTAATTTTTAATGAAAACAAATTCCCTTATGTCTTCATCGAATCGAATAATAATTGTCCTTAATGTTTGTTCAATCAATTAATGGACCTCTACAACTATCAACCACTTTTGGAATCCCCTGTTATCAAAATCCCTTCTATTTGTGTCATATAAAAATCTTTTAGAATGTTCGTGTTAAGGAATGAAATTTTGATATCAATCTTCCAAATCTAATATTCAAGGTAAGCTACTATGAAAAATATTATTCTGATAGATTGAAACATAGAAATTGGTGAAAATTTTTCATCATATATAATTCCTTGATGCTATTTAAAACCGTTAGTCACTAGCCTTTATTTATAGGTACTTTATTAACTTCTAGACATGTTTTCTCTTGAATACCCATTTACATACAACATACATTACATAAACTAGTGCATCAACCAGAACCCAAACATGTTTTTGATACATGGAATCCATCTCAGAATCAATAGCTTCTAGACAAATTGTAGCTTCTAAACTCTTTACTTCCACGTTATAGGAGAGAGGTTCATCATCGTCCAACAACAATGATTAACCTCCTTAGTGGAAAAAACCATATCTCTCAGGTACCCATACCTCTCTTACACTCCTACATAGTACTTGTTTTTTAGGAACCACTGCTTCCATGAGGACCTAAGAACTTTTTCCAGTACCAAATCATGTGTATCTTGAGCATCAACTTCATCGAATTCAATATTTCCCCCACTATCCTTTTTTAGGATGTACTCCCTCTCAAGAAAGGTGGCTTGTTAATAAATAGTCACAATCATCTCTGAGGGGTTGTTTAGGTAGTATCTCCTTATTTCCATTGGATAAACTATAAAGATACACCTTTTGCCTCGGGGTACTGGGTTTTTTCCTAAGAAATCCTTAACAAATTTATTGCATCCCTATACACGTGTATACAATACAATGAACTATTGGTTATGTTATTATCTACCTCAATATGATCTAATAGTGTTCATCATCTTACTAAGTTAAATCTCAACATCATTCTTTAATTCCATGAATTTTAAAAAGGACTCTAACTTTTACATCTTCAAGAAAATATAATCAGATCTACTCAAGTCATCATTAAAATTTATGAAGTATGAATATCCATCACAAGATTCTACTAGAAATGGTCCACACACATTAGTTTGTACCAATCCTAGAAACTCTATGGCCCCTTCACCCTCTCCATAAAATTGTGGTTTGTCAATTTTCCCTTGTTAATAGGCATGAAATCAATAAAGTGGTTTTAGCTCGGAAGAGTCTAAATAACCATGTTGAGAGATTATTTCCAGGAGCTAATCATTTACAAGACCAAGGTGATGATGCCACAACTAAGTGTTATATGATTCATGTCAATGTGATCCATTATCGATTTCCAACACATGGTTTTTTAATTTAATACCAACAGACTGTTTTTTAAATGTGTCATACTATTACATATGTTTTCTTTATAAAAGAAAATGCTTTTATTTTTAAATTAAAAAAACATCTATATCAAAACATTGATACATAAATTATGTTTTTGGTAACACTTGGTACATAATAACAATCATGTAAAACCAAAAACATCATGATCGTCAATGAAAGGTGGTAGTTGTTGGAGTTAGTGTTCTAGAACCAACTACTTTGTACTTTATTCATTAATAAAAGCCTTATCAAATCTTGATTGTTCATTTGCTTGACAATGAATGTGATAGTGTCCTAAGGACAGCTATTGCACTAAAGGGTCATAGCGAATCCCTGCTATGATGAGAACCCAGAAGTGCCATAACACTGTTCTTGAATATATGTTCTATGGACAGATTATATTATTTGAGGGACACAAATAATACAGGTCATTAAGGACGAGGAATCATAAAACTTTGAGGCACCTTCTCATGGTGTGCACCCTTGGTAATATCCAGGAGGATATTATGAGAACGAGACCCGCCAGTAGGAAATCAACATTTCATAGTGTCTTTGGATGTTCCTATCTACCGACATGTGTATTTGTCCTTAGACTTTCAGATTATTATTAATAGGTATTACAACTCACGCACATAGATGTATTGATGAAAACTGTGATGACACACTGTTTGCAGCGAGGTAGGATACGGTGGTTGTTACACAAGTAATACGGCAATAATAGATAATGTGAGAAAGTATTTTTCCCTCCTGTTCCATAACAGAAGTAGATATCTCAAGCCCTTTTATGAAATTAATATGGCCTAAATAAATCCATGGCCATGGTAAGGTATGGGCGCATTCAATTCCGGGAAGTCAAAGAAAGAATAATCGAGCACATGGGTTGATGTCACTAGCATGCAACCCGCTTGATTTGAGATATCAAGACAAAGGGATTATATTACATAGTAAGCGTTCTTAGGAGGTGACACGTCATTGTGGCATTAAATTCTTTCTCTATGGGTGCCTTGGCGTGTTGCTAGTAGCTAACCTTGGACTTTAGGCAGGCTCCGCCTAATGCCACTAAGAAAGAGGCCTAGAGGGTCACACACTATGTCTGTCCATGTATCTTAGTTAAATATTAATTTAACAAGTCAAATAAATATTATTCCCAATTTTGGTTTAGTAATTTTTTAAGGTTGCCTGGTCGCATTTATTTCAACACTAGTTATTCGAGAGAATATATTGTGGGAGAAATAATATATTTATTTTCAAGTAATGCAGTTAGATTTATTTTAGAAATAAATATCCATTACTCAATGTCTAATAAATGTGGCGGATAAAAATGGAAAATAAAATTACACGCCATGTATATAAAATATACACGCCGTGTAGTTTTATGGAAAACAAGTACACGCCATGTATTAATTACACGTCGTGTAGTTTTCCAGTTGGGATTTTGAGGATATAATATTGTATTATTAAATGATATTAATTATAATCAGCATGGGAACATGACAAGGCACTAATAATTCAACATGGGGTTTCAATAAGATTTAAGGAAATAAATAAAACACATAATTCATTTATTTATTTTCATAACTCTATTAACCTCAACCCCGATTATAAATATCCTCACAACCCCAACACATTTTCAAAGCCATTGTCGTGCCCAACGGATTTGGAAATACTCTCAATCCAAGAGAGAATTCCCTTTCCACCATGAACTCCCTCATGTTATGAGAGCGAGATCCTCCACCGGATCAAGGTGGTCAAAGGCGGACATCGCAAGCGAAGGTTCATCCGCGCTAGCACCCGGATATCCCTTCGGTGACGTCCATAGAAACGTGGAGAACGTGTGGATCACCGCTACATGAATCTTATAGATGGATTCTATGATGCAACAACGGATCAAATGATCATGACTGGAGACATCGACGAAGAATGAATTCCACAAAGGTAATTCTTGTGAATTAATGAAATTAATTATAACCAACATATGATGATCCTATATTAATGGTTCCAGAACTCTTCTTTTCTTTTTCGTTATTCATTCCATTTCAAAGATCTGGCATTTTATATCGTGACAGATCTTAGAATGAACGTTGTTTAATGCTAAATTAAAGATGGGAAAACCCACCAACGCGCTTCCACTGCGTCCGGAACCTAAAGTGGTATCAGAGGGATCGTATAGTTGATTATAATTATTTAGTTTTTCATTGGTGATTTACGCATTTAATAATTTAGTTATTTCAATTCATGTTTATTCGTTCTGTAAATCTGAGTCTCGAGATCTGTTCCTCCTCCGTCATTTCTCGTTCACCTCACAAAAACAAATTGTTCTTTTCATTTTGATTAAAATAAAATAGAGGAACTCATTTGGAGGATCCAAATGTTTCTGGCCGTACAACACCAGAATATACGGTGTGTATTCGTAAGTACACGCTGTGTAGTCTAGGTTCAATGAATTGAATGATCTGCTAAATCAGGTCGTGTATTGGATTCTTTCTATGAATTTAAGACACCGTGTTTTGATGAGAAATAGGTGGAACACGATTTACGGATTACACGTCGTGTGGTCCAATGAACACGGCGTGTAGTCCCTTCGGGTTAGGGTTAGGCCGTGTACCCCGTACACGTGTTTTCTGGCTGGAAACCATGTAATGCGAAAACTACACGGCGTGTGTCCCACAGAACCTACCATGTACTCCGAAAATTTCCGAAATACATAAACATGCCATGTCCTTGGGCATGTACTTCGGATGGACGGTGAAGAAAAGTTCACGCCGTGTAGTCGGAACTACACACCGTGTACTCACCCAAATTACATAGATTTATTAAAATTTATTATTATATTATAAAAACCCTTGAGATGTGTACCAGGGTGCGGGAATAAGGCTGAGGCACAACACGTGATAGGTGATTTATATATATGTGTTTAATTAAACATCTGCGTAATGAACGAAAATTCCTCAGGTTGCCTCCAAGGTACAAGTTACGTACAAGGATAATTTCAAATGAATTTATTTGTTTAAAATAATGATGGATGAGAATCTCAAGGAAGTTCATAAAAGGTTTTAAGATAAAAGGATTGAATAATTAATGATAATTAACTAATTTGAACGTGATTTATCTTAAATAAGAATGATTAATGAATTGAATTATAGTTTTATTTATGCATAAATATCATTACATGTATGGATGATCATGAGATAGACTGAGACCTTTTTATGTGAATGGTTTATTTTAATTTATTTATTTAAATTAAATTTTTTGGCCTGCGATCCATCTCCTCATTAATATGTAGGGCCTGCGCACCCAAGGATTCATTTATGTAAAAACCCATTTTTACCCCTCACCTGCATGTGAGATAAATGAATATGTAATGGATGAAGCTCCCATGCTAGTGGAGGCGGCTTTAGTCAGGAGCCAAGGTGAAACCAATCCATGGAGATACAAACGTGGACATGTAGAAAGCTGTAAACAGGAACCCGAAAGGTTCAAGGTGTTTTCTCCACTAGGTCTTGGGTTAGTTTATCAACTGCTAGATAAAATAACCAATAGAACAAAGCTCATGATCATACCATTTATTTTATTTCTATCAGTTGCATGGTTTATTTATTTTGGGTGTGTTGTAACGATCACAAAATTAATGAATTAAAAAATAATGGATGATGGAACTGAAATAAAACCTTCATATACATAAATATTATCTTAGACATGGTTAATCACTTAAGTATATCCCACTTAATATTAACAATCATGTAATCAATGATAATAAATTTGAAATTTACATATATGGATAAAATCCCTCAAAATAAATATTAAGTCGGTATAGCCTTCTATAATCTTGGTTAGAATAGAACCATAGTTCAAAGTGCTTGACCAACCCTAGTTGGGGTGATTTCAATTATCGGTGAATTATAATTCAAGGTTTTGGGTTGACATGACTTGGTTCGCATCAAGGGTTGACTACCATAGTAGGACTTGGTGTGACCAAGAGGCAAAGGTTGAGGAAATCCAAAATAAAAGTATTTCAGGATTGGGGAGTCCACTCAGCGGATCAATGAGCTACGTGTTAATATAGTTTTCATTTGGAATGCCTACCTAAAACCCTTCAAGTTTCTTGACCAAACCTGGTTGGGGTAACGTGAAGGGCAATGTGGATCCTTTCCACTAGAATATTTTGGCATCAAAATATTTAGAAATCAATGGTGAGAGCTATTAGATTTCAATAAAATAGTGGGAGACTAATAAGTATTAATTTATTTATTTGTATCAGTTTTGTAATAAATTTATAAACCTTTTCTCATCTTAATATGTAGAAACAACAAGAAAATTACTTCAAACATATCATTACGAACCATACTCGTGAAGGAAAAACTTCTCACTTGCACCAATTTCCAAGAGTGTCAGAGGCATTTACACGTTATCCATCGCCACGAGAAGAAATTGTATGTGCTGGAAGAGCATGTTCCAGTGGCACCTGGATCAGAACTTCTACCCACAACTCACCAGGTAGATAAGGATATGGGGCATGACAAACCCGCAGTCCTTATGGTGAACAAGAGACGGAAGGATAAGTAAAAGCATCCAAAGACTTATAAATGTTATGAAGCCCCAAGCACCGTCCCTCCAAGAAGGGGAAGTTCCAGAGGCATGGCAAGGAACGAGAGGAAATGTGTTTTGCATGGGACATGAAAGGCCACTGGAAGAGGAACCACACCCAGAAGCGTCGGGATGCTAATGGTGCATTCTTTATTGAGTGTAATCTTTCTATTTCTACACATTGGGTATTAGATATAGCTTGTGGGGATCACATCTATTTTCAAATGCTAGAACCATGTAGATTCTGAAAGGTTTCCAGAGGAGAGGTGGATCTTCGAGTTGCCAATGGCGCATGGCTGGTTGCGTTATCTATTGGTGACTACCACCACTCATTTCCAACTGGGAGGATCTTGGATTTACATAACTGTTATTATGTTCCTAGTGTTATCAAAAACCTAATTTATGTATCTTTTTTCGATATGTATGGATTTATTTTCATGTTTGGAAATAAGGGTTGTCTCATTTATAAGAACAACGTATGTTATAGTATCGAACATTTATATAATAGTTTGTATGTATTAAGTTACAAAAAAAATGTGTTGGAAATCGATAACGAAACAAACACACATGACTCATACATCACCTAGTTGTGGCATCACCATCTCGGTCATGTAAATGAGAAGTTCTTGAAAAAGCTCGGCCAAGATGGATATTTAGACTCTCTTGAGCGAAAACCACTTGATAGATGTCACACTTATTTATATGGTAAAATGACCAAGCCTCCTTTTGGTGGATAGGGTGAAAGGGCCACAAAGCTTCTAGGATCGGTACACACAAATATATGTGGACCATTTCCAGTAGAAGCTAGAGGTGGATATTCTTACTTCATTACATTTATTGATGATTTGAGTAGATATGGATTTGTCTACTTATAAAGGTATAAGTTAGAAGACTTAGAGAAATTTAAGGAATTCAAGAATGAATTAGAGAATCATCTTGGTAGGAAGATAATGAATCTTCGATCGGATCGAGGTGGAGAATATCTGAACCAAGAGTTCATCGATCTTCTACAAGATTCAGAGATTCTATCTCAACTCACTCCTCCTTATACACCACTGTGGAATGGTGTTAGTGAAAGGAGTAACCGCACCTTATTGGACATGGTGAGGTCAATGATGAGTCATGCAGATCTTCAATTATCCTTTTGGGGGTATGCATTACATACTGCAGTATACACATTAAACCGAGTACCAACTAAGGAGACTAATGGAATTACCTCTGTGTCATGGAATGGAATGAAACCAATTTTGTCGCATACATGCGTATGGGGATGTGAGGCATTTGTTAAGGCCTTCTCAGGAAACAATCAAGCACCTCGGGGAACGAAGTGTATCATTATAGGATATCCTAAGGAAACGAAAGGATATTACCTATATAAACTGCAAGACAAGAATGTGACTGCTGCTAGACAAGCCTTCATTCTTATGAGGGAGCACATCCTCAAAAAGGATAGTGGGAGAAATATTGAATTTGATGATGTTGATGCTCAAGATATACAAGATTTGGTACAAGAACAAGTTCCACAGGTCCCCATGGAGGAGGTTCCAGAAACACACATACTGACTAGGAGCTCAAGAGAGGTAAGGGAAACTGAGAGATTTGGTTTCCTAGTCACCGAGGATGGTGAATCATTATTGTTGGACAATGATGAGCCTATCTCCTACAAGGATGTAGTAGAAATATTGAAAGCTGTAAGATGGCTAGAAGAAATGAATTCTGAGATGGATTTCATGTATTAGAACCAAGTTTGTGTTCTGGTCGATGAGCTAGTTGATGTAAAACCTGTTGGATGCAAATGGGTATTCAAGAGAAATCTAGACATGGAAGGTCAAGTAAGAACCTATAAAGAATGGATAGTCCCTAAAGGATTCAAACAACATCAAGGAATTGACTATAGTGAAACCTTCTTGCTGGTTTCCATGTTTAAATCCATAAGAATCATACATTCCATAGCAGCTTACCATGACTATGAGATTGGTATGATGAATTTTAAAACAGCATTCCTTAATGGGATCCTTCAGGAAGATGTCTATATGACACAACCAGAAGGGTTTGATACACCAAGTGAATCCAAACAAGTTTTTATGTTGCATAAATCCATTTATGGATTGAAGGAGCATTCAGTTCATGGAACATTCGATTTGATGAAGTCATAAAGTAATTTGGTTTGATTAAGAACGAATGTGATCTATGTGTTTATAAGATATTTAATGGGAATTCAGTCATTATCCTAGTAGTATATGTTGATGACATATTGCTTATTGGAAATGACGTACTAGACTTACCGTCAGTTAAGGACTGGTTGAACAAGTGCTTCTCCATGAAAGACTTAGGTGAAGCAGCCTACATTCAAGGGATCAAGATCATTCATGATAGATCCAAGAGGCTGCTTGGACTAATTCTGGGTACATACATTGACCTGATACTAAAGATATTTAGTATTGAACAATCCAAAAGATGATTGGTTCCTATGTCACATGGATTACATCTTTATAAGAAAATGTGTCCTCAGACACAACAAGACAAAGATCGAATGAGTAAGATCCCATACGCTTCATCTATAGGATCCAACTTGTATTCCATGTTATGTACCAGACATGATGTTTCCTATGCACTGTGCATGGTAGGAAGATATCAAGCAGATCTAGGAGAACAACATTGGACTGCTATTTAGACTATCCTTAAGTATCTGAGAAGAACTAAGGATATGTTCCTGGTGTATGGAGGAGACAAGGATCATGTCATCAGAGGGTAAGCTGATGTTGGTTTCCAGACATATCAGAATCATTTGATGATGCAGTCTGGTTATGTTTTCTGTCTTAATGGAGAAGTTGTGAGCTGGAAGAATTCAAAGTAGCCAGTTGTTGCTGATTCTACAGTAGAGTCTGAATATATAGTGGCTTCTGATGCAGCCAAGGAAGCCGTCTAGATTCGGAACTATGTCGAGGATCTTGATGTGGTGCCTAGCAGTAAAGATCTCATTACATTGTATTGTGATAATACTACAGTTGTGGCTATTGCAATAGAACCAAGGTCACATCAACAGACAAATCATATACACTAGAATTATCACCTCTTGAGGGATTTCTATCAGAGGGGTGAAGTTGTTGTGAGCAGAGTGCCCACAGAAGAGAACGTGGTGGACCCCATGACTAATGGTCTATCTCAGCATAAGCATGAATATAATGTGAGAGATAGCGGGTTAAAGGTTTTTAGCAGTTGGCTCTAGTACAAGTGGGATTTTGTTGGAGTTGGTGGTCTAGAACAAACTACATTGTAAATTATTCATTAATAAAAGCCTTATCACATCATGATTGTTCTTGTGCGTGACAATGCATGTGATAATGTCCTAAGGATAGCTGTTACATTAAAGGGTCATAGCGGATCCCTACTATGATGAGAACCTAGAAGTGCCAAAACACTGTTCTTGAATATATGTTCTATGACCGGATGTTATTATTTGAGGGACACAAATAATAAAGGTTATTAGGGGTGAGGACTCATAAAACATTTAGGAACGTTCTCATGCTGTGCGCCCTTGGTAATATCTAGGAGGATATTATGAGAACGAGACCTTCCAGTAGAAAATCCACATTTCATAGTGTCATTGGATGTTCCTATATATGGACGTGTGTATTGGTCCGTAAACATTAAGATTATTATTAATGGGTATTACAACTCGCGCACTTAAATGTATTGACGAAAACTGTGACGACACACTGTTCGAAATGTGGTAGGATACGTTGGGTGTGTCACGAGTAATACTGCATTAATAGATAATGAGGGAAAAGATTTGTCCCTTCTATTCTATAACGGAAGTTCATAGCTCATTCCCTTTTATGGAATTGATATAGCCTAAACAAATCATTTTCCATGGTAAGGTATGGGCGAGTTCAATTCTGGGAATTCAAAGAATGAACAATCAAGCACATGGGTTGATGGCCGTAGCATGAAACCCGCTTGATTAGAGATATCGAGACAAATTGATTATATTACACGGTAAGCATTCATAGGAGGTGACACGTCATTACGGTGTTAACTTCTTTCTATACGGGTGCCATGGCGTATTGCTAGACGCTAACCTTGGACTTTAGATAGGCTCCACCTAATGCCACAGAGAAAGAGGCCTAGAGGGTCACACACTATGTGTGTCCATGTATCTTAGTTAAAGATTAATTTAACATGTTAAATCAGTATTATTACCGACTGTGGTTTAATAATTATTCAAGGATGCCTGATAGCATTTATTTTGACACTAGTTATTCGAGAGAGTATATTGGGGGAGAAATAATATATTTATTAGCGAGTAATGCAGTTACATTTATTTAAGAAATAAAAATCCATTACACAATGTCTAATAAATGTGGTGGTGAAAAATGTAAAATAAAAGTACACGCCGTGTATATTAAATATAAACGCCGTGTAGTTTTATAGAAAACAAGCACTGGTCGTGTATTAATTACACACCGTGTAGTTTTCCAGTTAGGATTTTGGGAATATAATATTGTTTTATTAAATGATATTAATTATAATCAGTGTGGGCGCATGTAATGGAATTAATAATTTGACATGGGGTTTTAATAAGAGTTAATGAAATAAATAAAATGTGTAAAACATTTATTTATTTTCATATCTCTATTAACCTCAAACCCGATTATAAATATCCTCACAACCCCAACACTTTTCCAGAGCCATTGTTGTGCACAACAGATTTGGAAATACTCTCAATCCAAGAGTGAATTCCCTTTCAACCAAGAACACCCTCGTGTTACGAAAGTGAGATCCTCCACCGGATCAAGGCAGTCAAAGGAGGACATCGCAAGCGAAGGTTCTTCCGCGCTAGCACCCATAGATCCCTTCGGTGACATCTAGAGATATGTGGAGCACGTGTGGATCACCACTAGAGGAATCCTGTACTTGGATTCTACGACACAACATCTGTTCACATGATCGTGACTGGAGACATCGGTGAAGAAATAATTCCATCGAGGTAATTCTTGTGAATTAATTAAATTAATTATAACCAACATATGATGATCATATCTTAATGGTTCTAGGAATCTTATTTCCTTTTTCATTATAATTCCATTCCAATGATCCGGCATTTTATATCGTGACAGATCTCGGATTGAACGTTGTTTAACGCTAAAATTAATGTTGGGAAAACCCACCAACGTGCTTTCACTGCGCCCGGAACCTACAGTAGTCACCAATGGTAAGAGCAGTCAGCCTCAAACCACTATTACCTCGTAGATTCTCCTCTCCTCTAGAATATTCTTTAAATATATTTGGTTACTATAAATTAATACATATGTGATCATTACATGCTGTATCTAATAACAAATTTGTATAAATGTAATGATTTAACTTGATAAAGAATAGACCTTTGGATTCTCCTTGTCTCTATGTGTAGTTCCTCTTCCAGTGTCATGACATTCCACATGTAAGACACGCTTCCTTATTTTCCTTTCCATGTCTCTGGATCTTCTTCTTCATGGTCGGACAATGATTTGGGGCTGTATAAATTTATAAATCTTAATCCCCATTGTCTATTCCTTCCACTTCCAATTCCCTATATGTTTTGTGGGTTACACATGACCTATGTCTTTATACACATGGAATATCAGGGTCAGATGTTCTGATAGGATATTATAGTTATTGATCATATTATAATTCACAATAAAATTATATATTTCATTTTCAGTGTTGATAGTATGAGATATATACACATCTTATCTAGGAATTTAATCCCAAAGAAGTCCATATGCTCAATGTAGCTGATAATCATGACTGCATGAGGCCTAGCTGGCGCAGACTCTCCAAGATTAGTGGTGAAAAATTCATCAGGGATATCATACCTCTTGTGTCTCTACATCTCTTGATATAGATCCTAAAGGCGAGACATCATTCTATAAGCATACATTTCCTCGACTTTCTTTAAGAGCTCATTCGACACAGTTGATAGCATGAGGAACTGAACATCCATAGAATCATTCAGGCTTTTCTCGTACACAATGAGCCCCTCATCACTCGCCTCATTACCAGGTGCAACTGGTAACAGTTCTTCCAACACATATAGTTTCTTTTCAGGGAGAAGGATGACCTAAAGTCATGTTTTCTACTCCTATAAATTAGTGCTGGTGAAAAGGATTTCCTTCTATAGAATAGATCACAATGATATGTTTGATGTCATTTTTAATTTTGTCTCTAAAAATATGATGAGAATAATTTTAGTTCATTATCTTGGTGAAATTATAGAAATAAGTATTATTTTATTAGTCTCTGACTATTTTATTGAAAACGAATAGCATGCACAATTGGCTTAAGAATATCCAGTTTCTTGGACATTATAGTGGAAAGGATCTATATTACCCTATGGATTACCACAACATCGGTTGGTCATGAAATTTGAAAGGATTAAGGTAGGAATTCCAAATTCCAACTACATTATCTCATAGATCCTTGATCTATTATGTAGATTCCCCAAACATGAAATTCTTAATTTTGGATTTCCTCTACCATTTCCTCCCAGTATCAATATGTCCACCTTTTTAAGTCAACCCTTGATGTAAAATAAGTCATGTCAACAAAAAACCCTCAAATTAGAATTCCCCAATAATTGGAATCACCACAACATTGGTTGGTCAATCACATTGAACTACAGTTCAATTTTAACTGAAGTAATGGATCGATATACTAACTGGATATTTTATTGAGGTATTTATCCATTATGTGTAAGTTTGTATTTATTATCTTTTCAAATTATTGTTGAAATTATGTGGGATACGGTAATGTGACTAACCATTTATTAGATAATATTTACACATACTCCTGTTTATTTTATTTTCATCTTGCATTCTTGTTAATTCATTAATTATGTGATCGTGACAATCATCCCTAATTAATATACATAAAATTGAAATAAATAAAATAAAGGGTATGATCATGATCTTGTTATAATGGTTATATTATATTTTATTTAATAAACTAACCACTAGACTAGTGTAGAAACACATTGATCCAATAAGTTTCATGTTTATAGTTTTCCACCTATCAACCATTGTATCTCCTTGGATTGGTTTCACTTCAGCTCCTAACATGAACTGCATCCAATATCATGGGATCTCGATCCATTAAATATTATTTTCATCACATCTAGGTGAGGGGTAAAGTGGGGTTTACATAAAAGAAACCATGTGCACCCTGGCCTAACATATTAAAGGGGAAAGAAGTCATGCAGGCCATCAATTTAATTTAATAATAAATTAAATGGGATAATAATCACATACAAAGGCCTAGTTTAGCTCATGATCATCCTCAATAATGAAATGAATTGTGAATATAATAAAATTATCTTTCAATTATTTAATTGTTCTTATTTATAATAAATCACCCTCGAATTGATTAATTATTATCTTTAAAAAAATCAATCCTTTTATCAAAAACTTTTTTGGAATTTCCATGAGATTCTCATCCACTATAATTTTAAAAGAATTAATAAATTAATTTAAAATTATTGGTGTATATAACATGTACCGTAGAGGTATCCCAGTAAATTCCCATCCAAAACTACCCAAGTAATATTATACTTATATACACATTATCCTTTGAGACATGTAGCATACAAGTAGAATTATAATTTTAATAAAACTCATAAATGATGTGATGATTGTTGAACATTACACAGTTGTTAATTAAACATTTATATATATTTATATATATAAGATATCACATTTTGTGACCAATATTTACACCTGCAGGAAGGTACATATCTAAAAGGACACATTATATAATAATAATTTTTATATATGTGCAATCTAGAAAAAGTAAATAGTGTGTAGATCATAATACATATTGTGTACCCTCTTCACTGTCCATCCAAATTACATGCTTAGGGAAATGGTGTGTGAGGTGTACTTCCGAAATAATTGGAGTACATGGTGATTTTAGTGGGCCACACATCATTTAGACTCCTTGTTACAAGGTCACCAGTCGGTAATGATGTGTATAAGATATATGAATTGACCCTGACCTGAAGGTACTACATGTTATGTCGAGTGGGCCACATGGAGTGTAGTCTAGTTTCCATGCCCAAGTTAATCCGGGTAAACACTACATGGATTTAATTTAATTAATTGTGTCATTAATGACTAATTAATGTTGGATCTAAAATTGTTTACCAAACCACATCTTGATGTATTTAATAATTCTACAAAGTGTGTAATTTTGATTACAAGGCATGAACTCTAGTGTTGTATGACCAGAATCCTTGGATCCACTAGTTTAGTTCCACGATTTTATTTTATTCATAAAATTTATCATTTTAGTTAGATCTTAACGAACCATTAATGGAAGAAACACATGTCGTATTTCATATTTATTGAACGATATAACTCAAATTTAAAAACCAATCTATAAATATTTAACTCATCAATGAAACTAAAAAATTATAAATAATAATATATCTGCTCTAATGCCACATGTAGGCTTCAGGCAGCGCAGAAGCATGTGAGGGACTTTAGCCAACATTAATTTTTTCAAAAATCTATGATCAATCTGTGATCAATATGATGATGAATGCCAGTATCCATGGAATTGAATCCAGGATTTACGCAAATTATAATTACCCCCAGAACCAAGAGATATGGTAATTATATTTTGTTTATAATTTGTTTAATTAAATTAAAAAATATCTCCAAGGAAATTCATTCTTCCTAGATGCATTTGACCATAGATCTACAGTGTGCCATTGTTTCATTGTAGAGATCAATGGTAGATCTCATTTAGAGGTGATCCACACATGCCACGTGAATGTCTAGACATCGATAAAGGAATCATCAGGTGCTAGCTTTGAAGATCCTAGCGCATGCGTCGTTCACCTTCAATATCCATGAGAACCACTTCCAATGTTTTCTCTATGATCAGGTATAGGAGGACCGCTCTCATTAATGGGAACATTCATAAAGAAGAAATAATTCTCTAGGCTCTAGATAAATAATCCTAATTGTTGTGCACTACATATTTTCTAGATCTCTGGGTTTCACCCTTAAAAATTTTGATAATAATAATAAAACCAAGAATTTAATTTACTAGGTAATAATAAATAATCAACACAAGTGTCATTACTTATTATATTATTCCATGTGAAACCCCCATGTCAAATAATAACAGCAATACCTTTATTTCCCTGAAATGTTCTTAAATTTCATGTCATATTTAAATATTATTTTAATCAAATATCATTTAATATTATTTCCTACAAACATGGTTCTCCAATCCTCCTCAATACTTACTAAGCCTTCAATAATGACTCTTTTTTATTAAATATATATAGCTTCATTATTCTCTAATAAATAAATATTTATTTCTTATATCGTTTTCAATATACTATCTTGAATAACTAGAAATGAAATAGATGCTATCAAGAATACATGGATTATTTTTAAACCACAACATGTAATAATATTTAGTCAACTAGATATATAATAAATTATTTAACTAAGATTCTAGATACACTAAGTGTTTTGACCCTCTAGGCCTCTTTCTAAGTCGAATTAGGTGAACCCATGTAATGTTTGTGGTTAGCATTTAGAAAATTCCATGTCACCCATAGAGAAATAAGTTAATTACACAATGCCATATCACCTCATACGAACACTTTTCATGTAATATAATCCCTTTGTCTCTATATCTCTAATCAAGCGGGTTGCATGCAAGTGTCATCTACCCATCTGCTTGATTGTCCTTTCATTGACATCCAATAATTTGATCTTTCCTATAGAACACCCTGACCATGGATTTATTTATGATTTATCATTTCAATAAAATAGCATGAGATATTAACTTTTGTTATGGAATTGATGGTACAAATGATTTCTCGTTATATTCATTATTTCAGTATTTCTCAGGATGCACCCAAGATATCCTACCTATTTGTGAACATATTTCATAATGGTTTTCACCTATATATCTATGTTTATGAGTCATAACACCCATTAATAATAATCATAAATTACATGGACCAATACACACATATGTAGATTGGAACAACCAATGACAATTATAAATGTGGATTTTCTTTTGGTGGGTCTCATTATTAAAATATCCTCCTGGACATTACCAAGGGTGTACACCATGAGAAGGTGGACCTAAGTCCTATGAGTCTCCACCACTGATAGCCTATATCATTTTTGTCCCATAAAATGATATCATCCGACTATAGAACATCTGTTCAAGAACAGTGTCATGGTACTTTTGGGTTCTCATCATGATATGATTTTTCTATGTCAATTTAGTGTGGCAGCTACTCTTGAGACATTATCACATGAAATGCTATGCATAAGAACAACAATGATGTGATAAGTATTTAATTTTTATACATCCAATGAATATATGTTTATAATAAATTATAAAATAAGTTTTTTCTAGGGAACCAACTCCAACGCTATTTAGTTCACAAGTGGATGATCTCATGCCCTAGAAAGATGGGGGATTTTCTAACCCTCTCGTAGCATAGTGGGGGACCATCACCATAAAAAAAATGTTCTACCAAGGGGTTTTCATCCCCAAGAACATGAAAAATATCACATCCACAACTAATCATGATACTTTTGGAGATAAATATGGAATATGAATATATCAACTCATATATGGACTTTAATGACGAAACAAATTGTTCTATTGCAATCTACTCCAGAAAAACTCCCAGGATAGGATATTAATTTATAAAAAACATGAGATAAATGAAAATCCTTGATTTCATCATAAAAAATTTGAATGAATAAACTTGACTAGAATCTCAATAAATACATGAATCAAATTTTAGTATTAAATATTGGTATTGGATCATTTATCCCGATCTTATGATAATGATTCAATAGACAGATTTTCAGTCTAACATCATAAAAAAGCTACATAAAAAATAAGGTTTAAATGATTATGGTGATGATCCAAAAGCACCAGATCGGGTCTTCGGGACACAACCAAAATTCCCAAAATATAATAAATACATAAAAAGTTACAATGTATAAACATGAGTCAAAATGTGCTTTCACTATCTACGAATTCAAATATTATCAATGAAAATGAAAAACATCCAACACAATGATGTCATCAAATGAAACAAATGATAATAATTTTAGATCACTTTATGTAGGAGATATCTACTCCCCCAAAAAAATCATCAAAAACTCCAAGAATCACCACTGAGCATGCCATAACATTCATGTGAAACCCAACAGATAGACATCACAATAGACATTCTAGACCACCCAAATCAGGACATTCCCCTACATAATTGAAAACATATTTCATGCTCTTTAACATTCACCACTGAATGAGTTCTATGAAATACTTCATTGCAGTCTCCAACTATTTTAAAAGCCCATATAATAGAATATAAAACCAATTTTTTCATTTAAAAATTATCAATCAGCATGTTTGTAATTAACACTACATTGGCATGTGAACCTCCACCATAGAGGCACCCATTTTATGTAAACCAAAGTAAGGCTAAACAAATCAATGAAATTTATATATTACCAAAAATTATGCCAATATTCCTGAAATGAAATGAAAAAACTAAATTCTCTATGGTGGATAATCAAATTTTCAATTTTTCATCATCAACATGCTTTATTAAATATGATTCATCTTAATACTAGGACTCTTCTATTTAGAGATATCCCTACTAATCTAAATCATTCTAGGATGATATCCATCATCAATATTTTCCTATAGAAAAATTTATCATAATCTTCGGGAATTATATGTACCAATATAAAGAACACACTGGAGATCATATTCCTTAAATACAAGACAACTTCATTCACTTTTTGACATACTTAGTTGTGTATCATCAGAGATTGAATGAGAATGCATCGCCAAAAAATTATCATCATAATATCATCCTTCATGGAAGTAGAAAGTAAAATACATGAATTAAAAATCCCAAATTCATAAACTCCACATGCATGAGACCGAACTGGAGATGCCACCAAACATATTTTCTTCTACGGGGTTCCACAATACCATGGAAGAAGAAAATCATTCGTGTGGATTTATTCCCTTTTGTTATAAATCATGACAAAAATCTTCTGAAAATCAGTTCGAATAAAAATTTCTCCAATTCACAATCAGTCTTCGTGAGCCATTCATATTGAGTAAACCATCATCAAATCATCTACATGCTCCATCCTATGTACTAATTGTTTAACACTACTATATATAAGGATTTTATCAGTGTTAGAAAAGGATTTTATCGTTACTAAAAAATGTTGTTATAAGTGCCATTAAAAGACGGTAACTTTTATCAACGTTAGAAAAAGAAGCATTTAAGCCCCCATTTATTTGTGCTAAAACGACACTGATATAGTCCCATTTTACCAGTTACTTTCTTGACATTAATAAAGGGGTACTTTTTTAGTGCACTCTTTATCATGGATTATTTTAACATTGATAAAACCATCATTTTTTTGTGGTAAAACAATCACTAATAAAGACTGTTCATACTAGAAATAATATATTTTTTAAAATTATTTGAGACACTCACTTAGCCCTTTATTAGTTCTCCCCCCTCTTCATGACAATAACCCTAGCCCATGACCATTCCATTTATCAGCAGTAACCCCTTCCCCCACTCATACTCATGACCCTAGCCTTCTATATTTCTCGGCCCTGCCAGACACCTTTACTAATCCACCAACACGTGCGCTTAAACCTAAAAATATTTCAACCTATGACATCATTAGGCATTAGAACATCATTACTACAAAACCATTCATATTTATTATATATTTTATTTATTATCTATTATTATTTATAATTAAATATACTTATATAAATTAATTCATTTTTAAGGTATTTTTTTATATTAACATATATATTTATATATTTATATTTATATATTTATTTATAATTATATGAATGACATAAATATATATTCATGAATATATATTTATATATTTTCCAATAATTTTATATTTACATAAAAAAATTTACAATGTATTTATAAATTGTATAGTTAGTGTAAATATACTTATATGTATGTGTGTATTTGTATATGTGTTCATTTCTAAACTCTCTCCCCTCACTCTATTTGTATATATATAAATATTTATTTATTTAGATATTTTTTGGTGTCTATATATATGAATTTATATATTTTTATATATATATTGTTTGAAATGTATAAAGATACATACATTTCATGTACACTTATTAATTGCCTAAAGGATTTTACATGTTATGTGTTGACATATTTGTTTATATATATTTATGTATTGAAATATAAATTATTTTAATAAATATTTATATTAATATTTACATTTATATACAAAAAATTATTTGAATATATAGGTAAATATAAATTTTTTGTTAATACACAAATAGATATATATATTTATATAAACATTATAAATTTATATATAGGTATATATATATTCATATATTTTTATAATGTAAGTAGAATAATGATATTTTAAATTTTAATTAAATGGAAAATAAATATTTATTTCTATATGATTTGAATATATAAAAAGATATTCTATTTGTAAATAAGTATAAATATTTATTTCGACAAAAAATATTTTTATATAATTATATTCAAATATGTTTATACAAATGAATATATTTAATTATAAAAAACACTACAATATTAAAAAGTGTAAAATTACAACACCATATTAACTATATGTGTGACACTCCTAGGAATAAATTCAGCCTCTACAGAAAAATGAAAAGAATACCCTCTTAATTGAAGATGAAACCCCCTTAAAATTTTTAAAAATTAGGTTATCCCAACTAAAAAATTAATTTTGGAGGCCTTTCTGGACTTTTTATCCTCGAAAAAACAGTGAACATTTTTCTATGATATACATAGAGTAGATCTTTTCATAGTATTTTCTTTGATTTGTGGAGGTGCCTGAAAGGACATGCAGATCAACTATCATAGATGATTGAATTTCAAGTCATGTTTTTAGTTTATAATAATATATTAAATAATTTTGAAATTTTTCGTAACACCAAATTATTATAAAACATATATTACTCAATAAATTTGAAAATATATAATTAATATTAAATTTTAGTTTTTTATACCATTTTTCACTAATTATATTAAATGTTATTTGAAAACAAAATTTTATTAATATATAAACAATATTTATTCAAATATATTTTATATATATCAATTAAAATATATTTCTATATTAAAAAATGTTTTTTTAATAATAATATTTCTTTTGAAGGATACCTTTAGCTAACATTATGAAATGAATTGATAAAGCGCCCTTTTATGAGTGTTAAAAATGAAGATAAAGGAATCCTTTATCATTCTAAAGAAAAATGATGATAAAGGGTGTTATTTTATTGGAGACACTTTTAGTATTTATATAAGGGGCCTTTATCAGTGCTTTTAACTAGTACTGATTAACGAACTCCCTTTATCATCATTTTTTAGCCTTGATAAAGGGTGGCGTTGAATACACGCAATTATATATTAGTGTATGTCTTGAACAAGGTACAATGAAGAATATGGGATGCTACATTCCTAAGGAAGATAGAGGTAATAAACATTGGGATTCTGTTCAAATTCCAACTATATTTTATAAAACATATTGTCTCTATTCTATAAAAATTAATGAATAGTTATATAACCCTTTTGATATATTTGGATGATTAGAGTATCCTTTTTTAAGTTATGGATAATAATATTTCCCAAGGATCATTATTTTATGCAATCAGAAACCAGAAACCCCTTTCCATTGATATTTATGGGTGTTGGTGGCACCCATAGGAGGCTCCATTCTATTTAGAGGGTGTTGGGGGATTTTTTAGGGAGCCATTGTTGTAAGTGGTATGGATATGGAATGGAGACACAAGACACATCATATTGATAGTGGATAAGACATAATGGATCCATGCTATTGTGTAGGGGAGATCTAGTGGATTTCATGTTTAATAGCGAATTGGGGGGCAGTATTACGGGCTATAGGCTGCAACATGGTACCTTTCTTGGCATAAGTGGCTCTATGGTGTAGAGATTAGAGCGAGGAAATAACCCCTAGATCCACATTAATAAGATATATCCACGGAACCCGGAACCACTATTGATTGAGGTTGGCTTCGGTGTGGCCCCTTAGGTTTTGTTGTAGAAGTCCCCGTGTCAATTAAGGCTATGATATTGTCAATATAGTCGTTTTTTGGTCTTCTAGTTTTCGGTATGCCTATAAATACATGTAATTAATCTAAATACCATTCATTTCCTCTTATTTCCCATCAGACTTTAGTGACTATGATATTTTTTGAATCCATTTGAATCCCCATTCACCAGGTATTATTCTCAGCTTCCAATGATCAATCCAAGGTATTCCAAGGTGAGTTTTACATCTCCCCTCAGGTGGTTTCTCTCCATTTAGTATCATTTTTCAGTTTTTAATTCATTCCATTATATGGTAATGTAATTTTTGGAATGAAATCTTTGGGAGATCATAGTTTCTTCAAAAGAGATGTGATATGAGATTTTCATCATTTTTATGTTCTTGTGCGAAGTGTGTTGACTTCATTGATGTTGAGGATTCATTACTTATCCTAGTTATTATCGTGTAATCATAAAGTAATAATGTTATTCCCATTGGATGGAAATGTAATTAGCCCAAAAATATTGTACCTAATTAATAAATAATTTGATAGAGATCACATGATTCCAATGATTGATATTGTGATAATGGTATACCTCTTTTTTTGTAGATACTATGTTATCTATACTATTGTGTATAAAGTTGATATGCTTGGTATAGCTTATTCAATTTGATGTGAAATGATAAATAACATTAATATGGAAATAATTTATTAACTAGAATCAGAATTAATAATAGAATGGATTTAAAAATCTGTTGTAAATTATAATTTGATTGTAATCAAATTGATGCATGTGTGGATGTTTGACTAAATTCATTCTTCTATCTATTAATGGAATTGATAAAGAATATAGATAATATTAATTTTTATTGGTGATAATAAAAATGTCTTGTTAACTGAGATTTTTCCCCCCATAATTGGTTGAAACTAGTCTTTTTATAGACCATGTTTAATATTTGGATAGCTAGTTATTATTGATACATTAGTTTTCCTATACTATGAGCCTATGAATAATGAATCAGTTTATTCCTGATGTAATAAAAACATGTTTTTCATAAAAGATTTATCTGTGTGCCTAGAGTATCCATTTTGTTATAAAGGATAAATTCCATATGTTTGGAGTTGTGACATCTCATTTAAATGTGAAATTTTAATTCCATTTTTTGGGTCCTACATTTACCTCTTGTTTATGATTGTTTTTATTAATACTGTTGATGTTCAAAGAAAAGAGATTTGTGATGTGGCATGATCCTGGAATGGATTCTCTATGATTGGCTGATGTGACATGGGGTGGGGAGGCCCAAATGATGTTGAAGTAGTTAACTACTATCATAGAGAGATGTATCGTGATATGCATGAGGGTGTCAGTGATAGAACACGAGATATAGAACAAGTTAAATATAGGATTAGCCTTTGATACAAATAATTCTAGATACTCCAATGTAATAAATATATTTAATGAATGATGTTCAGATTTTTTATTTTTATGAATTCATTTCCCCACTACTCGAGGCAATTTGATGTGCTTGGACACATTTTTTTTCTTATAGGTAGCATAGGATAGTTTTTCCTAGACTACCTAAATTATTGAAATTAATAACGGTTAACAAATGCCTTATCCAATATGTTTGGTATTTCTAGATTGAAAATGAGATGTTACTCTTGAGAAACGGATACCTCGGTTTGGTTTATTCATGGATGCCATGGACTGAATTTGAGGGAAGATAATGTTTAATGAGGAATAATAATTATTATTAATTAAAGGTTAGATAATTAAATAATTAAAGTTAATAATAAAAAGAAAATAATTAATTAATGTAGGTTTTAAATTATTGTGTGATTATAGGATACCATGTTCTTATCAGTGGTTGTAGTATAAGGATCTAGCCTTATACTTTACATAATCTTGAGTTATTACAAGATTACACATTTAGGATCTTTTCAGGATTAGAGTTTTAGATAATTAGATCATAAAACATGCATTACATTTCACATTTAAAAAAAGTGGTTACATAAAATATAGTATTCATTTTTCCCATCAACGGAAAAATATTTAAAATAAAACATGGATTCTTTCTTAACACTTCCTTGACACTATCATCATATCATGTACCATTCTCTTGACCTGTGAAAAACATTTCAAAAACATGGGATGAGCACAAAAAGCTCAGTAAGGGATATAAAAGTGTGAAATTAAAACATTAGTCCATGTATGAAATCCTACATTACTTATAAAAAATAATCACTTTAACATACCTCATCAAATCATGAATAAATCATAGAAATCATAAGACATAATGGTAACATGAGGCATTCATAACATTTATACATAGGGTGTAACCCTCTTGGTTACGTTTGGAATACCCATCACAGTATTTTCCCTAAATCTATTCGAGAAAACCTTAACAGTTAACCCCTTCACGTTACCCAATGCATTGGAGAGCTATATCGGGCTCACCCGCCCTTAGTTTATCACGAAACCACCCGTCTTCATAAACAATGCCCATGAACCATAACATAATCACATCACATAAATTAGGCATAAAGGAAAGATATAATTCCCACATTGCAATAACAATATAACATTTTAAGATAATGAATCCATTCTAAAAACCATTTTCAAAACCATTTAAAACATTTAATAAAGAGATTTTTGAATCAATGTGCCCCATACCACTTTGATGTTTATAGAATTTTAAACCATTAATATCCATATAATTAAATACATAAAACCATTTTGAAAACATGGCTATTAATGAGAAATATTTATAAGAATAAATTATTAAAACATTTAAAACGATATTTTAGTTAAAGGGTTATTAACAAAATGAGAGACACTTGAATACCATAATTGAGGAATAACATTTAATCATAACTTTATAATATCATGAGAATAAATGGATTAATGAAATAATATTCCAAGGGATAGTATATACAACATATATGAGTGAATTGGTTCATAACAACAATGAAGTTACAATAGAAATGTAAAATGAGATGAAATCCCTAATAAAGAATGTATCCTTAAATTAATGATAAATCAATCTCATAATTATGTGTGAAAAATATAAATACACCTCATATAAGTTGATATTAAGTGTAAAACAATCACAGTTCATTCACACATATTCAAAGTATTACATATTCAATAACTACACGTTGAACCCAAAGAAATCGAAATTGGGTTAAGAAGTTCCCTTGGTAAAATTCGACAGCCCAACGGCGCCACTTTAAAATTCATAAAATTTGTTGATGAGAGAGAAAATGGTATGTCATAACTTGGACATAAAATTTACATATATAATTATATATAAGAACATATCCCAACATAAAAATATGTAAATATAAAGACATAACAAAAGAAGTCTTTTAAAAAGATGAGGGTGAAAGGTTCCCTTACCGATTTGGGAAACTTTCGAAACGTACACCCCATGAAATAAGGGTCATACAATGAAGATGTAACTACCCATAAATGAGAGTATATTATACAAATAGTAAAATAATGGGAATTACATACACCACACAAAAGGAAATAGTGGCCAATGTAGCATGAATCTCACATGAATAAAAAGTGAGATAAAAATCCCCTTATGAAAATTCGGCAGCCTAACGACGCCACATAAAACATCCAAAAATGGATTGATGAGATAAAATAGGGTCTCTAATCATATTAACATAATATTTACAGAAATAGGAAATTAAAACAACTTCCCCCAACATAATAAATAGGAGTTTAAAGTATGTTACATGAAAAGAGTACTTAAAAATAAAGAGAGAGGTTGGATCCCTTACCTCAGGTCCAACTTGTCTCGATCGTTCTTTAACATCCTGAATAATAATATTTGGTCAATTTATAATTTCATAAGGACCTCCTTTAGATATTATTATTCAGTTCATATAACATATTATAATGATATAATAATTGGTTAATAAAGTGAGTTCATATCAGACGTTTTTGTCGATGTTCAGTACATTGGTAAAAATTGAACATATTAGAAATGAATTTTCCATGTAGTTATAGGTACATCATATCCAGAATATTATTTATGTTTTAAATATCATATATAACCATTATATTATAATTTTATACTATTCCATAGCATTTGGAGATAAAAAAGTATAAGCATCATTCATGGAGACGGTAGGTCGTACGTACGCATGAACGCTACTTTCATTTTTTGTCATATTATTGGAATTAATAAAATGATAGATATATATATTATAATTCCGTAATGATACCCATCATTTATATGTAATATTTTACATACATATACATTATATATATGTACTTATAATAGTACATAACATTTGGAGATAAAAAATGAAATGTACCGTTCATGGAGACGGTAAGCCGTACGTACAAATGAACGCTACTTTCATTTCTTTTTTTTTTGTATTCAATGGATTGAAATAATAATGATATAAATGTATATTATAATTGAAGTAGTATATCATATGTAATACCATTAATTCCATCATTTAATCATCCCACATATGGCATTAACGAATCAAATCACTTTGAGGGGGCGGTAGTCCGCACTTCCTAAAATGAAGATATCACATTTAACCATAATGGAAACCATAATGGTATACCATAAATGAAAAATACAGAATCTTAAAAAAAACAAAAACATATTATATATTATATATAAAATACAGATACATCATAATGGGATCTTTTAACAGTGTTAAAAGAATATTGAACAGTCATCGTTTCGTGAGGCAGAAAATCGCCAACCACAGAAATAGTATGTTATTTAACCATTAGAAAAAGGTGTGTGTATGTGTAGCTCTGATACATCTCATAAAAAATCCTAGTGTATTTAAGATACTGGTGTTGTTACAAAAGAAAGGAATAAAAATAGTTTTTGGGGTTGGAGAAGCAAAATAAAACATAAGAACACAAGAGAAGACACTACCTTTAAATCGGGTAACTCTTTTTGATTTGAGCTCAAAGGAATCCTTGGAATGACTTATTCCCAATGTGATACTTCTAGGAATAATATAGGGATTTGGAGAGACAAAATGGCTGGGGTTGGCCGAGCCAAAGGCTTGAGAGGTGTGGGTAAGGTGGTAGAGGTGGGGGCCTTTTATAAGAGAAGAGGAGGGGCACTCTTGGAAAGTTATAAAATGTTACTTTATTTTCAAATGAGTGTTAGATTTTAAAGGTCCCACATTGATGTCTTTTTAGGATAATGTGATAAGGGTTCGAAATATACTCATCCAATAGGTTTTTTACATCTGTAGGTCTTATATTATACATTATCTTTTCATTTTATTTTAATCGTTAAATAATGAGGTAATCATTGCATCATCATGATGTCATAAATAATTTAATTTATTTAATGTATAAAAATTATAAAAAAAATACTATGATGGAGGAAATATTTTTATCTTTCCAATTACTATTTATAGTTAAAAAATATGACTTGTATAACCCCATGTAATTTTTTTTAGTAAAACAATACATGTTTGTGTCATTTTTACTTTTACTTGAAAAAAAGGCATTAATTTCATTATCTTACCCAAGTGGATCCATGGCGTCCCAAAAATCGACCCATGGGTTTTCTTGGTCGGTAATGACACATCCAATAAGGTTACTACATCTTTCAAGATCATTTCATATTATTAAGACATTTTTTTACCTTAAACTACACAAATTACCTCTAATCACGATTAAAACATAAAAGTTATTATTCACCAAAAAAATATTTTAAACGCATTGAATAGAATTTTACATCTTAATGACATCCATTTATGTCAGATTTTTGAAATAGAAATCACAGAAGTGGTAAAGTTTCATTTAAACGAAAAAATCAGTTTTTAAACTACCACTTAGTGGTTTCACTATTCACCAAAAATTAATGATTTTCAGAAAAATACCAAAAATTCACCCTAAGCTATTTTTGATATTCCGAATTAAAAAATGATTTCTGTTTTAAAAAATTAAAACCATATAAGTTTCATTAATTAATTTAATAATTAATTCCCGCTGTCAAAACATATAGCGTGTTTTTAAGAAACAATATATATTGAAAGATTGACACTAGTTTAAGTTCAATTTAAAAGTGAAATTAATTCCAAAGACCACTATTGGATTAAATGGTAAAAATATATTATAATTTAACTTTAAAACCAATTAAAAAGATAATCTAATCATATAAATGAATTAGATAAAAAATAGGTTTTGAATTAAAATACAACATTTTTCACTAAACATTAAAAAATGAGCTTTATCAGAAAAATACCAAAAATTTACCCAAACTAAATTTTGATTTCCCGATTTTAAAGAACAATTTAATTTTGTCAAATATAACACATAAAATTGTCAAAAAGTGTATTTAAAATAGGGTCTCCATCAAAAGGCGGTTAATCCACTTTTAAAAGAATATTAGAATATTTACGCTTAAAATTGGATTAATTCAAATTTTTAATCCTCTAAAATTTATTATAGAAAGTAAAAATATTATACAAACATATATAATCATTTTGAAGTTATTTCTGTTCATTCTCACCATTACAACGGCGAGTCATTAACTACCATTTAAAATAAAATTATTTTATTATTAGAGTGTGACATAAGATTTCAATGGAACTCATTGTTGCATATTGGGTAAGACATCGAGCTTAGAATTACCTTTAAATGAATATTAACATTTTATTCACAAAAAAGAGATAAATATAAAAATTTCAAGTTCATTATTTACCTGGGGTGTTACATCCTTCCTCCTTTTGGGAATTGCGTCCTCACAATTTTAAAATTGGGCTTGGAAACATCATTGAAAATCCCACATCGGAACAAGAGTCAGTAAAACTATCACTTTAAAATAAACAAAGAGTAGTACAAAGGTTACTCGAGTTAACCCATGCTAGGATTCCATGTAGGAAACCATGGATATGGAATAAAAAGCAAAGGGTCATGTTCTGAGGGAGATTGATAGAAAACATCTATAAGAGAAAGTTAACTACAAGAAAATCACAAACTTGTAGTGGGTTAAACTATATTCGATTCCACAGTAGGAAATGTTAATAGACAACATTTTTGTTTTATGTTACTTTTCATTTAGGAATTTATTTTTTATCTTAAGGAAACATACTTACTTGTCATGTTGACTTTCAAATTTTACTATATTTCTTACACAAACTCATACATTCCCCAAATGATGTGTATTTAGGAAGACTTCTTCACATTAAGAGTACTATAATCAACTTCTTGATAGTCACCCAATCAACAAAAGAGAAATATATATTTCCCATGTCTTTAGATCTCAACCAAAACCAAACCAATAATTTTAGTACGAGATCATATAATACCCAAAAATGATTTTTTTTACAAAAAGAAAAACTACTCATATTCTCCAAAATTTGTCAAACAAAACCCAAAGTTCAACAAAGAACAATCGATAAACAACTTGTCCAAAACATTCTTCAAATTAAACCCAACTAAGATAGAAACCCAAATATTTGAAGGATTTAATGACATAGTCTCCCAAGGTACAAATTAACTTTTATCTCCAAATAACATCAGTGGCTCTTAAAGTCTCATACTGAAAAGTAATTACCCTAATAACATATCCTCGATGATAGGTTAATAATTTCGATAAATAACCCAAAATCAACTTACTCTTGATTCATAAAATCATCTAACTAAAAAAACATTGCCAATCTAACAAGGGACATCACGTAGTCCAGTGGTTGGAAATAAACACCAGACGCACTTCAGTTGTGGGTTCGATTCCCATAGCTTTATCTGACGCGACGGGTTGTCACACGGTCTGCATGTTGTCCTTTTTCCAAAACTATATACTTCTTAAAACATCCCCAAAAAAAGAGATAATGTCTAAAAAAATAACCATAACATATTTTATCCTCAATTTTACCTCATGCCTTTCATCTTCCATCATAACATATAGTAACCCATAATTACCTGAAAAGTAAGGATCATATAAACCCTAAAGGTTACCTTTATAATTAACACATGAACGTCCACATCATGTTGGTTCTCTCGTACAAGAGGCATTAGAGAACTCACCAGGGTTCAAGTGGTTTATCACGACTCCTGATAGTTTGTTTAGAATAACCACGAGATTTCTCATTGAATCCCCCATTTCATCCAGTCTCTTAATCAGAGAACCACCACAGTTTCCTTTGAACCCATTGTCACGTAGGTGCCTGCTAGATCCATCCATTTACTAAAACCAAAATGGTCAGTGTGATTATATCAACAAAATCATCATGTACTAGAGAAGAAGATAAACACTAAGATATACTTATCATAGTTATCTCAAACTCATTACAACCTTCATAAATAACAATGAATCTGTACAATATAATAACCATTGTGGTCATACACAACTTGTCACTTATGCTAAAACAACACTCTAACCTCTAAAGTTATCTAAACTGACCTCTGATACCAACTATAATGCCCCAGCCTTAAACATTACATAATCATGAGTTATTACAAGATTACACATTGAGTATCTTTTCAGGTTTAGAGTTTTAGAGAATTTGATCATAAAACATGCATTACATTCAACATTTAAAGAAAGTAGTTACATAAATGATAGAATTCATTTTTCCCATCAACGGAACCATATTTGAAATAAAACAGGGATTCTTTCTTGACACATCCTTGACACTATAATAATATCATGTACCGTTACCATGAACTATGAAAAATATTTCAAAAACATGGGATGATCACAAAATGCTCAGTAAGGGATATAAAAGTACGAAATGAAAACATTAGTCCATACATGAAATCATAATTACTCATAAAACATAATCACTTTAGCATACCTCATCAAATCATGAATAAATCATAGAAATCATAAGACATAAAGGTAACTTGAGGCATTCATAACATTCTAAATATGGAGTAACCCTCTTGGTTACGTTTGGAATACCCATCATAGTATATTCCCTAAATCTCATCGGAGAAACCTTAACATTTAACCCCTTCGCATTACCCAATGGATTGGAGATCTATACAGGGCTCACACGCCCTTAGTTTATCACGGAACCACCTGTCTTCATAAACAATGCCCAAGAGCCATAAAATAATCATAGCACATAACTTAAGAATAAAGGAAAGATAAAATCCCCATATTTAAATAAAAATATAACATTTTAAGATAATTAATCCATTCTAAAAACCATTTTCATAACCATTTAAATCATTTAATAAAGTTATTTTTGAATCAAAGTGTCCCATATCACTTTGATGTTTTTAACATTTTAAACCACTAATATCCAAATAATTAAATTTTTAAAACCATTTTGAAAACATGGATATTAATGATAAGTATTTATAAGAATTAATCATTAAAACATTTAAAACTATATTTTAGTTAAATGGTTTTTAACAAAATGAGAGACACTAGAATACCATAATTGAGAAATAACATTTAATAAAAACATTATAATATCATGAGAATAAATGGATTCATGATATAATATTCCATGGGACAGTATATACACCATATAAGAGTGAATTGGTTCATAATAACAATGAAGTCACAATAGAAATGTAAAATGAGATGAAATCCCTTATAAAGAATGTATCCTTAAATTAAAGATAAATCAATCTCATAATTATGTGTGAAAAATATAAATACACCCAATATAAGTGGATATAAAGTGTAAAGAAATCAAAGGTCGTTCACACATATTCAAAGGATTACATATTAAATAACTACATGTTGAACCCAAAGAAATCTAAATTGGGTTATGAAGATCCCTTGGTAAAATTCGACAGCCTAACGACATCACTTTAAAATTCATAAAATCAGTTGATGAGAGAGAAAATTGTATCTCATCACTTGGAAATAAACTTTACATCTATAATGATATAGAATAACATATCCTAAAATAAAAATATGTAAACTAAATGACATAACAAAAGATGTCTTTTAAAAAGAGGAGGGTGAAATGTTCCCTTACCGATTTGGGCAACATTCGAAACGTACACCCCATGAAAGAAGGTTCATACAATGAAGATGTAAATACCCATAAATGAGTTTATATTATACAAATATTAAAATAATGGGCATTACATACGCCACAAAAAATGAAATAGTGGCCAATGTAGCATGAATCTAAGAGGAATAAAAATTGAGATAAAACCCCCATATGAAAATTCGGCAACCTAACGACGCCACATAAAACTTCCAAAAATTGATTGATGAGATAAAATAGGGTCTCTCATCATATAAACATAAAATTTACAGTAATATGAATATAAAAGTACTTCCCCCAACATAAGAAAGAGGAGATTAAAGTATGTTACATGAAAAGAGTAGTTAAAAATAAATAGAGAAGTAGGATCCCTTACCTCAGGTCCGACTTGACTTGATCGTTCTTTAACCTCCTGAATAATAAAATTTGGTCAATTTATAATTTCTTAAGGACCTCCTTTAAATATTATTATTCAGTTCACATCACATATTATAATTATATAATAATTGGTTAACAAAGTGAGTCCATATCAGACGTTTTTGTCGATGTTCAGTACATGAGTAAAAATTGAACTTGTTAGAAAATAATTTACCATGTAGTTATTGGTAAATCTTATCCAGAATATTATTTATGTTTTAAATATCCTATATATCCAGTATATATTAATTTTATAAAATTCCATAGAACTTGGACATAAAAAATTAGAAGCACAGTTCATGGAGACGGTAGGTCGTACGTACGCATGAACTCTACTTTCATTTTTTGTCATATTAATGGAAATAAAACAAAATGAGAGATATATATATTATAATTCCAGAAAGATATCCATAATTTAGATTTAATATATTACATATATATACATTATATATATTTACTTATAATAGTACATAACATTTGGAGATATGAAATGAAATGTACAGTTCATGGAGACGGTAAGCCGTACGTACGCATGAACGCTAGTATCATTTTTTTGTATTCAATGGAATTAAATAATAATGATATAAAGGTATATTATAATTAAAGTAGGATATCATATGTAATACCATTAATTAAATCCTTTAATCATCCCACATATGGCATTAACGAATCAAATCACGTTGAGGAGGCGGTAGTATGCACTTCCTAAAATTAAGATATCGCATTTAACAATATTGGAAACCATAAAGTTATTCCATAAATGAAAAATAAATATGATTAAGGAAAACATAAACATATTATATATCATACATAAAATTCAGTGACATCAAAATGGCCACCTTTAAAGGTGTTAAAAAAATATTGAACAATCATCGTTTCGTGTGGCAGGAAATCGCCAACCCAAGAAACAATATGTTCTTTAACCATTAGACAAAGGTGTGTGTAGGTGTAGCTCTAATAAATCACATAACTACATCCTAGTATATTTAATATACTTGTTTTGTTACAAAATAAAGGAATAAAAATATTTTAGGGGGTTGGAGAAGCAAAATAAAACATAAGAACACAAGAGAAGACACTACCTTTAAATCGGGTAACTATTTTTGATTTGAGCTCAATGGCTTCCTCGGAAAGACTCCTGCCAAAAGTGAGGCTTCTAGGAATAATATAGGGATGTGGAGAGACAACATGGTTAGTGTTTGGCCGAGCCAAAGTATTGAGAGGTTTGGGTAAGGAGGTAGAGGTGGGGGCGTTTTATAAGAGAAGAGGAGGGGCACTCTTGGAAAGCTATAAATTGATACTTTATTTTCAAATGCACTTAGGATTTTAAAGGTCCCACATTGATGTATTTTGAGGATAAGGTGATAAGGGTTCGACATATACTCATACAATAAGTTTTTGACATGTTTAGGTCTTAGAGTTTACATTATCTTTTCATTTTATTTAAATCGTTAAATAATGAGGTAATCGCTACATCATTATGATGTCATAAATAATTTAATTTATTTAATGTCTAAATATTATAAAAAACATACTATGATGTAGGAAATATTTTTATCATTCCAATTACTATTTATAGTAAAAAATATGACTTGTATAACCCCAAGTAAAAAATTGTTTTAGTAAAAAAATACATGTTTGTGTCATTTTTACTTTTACTTTAAAAAAAGGCATTAATGTCATTATCATACCCAAGTGGCTCCATGGGGTCCCATAAATCAAACCATGGGTTTTATTGGTCGGTCAGGACACATCCAATAAGGGTATGACATGTTTCAAGATAATTTCATATTATTAAAACATTATTTTTACCTTAAACTACACTAATTACCTCTAATCGCGACTAAAACATAAAAGATACTATTGACCAAAAAAATATTTTAAGCCCATTGAACAACATTTTACATCCTAATGACAACCATGTATGTCGTATTTTTGAAATTCAAATCACAGAAGTGGTAAAGTATCATTTAAATGAAAAAATCAGTTTTTAAACTACCACTTAGGGGTTTCACTATTCACCAAAAATTGATGTTTTTCAGAAAAATACCAAAAATTCACCCTAAGCTATTTTTGATATTCCAAATTCAAAAATGATTTATATTTTACAAAATTAAAAACATATAAGTTGTATTAATTAATTTAATAATTAATTCCCGGTGTCAAAACATATAGTGTGTTTTTAAGAAACAATATCTATTGAAAGATTGACACTAGTTTAAGTGCAATTTCAAAGTGAAATTAATTCCAATGAAAACTATTGGATTAAATGGTAAAAATATATTATAATTTCACTTTAAAACCAAATAAAAATATAATCTACTCATATAAATAAATTATATTAAAAAGTGGTTTTGAATTAAAATACAACAGTTTTCACTATTCATTGAAAATGTACTTTATCGGAAAAATAACAAAAATTTACCCAATGTAAATTTTGATGTCCCGATTCTAAAAAAGAATTTAATTTAGTCAAATATAACACATAAAATTGTCAAAAATTGGATTTAAAAGAGGTTTGCCATTAAAAGGCGGTAAATCCCCATTTTAATGAATATTAGAATGTTTATGCTTAAAATTGGATTCATTCGCATTTTTAATCCTCTAACATTTATTGAAGAAAGTAAAAATATTATACAAACATATATAATCATTTTGTAGTTATTTCTGTTCATTCTCACTATTAAAATGGATAGGCGTTAAATACCATTTAAAATAAAATTATTTTATTATTAGAGTGCAACGTAAGATTTCAAAAGACCTCGTTGTTGCGTATTGGGTAAGACATCGAGCATAGAATTCCCTTAAAATTAATATTAACATTTTATTCAAAAAAATGGATAAATATAAAAATGTCATATTCTTTATTTACCTGGGGTGTTACATGTAGGGTGTCTGAGATATGATATTCACTATAGATATTAAGAATATGTCCAGTCTATAGTGTGTTTTTGAGCTATATTATAACCTGTATAATTTTTTGATTTCATATGCTACCCCACCCAGGTCAATTATAGTGACTGGTATCATGTTTATTGTGGGAGGGAATTTTCCATAACATCTAAATGGTAGGAAGGGTGGATAAATACCCCCTCTAGCCCTGCTCTCTTCTCTTAGTAGTTTCACATGTTGGTATACATGGAGGTTATTTAACCTATATGTGTGTGTGTGTGTGTGTGTTGAGGGGTGTGATGGATTGTAGTTATTTAACACATAAGTGTCTCTAGATATTGTATCCCAAGGATTATTAAGGTTACTACATGTCTGGGCTTTGACGGTCCAAGGTACCTTACTCAGTGTATGGACTGTAATGTCTAGATGTATAATTTCTGATGTTTGATACACATCATATAGGATGAGTTGGATCCTAGAAACTACATGATTTCTATATGGAATGTGATATATGATGATGTGACTATGTGATGCATGAGGTTCATGTTTTGTTACTTATACCATGTGTTTGTGGGATGGATTACATTTGCTGAGAGATTGATTAGGACGCGTGACATTGGGGAAGAGTGGAAACCAGTGGAGAAGTGGTAGCAGAGTACCCTTTTTGATTTATTTTTATTGTATATAATATCACGTATGAAATACTTGGTGAGAGATATCCATGGTGAGAGATATACATAGTGATGCTATGATGTTCTTATGTCTATTTAGGTGTTAAGTTAATTCCACTATTGTTCACTACACATTAAAATGATTTCATTATCCTATTCATGAATGTATCTCAGGAGGATCCAACAGAGTATACTATTATGATCACCACACATATATATAATTTTGTTAGTCATCATGAGAAGGCTGGATATTAGGTTTCATAGTATTAACTCATAGTTTTACAGGAGATTTTTGGGATTCATGGTTCGTGTGGTATTTACCTTTTTTAGTATTTTTAGTTTTCCCTAAGGATTTTCTAGTTCTCTAGGAAATAACATCTATGCACTTGGGATTATTTTATGTATATGAGAAGGTGTTGATTCATTTAATTGCCTTATCGTTTTATTCTACATGTTCTCTTAGAGGGTAATTTCACCCTTTATTGTGATTATTATACCATTGGTGCTAGTGGATATCATGGGGCCTACTAGTGGGGATCCATACGCAGTCACAATATCTCTTCACTCATTAGCATCCTAGGAGAGGTACACTTTTAGAGGAGGGGATCATGACACTTCTTCAAAACCCTATTATGTTTTTATGTTTATGAATATAATCTAAATTCTCTTCATTAGATATTGAGGAATAGTTTTTAAAACCTTTCTTTGTTTATGAGGGTCTTGTTTTGCATCACCACATATCCTTGAGGATCGAGTAATAATATTTTTCTATAATTTTAAATAATAAATATGATTCCATATCTTAATATAGTATGGGGGATGATAAACTCATCAAAATAAACTATAGTTTTCTCAATTTTTTGAGATCTCAAGTAGAACAAGTCTTTTTCAATATAGAATGCTTTAGCATGTACATTTTGAATTGATTTATCATAGTCATTAAGGTCTTCTTGATCACCCACTATGGTGGTGGAATCAACTATAAAATTATAATTATTCTAATGATAATATTATTAATGTTGGAATCCCCAAGTTTTAATCGTGTATTAATGATCCCTAAACCTATAAATCATGTAAATCCTGTTAATCTTATTTAAACTATCTCAAATCATGGGTAGTGATTATGTGTTTCTTTATTATTTAAATAAACTTTCACTAAATCATGTCAATCCTAAACCAAGTTTTATTATTGTAGCCTATGTTTAACTTTTTTTTATAATGATTTCTTATATTAATGATTAACTCTAATTAATTCAATGAATATTACTGCTTAATTCTGTATAAGGATATTTTGTTAAGTCTGAGAAACCATGAGTTTTCCCCTGTTTCTGGTTTTCCGACAAAGGATCCAGACACCGTGACCCAGACACCATGACCTAGACACCATGACCGAGACACCATGACTTAAACACCGTCAACCAGACATTATGACCCAGACATTGTGACCAGTTTCAAATCTCATGATGTTTGTGACATCGGTTCCATGCTACCATGACTAAGACTCCATTCAATGTTTGCAAAATCCTCAAACATCATGATTCTAAACCCACATAAATTCTACCGGTTCCATGTATCTATACATTATTCCATTGTGATTATCTCACCGCTCAAAGGAAAATAAGAAGACCATGTTTCGTAGTGACACCGTTTCTATGTTACGTCCTTTCTAGAAAGACTTTGACCCCCTTATTTAATCAGTTTTTCATTTTCAATTTAATTTCTCACAGTCCTATTTGATTAATTAAAAAGAAATGACATATTTAATGTTTACTTGTAGACATGTCACCTAACAGTACGAGGCACGAGGGGTAGAACACATATATCATGTCGACTCCAATGTGTGCACTCACAATTAAAAAGGAAGATAAGATGGGTTACAAAATGAATACATGCATTGAACAAGAGCAGCCATACCATAAATTTTTAAGAGTGAACCAGTACATACAACATCATACAACTGAATAACACAAAAAAAATCTTCATCCAAAGGATATACTATCATAGATCATAACAAAAATCATCCTCCAAATTTGAACTCCATGAATAACATGAGCTAGCTCTAACTAGAAACCAGGGCACCAAACATGAGATAGTCTATATTCACACGAGGACATGATACTTTCATTTTATTCATCCTATAAGTCCAGAGAATCATAGAATACCACATAGATCACTTCTAACCTAATCTCATCATCATTTCCCTTTTGTGTTCTATTTTTATCTTTCAAGCAGTGTGTGTGTGTGTCTGTATTAAAACCCACACTCTTTCATTCACTAACCTAAAGGATACAATATATCCTTCCTCTCATGTGATTTTACATGTGATTAATCCCATGGATAAGCATGGAAGTGGTCCTGGTGTGACCTGGTAGTTTATACCCATGAATAACATTAGAAGATATCATATGACTTGGACAGTTCTGGGCACTGTAGTTTACACTGATCTAAGGGAGATCATGTTTCATAATATAAACTTATTGGTGGCATGTGATCATCAAGTGGAGTGGATTTGGTCTCAACTTGAGACTTAGCCACTTGTTCTGTCATATGTATTTTTGAATTTATTTTTTCTATAATTTACTATATATTTCAGAAAACAATAGATTTTACTTTGATAGTTATTCTTCTACAGAAGTTATAATTTCTTTCCCTCATTAGAATAACTTCCAATGTAGTATCAATAATTCATATTGTTATTACTATGAAGAAATCAATAATTCGAGAGGATATTTTAATAGTCAAGCCTTTATAATTGTATTACCTTGATTAACTAGGTTTTATTATTTATTAGTTGGGAATATTTTTAAGAAAACATTTTAATATAAATTTAACTAGATACTCAATTCACCCCCCCTATCGAGTACTCTACTCCAACTATCATTGGGTATCAAGGTGGTTTATTCCTATTACGACTCTCTTTTTTAATCTCATCAAATGCGATTATAGTAGTACATTAAGGATATTAAAATTTCTATTAATTATAAATTTATATGTTTTTAAAAGTATTTCTTTATTAATTAAAATATACTAGATGTTGCTGCAACAAATAGAGCACCATTATTTAATTGATATAATTATTCCCAATTAAAAATTAAAATAATGATAGATTTATATAGTATGGTCTTTGAAAATTGGTCATCAATTATAGATGAGAATAAAATTTCATCTACTTATAGAATTAATTGGGATTACCCAACTAGGATTGCCTATAATAAAAATTGAAAATCCATGAATTATTTACACTGTACTTTAGTATAAGTGGAATATTACAAAATTTATGCATGTAAAATTTCCCATGAGGTCTGGGAAACCTTGTCAATTTCACATAAAGGAACTTCTAGAGTGAGAAAAAAGAGAATCAATATATTATTAAATATCATAACATTAAAATAAATCTTGATGAGAATATTTCTAACTTGTATCTCAGGTACAATGAAATTTTCAAAAAAATGATTTCACAAGGAAGAGGAGTCACTGCCAATGAAAAATTCATGAGGATTCTCATGTACCTACCTGATAGTTATAGGGGAACCTCTATCTCTATAATAGAGTCATGTGACATCATCAAATTGCCTATCAAAGAACTCGTTGGGAAACTATTGATGTTTGAAGATGTGCTAAAAGTAAAAAAGGAAGAGGATAATGAACTAAAAAGAAAATTTGTTGCATTCAACGCCACCACCTTTAAACACAATGAAAAAGAGAAACTTCAATTTTTTGAAGAATGTACTAACAGTGAACATTTATCAACTGATATTGATGAGGAAATGGATAAATTATCTAGAAGGCATAAAAAATTATACAAGAGGAAGAATTTTTTCATCAATCCTAACTTCAATGTAATATATGATAAAATGAGAAGCTGAAAGAAAGGTTGGAAAAGAATTGACATGTCTGATGAGATAATATGTTATAAATGAAAGCAAAAGGGACATGTAATAGATTATTGTCCCAAGATCAAGTAGAAAAATAAATATGTGGACAATCATAGAATGTATAAAAAGTAAATGAAACATCTTGGAGTACTTATAAGGACAATTCATGTTGCATAGAACCATAAAATGATGAAAAGTCTAACAAATCCAATAAGTGTTTCATGAGAAACACATCTAAGATAAAAGTAGAATCTTTTCTACACAATTACTATTATTATAGAGATTCATGTGATTCGGAAAATATTTCTAAATAATAAATGTTTGAGTATTTCAATATTCCTTAAGAGGCTTTTAATGAACTAAATGATATATACGAGTCTTTAAAAAATAGAATGCTATTACCTAAACTATTAAATATGAATTTACTGTAGAAAGAGTGAATAATGATCAATTACTCGAAGAAAACAATAAAATAAATCTCTATAATGGGAAATTGAAAAATGAACTTGAATGTTTTTCTAATTTTAATGATACCTTGGTACAAATGCAAGGTAAAAATATTCCCCTAAATACACTACTGGTATTGGCTATCAACCAGGTAAATGAAATTTTCAAAAAACCAATTTTCTTTGTCAATCTAAAACATACAACATTACTCTTATTCAAGAAAATATTTTTCTAATTCAAAGCATGATACACTCCATACGGTCTCAAGTTTTTCTAGAATAAATGGAGTTTATTTCTCAAGTACATTACATAATTCATATAGGAAACCTCTGAGGAAAATGTGGGTTCATAAAGCCCTAGTCACTAATATTACTGGACCAAAACAAATATGGGTACCAATGTCTATTTTTTATTTGAATATTTTGTAGGAAATTTGTATAAAGATATCCTGCAACAACTTATGGTACTTTTATAGTGGGTGTTCAAGGCACATTAGAGGAGACTATTCAGGCATCATGAACTTAATAAAAATTGACGGTGTGCATTTCACCTTTGGTGAAAATGCCAAAAGGAAATGTCATTGGACTTTGCCAAATTGGGAACTATAACTCAGTATTAATTTCCAAAGTACTTTTTTTATAGAATAAAATATAATATGAATCGTATATCACACATATGTGATTATGGAATTCATGTTAAATGTGAAAATTATTCTTGCAATGTTTTTAATTCTAAAAAATGAATCTGTATTTTTGTATTGTGAAATAAAAAAGTATACTCTTTTAACATAGATTCTTTAGTTTTTCAAAATGATTCATGTTTATCTGTATTTCACAATGATTCATGGATTTGGAATAGAAGACTAGGACAATGAAATATTCACTCCCTTATAAAGCTAACTTGAAAAATTTTATTCAATGACCAAACTAATCATCAGATTCCAAATGATAAACTGTGTAATCCTTGTCAAAAGGGAATGAAACAAAAAATTTCATTCAAACAAAATAAATAAGTGTCAACTTCTCAACCTTTCCATTTAGTTCACATGGATTTATTTGGAATATCTAGTTTATCTAGTTTAAATGGGAAGCACTATTTTTTTGTTCTTGTAAATAACTTATCTAGATATACTGGGACCTACTTTTTGGCTCACAAAAGTGAAGCCTTCTCTCCTTTCACCAAATATTACAAAACTGTAGAAAAATATTAGTTGCACATAGAATTAAATCCTTAAGAAGTGATTATGTATGTGAGTTTTAAAATCAAGAGTTTGAATCATTTTTATCATAAAATTTCTATAGTCATGATTTGTATACCCCTAGATCACCTAAAAAAGTGGAGTTGTAGAAAGAAGAAATAGGACCCAACATGATATTTCTAGAACCACATATACGGAATATGAAATACCTATTTATTTTTGGGTTGAAGCTATAAATACAACATGCTATATTATTAATAGATTGATGATTAGACCTATTCTTAATAGAACTCTCTATGATTTATGGGACAATAAAAACACAATGTAAGAAACTTAAATGTTTTTGGTTGAAAAGTATATATACTTAAAAATAAAGACAATATTGAAATGTATTCATTCAAGAGTGATGATGGAATTTTTCTTTGATATTAAATATCTAGTAAATCCCATAGAGTGATTATTAAAATAACTATATATGTGGAAGAATCTTTCAATGTCATGTTTGATGAGATTGATCCACCTAAGCCTATGACCTCTCTAGAGAACCTGGAGGATTTTTTTTCAAATCTGGATATTAATGCTAAATCCTCTATCTACACTCTAAATTAATCCATGAAAATTTCATGTTTTGTAAATTCTCCATATTCAAGTCATAATGAACCAGAATCCGTTAAAGAACCTGAAATCACTAGCCCCGATTTTTCTACAGCTGTTAGAACCATTAAGAACGAGTATTTTGATGAAATTTTAGGAGATTTATATAATGGAACTAAAACTAGAGATTCTCTATGAAATTAGGTTTAACATCTGGTTTTCTAGTCCCTACATGAACCTAAAAACATTAATGATTCTATCAATGATAAATTTTGGGTGATATCTATGCAAGAAGAACTCAATAATTTTAAGAAAATAAATTTTGGAAACATGTTGACATACCCAAATACATTTTCTCCATAGGTATTATGTGGGTTTTTTGATATAATATTAATTAAGTTGGTAATATTGTAAGAAACAATGCTACATTTGTGTTACCAGGCTATTATATGAAGAAGGAATTGACTATGAGGTAACATTTTCACCAGTATCTAGACAAGAAGCCATTATAATACTACATGCTTGTGTTTCCCATCTAAATTTCAAAGTATATCAAATGGATGTTGATATTACAGTCATGAATGGGTATATAGAAGTTCATTTATTTGTTGAACAACCCCCAAGTTTCCCAAATCCTGACTTTCCAGATAATGTTTTCAAACTATCAAAAGCTTCGTATGGTTTCAAATGAGCTCTAAGGGAATCGTATGATTGATTACGTACTTTTTTTATTTCAAAAGGTTTTACAAAAGGTATAGATATTCCTAATATTTTTGTAAAATGTAAATACAATGATGTTTTAGTAGTTCAAATTTTTAAAGATTATATTATTTTTGAATCATCAATAAAATATTTATGTATTGAATTTTTTTAAATAATGAAACAATTATTTGAAATGTGTTTAATGGGTGAAATAAAATTCTTTCTTGGATTAAAAATATTTCAAAATAATGATGATATTATTTTAAATCAATGAAAATACACAAATTATCTTATAAAAAGTTTAGGATTGGATGGAACTGTATGTAGTGATACTCGAATTAGTACTACCTGTATGTTTGATCTTCATGAAGATGGAAAACCTATTGATCAAACCACTTATAGATAAATGATTGGAAGCATACTCTACCTAAATGTTAGAGGACCTGAAATTATGTTTAGTGTGAATATGTGTGTTAATTTTCTTGAAAACCCAACGAAATCTCATTTAAATGCAGTTTAAAGGATTTTCAAATACCTCAAGCATACACCTAATCTATGACTGTTCTATCATAGAGGACAATCATTTGAGTTAGTTTGGTTTTCTGATACATATTTCAGTGGTAGTATGTTAGACAAAATAAAGTACCACTATAACATGTCACCTTTTTGTCAAGTCTCTAGTATCATGGTGTTGTAAGAAACAATAGTCTATTGCATTATCTACTACCAATGCGGAATACATAGCTACTGGTAGTTAGTGTGCACACATTTTGTTGATGAAACACACATTACTATAATATGTATATCAAATCTGACATGTACCTAAAAATATTTACAATACAAGTGCTATTAACATCTCTAAAAATTATGTTTCAAACTATAGGTCAAAACATATTGATATAAGAGATCACTTTTTGGGAGACCATTATCAAAATGGTGATATAACATTGGATTTCATTGAAACTTAATATCAACTTACTAATATCTTCCCCAAATAATTAAATTTTGAAAGGATAGGTTACATCTTACATGAATTAGGAATGATAAATCTCTAGTATAAAATTTACTATTTCAAAATCTATTTTTCTCACTGCTTACTGTTTCATATTTTGCTATTTCATGATTTACTGTTTCACATGTCACTGTATTGAAGTTACTACCTTATGTTTATGGTCTCAAAGTTTCTGTTTCTCAGTTACTTTTTGTTAATTATTGTCTCATGTATTGTGGTCACACCATGTGGATAAACACCATAAAGTTGACCTAGTTTAATTATGTTCTGGTCTCACTGTAATGACACATTTTCTTTTTCATTGAATTTTATTACTTGTATCGCTATGTTTAATATTTTACTATATTCATTTGGTGATTTTGAATTTATGATGCTTGAAATCCCTAAATGATAAAAATGAAACATGTTTCATTCTTTTCTTCAATTGAGTTGTCTTCTATAAAAACCAAAAGTTTTCTCTCCCATCGCGTAAGTCCTCATTCAGTGCTTTCGTCTCCCTGTATTTCAATTGAACCCCTTACTTAATGCCTGGAATGAAGCGCTTGTCTTCTTCAACTCATGATGAATGATGATCTATGATGAAAATGAAAATAAGCAAAGGTAGTCCCCAATGGTCCACTGAACCAAAACCTTGTTGATAAAATGGTGGAACCAAAAAAAAAGTATTCTACCCTAAGGGGTTGTAGTTAAGTAAGTATTAACTGTTGAAATTACTAAAAGAGCATGAATGGATGAACTGGTTCACGAACATTCCATGGTCGATTTATCAAAATCTTGTTGCTCAGTTCTATCAGTTTTTCTAGTTCTCATTTGATACAAAAGATGGTTTTGTTGTGAGAAGCAATATTATTGGTAAAAGATGCACCTTTTCATCAAGTTTATGACCTTCTTCCCTAGGGATACATCATGAAGAAATTTTTTAGGACTACTAGATAGGTCCTCATCCTTGTAATATTTTTTTTGGAAGAGGGCCTGTGATGTTTGACTGGAAATTAAAAGAAGAGAAGAGTAATTGCTTCTGAGTTAGATGGTGAAACTAGATTATTTTTGAAGTTTATTCAGAATATAATTAGTCCATGAAAAGGATAATTTTCTACACTAAAATATAAATATGTATTTTTTATACATCTTATGAAGATTGTATTCATGATTAACCTATGAAATTATGTTATACATCATTTATGTTAGAATATTAAGACAACCTCAAATTCTACTTCCTGGTTTTACACATGATTGATATCTAATATGTTGTATGCTAAAGAAATTGATGGAGTGAATAAAGAAGTTTTCCAAGATCATGAATTATATATCTCAAGATTTATATTAAATAAGATGAAAATAAGTTGGAATCCATAAAAAAATTCTTCCGTGGAGGATAATTAAATGTTATATGAAAATTATAATCTGTTTGAGAAACCTTCAAGAATTAAGAATATATCTAATCCTTGTTTTGAACCAGATGAAATTGTTGACTACCTTATTGAAGAGGAATAAGGGTATGTCATTGCACCTATGGAAGAAAGTGTCCTGTATAAGGAAGAGAGTGCACCTATTCCAAAAAAAAATATAGTTGAGAAGGAATCAACTGTTATTGAACGAAGTATTGATTTAGAATATGAACCTACTTCTAGAATACAATCTATTGTTAATGAAAGGGAAAATTTTGTTCTTTAGGAGCATCTTGAAGAAGAAAGTTCTCTTGATAAATATGTTGTGGTTGGGGAAAATTTGGAAGAACAATCTAATCCTGATTTTATCCTTCCATCTAAGGATAGAATGGAACAAGGCATCTAGATGGATAGAAACAAAATGGGTGAGAGTATTGGAGATGATCTTTTAGAACCAGATCAAGGAACATAATCTCTTATTATAGGGAGAGATTCCCTTGTTAAGGTGGAGTTTCACCCTAGTCTAGATAGTGTGGAAGTTCCTAATCCAGTTGATCAAAGCAATTTAGAAACCTAGTATAAGTTCTTATGCTACTTTGATTTGGTTGATACCCTGAATGTCTTGGTTAAAGGCATAGAGCTATCTACTATGTTATAATATAAATCAGGATCTGCACTAGAAGTAATCTTTACCATGGAACGTGAGCCTGTCTCAGTTCTTGTTCTTGAACTTTCACATGAACCTCCTGATTTGGTGAGTTATGGTGATTTGAAAGCCTTTGGAGCTACTTTATTGGCTGGAGTTGAAAAACTCATGAATATCCAACCTTCTCCTGTAACAATCATAAGAGGAAGAGATGTTTCCTTGCTGTTAGAAAAGATCTTATGGCAGATTCAGCCAAAAATGATTCATGGAATTTAAGATATTAAAATTTTAGTGATGAGGTAAAGCCTCTCTGAGCTATGGATGATGATGTGAAAAAGGTTTTGCAATTTGGAGAAGATCATGTTTCTCATCAGTTTAAGGATTCTAGTGGTCATATTCCACATCAAATTTCCTATATGACTCAATTGAACATAAAATCATTAGATGATAATGTGGATGATAGAAACCATTATATATTCAAAGAGATGTGTTATCGGTCTCAAGAAATAGACTGATGAATAAAATGGATGTCTACAGAAAGTTATGAATCAAATCAAGTCCCTCACTTCAACTGTTACAACCTCTAGTTCCTACAGATAGTCATCTCAATCCATTGACTATGATCTGCTCAAAACTATGGTTAGGAAGGATCTTCAATTAGTGTTTAGTATTTGGCAAGGAAAACATATCTACTATTGTCAAGAATAGTGACAGAGTCCTCTATTTGGTGAGAATTCCTTCAAATATTTCAAATGATTCTCATGAATAAATTACTAATAAAGTGGATTTCTACTTTAATAGGATTTTATCTAAGCATGACATCACTAATGATTTCATATAACATAATAATAATTTTAAAATTCCCCCTATCACTCAAGACATCAAGACTCAAGTGAAAAAACTAAAATATTCCACTCCTCTATTGGACATGTTGATGGAGAACCAAGATGATTTTGAGAAGGAAATGCAGTATGGTAGTTATATTATTACAAAAATTATTTAGTTGTTGATGCCTTATCTTCATGTGCATATCACTATAAATGTGGATCCTACTGCCACACACTTCTGGTCTGATTTACCTCCTTCTTCATCCAATTCCTTTGCTTATACCTTAATGTCTGTATCTCCGGATTCGAGTCAGATCATACTTGTTATCCCTGACCAAATTTTTCCCCAGTCTTCCACAAAACCTACTTTAATACCTTATATTTTTGAAGGACTACCTATTCCTTCTCTGGCCGTTGGCTCACTCCCTTCTTCAAATTCTACTTCTACTCATGTGGTTCCCTCTTATGTTGCTGCCAAGGGAAAAGAAAAGACAACTAGTGCTGATGAAAAGTAAAAATTGTATTTATATAGGGATATTTTATACTTTTCCCAACTGCTTGTACTGCCACATATTTTCCCTCTAATGAAAAGTGATCGGTTGTTATCTATTATCATCATTACATTAATTTTGTTTCTCTCTTCCTTGTAATTTTTTTGATAATTCCAAATGGGGTAGAATAACTCGAAGTCCCTAATCCCTAAAGGGGAGAACACCACACTAAGAATAGATATCTAATTCATATGATTTGTGATCATCAAATAGGGGGATATTTTAGGAATACTCGTGTTTTATTCATGTTTTAATGATCTAAATTCATGTAAATCTTATAAATCATGTTAATAATATTTAATCTGTCTCAAATCATGTGGATATATGGTTGATTTCTTTATGCTTTTAAAAACATCCATTATATCCTCTTAATCCGAAACCATGTTTGATTATTGTAAATTTTGTTTAACACTATTCTATATTGATTTTATATATGGATTATTAAGTCTAATTCATTCGATGAATATTACTACCTAAGACTGTATAAAGATATTTGGTTAATTCTAAGAAACTGTGAGTTTTCCACCGATTCAGGTTTTTTGGAAAAGGACCAAGACATTGTGACCAAGACATCGTGACCCATACATCGTATCTCAGACACCATGAACTAAACATTGTGACCCATACATCGTGACCTAGATACCGTGACCTAGATATTGAGACCAGTTTCAAATCCCATGAAGTCTTTGGCAGTGCTTCCATGATACCATCACAAAGACATTGTTCAATGTTTGTAAAATCACTAAACTACATGATTATAACACCACATTTGTGCTACCAGTTCCTGGTCTCTATAAAACTAGGCCATCATGACTGTATCACCGCTTAAAGGAAAAGAAGAATACATTGTTTTGTGGTGAAACCATTTACAAGTGACACTATTTCTAGACATACAGGGACACCATTATTTAAATTTTTTCTCATTTTTAATTTAATTGCTTACTCAAAAATTTGAGTCATTTAAAGGTACTGACATATTTAATGTTTCTTTGCAGACATGTCACCTGATAGTATGAGGTTTGAGGTACAAAATACATGAAAAATGTTGGCTCCAACATGTTCACTCACAATTTAAAAAGAAAGATAATCTAGGTTGAAAAATAAACACATACACATAATAAGAGTATACGTTCGAGCATTATTTTTAAGAGTGAACTGATACATGCAACAAGATACAACTAAAGAATTTACAAAGTACTCTCGGTACAAATGTTGAACAACTATATATCATAATGAAAATCATTATCATAGTACCAAATCCACGAAGAACATGAGATAGAACTAACTAGAAACAAGAGCACTAGACCAGCGATACTCTATTTTTCACAAGAGGACTCGATACTTGCATCTTCGTTATCCTACAAGTCTAGATCTGTAAATAATACAACTCAGAGATCTTCCAAACATATCTCATCAAAATTTCTATGTTGTGTAATATTTTTAACATTCATACAGTGTGTTTGTGTACTAAAACACACAGTTTATCTTGCACTAAATAAAAGGATACAATATATCATTACTCCCAAATCATTTTACATCTGTTTACTTCTACGAATAATTGTGGTAGAGGTCCTTGTGTGACTTGGCAGTTTATACCCACGAAGAAATATGGAAGAGGTCATGTGACCTGGACTATCCTGTGCACTATTATTTCCCATGATCTAGGGTGTGGGTCATGTTTATTAATATAAAATTCATGGTGGCAGTTGATCATCATGTGGAGTAGATTATATCTCATCTTGAAACTGAACCACTTGTTTTGTTAGTTTTGTCTTAAAATTTAGTGTTTCTCTAATTTACTGTATATTTCCAAAAAAACACTATATTCTACTTTGATAGTAAGTCTTGGATAGAAGTTATAATTGATTTTACTCATTAGAATAACTTCAAAAGTAATATCCATAATTCATATTGATATAACTGAGAATTAATCAATCTTCGAAGAGGTTATTTGAATAGTCAAACATTTATAAACATATTACCTTGATTAACCAGGATGTATTCATTTTTATTAAGGAACCATTTATAGAAAACTTTTTAACATAAATTTTAATAGATATACAATTCACCCCCTCCACTTTAGTACTCTACTCCAACCAGCAGTTATTATTATTATTATAAAAATATTCTTGTTCTGAATCATTATTTATAGGATATCAAAATTATGTTCATAATGGTCAAGACACCTCATTACCCAATGAAACCATTAAAACACCCAACCATTCATACCCCAACTTTTTTAATTATTTTTTTATCTATAAATACATGTAAATTTTAATGAAATATGATGATTTTGGGTTCTATAGTATGTTTTTTTTCTAATTATTATCCCTCTTATATTATTATTTATATTTTTCATCTTCATAAAAAAAATTCAATTCTTGTATCAATAATATGTTTTTCCTTGGATCGGTATTATATTTTTGGTTTCAAAATTCAAAACAATCTCAATAGGTGTTTGATCAATTTCACAACATGTTATTTGCATGATCATATTATTTTAATTGATCATCATGATGATGTTTTCATGAAAAAAAGTTAATTCATACATGAAAATGTGTGTCTTATGTTTTTTTGGACATCATTATTTTGACATGATTCTTTATATTCACATCGACTCCACTCATTAAAAAATTTATATCAACAAGTGTGTATTATTTTCTTTATCATAATTATTTTACACCTATTGAATACATTGTAAAATATATGAATTATTTTCTTAATATTTTATTGTAGAAAATATATTGATCTCTTGAATAGTGTCAAAAACTCATGAATGAAAATATTCAATTCATTCCATGAAGTGAATTTGTTTTATTAATAACCGACATGGATAATGTCATTAAAAACATAATTCATAAAAAAGATTCCACCAAAAGTGGTAAATTAATAAAAAAACATGTACCTTTCATACATATAAACAATGTTTTCTAATCATTAATGAACATGGAGTACCTATCATACATCAATATAATGTTATTTGATCATACCTTGAACTATGATATTAAATATCTATTTTTCCTTTTTTCCCCTGGAAGGGTTCATGTTTTATAATGACCAATATGGGTTCTATATGACAACCCTACTTTAATTAAAAACAAAAACATGATATATTACATAAACTATTCACTTGATACAACATGGAAGATTTAGAGGCATAGTGTCTTTGGGGATTAAGAACATTACATAACTACTTAAAACATGAAACACGAGATCATTATTGAAAACATCCTTTACATAACCACTACATTCCCTCGTACATAGCATTTAATGGGTTAACCTGAGGACATGCATAAGAAAATGGTCAGATATAAAACCAAGTAAGGAAATAAACATGGAATAACATGAGGAATAAAATACATTTTAAACAATAGGCTTATCAATGGAGCACAGGAGAAGCATAATCATAAAGGAATAATAAAGAATTATAATCATAACATGTAAATGTGGAAAATTCACATTTCATGGAATTTTCATGAGTCAAGTCTCATTGAACATGGAGCATGAGTGAACCCACATTGAAAATGAAGCACGAGTAATCCCTTGTTTCCCTTGAATTATCATGATTCATGACTCATTTCAGATGACATTTCATGATATTATACTTTACCCAATGCATTGGAGTACTATGAGGGTGCACATTCTTAATCATATCATTTCATGCATAAGTGTGCCTCATGGACCAGAAAACAAGGATTCTTTAAACATCATCAATTATTCCAAAATAAAGGTGTGTGGAATTAATACAAGAAAATTATTATTCAATAGGTAAATTTTCATAATGGTGAATACACTTGATAGAGAAAGGGGCATGGTATTCACTACACAATGATTTTGGCCAGGAAAATCGTGGTGCAATTTTGGAAACATAACGGTGTGATATAAGAATTCATAAAAAATGGTTGATGATAGAGAAATGGGTGTCTCATTATATTTACATAAAATTTAAATTAAGGGGTTAATTTATATACATTCCCCAACAATTGTAATGGAATTTAGATTAATCATACAAAATAATTACATGAATGTCAATGAGAAGAGAGATAATTCCTTACAGAATATCATCATTGTAACGAGTGTACATGGGTGACATTAAATGATATAGAAATGGGTCTCTCATCACTCAAACGTAATGTGGGATGTATGGGGGAGGTTTGGAATAAAACCACAACATTTTTAATTGAAAAAATAGGGAATATAAACCTAATGAAAATTGGACAAAATGAGAAAGGAATAAATCCCTTACTGGGAAGTACAATCACAAAGTCTTAGGAGAGGATTGAGAGAGGCTTATTTGAGCTTGGGGAACCATGGGATGATTTTAGAGAGAGGGGTATAGGATTTTATCTAACTCAAAAGTCTTTGAGTGAGGAGGGAGTGGGAGCTGGTGTGGGTTTTTATACGAAAGGAGAGGTAATTCATTATTATTTATGTTTGGGACACCTAAAATTAAACTAATAAAAACCACAAACCAGCCAATTGTTTTGACCATGTTTTTTTAAAAAGGGAGTTTAAAATATTATTTTATATGTCCAGTGGAATAACTTCTAAAAATAATAGGTTAGATTATGTGGAGGTGAGTCACACTCTTAAGGAAAACAATTTAAAAAGGAAAAATGTTTTATAAGTGTTGAAGGGTCCCCTAAAGATTTGTAAAATTATTCAAACAAACCCAAAATCACATTATTTTAATGTCAAAACATATATTTCCAAAAGATAATGTTTATAGTATTTTATTACCTCACTATTGGGTCATTGTGATGTCATAAAACACATTATTTATTTAAATGGTATTGAATTTGTACCCAAAAAATTGACTTTCTCAGAAAAATTTGAAAAATTCACTGATGGATAATTTCGACATCCTGATTCCAAAAAAAATATTCATTTTATCTAAATAATTTTCTAAATATAATAATTTTTTCTTTTAAAATATAAACTGACATTTATAAAAAATTAATGGGTTTTGACAGAAACTGCTTTCAATCCTCAATAAAAATTACAATTGCATTCATAAAATTATATGGTCATTAATAAAATATAATCTAATAATAATAATATTTTATTAAAATTTTATTTAATTCAAAAATACATTAATTTATAAAAATATATTTCTTAGTTTAATATTAAATATAAATACAATCTATGTTTTAAAAGCTATTTACATAGTAACAGTAATAAAATGAGTGCACATTATGGAATTGTTACAAAACTCCATATAACACCCACATAAGACTGAAGAGTAAGGTGTGCGATGGTGACATACTCTTTGGGAGTCTCGGTAACATCACTCGGGTGGTAATCCTTATTTACTTATACTTCTCCCATAGTCGGTTTCACTCATGCATAACAAGTTCGAGTTTGGCTGGGGCTTGGTCAAGAGAGAATCCGAATGATTCCAACATCTTTCCTAGCTCCAAAAAATTGGCTTTGTATGGGGAAAGTCTATAGGATGAGTCCATTACTTCCTTTTTTGGGTAAATTGGGTTTGTTAAAGCCTTATATTTATACTAATTATATGATCACTAATCAATAACTATATTTGAAATGGTCACATTTCATAATATTATTTTACAATTCAAAAAAATAAAACCAATGAAATTTACATTTTATTAAACCATAATAAGACATTTAAATAGAAAAATAGTAATTTTCATTAATGAATTTTGGGGAACTCTCATACCCCGTTAAGAAATTTCATCCTCGGAATTTTCTTTTGACACACTAAAACAGATGTTGGTTTCTCTTCTTTATCCCTTCTTCTGATTTTCAAATTGCTTCTTCGAACAAGTTGTTTCACCACAACACCTTGATGAAGGGAATTATCTTATTTTGTAGAAGTCTTTCTCTACAATCTACGATCTTCATGGGTTTCCCCTCTTAAGAAAGATCATCCTCTAGTAGTACTACCTCTAAAAAGATTACATGTGATGGGAATGGTATGTACTTTCTTAATTGGGATACATGAAAGACATCATGTACTTTGGCCATTGTAGGTGGGCGTGCTAGTCAATAGGCCACAACCCCAACACGACCAAGAATCATGAAGGGGACGATGTACCTAGGACATAACATACCTTTATTTACAAACCTCATGACCTTCATCCATAGAGATATAAATAGAAATACCATGTCATCAACTTTAAACTCAAGTTCACATCGACAATTATCTGAATAAATATTTAGTTGACATTGGGATGCCTCGATATGCTGCCGAATGGTTTTCACCATCTCCACCATTTCATCGACCATTTATGGTCCTAGCAGATTATGCTCACCAACTTCATCCCAACATGCCGGTGTTCTACACCTCTTCCCATATTTGGATTCATAAGGTGCCATTTGGAGGCTCCGGTGGAATCTCTTACTATAGGATAATTCAACCAGAGGAAGATGTTGATCCCAACCTCCATTAAATTCTTATAATGATGATCTTAACATATCTTCCAGTGTCAAAATAGTTCACTTAGATTGGAAATCAGTTTGAGTATGATAGGTCATACTAAAGTTTAGTTCAGCATCCAGATCATGTTGAGGACTCTTCCAATACATAGAGGTTATTCTTGGATATTGATCAGATACAACAGAAAGTGGTTCTCCATGTAGCCTTAACACATCCCTGATGTATATCTGTGTCAACTGATCCAATGATATATCCTCCCTAATTTCAATGAAGTGTGAAGACATTGTAAGAAGATTCACAACAACCCAGATTGTATTGTTTCATTTGGATGTTTTCAGAAGTCCGGTGACAATGTCCATGGTTATGTTCTCCCACTTCCATGCTAGTATGGGCAATGGTTACGTCACTCCCTTATACTTTTTCACCTCTGTCATCACATGCGGGCACACCAGGGACATTGATTTATACTCAGCGATCTTTTTCATCATGTTATCACACCAATAATGCTCTTGGAGATCTCAATACATCTTTGTGTTTCCTAGATGAATAGATAAATTTGAACTATGTGCATCATACAAAAGTTACATCTTTAGCTCTGTACTTGATGGAAAGAATAGTCTTTTCCCAAATCTAACAATTCCTTCATCATAAACATTAAACTCTAAGGATTTCCCTTTTTTGATAGCTTCCACTATCTTCTTAATTCCCACATCATCCTTTTGAGAATCCATTAAACATTCCTAACGAGAAAATTGAGCAATCATCTGTGAAAGGATTGATGATGTTCCACTATTTATGATTACCATGTCTGTATTCATAAAATCTATGAATATTTGATCCTTTTCAATTCTCATAAATGATATAATTGCTTGGTAATTTTACATAGAGCATCTTCCACCTTGTTCAATTTTCTAGGGTGGTAAAGGATAGAGCCCTCACAGTATTTGATCATCTTTAACCATCTTTATTGGATCATGTTAAACTATTTTTGTGTGATTATATATATGTGGATTTTTTTTCATATATATTTCACAGATTTCCGCAAAAAGATAATACCACCAAATTTTTAAAGTGAAGATCACCATATCCAACTCTAGATCATGTGTTGGATATTTATACTCATTAAATTTCAATTTCCTTAAAGCAAAGGCAATGACATTGTCAATTTTCATCGACACACATATGATTCCCTTCTTCAAAGCATCATTGAATACCACAAAAAGTTCTCCACATGAGGATAATGTGACCACTAGAATAGTGATAATACTCATTTTCAACTCCTTGAAGCTCAATTCATATTCATCACTTCAAGAAAACATTACTTCCTTCCAGGATAGCTTGGTAAGTAGTTTGGACAATCATAAAAAATTTCTCAGAATTCATCGATAATATCCCACTAACCCCAATACATTTCAGATATCTGTTACCTATGGTGGCCTCTTCCATCTTTCAATTACATCTGTTTTGGAGGGATCCACAGATATCCCATTGAATGTGATGATATTGACCAATAATGAGACATTGTTAAACTATAACACACACTTATTGTACATTTCATAGATATTATCCTTCCACATGTTCTCTAGTACTATTCTTAGATGCTCCTCATGATCCTCCTTGGTTTTGGATTATATCTGAATATCATCTATATGTACTACCACAAAATTTTTGAGGTAAGAACTAATGACTCGATTCATCATGTTAATGATGATTTCTGGAGAATTAGTGATTCTGAAAGGCATTTCAATGAATTCATAGTTCCTATATCTTGTACGAAAAGCAGTCTTGGAGATATCTTCCTTCTTCACCCTTAATTGATAATATCCCGACCATAAATCAACCTTTGAGAAGTATTGTTCTCCATGTAGCTGATAGAATAATTCAACGATTCGTGGTAGAGGATACTTGTTCTTTATCGTGATTTTTTTAAGCTCTTGATAATCGATGTAGTGGCGCATTAACCAATCTTTCTACTTGACGAAGTGGACTAGTGCACCCCATGGTGAAGCACTTGGGTGTATAAACCCTTTTTCCAGATTCTCCTATAGTTGTTTCTTCAACTCCTCAGGCTCCAATATAGCCATTCAATATGTAGTCTCTGATATTGGAAACATCCTAGGTATAAGATCAATTGAGAATTCAACATTCCTTCTAGGAGGAAGACCACACAATTTTTGGGAAAAACTTGTGTGAATTACATCATAATAGGCATGTAATCAAGGATGGTTCCCTCTTTAAACTCAATTATCTGAACCAGATACTAATTCTCATTGGGAAGTAATATCCTTGCTTTAGAAGATGGATCTAAAGAAGATTGATCTTCCTCTTTTCACATGTACATAATCGGGGGTCGATTCTCCAAATGGAGAGTTATTTCCCTCTCACAACAATTTATTTAGGCTCTATATAGGGATAAACAATCCATGCCATGAATTTAATCAAATTCGACTAGAGGGAGTATGAAGAGGTTTTCCATGAAGTTCAATCCACTGATTATGATAGAGGATGAGTTATATTCCTGTGATTTAATGATTTCCTGATTATCTGTACTTATCAACATCGTTACTCTCATGATTTGTGGTGGTGTTGGGATTGTTCTACTAATATTTTTGGACATAAAAGAATTTGTAGAACTATGGATGATAACTCTAACTTTCTCTTTTTGATCATAGTTCTAGCAATTCACTTCATCCAAAACAACATAGGGAAGATAACTATTAAAAACGTAAAAGGTAATCCAAGGATAAAAACGGATGACATATAAATTACATTTATTTCCCTAATATATGAATATATAAGCTTAAATCTATGATGTTCATGATCTAATTTATAACATATATTATTAGTGGTATTTTTTTAAGTCCCTTAATAATGGTTCATACTAATCTTTTGAATTTACCAATTCATATCTCCTAGGAGTGTCGTATCCAAGATTGCAGCAAGGCCCATTTTCATGTTCTAGGATACCCCAGGTCAGGCCTGAAACTCCTTACCAGGGTTTTCACCCTAGGTAGATTTGTTCCAGAGTTGTTTCTACCTTCTCGTATCTAGACAGGGATGTATTTTCATGATAAAACACATACTAAATACCTACCAAAAATATGGATATTTTTATTATTCATAGTCTTGTCTCTAAATCTTCACTATTGTTTTCTAATCCTAATCCCATAAATAACTAAACTTATCCTTCGATACCAACTATAACAACCCTACATATATTACAAACATAATCATTATTTATTACATAAACACTTCACGTGATATAACATGGACGATCGAGAGGTCTAGTGTATTTGGGGATTATGGACATTACATAAAAACATAAAACATGAAACACAGTAGCTTTATTGAAAACTTCTTTTACAAGACCACTATATTCCATCATACATTGCATTGCTTGGGATAACTTAAGGACCTGCATAGGAAAAGGGTGATCTATAAATAACAATAAGGGAATAAACATGTAATACCATGAGTAATAAAATACTTGTAAGACAATAGGAATATCGATGGAGAACAAGAGAAACATGAACAGAATGCATGATAAAGCATGATAATCATAACATGTAAATGTGGCAACAACACATAACATGGAAATATCATGAGCCAAAGCTCATTGCACATGGAGCGTGAGTAAACCCTCATGGAACATGAATAATGATTAAAACCTCATTGTAATTGAATTAGCATGATTGAACACTCATTTAACAGGACGTTTCATGATACAATACTTTATCCAATGCATTGGATCCCTATCAGGGTCCACCCTTCTTAATCATATCATTTCATGCATAAGTGAGCAATATGGATCATAAAACATGGATTCATTAAACATCATCATTTATTCCAAAATTATGGAGTGTGGAATTCATACATGAATCTATTTAAACAATATGTTAATGTGAATAATGTTTGAGACAATTGAAATAGAAATAGGCATGGTATTCAATAGACAATGACTTTGGGATGGAAAATTAGGGTGAAATTTTGGCACCATAATGGCGTGACATAAGAATTTATAAAAATGGAAAATGAGAGAGAAAGGGTTTTCTTATCATAATTACATAAATTTGAAAGTAAGGGTGTCATATAGATACAGTTCCCATCAATTTTAATGGAATTTATATTAATTATACAAAAGTGTTACTTGAATTTAAATGAGGATAGATAAATTCCATACAGAATTTCGATATGGTAATAGGATAAATTGGTGTAATTTAATGAGAAATAAATGGGTATCTTAATACTCAAACATAAAGAGTTATGTATGGGAGTGTTTTGAAATCATACCCCAATATTTTTAATTGAAATCAAAAGGGAATAACAACATAAAAAATAGGACAAAAATGAGAAAGGAAAAATTCCCTAACATGGAAGTGCGATCTCAAAGCCTTAAGAGAGGCTTGAGAGAGGCTTCTTGTGTAAAGACCTGTAAAATTCGGGGAAATTTTTTTCTTAATTTTCTTGGGAATTTTACAAGAACGCAGTTTCTAACGGCACCTGATTCCGAGGCCCGGTGTGCCCGGAATCATTTTCCGAAATTTGGCTTGGTACGTTCAGTGAATGAAAGAGTGGGTTTTCCTAACTATTGAACCGTTGCTCAGAACCGAAATCCGAGGACACCGATTGAATCATAGCACCAGTAATTTCTTAGAAACTCCTTTTCTGGATTTGCGTTTTCTCGGGTGTGGTTTTTAAATTTCGGGGTTAAGTAAAGGAATAAAATAAAAGTGGTGCAACCAATTTTATTTTATTTTTGTTTAACCTAAGCTAAGTGGATAAAGTGGGACCCATAATATCTTACCCACAATGTAGGATATTTGTGAGGTGGGACCCACACGATCCCCACCGTTACTTTTCTTCCTAAACCCCCTCTTTTAATAAAGTAACGCACCCGCACCCCTATTAAGTGGAAGTCAACCCTTGCGTTTATCTGCTTATGAAATGCCTCTATTAAATTTGGCGGTTTAATCGTTTCTATTAATTCAATAAATTGATTGTTTCAATTTTGAATTTCAAAGGTGTTGGCTTGTGTGTTAATAAAATAACACAACTCTTATTTTATTAAGGGTTGTTGGGTTGTGAGAGGCGTGGGAGAATTTGCTCAAGTTCTTGAAGTTCTTCATCATCGACGAAGAACGCGAAGAACGCCGACCTACGACAAAAGATGATGGTGAGAGACACCTTCCTCGGAGATCGAAGACCCGACACACATTACCTCGTTCTTTCTTTCCGCGTCAAAGGAAGGGAGACACCTTTCCTCCGCGGCGCGACAATCAGCCTTCTTCCGCGACGATCAATTCTGCGACATCCCTTTCCTCGACAACATCGTTTGAAAACTACGCTCGAGGTAGGGGTTTATTTTATTTGGATGTTCATGATCACTTCTATCTCCATTATTCATTTCAATTTGAGGCTTATGATATCACAATAACGGGAGGAGGTCGGACCGCATGAACATGGTCGACCCTCCTCCCCCTTGTTGGTTTGATTTTGTTGCGGCACGTGTAAGGTGGAGTGGTGCCAAGCACCACACGGGAAATATAAAAGGAAGTGCGGAGAAGCACGACGCCATATCGTCATGCCATTGAAGATGAACTAAACCGTGGCGTCGCCGTGCTGCGCCGGAGAACCTCAAAGGAACCTCGAAGACACCGCGGCCAGAGCGGGGCCACGACAGAGGGGCGCGGCACCCTCAGGTTGTGCCGGATGGACCAAGGGCCACAGCTGAGGCCGCGGCGGAGCGGGGACCAGCGGCCGGTTCCGAGCCGCCAGCGTCGGAGTAGGGGGACCGGCCCATGCCGGTCCCATGGCGGCAGCATCCGGCCGGCCGGAGCGGGCCGGCCGGTCAGGGGAAAAACCGGGGGTTCGTAACCCCCGGTTGGCCAAGAGGTGCGGCCCCCCACATGGAGGCCGTGGTTTCGCTACGCGGGGGGGCAGCAGCCCCCCTTCACCACTAGGCCATTTCGGCAGAGCCACCAGGCCAGCGCCAGTGTGCCGGCCGCCAGGCCGGGCCGCGCCCGGACCCGGGTCGGGTCGACCCTGTTCGGGCCAACCCAAGGGGTCTCAGACCGGATAGGTCAGGGCCCAAAACCCCCACTTCCAAACCTATTTCAGCCTTTTTCCCATAACATGGTCTTTGGACCTCCTATCGACGCACCGTTAACTGCGATATGATACTTGGATCGAGACGGTCATTTGGGTATATTACAATCAAGGTTTCAGAGAACTTTTGGTTCGGCCAGGTTGGTTCGTACACGAAACCAACCGAACCCTCGGAGCGGAAACACTTATAACATGAGCTCCGGATGTCTGATTGACGTGCCGTCAACTTTTATGGATTCATCTTAGTGAGAAGGACCTTTTGGCTAACTTCTCTCAAGGTTTGGACGCAGTTGGAGTACGTTCAGGTTGGTTTTGACTTAAAAACCAACCGCGCCCCTGGGACGAAAAAGCCAATAACTCTCGGACCGGGTGTCTAATTGAAACGCCGTTTGTGCCGTTGAGTTCCTGTTGACGATACAAAACTTTAGGATACATAAACTTCGGACTACGTGTCATTTGATGTATCAGCCCCTCGGCTCGTGGATTAGATCCTCCCGAACGAGCTTGATGTGTGCGGGAATCCTAGAGCTGGCTGCGACTGCGACAACGATGCCGACTGTACAGAAATCCTCCGTTGATTTGACGGCGACGACTACAGCACTCAGCGATCCTACATGGATCAGTGCTACCGATCCAGTGTGGGTCATCGCTCAGTAGTCCTGTGTGGGCCAGTGCCTACATATCCTGTGTGGGTCCGATCCTGTGTGGGTCATTGCGGGGGTTAGTACCTATCGATTTTTTGTGGGTCATTGCGGGGGTTAGTACCTATCGATCCTTTGTGGATCATTCCGGGGGTTAGTACCTATCGATCCTTTGCGGGTCCGACGGATTAGATGAATCAGTGGATACATCTGATCATCTCTATCATCTTACGAATAAGTATACATGTGTGAGCTGAATCTTGTTTTTCTTTCCTACGTGGATTGTGTTATGCCAACCTATGTGGATGTGATCGAACTTGGGCTCAGATGTTGGAGCTGAACTTGAACCGATAACTTAGGTATATGTATGGGCATATACCTAAGTAGTGTCGGATATTACTTCGTGATTGTATCTTTCATTTGTGGATTATACTTTGTGAATTCTGGGTGACATTCGGGGGTCTCAGGGTCCCTACGGAGTAGATTATACTCACCCCTATATGGGCTATGACCACACTATGTTATGTTGGTTGCCGACGACGGACAGCGCTAATCGCGGTTGAGGCTTACGGAGCAGGTCGGTACCTGGAGGTGGACCACTGGATGGGACGTACTCGGAGTGGACGGCTAGACCCGAGGAGCTGTGGAGGCTATCTGTACCCACCCTTCAGGTGGGACTTCCAGTGGATGACTCAACATTGCAGATTTACTTTCAGTTATTGTTTTCCCTTTCCAGTTTTACTTTACTTTCAGTTTGGGTTTGTATTCTGGTCCACTTACTTTTCTGCACTTACTTTTGTTCCAGTTTTTACTTAGTGTTTACTTCTGCTTGCTTGCTCTGTGGTGTTTGTTTACTTTACAAAGGCAATGCCTTCCCTTTTTACCAGGAATTACTCTGTGGTTCTAGTCACCAACCCCTGGCCTATGGAAGGCGGGCTTGGGGTAGTCACGCCACAGGCCCCGAGGATGGGTCGTGACAAATTGTTATCAAAGGAGTTTGGTTCTACCGCGGAACTCAGGACTCTGATATTTTTATATGTGAAGCAATAGTGTAAAGAGTATTGAGTGTGGTTATCAGTTCAGGGAGTCCAGTGTTGGTGCGGTGGCCGACGTATCCTTACACCAGAACATTAACTTCTGATTTCTGACTTAATGCACGAAAACATTTATTGCATGGGTGTTTCAAGTTTTCATTGTGATTACTTTGTGTCATCTCACCAGGTATACTATTTGACCGCGGAACACCTGTTCTTTTTAGGATGGCCCCACGATGGCATCCAACTAGGGTTTCGAGCATTGTGTGTGACAAAAGCCCACTGAGCGACGAGGCCTCAGTACAAGGCCCTTTGATAGTAGAGGCACCGACGATACCTCTACCCACCGAGCCACTGAAGCTTCCAGTCCTAGCTGCTGATAGTGCGCGTCACCTTAGTGCACTGCACGAGTTTCAGCATCAGCAACCGCCCAAGTTCCACAGGGAGATTGTAGAGACCTGAAGCTTGATGTACAAGGACATTACATTACTTTTTTTGAATACTTATTACATAACAAAAACACACACACAAGGACCGTAATAGTTTAGTGTCTTCGGAAACACGGAACGTAATCTTCTAATCATGGTGAAAGATCTTCAACATCTACGATAAAGATCTTCCCCTTTTTTTCTTACCTAAAACCATTCTTTAAATCCTGGGGAAAATAAAACATAAAAGGGTGAGCTCAAATTCTCAGTAAGGGTAAACAAAAGAAATATCAATCACATCATATTCATAAGAACATAACATTTTGGAAATCTTAACCTGAAAAAGAGATCATAATATCATAACATGGGATAAATTATAGTAGTGAAATGTAATCCCAATAATCATAACATAAAACATGAAACTTTGTGGCATACACACATATTCATAGAGAATCATTTCTTATTTGTCAAGACTCATTGCGAAGACTATCTTAGTGGACAAAGTCCATTTCTGAACCAAGTTCACTCCTCGTTTCAGTCATGTCTTACTGAACCAGTTTAACCTGTTGTTCCAACCATGTCTATCTCATGAGATATACAATCTTTACCCAATTAATTGGAGGGAGATATAGGTCCCACCCATCTCATTATGATACCATTCTAATGTGTGCCACAAAATCATAAACCATACATCATAGCATAACCCATGTAATAAAAATGGGATTCTTAAACATCATGACATCATAAAAAAATTCATATAAGATAAAGGAATTAATAAAAATAATTCCATCACAACATAATCAAATCAATGTAATAATAGGTATAGAAACAGAACCCTATATTATCTTAGATGGAAAATAGTTTTGATAAAACAGTTGAACTCCATTCTTGAGGAAAATATCCTTTCTACTTCAAAAAGAGTTTTCATTTCATAACATGTCATACAATATTAAACTAAAAGAAGTTGATTAAGAATACACATGAAAACTTGTAAAGGAAGCTTCTTGTAAATAATGTTTTAAAAATCCTTTCATGTTGTATAAGTTAAAAAAACATTCTTCTCGTACTTTTGTCAGAAAAGTCAAAAAGTACCACGTACGAAAAACGACAAAAGATTTCCTTTTGTAACCTATACTAAAAACTCAACGAAAGGGAAAAAATGGATTTAAACAATTTTAGGTGGATCGAATAAATATTAGATATTGAGGGAACATTGATGTGTATGATAAAATACACCCCAGTAAATTCTAAAGTATAAACAATCTTGGATAAAAATTGAGATTTGCGAGATTTTCCCTTACCTTAGGTCCAATTTTCTTCATAAGTGTCTGAACCTCCTGTATAATGATTTAAATAATGTCATTGACTTATTCCAGAATCATACTCATTTTTATGATATCATATATGGTTCACTTATGACTTTATATTACCCGTTCTTTTGTAAATTCCATGTTAAAGAGTGTTTTGGGTAAAATTGTTTCATTTGTCATCCATGTTTTGACTTGTAATTATTCATATGATTACTGAGATCATGATTACATAATTCCAGAATATAAATCAGGATTTATATATAATATATATTCAGACTCTACATATATATATAATAAATCAGTAAATCGAAAAAAATACACCGTTCATGGAGACGGTAGGCCGTACGTACGCATGAACGCTGTTTTCATTTCCTTATTGAGTTGAATGGAATTAAGTAGATGACATACATATATATACACATAAATCCAGTATCATTATTATTTCATATATTTCATGATTACTTATTATATATACTTTATAATCATTCATGAATGGTTAACGTGGAAAATGAATCTCATAGCGTCGTAGAGACGGTAGTCCGTACGTTCGCACGAGCGATGATATATTTCTCATGATCTGGGACTATATTGGAGTGTATGTAGACTATTTCAGAATCAATATCACATTAAAATAATCATATATATTTATTATTTACACCATTATACACATCCAAGTAATTTGGTGGTGGAATGTAGATTACACCACGGCGTGGAGACGGTATTCCGTACGTACGCACGCGCGGTGATTTCATTTTCCGTAGGATGGATAGATGGTGAAATAGGGTTGTTTCATAATTATAATAACATATCAGTTTATTACTTATACTGATGATATTACTTCATATTGAAACATCCTAAGAAGAAGAAGTGGAAGAAGAAATAAAGTTGAAAGAATCGGTAGTAGACATTACCTCTTCTTTGAAGTTCCTCTTTGAGTCCTCTTCTTAGGGCACTAAAATCGGTCTTTGAAGAAGACCAGGACCACAAGGATTTTTCTAGGGAAGTGGAGAAGATAATTTGGCAGGGTTTGGCCGAGCATGAAGGCTCAATGTTGTGTGAGGAAGAGGGGGAGGATGTGGCCTTTTATAAGGGAGGAGAGGGGCACATTTGGAATAACTAAAAATATTATTTTATTATAAAGCCAAATTCGGTTTTAAATAGCTCCAAATTGATTTATTTCGAATATAAGGTGGGGATGGGTCTAAATCCTCTCATCCAATAGAATTTAGACAAGTTTAGGTCATTATACTAACCTTATCTTTTAGTTTTATCTCTTAGTTAATTAGATTTACATTTACCATGTCACTTTGTATTTTTATATTATATAGTTAATGAACATACCATATACATCCAAGCGACCCCATAGTGGTCCATTAATGATACACCTATCATGATATAAGTATCTTGGATGAACCATATATTTTTAGGAATAAAATAACAATCAACAATATAATATTTGTTTTAAAAACTATTTTATGTCAATTTTTACACTATTCAATAGTTGATTTTTTTGAAACTTATAACAGAATTATTACTTCAGAAAAGGTTAATTAAATCAATCCTAACATGACATAGTAACCTATAAAATCACTGTAATTCCTAAAAAGTCTCAAATTATATTTATTTGTGTATTTATAATATCAATTATTCTAATTTTTCACTATTATGGTAATTACTACATCATCATTGTGTCATAAATCAATTAATTTCTATAATTTCTAAAAATTATAAATAAAATATCATAATGTCTTAAATCTTATTATCTTTCTAATGAATATTTACAATCGAATTTATCTTATGTATAACCCTATATTAAAAATGTTTTAGTAAATAAACATTGATTTTAACTCTTTTAACTCTTCTTTGAATTAAATAATAATAACTGTCATAATCTAATCCAAGTGGGCCTAAATGGTCATATTTTATTCCTAAGGTTGTTTTTGGTCGAATTACGTTTATCCAATAGAATTAGGACATGTTTTAGGGTAATAATAATATCATTTGTAACCTTAATTACCCTATTTACTTTTAACCGTGGTAAAAAAAAGTAAAAAGTTACTATTCACCAAATATTATTTTCATCTCATTGAACCACATTTTACGTAATGAAATCAACGATGTCTCTCTAATTTTTGAAATTCCACTCACAAAAGCGGTAAAATTATGTTTTATGAAAAATTCATTTTTTTAACTACCACTTAGTGGTTTCACTATTCATCAAAAAATGAATGTTTCCAGAATAATACTAAAAATTAGGCCTAAGCTATATTTGATATTATGAACTCATAAATGATTTATATTTTACCAAATTAAAAACATATCAGTTTCATTAATTAATTTAAAAATTAATTCCCGTCGTCAAAACAAATAGCGTGTTCTTAAGAGATAATAACACTCAAAAGATTGACACTTGTTTATGTCTGGTTTAAATGTGAAATTACATCCAATGACCAACATTGTATTAAATTGTAAAAATATATTCTAAATATATTTTAAAACCACTAAAATTAATAATTTATCACTATTAATTATTTCGATTAAAAAGTTGTTTTTTAATTAAAATTTAGTAATTTCTACTATTTCATCAGAAAATGAAAGTTATCCGAAAAGTACCAATATTTCACCCTAAGCTAATTTCGATATTCTGAATCCAAAAATGAAGTCCATTTTGAAAAATAAAATTTAAAAAATTTCAAAAAGTGGTTATTACTATTCATAACGGCTTGTTCATAATAATATTATAATAAAATCTCGTTTAGTGAAACTCAGTATTGCGTACTAAACACGCTATCGAGGAAGATTGTAATTGCGTGTAATGCAAGGCAAGCCAGAGATACATGTTGTGCAAGCTCCTTTGGTGTAGCATACAACACAAGACATTAATAAAATTAAAAAAATATATATTTTTTATAAAATCTCGGGGTGTTACATTCTACCCCCCTTAAAATGAATTTCGCCCTCGAAATTCGTCGGGGTTATAAATGGTTTACTATTCAAAAGTTTCTTTATAGAAACCCACATCGTAAAAAGGAATACCAAAACCGATCTTTAAAAACAAATGTATAAAACATAACGGTTACCCAAATAAACTAATCAATGGGTTTCCACATAGGTGAAAATATGGATATGGAAGAGAAATCTAACCATTATGTTCTGATGGAGAGTGGTATAGAACAAGGCTATAGAAATGCCAGCAATCACAAAGCCATAAATTTGTGACGATCTAAGGTACCATCTGATTCATCAGATATAAGAGCACTAGGACAAATTTTTTGGTTTTCAAGATCGTTTCCCTAAAGTTGATGATATTGGAATTAGAAGAAATACTTTCGTGATTTCGGTATACTCTCATCGTTGGTAATTCTTAGGACAATTTCCACTTCATCTATTAAAGAAATGATGTGGAATTTTTCATTCGTGTTGTGTTAGCAGATCATGTGACAGAATGATGGGTCATTCCATCTCTCTCAAACAAAAGGTTAGAAAAGTTATCAAAAAATACATAAGTCCATTTATAGTGAGATTAATCATATATGGTTCCTAAAATGGACTTATACTTCATATATCATACTGCTTAATATAATAAAACTAGTTTCTACTAAATAGGGACTTCCTGTAGGCCAGTAGTAGGCGATAAAGGCTAGTCGCACTTCGGTTCTGAGTTCGATTCCCACAACCTTGTCCGGCGCGATGGGTTGTCTCCCGTCCTGTAGGTTTTCCTTTTTCTAAAACTACATTACTATAACATCCCATCAATAATATCGAAAAAAGTTCTCTTTTTAAAGAATACTAACTTATGTCCAACATAATCCATTCAAATCTTTATGCTTATCCATAATACTGCAGTCCACTCTCATATTATGGTGAAAACGATTACAGAGATTACATATAACAAGTATGTTAATACGATCGTTGATCCCCATATATCATAAGATATGTCTTGTTGGTCACATTCCAAACATTTGAAGGTCTTAATCATGTATTCTCTTGAAAAATGAATACCCATTGAATCTTAGTGATAACATGAGTGCTGTCAAAAGATAACTCATTCCACATACCAAAATCCAAAAAATTCGATATACTCAAACTATGATATCACTTAGTCCTTATATCAATAATGAGCTCATGAATACTGTCAAACATTTCATTTTCTCCTTATCCCTTCATGATGCGCATATCATCTGCTTTCCAAAATATTTGAATCACTTTTCATGGTTATCAATACCTTAAAATTATTGAAAACCACAATAGAATAATACAAAAATATTCTAATACACAATAAAAGTAACTCAACAACATTATTCTTCAATACCAATACATAAACACTTCAATCCATCCTCTTCAATTATTTTCCTGGAATAAGTCCTTCCATGATTTAGCAGTAACTTTTTAGGTCTGGGCATTGAGCAGGGTAATGCCCATGTTCTCCACAAATAATACATTGAACTTCATAACAGTCTGTCACTCTATGACCCTTTTCTCCACACAGATAACATTGGTCCCTCCATTTGAGGTATTCCTCAAGGTTCTTCTTCCCTTCTTTAGAAATCTCAATCTTCCTTTCATTATGCTCCTCAACATACGAACACACATAATAGTCTATCTTCCTCTTCTTTGATGAATTAGGCATACCACTAAATTTCACCTTGTTAATCATATATCACGATGACTAATTCAGCATAATCACAATATCTTTCTCTCTAGGCATTACACAATTTTGTTGCTCATAGTCACCAATTTTTCCATTGGATTAAATGTTAACCGAATTCCTTCTGGTTCCCTCCATTAACTAAAACACAAAAAGAATTCTGTGAGAGGAAAAATCATGCTAGAGAAAACAACATAGTAAAGGGGGAGTACCCTCAATATCTAACATCTTAGGTTAAATTATAATATCGTTAGCGCAATTCTAGGACTATAACCTATATATATACTTAACCATAGAGACATCCCTAGACATACCATAGAAATATCTCTACGGATCTCCCTAACGTTTTCGCATCCTAGTTTCCAAAGTTTGAATAAACCTTTTCTCTGATACCAACTGTAGAGACCCGAAGCTTGGAGTACAAGGACATTACATTACTTTTTCGAAATACTTATTACATAACAAAAACGCACACACAAGGACCGTAATAGTTTAGTGTCTTTGGAAACTCAGAACGCAATCTTCTAATCATGGTGAAAGATCTTCAACATCTCCCACAAAGATCTTCCCTTTTTTTTCTTACCTAAAACCTTTCTTTATATCCTAGGGAAAAGAAAACATAAAAGGGTGAGCTGAAATGCTCAGTAAGGGTAAACAAAATAAATATCAATCACATCATATTCATAAGAACATAACATTTTGGAAATCATAACCTGCAAAAGAGATCATAATATCATAACATGGGATAAATCATAGTAGTGAAATGTAATCCCAGTAATCATAACATAAAACATGAAACTTTTTGGCATACACACATAATCATAGAGAATAATTTCTTATTAGTCAAGACTCATTTCCAAGACTATCTTAGTCAACAAAGTCCATTTCTGAACTGAGTCCACTCCTCGTTTTAGTCCTGTTTTATTGAACTGGTTTAACTTGCCGTTCCAGCCATGTCTATCTCATGAGATATACAATCTTTACCCAATTCATTTGAGGGATATATAGGTCCCAATCATCTCATAATGATACCATTCTTATGTGTTCCACAAAATCATAAACCATACATCATAGCATAACCCATGTAATAAAAATGGGATTCTTAAACATCATGACATCATAAAACAATTCATATAAGATAAATGAATTCATAAAAATAATTCCATCACAACATAATCAAATCAATGTAATAATAGGGATATAAACAGAACCCTATATTATCTTAGATGGAAAATAATTTTGATAAAACACTTGAACTCCATTCTTGAGGAAAATATCCTTTCCACTTCAAAAACATTTTTCCTTTCTTAACATGTCATATAATATGAAACAAAAAGAAGATGATTAAAAATAAATATGAAAACTTGTAAAGGAAGCTTCTTGGAAATAATTTTTTAAAAATCTATTCACGCTGTATAAGTTAAAAAAACATTCTTCTCGTACTTTTGTCGGAAAAGTCAAAAAGTACCTCGTACGAAAAACGACAAAATATTTCCTTTCATATCCTTTACTAAAAACTCAACGAAGGGTAAAATTTTATTTAAACAGTTGTAGGTGGATGGAAACAATATTACATATTGAGGTAACATTGATGTGGATGATAAAATACACCCCAATAAATTCTGAATTATAAACAATCTCGGATAAAAATTGAGATTTGCGAGATTTTCCCTTACCTTAGGTCCGATTTTCTTTGTAAGTGTCTGAACCTCTTGTATAACGATTTAAATAATGTCATTGACTTATTCAAGAATCATTATGATTGTAATGATATCATATATGGTTCACTTATGACTTTATATTACCCGTTCTTTTGTAAATTCCATGTTAAAGAGTGTTTTGGGTAAAATTGTTTCATTTGTCGTCCGTATTTTGACTTGTAATTATTCATATGATTACTTAGATCATTATTACTTAATTCCATAATATTAAACATGATTTATATATAATATATATTCAGACTATACATATATATAATAAATTTGTAAATGGAAATAAATACTCCGTTCATGGAGACGGTAGGCCGTAGGTATGCATGAACGTTGTTTTCGTTTCCTTATTGAGTTGAATGGAATTAAGTATATGACATAGATATATATACACATAAATCCAGTATCATTATTATGTCATATATTTCTTTATTACTTATTATATATACTTTATAATCATTCATGAATGGTTAACGTGGAGAATGAATCTCATCGCGTCGTGGAGACGATAGTCCGTACGTACACGAGCGATGATATCGTTCTCATGATCGTGGGACTGTATTGGAGCATAAGTATACTATTTCAGAATCAATATCACTTTAAAATAATGATATATAGTTATTATTTACACCATTATACCCATCCAAGTAATGTCCTGGTGGAAAATAGATTACACCACGGCGTGGAGACTGTATTTCGTACGTATGCACGCGCGGTAATTTCATTTTCCGTAGGATGGATAGATGTTGAAATAGGGTTGTTTTATAAATATAATAACATATCAGTATATGAGTGATACTGATGTTATTACTTCATAATTAAACAACCTAAGAAGAAGTAGTTGAAGAAGAAATAAAGTTGAATGAATCGGTAAAGGACATTACCTCTTATTTGAAGCGACTCTTTGAGTCCTCCTCTTAGGGCACTAAAATCAGTCTTTGAAGAAGCCGAGGACCTCTAGGATGTTTCTAGGGAATTGGGGAAGTGAATTTTTCAGGGTTTGGCCGAGCTTAATGGCTTAAAGGGGTGTGAGGAAGTGGGGGAGGAGGTTCCCTTTTATAAGGGAGGAGAGGGGCACCTTTAGAATAACTAAAAATATTATTTTATTATAAAGCCAAATTCGGTTTTAAATAGTTCAAAATTGATTTATTTCGAAGCTATGGTGGGGATGGGTCGAAATCCTCTCATCCAATATAATTTAGAAAAGTTTAGGTCATTATACTAACCTTATATTTTAGTTTTAACTCTTAGTTAATTAGATTGACATTTACCATGTCACTTTGTATTTTTATATTATATAGTTAATAGACTTACCATATACATCCAAGAGACCCCAAAGTGGTCCATTAATGATACAACTATCATGATATAATTATCTTGTCCGAACCTTAGATTTTTAGGAATAAAATAACAATCAATAATATAATATTTGTTTTAAAAACAATTTATGTCAATTTTGACACTATTCAATAGTTGATTTTTGTGAAACTCATAACAGAATTATTACTTCGAACAACATTAATTAAATCAATCCTAACAAGCAATAGTAACCTAAAAATTAGTTTAATTCATAAAAAGGTTCAAATTATATTTATTTGGGTATTTATAATATCGATTATTCTAATTTTTCACTATTATGGTAATTACTACATCATTATTGTGTCATAAATAAATTAATTTATACAATGTCTAAAAATTATAAATAAAATATAATTATTTATAAAATCTTATTATATTTCTAATTAATATTTACAATCTAATTTATCTTATTCATAACCCTATATTAAAAATGTTTTAGTAAATAAACTTTCATTTTAACTCTTTTAACTCTTCTTTGAAATAAATAATAATAAATGTCCTAATCTAATCCAAGTGGGCTTGATGGTCATATTTTATTCCTAAGGTTGTTTTTGGTCGAATTACATTTATCCAATAGAATTATGACATGTGTTAGGGTAATAAAAATATCATTTTTACCCTTAATTACACTATTTACTTTTAACCGTGGTAAAAAAATTAAAAAGTTACTATTCACCAAAAATTATTTCCATCTCATTGAACCACATTTTACTTAATGACATCAACCATGTCTCTTGTATTTTTTAAATTCCACTCACAGAAGCAGTAAAATTATGTTTTATGAAAAATTCATTTTTTTTAACTACCACTTAGTGGTTTCACTATTCATCAAAAAATGAAAGTTTCCAGAAAAATACCAAAAATTAGGCCTAAGATATATTTGATTTTATGAACTCAAAATTGATGTATATTATACCAAATTAAAAACATATCAGTTGCATTAATTAATTTAAAAATTAATTCCTGTCGTCAAAATAAATAGCGTGTTCTTAAGAGATAATAACAATCAAATGATTGACACTTGTTTATGTCTGGTTTAAATGTGAAATTACTTCCAATGACCAAAATTATATAAAATTGTAAAAATAGATTCTAAATATACTTTAAACCCACTAAAATTAATAATTTATAACTATTAAATATTTCGATTAAAAAGGTTGTTTTTTAATTAAAATTTAGTAATTTTCATTATTCATCAGAAAATGAAATTTATCCGAAAAGTACCAAAATTTCACCCTAAGCTAATATCGATATTCCGAATCCAAAAATGATGTCCATTTTGAAAAATAAAATTTACAAAATTTCAAAAATTTGTTATTACTATTCATAACGGCTAGTTCATAATAATATTATAATAATATCTCGTTTACTGAAACTCGGTATTGCGTACTACACACGCTATTGAGGAAGATCATGATTGCATGTAATGAAAGGCAAGCCAGAGATGCGTGTTGTGCAAGCTCCTTTTGGTGTAGCATACAACACAAGACATTAATAAAATTAAAAAGAATATTTTTCATAAAATCTCGGGGTGTTACAGAGATGGACCCTAAGGAAGCTGAGGATCTGCTGCAGGCAGTTGTATGAGTATTGCATTTGGTAGGGACACCAGAACAACTCATGGTGATCTTTGCAGCGAGTCTCCTGCACGTGGCAGCAGGCAGATGGTGGAGCTTGATGCTCCAGGTTCATGACGAGCCATCACTCCACTAGACGGACTTTGAGAGCCACTTCTTCTTAGAGTTCATCCCAGCCACCCTCTGTGCAGTGCGCATTCAGGAGCTTCTACAGTTGCGGCATGGAAGTTTGTCGATCACCCCGTACTCAACGAGATTTACCAATCTCTCGCATTATTCGATGGACATGGTACGAGACCCATTCTTTTGGGCCCAGACCTTCGAGCAGGGATTGAGGCATGGGATCAGGGCATCGCTGATATCCCTCAGCATTCTGACACAAGAAGGGGTACTGGAGTGTGCCCTTCTCATCGAGAGCTTCCTTGCTGAGCCTATGTCAGCAATGAGACCTACCGTAGGGCGGAACGTAGCAGAGTCTTCTGCAGCATTCATTCTACGGATGACACATGGGTCTAGGCAGACCAGACCCTCAGGCAGACGACCTCATAACACTTGCTCAATGGTGAGGGGCACACAACGTGAAGCTAGTCTTTCGAGAGGCAGACAGTGCTACGGATGTGAAAGTCTAGGCCACATGCCTCGTGACTGCCCGACCCGCTATGCTGAGGATCAACAGATGGTTGAGGGACCACCCAGGCAGAGGTAGAGGGTCGACTGTGGCGGTCCACAGGGAGCAGGCGGATGAGGTAGAGGAGATGGCCGAGCAGCAGGTGGTGGGCGACGCTTTCAGGCTCTACCACTACTACCCCCAGGAGGTCCACCCAAACCATAGGGAGCAGCCTGGCAGAGACAAGCACAACATCAGGCAGCAGAGGCCTACAACCACGGCACGCCCGAGATGATTCGAGGTACTATTTGTGTCTATTCCACCTTTGTTGCAGTTCTTATAGACACAAGAGCGAGTCATTATTTCATAGATGCTTCCCTTGTTCGGAGCACAGAGATTCCGATAGAGCTGTTGGCTCGATCCTTACGGCTAGAGACTTCTACGAGAGAAGACGCGACGATTACGCACTGGTGCTGACAGTGTGAGCTTACTCTAGGAGGCGATATCTTTGGTTGGGATCTTCTTGTAGCAGCGCCGAGGCCATACGACGTCATCATGGGCATGGATTGTTTAACAATAGTCCATGATCAGATCAACTGTATTAGGCACAAGGTGCTGTGTGTACGCACCGATGGGAGTAGTTTCACCATCGCCGGCGAGAAGGGAGCCTTTGCAGCACATGATGGATTCACGCAGAGGAGAGGACAGCCCATCACTCATCAGTTGCCTAGCCTCATCCAAGGAGCACTTGACATGCAGAGCCCTGGATTTCCTGCAGTGGTGGATCAGTATGTGGACGTTTTTTCTGACGACGTTCTAGGACTACCTCCTCACAGAGAGGTAGACTTTTATATTGACATGTACCCCGGGATAGCCCCGATATCCACCCCAGCATATCGGATGGATCCCGCCGAGCATCAAGAGCTACGGGTATAGTTGGAGGACTTGCAGGGAAAGGGATTCATCCCACCCAATGTTTCACCCTGGGCTTCCCCGATATTGTTCACCAAGAAGGCGGACGGGAGCTTGTGACTTTGTGTCAACAATTGTCGCCTAAACCAGGTGACAGTGAGGAACAAGTATCCGCTACCGAGTATTGATGAACTCTTCGATCAACTCAAGGGAGTACGATGGTTCTCAAAGATAGACCTTAGATCAGGCTATCATATGCTCAGAGTTCGGGACGAAGACGTGCAGAAGACGACCTTTAGATGTCGGTATGGCCACTTTGAATTCTTGGTTATGGCATTCGTCATAACCAATGCTCCAGCTGTGTTCATGGGCCTCATGATCAGGATCTTTCATCCATACCTCGATCGATTTGTCGTAGTCTTCATCGAGGACATTTTGATATACTCGACCACTGAGGAGGAGAATTCCTACCACTTTCGGGTTCTACTGGACACACTCCGAGAGCACCAGATTTATGGAAATCTCTCGAAGGGTCAGTTCTGGATACGCGAGGTCCACTTCTAGGGACACGTCATCTCTAAGGCGGGAGTTGCGGTGGATCCTGTGAATATCGAGGCAGTGCTAGCTTGGGAGCCACCCAGGAGATTGACAGAGGTGTGAATTTTCTTGGGTCTAGCAGGGTACTACCGGAGATTCGTTCCAGACTTCTCCAAAGTTTCGGCACCACTCTCAGCTTTGAAGAAGAAGGGTAAACCCTTTGTGTGGTCAGAAACATGTCAGTAGAGCTTCCAAAAGCTGAGACAGAGATTGACCATCACACCTATCTTGAGGCTACCGAAGGAGGGAGTTTGGTACGTAGTTTACAGTGATGCATCAGGGACCGGAATCGGATGTGTCCTGATGCAGGAGTGGGCTGTGATCGGCTATGGATCAAGAATGTTTAGGCAGGATAAGCAGAACTACACTACCCATGACCTGGAGTTAGCAGCAGTGGTCTTCTCTCTGAAGATGTGGCGACACTATTCGATGGGCGAGCATTTTACAGTCTATTCTAACCATCAGAGTCTCAAGTACATCTTCTCGCAGAAGGACCTGAATCTGAGATAGCAGCGATGGCTCGAGTTCCTCCAGGACTATGACTTTGAGATAGTCTATACTCCTGGGAAGGGGGACATAGTAGCTGATGCTCTCAGCAGGAGGAAAAGCATCCAGCTACTTGGGGAGGTGACGGAGCAGTTAGCTGCTTTTCAGATATCCATCGTGGATAGAGATGGAGCAACCATTCTACAGTCACTCACAGTCACTCCTCCACTACTGTATCGGTTCAGAGAGGCACAGTGTGGGGAAGCCGACTGTGAGATGTGGAATGCGTAGATATCCTCAGGATAGGCACCTGATGGTTTCTCTTTAGGAGGAGAGCACAACGTCCTATTCAGAGGACGTACCTTGGTACCCGTTGCTTGACCAGAGGAGGTGCTGAGAGAGTTTCACACATCCCCTTTGGTGGTACATCCTGGAGTGGCGAAGATGTACCAGGACCTCAGGCGTCGGCACTGGTGGCCGGGCATGAAGAAGGTTGTGGCAGAGTTCGTTTCTCGATGCCTCACCTGCCAGCAGGTGAAGGTAGAGCACCAGGTACCAACAGGCTTGGTATAGCCCTTGGAGGCCCCGTAGTGGAAGTGGGACGACATATCTATGGTCTTCGTGACTGGACTTCCACGCACTTCCAGAGGTCATGACTCCATTTGGGTGATTGTCAAACGATTGACCAAGTCGGCTCACTTCTTACCCATCAGAGAGCAGGGCTCAGTGGAGATCTTGGGAAGTCTCTACGTTCCAGAGATTGTATGGCTTCATGGTGTTCCATCATCTATCGTCTCCGATAGATATGCTCACTTTACTTCCCGATTTGGAAGGGGTTGTAGGAGGCATTCCGGATGTAGCTACGTCTGAGTACCGCCTTTCACCCTCAGATAGATGCTTAGACGGAGAGGACCATTTAGACTCTCGAGGACATGCTCCGCGCATGGGTCCTCGACTTTGGTCGCAGATGGGATGACCACCTTCCCTTGGTGTAGTTCGCGTACAATAATAGCTACCACTCCACCATCGAGATGGAACCATACGAGGCATTGTACGGCTGACCTTGCAGATCACCGTTGTGCTGGACAGACCCTGGGGAGTCAGCACTTGTGGTACCAGAGATGGTTCAGGCCACGATGGAGAAGGTCTAGGTCATCCTGGTCCGTATGAGGACAGCTCAGAGCCGGCAGAAGTCCCATTCTGATAGGATGCAGAGGCCACTGGAGTTCGAGGATGGCGACCACGTCTTCTTGTGGGTATCACCTCGACGTGGATTACATAGATTTGGCCAAGGCGGCAAGTTGTCTCTATGCTTCATCGGACCATTCCAGGTCCTCAGCAGGATTGGCGAGGTGGCTTATCGCCTGGCTCTACCACCTCAGTTGCCCCGAGTTCATGACGTCTTCCACGTATCTCAGCTGAGGAGATATTTGCAAGACCCGATTCATATCATTGACCATGGGGAGCTAGACGTTGATGATGGGGATACTTTTATGGAGGTCCCGATGTAGATTGAGGATCGACAGGAACGGGTCCAACGTGGATGGTCGATTCCTCTAGTGTGCATCAAATGGATGCATGAGAACCTCCAGGAGAGCACTTGGGAGTGGGAGGCTCAGATGCGTGCTCAGTACCCACATTTGATTCCCTAGCTTATGATGTATCTTTACGGGGATGTAAATCCCTGATGTGGGAGTGATGTAAAGTCCCGTAAAATTCAAGGGAATTTTTTTCTCAATTTTCATGGGAATTTTACAAGAATGTAGTTTCTGACAGAACCTAATTTCGAGGCCCGGTGTGTCCGGAATCATTTTCTGAAGTTTGGCTCAGGTACGTTTAGTGAACGAACGAGCGGGTTTTTCTAACTTTTGAACCAGTGCTTGGAACCGAAATCTGAGGACACCGATTGAATCACAGCGTCGGTAATATGCTTAGAAACACCTTTTTTGGAGTTGTGTTTTCTCGGGTGTGGTTTTTAAATTTCGGGGATAAGTAAAGGAATAAAATAAAAGTGGAGCAACCAATTTAATTTTATTTTTGCTTAACCTTAGATGTCGATAAAGTGGGACCCACAATATATTACCCACTAGGTAGGATATTTGTGAGGCAGGACCTATATGAGCCCCACCCTTTTATTTCTTCCTAAACCCCCTCTTTTAATAAAGTAACGCACTTTCACACCCAATAAGTGGAAGTCAACCCTTGCGTTTTTATGCTTATGAAACGACTCTTTTAAATTTGGTGGTTTAAACATTTCTATTAATTCAATTAATTGATTGTTTAAATTTTGAATTTCAAAGGAATTGGTAGTGTGTTAATAAAATAAGAAACTCTTATTTTATTAAGGGTTGTTGGGTTATGAGAGGCGTGGGAGAATTTGCTCAAGTTCTTGAAGTTCTTCCTCCTCGACGAAGAATGCGAAGAACACTGACCACCGACGATGGACGATGGTGAGAGACGCCTTCCTCAGAGATCGATGACTCTATGTGCATCACCTCGTTCTTTCTTTCCACGTCAAAGGAAGGGAGACACCGTTCCTCCGCGACACGATGATCCGCCTTCTTCCGCGACGATCAATTTCGCGACGTCCTGTTCCGCGACAACCTCATTCGACGACTACGCTCGAGGTAGGGGTTTATTTTATTTGGTTGTTTGTGATCACTTCCGTCGCCATTATTCATTTCAATTTGAGCTGCCTGATATCGCAATAACAGGAGGAGGTCAGACCACACTAACACGGTCGACCCTCCCCCCCCCTTGTTGGTTTGATTTTATTGCGTCACGTGTAAGACGGTGCGGTGGCAAGCACCGCACAAGAAATATAAAAGGAAGGGCGGAGAAGCGTGGCACCGTCGCACCGCGCTGTTGATGATGAACTAAACCATGGTGCCGCCGCACCACGCTGGAGACCCTCAAAAGAACCTCGCAGAAACCAAGTCCGGATTGGGGCCACGACGGAGGGGCGCAGCGCCGTCGCGCCGCCCCGAACAAACCAGGAGCCGCAGCTTAGGCCGCGGCGGAGCATGGACCGGTGGCCGGTTTCGGGCCTCCGACGTCGGAGCAGGGGGAACGGCCAATGCCGGTCCCATGGCAGCAGCAACCGGCCGACCAGAGCAGGCCAACCGGTCATGGGAAAAACCGGGGGTTCATAACCCCCGATTGGCTAGGAGGTGTGGCCCCCCACATGGGGGCCGCAGTTTCTCTACGCGGGGGCATCACCCCCCCCCCCTTCACCACTCGGCCATTTCGGCCGAGCCACCTGGCCAGCGCCAGCGCGCCAGCCGCCAGGCCGGGCCGTGCCCAAGTGGGCTGGACCTGGACACGTGTCGGGTCGACCCCAATTCGGTCCGACCAAGGGGGTCTTGGGCCGGATCGGTCCGGACCTGAAACCCCCACTTCCAGACCTCTTTTGGTCGTTTCCCATAACATGGGTTGTGGACCTCTGATCGATGCACCGTCAGCTGCGATACAATCCTTGGATCGAGAAGGTCATTTTGGTATATTACACTTAAGGTTTTGGAGAACTTTGGGTTCGGCCGAGTTGGTTCGTACACGAAACCAACAGGGCCCTCGGAGCAGAAAAGATTATAACTTGAGCTTCGGACGTCCGATTGACGTGCCGTCGACTTTGATGGATTCCTCTTAGTGAGACGAACCTTTTGGCTTACTCTGCTCAATGTTTGGATGCAAGTGGATTTCGGTCGGGTTGGTTTTGACTTAAAAACCAACCGGGTCCCAGGGATGAAAAAGCCAATAACTCTCAAACCGGGCGTCAGATTGACACGTCGTCTATGTCGTTGAGTTGTTGTTGATGATACAGAACTTTTTGATACATCATATTCGGACTACATGTCAGTTGATGTATCAGCCCCTCGGCTCGTGGAGCAGACCCTCCTGAATGAGTTTGCTGTGTGCGGGAACCCTAGAGATGGCTGTGACTGCGATGGCGATGACGACTATACAGAAATCCTCCATGGTTTTGACAGTGATGACTACAACACTCGACGATCCTACGTGGATCAGTGCTACTGATCCTGTGTGGGTCAGATCCTGTGTTGGTCAGCGCTTAGCGGTCCTGTGTGGGCCAGCACCTACAGATCCAGTGTGGGTCCTTGTGGGGGTTAGTACTTATCGTTGCATTGTGGGTCATTGTGGGGGTTAGTACCTATCGATCCTTTGTGGTTTATTGCATGGGTTAGTACCTATCGATCCTGTGTGGGTCCGACGGCTTAGATGAATCAGTGGCTACATCTTATCATCTTTATCGTCATACAAAGAACTATACCTGTGTGAGCTGAATCTTGTTTTTCATTCCTACGTGGATTGTGTTGTGCCATCCTGTGTGGATGTGATCGAACTTGGGCTCAAATGTTAGAGCCGAACTGGAACTGATAACTTAGGTATATGTATGGGAATATACCTAAGTAGTGTCGGATGTTATTTTGTGATTGTATATTTCCTTTGTGGATTATCCATTGTGGATTTTGGGAGAACTTCGGGGGTCTTGGGGTCCCTACTGAGTAGCTTATACTCACCCCTGCATGGGCTATGCCCGCACTACGTTGTGTTGGTTGCAGATGAAGGACATCGCTGATCGCGGTTGAGGCTTGCGGAGCAGGTCGGTACATGGAGGTGGACCACTGGACGGGACGTAGTCGGAGAAGACGGCTGGAACCAAGGAGCTGTGGAGGCTATCTAAACCCACCCTTCAGGTGGGACTTCCAGTGGACAGCTCGACGTTGTGGCTTTACATTCAATTTTTGTTTTCCCTTTCCAGTTGTACTTTACTTTCAGTTTGAGTTTGTATTCTGGTCCACTTATTTTTCCGCACTTACTGTTGTACTAGTTTTTACATAGTGTGTACTTCTGCTTGATTTTTCTGCGGTGTTTTTTTACTTTACAAAGGCAATGCCTTACCTTTTTACCAGGAATTACACCTTGGTGCTAGTCGCCAGCCCCTGGCCTCTGGAAGGCGGGCTTGGGGTAGTCACAGCACGGGCCCCGAGGACAGGACGTGAAATCTTGGGAGCATGGGGAACCATGGGAGGATTCTAGAGAAATTAAGGAACAGTTTTGTCTAAAATCCAAAGGAATTTAGGGAGGTTTAAGTGGGTGATTTGGTGGGTTTAAATATAAAAGGAGAGGGAATTCTTTATTATTTAGGTTTGAGACACCTAACGTTAAACTAATCAAAACCACAAATGATCCAATGGTTTTAGAAAATGGTTTTTGACAAAGTGGAATTGGAAAAAATATATTATAAGGCTAATGGCCTAACTTATTAATGTAGTAGGGTTGCATATGTGTAGGTGAGTCACACTCACAAGAAAAACAATTTTAAAATACAAAATGTTTTATTATCCTTGAAGGGTTGACTAATGATTTGTAAAATAAATAGAAATAACCAAAAATCACTTTATTTTAATTGTAAAACATATATTGGCCGAATATAATGTCAATATTATTTTATTAAATGACTATTGGGTCAATATGATGTCATAAAACACATTATATATTTAAACGGTATTTAATTTTTACCAAATAAAATCAATTATCTCAACAAATTATGAAAAATAAACCATTGGATAATTTCAATGTCCTAATTTCATGAATAATATTAATTTTATCTAAATAATTTTCTAAATATTTGAATTTTTTATTTTAAAATAAAAAATTACATTTATATAAAATTCATGGGTTTTGACAATAATTGCTTTCAAAACATAATAAAAATTACAATTGCATTCATAAAATTATATGATAATTAATAAAAAATAATTTAATAATAACAATATTTAATAATATATTATTTAATTTAAAAATTATTTAATTCATCAAAATATATTTCTTAGTTTATTTTTAAATAAAAAAATATTTTCTCTTTGAAAACTATTTATAAAGTAATAATAAAAAAACGAATGCACATTCTTTATAAAAAAATAATTTAATAATTCATATAGCTAGGGTCTTGTTACATAACCCCTTATAACACCCGCATAAGACTGAATAATATGGTATGGAATGGTGACTGACTCTTGGGGTGTCTTGAGTAACATCGATCAGGTGGTAATCACTATTAACTTCATTTCTCTTGTAGTCAGTTCTTCTCCAGCATAACGTGTTCAAGCACGACATTGGAATGGTCAAGAGTGAATCCCTGTGATTCCACCTTCATATTGGGAACGTCTACGGGATGAGGCCATCGCTTCCTTTTTCTGGGTAAATTGGATTTATTAAAGCCCAATATTTATACTAATCATGTGATCACTATTCAACAGCTATATTAGCAACAGTAACAATTCATAATGTTATTTTAAAATCTAGAAACCTAAATCAAATGAAGTTCTGATTTTATATAACCATAAAAGATATTTAATTAGATAATGTGTAATTTCTATTAATGAATATTTGGGTCTTTACATTCATGATGGAGATGACCTTTACATTGAATATTTTTAAATATTGTATTGTTTTAATTTTTTATATTTATTTTTATTTCTCATAATATTATATGAGTGAAAATAAGGGTTCCAAATTCAAAAATGTAATTATCATTTATATATATTTCAATCCCCTAAGGTGGATAATGTTTTTGAATTAAATATTCAATTTATTGTCACTATGACACTTTAAAACCCGAAAAAAAATCATTCAATTCTTTAAAGTGAATGGGATTATTTATTGAATATTATTTATTTTAATCCTTGATGTTAAATAAAATATAAATTATTTTATTTTAAATCAACTTTGAGGTGAATATGATGTTGTTAAAATGATCATTGAGTTGTATTTTCTTATAACAACTAATAATAATATAATCACCAAATGTGGTTTGATGATAATATATATTTACAAGGAATAATAAATTTTATTAATATTTATTTAATAATACATCCCTAATGTATGATATAAAAACAACGTCCTTTAATATTCTCTTGAAGGATATTTTGAATAATATATTATTGTTCTTGTAGAAGAAATATCTTCGGAAAATTATTATTTATCTTGTGAATATAAATTACTAATATTATTACAAATAATTCATTTAATTTTATCCTTTTAAGTGGAAGATATTATTTTACTATTTAATAAATTAGATTATTTAATTTCATGGTTTTGGAAATATAGTATATTTTTGAAAAACGATTTTACCAACTAATGTGGTTAATTTAATGATCATCATTATCAATAAAATTTTTTATTTTATATAATATGATCATTATTTATAAGTAATTAATAACCAATCATGAATCATGAAATCCAATGAAGGGATTAATTCTATGATATGAATGTATTTATAATTACACATGTTAAATCCTTGAAGTGAATGAAATTATTCATGAAAATTTTAATATGATTTTTGGTTCGCATTCTTATATTTTTTTTATGAACATTTGAGAGTTGATGAAATTTGATTAAATTATTTATTATCCATTTGGAAAAGCGAATTTTTTTATATGAATTAGAATTTTTGATGGAGTTGAGGTGTGTGTTGTTTATCAAGAAGATTCTTCTACAATGTTTCTCACTACCACATTATCTAGCTTCAAAATATACAACAGATTAACTCCCAATGAGATGTATTATAAAATAATTATTAGGTTATAACATCCAAAATATTTGATCCATAAGATTAAAAAAATGCAATAATCATCTTAGATAGGGGCTTAACCCATTATGATTATATCATCGATTCATTAATCACTATAATTAGAAATTATATACAATAATATGAGAATTCACAATCAAATATCTAAAAGATCATATATGTTACAATAATGAAGAGAAATAATTATAAAAATTATTTTTATCAAATGAATCAAAATAAATCATACATGAGTTATTAAATGTTCATGTAAGTACATTTAATGATAGATACATTTAATTAACTGCTGCAAATGTGTGAAAATATTCCTATCTAGTCGTATAAATTCTGCATGCCTTGTTATATCAGATGTATTTATGAGATATATCAATGATATACTTTAAAAAATATCATATGGATAATTTTGATAAAAGAGATACCATGATATGTAACAAGAATTCATATTAAATTATTATAAATAATTAACAATGTAAAATCAAATCAATAATGATAAACCAAATGTTTACAAATCCTGGAACATTAAATATATGACATGATGATTTAGTCTATCCGTGATCAACTATAATGATTGATATTGATTAAATTATACATGATCATCATTTTTTGATAACATAGTATACATCTGTCAGGAATAGAATGATGAATTTATTAAATGGATTCATTTCAAATAAATTTTCAATAACTTCATTCCCATTATGTTTTTATGAATTCCCCCTATGTAATAATTTACCATGAGGTTTCCATTTTTTAGGTAATTTATTTATGTCATTAGCATCTATTTTGGAAATAAATTTTTAATATACTTAAGATGAACAAATAGTGATGTGTATAAGGGAACACCCACTAACCATGTGATTTATTTAAATACTATTGAATGATGCATCCACCGAATGATCACATGTGTTATTTTTTATTAGTGATATATATTATATTATAATAATTTTCATTAAAATAAATATTGTGTGTCACATGATATATACAGAAAGTTCATGAAAATACATTAATAAGAGTCTCATAAGCCTTACATGAATGTAATGTGATAAAAATAAATAGTATGATTATAAAAACTTGATATGTGGTGGAATTGATTTTATAAGATCATTCTTCATCATGAGTAAAAATTTATTAATATATTTTCCTTTTATATGGAAAATGAATATATCAGAAAAAAATTATCTTTTTATATTTTGGATCTAAAGAGAAAACAGTACTAGAAAAATAATGACATCTCATTCAATGTTGTAGATAAAAAAAATTATTTTTAAATTATTTCAAAAATCATCGATAATGAATTTTCAAAAATATAAAATCCATGATAATTTTAGAAAAGTATTAATGGATGTCATGATATGTTCAACATATAATGTTTTGAATTGTTTATCAAAACTACTTAGACAATTAAATACTGAAGATCTTATTATATGAAATGTTCTTCCTTATATATTTACATATCTATAAATGAGTCTAGGAAGGTTTAAAAATTAATAAAACATATTCAAAATTATGAATGATTCAATGAATGTGAAAAATTATGTGTCGAACTAAATAAAATGTATTTCATGTAAACATATTATGTTAAGAAAGAATACTAATTGATTTCATCACCTCACTATTTTCTTGAATATTCTAATTCAATATTTTCTTAAGATGGTTTAAAGAACGTATAATCTCTCAAAAATTACTCTTAATTCAATGTATTATTTTTATAATGAAATTACAAGGAATTCCCTTGTATTTTGAATTAATATTCTTGAAGATGAAATATTAAAATTTTGAATGATTTTGCCCTTATCCATTAAATCTTCTAATTTTAAGAGTGATATATTTCATACATGAGGGGTTGATGAAAAAAAATTATCCAAAAACAATTAAACATATATGAAAATTTAATTTATCAATGATAGATATACATGAATAAGTACCATGTAAATAATTTTAAAACATATTTCACTAGATGGTAATGTTCTTCTGTTGTCATTGTAATCTAAAGGGTGTAAATTATTATTATTCCAAAAATCAAAAAAATGTTTTGATTGTGAATTGGTCATGAAAAATATATAATGTAATATTGATGACCATTATTAGATTGAGATGTAAGGGTTGTACACATTTTCCCTTAGTCAATTGTTTCCCATTGGGTTTTCTTAATATGGTATTTAACAAGGTAAACTATAGGAACATGATGTCATTGAACTCATTTCTCCAAATCAAGGTTTCTTCCTCTAATGGGTTTTTCCTAAGAAGATGGTTTTAATGTGGAAATAATACAAATTAATAGATATTAATGGTATTGATATACTATTGTGGATATTTTAATTAATGGAAATTGTTGACCTTCCCCTGGTGTTAAAATTTTTAATATAACCATTAATTGTTAGCTATGATATTCCTCCTTTGTCTTGAAGAAACAATAAAATAATATTAATTCATGTCTTAATGAATATTAAATTGTATAATATAGGGGGTTGGGAATGCAGTACTTTTTTACCTTTGTCAGGTTTTTTAATCTAGGTTTTCCTGGTAAGGTTTTTAATGATGTTTCATGACATGGAATTCAATTACATTGGTTTGCCATAATTTTTCAACATGATTTATAAGTGAATATTATATGATATTACATTAAATTACGACATCTAAGGGGGTGTTATGAAAAAATATTTAATTAATGTCATAATTATGAAAATAAGTGTCATGAATCCAAATTACCCAACACAACCCTTCATGTGCCTAATCATTCATATAGAAAGTTTTGGAATCCTTATATACTTTTAAATTAACATGAAATGTTAATGATATACGAGGATTTTGGGTTCTATATTATATTCTTTTCCCTAATCTTATATCTATTATATTTGTAATTCTATTTTTCTTCTCCATATGGAAATTTGATGTTTGTTTCATCAATGAACTTTTTTCCAACGATCTATTTATAATATTTTGTGTTTAAATTATTCATAGTTTCAATAGGATTTTTATAAATTTCACAAAAATTAACATATATTATCATGGGGGATACTCACATGGAATTTTCCTTTAAGTAATTTCCCTTCTCTATCTCCAACCATCACAAACCACTGTTTATTTTAGTCATCTAACAAATTTTATTTTATTTTTTCAAAAAAATCTGTTATCTAGATAATTCAGAAATATCGTTCAATGAAACTAGCTTGCTTAAAACTGTAAAAACAAAATAATAATAATTATATTAAAAATTATCAAACTAATAATAATAGTAATAAAAATATCATCCTTTAAATTATATAATTTTGTGCTCTCCAAAGTTGACCATCAGTCCCCACACGCCTCTATGCCACAATCACGCTGACCATGAATTAATGTTGTGATGGTTGATGTTGATCCCACTCCATGTTGTCCTCCCCTTAGTTGATTTACCTGAGTATAACTCATTATCCCCCAATGTACCCATATTCATGCTATTGTCAAGCCACCCCACTACCGATGTTCACTGCAGCTAGCCACCACAAGAGCTAGTAGCTCCACTCATCAATGTGAAAAAATGGAGGATAAACAAAAAAGAGGAAGATTACTGTGGAGAGAGAATAATAAGAGAGGCATGATAATACATGGTGTTCAATTAATATACAAGATTATGTGATCATGAAGATCAATATTAGGGAAAGAATATCTAAATCTTATAATTTAAGTACCATATGGATTGAGAATTCTTATAGGGTTCTATGAAGGATTGAAAAAAGGTAGAATTAATATTAATCATCAAAAAATTGTTTTCAATTATTATTCATTGATGAAACAAATAGTTGAATTAATATATCAAATAAATAATTACTAATACATAGTGATGAATATTCGACGGTGACCTTTATAGGTGCTAATAAAATGTGCTAATAAAGGGGTTTTTCCACCGTCAGATTAAAAAACTTATAAATAAAAAAAATAGTAAAAAAAGTACTACCTTTATCATGATTATTTCTTTACATTGATAAATATAATATTTATCAGTCCCATTTTTATAATTTATAATAGTGACTTTGACCACAACATGTTTTAGAGTTGATAAAAAATGGCCTTCTTAAAAAAATATTATTAAAAATCATATTTAACATTGAAATATATATATATATATATATATATAATTTTCCAAAACCTGATTCATATTATAATAAATATTTATTTATACTTATTATATATGTCATATATTTAGTTATATGTTAATTAAAAATTAATAATAATTGAAAATTTTAATTAATTTATATTAATAGACATTAAATAACATTTTTCTATATTATTGTTTGTTTTCAATTTAACATATATATTAAATAATAAATACATACTTTTAATTGAAATTTATGATAAAATATGCATTCTGAAACATAATATGTCATTCACTAATTTCAAACGTACATAATTAATTTAATTTTATAGAAACACTCATGCATAAATAATAAATTTTTATTATCATATTAAATTTTTATTAATTAATATTCAGTATTCAATATATATTTATTTTTATAATTATTATATTTTATTCATTTTTTTGTAATTTTATTTTCAGTATACTAATTTTTAATTTTTAATATATATATTCATATTTTCATATTTTTATGATATATTTAATTAATAACATGAAAAGAATTTTGTGATTTATTCATTTATAATTTTTATATTTTTATTATTTTTTAATTTAATCATCCTTTAATTTTTCTTAATATTAATATAATTAAAACAATTTCTCTTTTTTGAATATTTTTCAATCGATTCATTTTTTAGTTAAATTTTACTCATTTTTAACAATCTTTAATTTAATATTATTTATTAATTAATAATGATAAGTATTTTTTATTTTTTTATTATTTAATCATTTCAAAAATTTTATTAGTTTATTAATTTTTTAATTTATTGTTTTCTAATTTTACATCATACATGATTATTCATTATTATATTAAATATTATTAATATAGAAATATATTCATATTGGTATATATTTGTGTATATATAGTTGTGTTCGTCTCAATAGGAATATATAACGTTTCCTTAAAATATGATTTATGTAATACCAAATATGTATTTACTTATATATATATATATATAATTTATTTACATTCATATAATTAATAAATCTTATTCAATGTTTTTATTATTTTTAAAATATATTCCCTTTTTAATTAAATTTCACTCACATTGATCCTCCCTTCATTTAATATTTTTTATTCATTAATATTCTTAAGTATGTTTTGCTTGTTTTTATTTTATATATTTTTAATGTTTATTCTTTTAAAAAATTTATAATTTATTCATTTTTAATATTAATTTATATATGATTATGCATTAATATAGTTAATTATTTTTTATAAATAATATATTCATATTAATATATATATATATATATATATATTGAATAATGGTTTATAAATGAAAATTAATTTTAATTAAACATAATAAATATTTTGTATCGAGTAATTGACATTTAATGTTTATATTATATAAATAGCATTTTTTCAATTTAACATATATCTGTGTTATATGTATAAATAAATTTATTTTTCTCAAACATATGGATAATTAATTTTAAAAAATTATATAGAAAGACACATATGTGATATTTCTGGAATTTATTCAATTTTTAATATTCGTTTTAGAATTTTATTTATTAATATAATATATTTAACATATTATATTTTTAATCAGTAAATTTAATTCCTTATTTGTATTTTTATTTAATTTAAAATATTTTTTAAATTTTAAATATTTTTTATAATGTTTTAATTATTAATATTATTTTTTAATTAATAATATTAATTTTTTCTATTTTTTGTAATTTTTTCATTTTTAAATTTCATTAGTTTATTATTTTTTTTAATTCATCTATTTTTAATTTTTATTATACATGTTTATTCGTTAACGTTTAATCTTTTTGATATGGTATAAATTTATAAAATTTATATGTTCCCATTTTCATTTTAACATATTTTCACTTATAATTCTTTAATAATATATATAATTAATAACAATGATTCAAATTTTTATATTTTTTTCAACCAATTTACTTTCTAGGTTTTAAATTCTACCCTTTTTTAATATTTATTTATTTAATATAATTTAATATTGGATGTTAAATTGGGCCATTGAACCACTGAGGGGACATTAATCAATGGTTGTATTTTTATAAATTTCAATCCTCGTGAAATTTAACCTCGGTAAGTTGTTAGACTTATTTTCCTTGAAAACATTTATTACAATTTCATAGGAATGGAACGATAAGAATATAAATAAGTAATGCATGATTATCAAGGCACGACCACATTGTGGGAACCTTCATCCTTATCATGGACAATCCCATAGTTCCATCAAAAATAACTATTAGAAAAAAGAGAATATAGATTTTAGAGAACTCCCATTATAATCATTCTATCTCATTAAGGAATGATAATACTAACTCCCATCATTTTACAATGTTTTCCTAAAAAATTGAGCAAATTAAAATAGTGAAACCTTTAAATTCGACTCCAAAATTTTCATATGGAAATTATTTCTAATTTCCTCCATCATGTAATCTATATCTGGTGCACTCTTACACAATCTGGTGAATGTTTGATTGGTGCACCTCATTGAAACTACAATACTTTTATAACCTACATTATGTCCATTTAAAATCCCATTTGGTTGAATTATTTGTATAAAAAATCAATCTAGTTTTTTAGATAAAAAATATATCTTTTAAATTCTCTAATCACTAACGCCATCTGATGCCACTAACTGAAACCTATGTTCTATATTATGACACAAATCTTCACTTGGAACCTTTTATTCAACCCATATGTAAACATTGGTTAGAATCTTATAATACAAAATAGTCTTCAAAGTGTCATATTTTTTATATGTGAATAGTTTATAGTATAGTTATACTATTCAGTCCCTTTATGTAGGTTTTCCCAATGTAGTAAAGGTGGGATAAAAATTTCACTCTCCCACCCACTAAAATTCCAAAATTAATCATTCCAACATAAATTAAATTCATTGGATCTTTCTCAACTCTTCTATAACTCTCCTAAAGTTTCAGTAACACTATAGTGAAGAAAAACTGTCACGACCCGTCCACGGGGCCCGTGCCGTGACTACCCCAAGCCCGCCTTCAATAGGCCAGGGACTGGCGACTAACACCAAGGCGTAAATCCTGGTAAAGGGAAGGCATTGCCTTTATCAAGTAAACAGGCACCATAGAGTAAGCAAGCGGAAAAAGTAAACACTAAGTAAAAACTGGTACAACAGTACGTGCGGAAAAGTAAGTGGGGCAGAATACAAACCCAAACTGAAAGTAAAGTACAACTCGAAAGGGAAAACAGAAATTGAAAAGTAAAGCTGCAACGTCGAGCTGTCCACTGGAAGTTCCACCTGAAGGGTGGGTACAGATAGCCTCCACAACTCCTCGGTCCAGCCGCCCGCTTCGAGTACACCCCGCCCAGTGGTCCACCTCCAGGTATCGTCCTGCTCCGCAACCCTCAGCCACGATCAGTGATGTCCGTCGTCTGCAACCAACACAACGTAGTGCGGGCATAGCCCGTGAAGGGGTGAGTATAAGTTACTCAGTAGGGACCCCGAGACCCCCGAAGGTCTCCCAGAATCCACAAAGGATAGACCACAAAGGAAAGATACAATCACGAAGTAACATCCAACACGGCTTAGGTATATTCCCATACATATACCAAAGTCATCAATTCTCGCTCGGCTCCAACATCCGAGCTCAAGTACAACCCAGTCCACACAGGAAAGAAAAATGTAAATCCATATAGGATAGCACAACACAATCCACAAAGGAAAGAAAAACAGGGTTTCTGCTCACACAGTTATACTTCTTCGAATGACGATAGAGATGATCACTGATCCATCTAAGTCATCGGACCCACAAAGGATAGATAGGTACTAACCCCCGCAATGACCCACAAAGGATCGATAGGTAACTAACCCCCGCAAATACCCATATAGGATCGGGACCACACAGGACCTATAGGCGCTGGCCCACACAGGATCGGACCCACAGAGAATCGGTAGCACTGACCCACAGAGGATCGCTGAGTGTTGTAGTCGTCGTCGTCGAATCCACTGAGGATCTCTGCACAGTCGTCGTCGTCACAGTAGCAGTCGCAGCCAGCTCTAGGGTTCCCGTACACAACAAGCTCGTTCAGGAGGGTCCACTCCACGAGCCGAGAGGCTGACACATCAACTGACACATAGTCCAGATTTGATGTATCCAAAAGTTCCGTATCGTCAACAGGAACTCAACATCGCAGAGGGCGCGTCAATCGGACGCCCGGTCTGAGAGTTATTGGCTTTTTCGTCCCAGGGGCCCGGTTGGTTTTTAAGGCAAAACCAACCCGACCGAACTCCACCTGCGTCCAAACCCTCGGCGGAGTATTCCAAAAGATCATTCTCACTTAGAGAAATTCAAGAAAGTCGACGGAAAGTCGATCAGACGTCTAAAGCTCAAGATATGAGCGGTTCCGCACCGATGGCCCGGTTGGTTTCGTGTACGAACCAACTCGGACGAACTGAGAGTATTCCGAAACCTTGAGTGTAATATACTGAAACGACTGTCTCGATCCAAGGATCACATCTCTACTGACGGAGCATCGTTCAGAGGCCCGTAGCTCAAGTAATGAGCAAAAGACCGGAAAGGTCCGTAAACGGGGGGTCTCGGCCCGTACTGACCCGGCCCAACCCCCCTGGGTCGGCCCGTAGCTCAAGTTATGAGAAAAATAATGGAAAGGTCTGAAAAAGGGGGGTTTGGGCCCGGACCGACCCGGCCCAACCCTCTGGGTCGACCCGACCCGGGTCCTGGTCCGACCCGGTTTAGCGCGACCCAGCCCGGCTCGGCTCGGCCGAGCCGGCCGAGTGGAAGAAGTCGCGGGGTGGGTGCTGCCCCCGCGGGATGTAACGTCGCGGCCCCAGGTGGGGCCACCTCGCAAGTGGACGCGACAGCTGGGCCGCGTCCCTCTTCCCGGTTCCGCGCGGCCGCAGAACCGGCTCGCCGCCGCGGCTTCAGCTGCGGCGGGTTTTTCCGGCGGCGTGCCGGGCGCCGCCGTGTCGGCGGGAGCTTCCGCGGGCCACCGGACACGCTTCGGTGGTCCGTTTTGCGTGCGGTCTTTGCCAGTGATCCTCCTGGGACTCAATCTTCACTATCAGACCCACGAATCACCCTTGCGCCCCCATTTTTCATCGTCCTCCGTTTCGCGCACCAAGAACGAAAAGGTGCGGTGGGTTCGGAATTGTTCGTTAGTCCGCACCCACCGCGTTAGCGGTCTTAAAGGTATTCACCCAACAATATTTAATCGACCGGGGATTTAATCACAATGATTTAAAGAATCAAACCCCTACCTCACTGTAGTCGTCGAGTGTGCGTTTTTCACAGAATTGATCATCGCCGAAGAAAAGAATCGTCGCGTCGCGGAAGAGCGTCACTGTCGCGCGGTACTTGGCGTCACGTCGACAAACTCTGAGGATCAAAAACATACAGATTTAGTTAATATTAATTAAATCCATATTTTTTCTAATAATCCCCAAAGAATTTAAAAGGAGTGCAACCCCCTACCTTGTCGTTGTCGATCGAAGGTTTTCGCGGGGTTGGATTGTCGCGGAAGAACGTCGCGAAAGAAGAATCGCCAGCGTCGCGGTACTTGGAGTCGCGTCGTCGATCTCCGAGGGCTCGGCATTCTTCGTCGCCCTTCATCAAAGTCCGACGTTCTTCGCGTTCTTCGTGTTCCTCGCGAAGGAGGATGAAGAACATGAGGTTTCTGTCAAATACTCTCAACGAACAACACATAAGAAGAATAGCATTGGTCTTATTTTATTTACATGCCAACAAATGAAAAAAGAGATAAGTTAAGTAATGACCCATTAATTCATAGAATTAATTCAACGAATAAAACCGCCCAATTAATACGAGCGTTTAATTGTTTAAGAAATTCTTCAGTTGACTTTCAATCAATAGGGGTTTTCGCGGGTGCGTTAGTTAGATGAAAAGAAACAGTGGGCTCGTGCGGGCCCCACCCCACAAATATCCTACCACGAGGGAATGATAATTTGAATTGTACCCTATCCGCTTTAACTTAGTTTAAGCAGCTTTATGTGGCTTTTACGTGGCTTAAGTGAGATAAAAATAAAGTTGCCGCACCACTTTATTTAATTTCTTAACTTAAATCCCAAAAATTAAAAACCACACCCGAGAAAACAAAACTCTGGAAGCGGAATTTCTAAGCAAGTACCGGCGCTGCGATTCCATCAGTGCCCTCGGAATTTGATTCCGAGCACCGGTTCAAAAGTTAGAAAAACCCGCTCGTTCGTTCACTGAACGTACCCGAGCCAAACATCGGAAAAAGATTCCGGGCACACCGGGCCTCGAAATCAGGTGTCGTCAGAAACTCCGTTCTTGTAAAATTCCAAAGAAAATTAAGAAAAAAAAATTTCCTTGAATTTTATGGGTCTTTAAATCACTCCCACCTCAGGGATTTACATGCCCATAAAGATACATCATAAAGTAGGGAAACAAATGTGGGTACTGAGCACGCATCTGAGCCTCCCGCTCCCAAGTGCTCTCCTAGAGGTTCACGTGCTGCCATCTGATGCACACAAGAGGAATCGATCGTCCACGTAGGACCCTCTCCTGTCGATCGTCGATCTCCACCGGGACCTCCGCAAAAGTGGCCTCATCATCCATGTCTAACTCCCCATGATCAATGATGTGTGTCGGGTCGTGCACGTATCTCCTCAGCTGAGATACGTGGAAGACGTCGTGCACCCGGTGCAACTGAGGTGGTAGAGCCAGGCGATAAGCCACCTCGCCAATCCTGCTGAGGACCTGGAATGGTCCGATGAAGTGTGGAGACAACTTTACTCCTTAGCCAAATCTCTGTAAACCACATCGAGGTGAGACACAGAAGAAGACGTGGTCACCATCCTCGAACTCTAGTGGCCTCCGCCTCCTGTCAGCGTAAGTCTTCTGTCGGCTATGAGTTGTCCTCATCCGCTCCTGGATGACCTGGACCTTCTCTGTCGTGGCCCGGACCATCTCTAGTCCCACAAGTGCACACTCCCCAGGTTCTGCCCAGCACAAAGGAGATATGCATGGTCTGTCATACAACGCCTCGTTTGGTGCCATCCCGATGGTGGAATGGTAGCTGTTGTTGTACATGAACTCCACCAAGGGTAGGTTGTCCTCCCAGCTACGACCAAAGTCGAGGACAAATGCACGGAGCATGTCCTTGAGAGTCTGAATGGTCCTTTTCGTCTGACCATCCGTCTGAGGGTGAAAGGCGGTGCTCAGACGTAGCTGTGTCTCGAACGCCTCCTACAACCCCTTCCAAAGCCGAGAAGTAAAGCGAGCATCTTGATCAGAGATGATAGATGATGGCACACCGTGAAGCCGTACAATCTCTTGAACGTAGAGACACCCCAAGCTCTCCACTGAGCCCTGCTCTCTGATGGGTAAGAAGTGAGCTGACTTGGTGAGTTGGTCAACAATCACCCAAATGGTGTCGTGACCTCTGGAAGTACGTGGAAGTCCAGTCACGAAGTCCATCGATATGCCATCCCACTTCCACTCTGGGACCTCCAAGGGCTGTACCAAGCCTACTGGTACCTGATGCTCTGCCTTCACCTGCTGGAAGGTGAGGCATCATGAAACGAACTCTGCCATAGCCTTCTTCATGCCTGGCCACCATTGCTGTCGTCTGAGGTCCTGGTACATCTTTGCCACTCCAGGATGTACCGCCAATGGAGAAGTGTGAAACTCTCTCAGCACCTCCTCTCGTAAAGCAACTGGTACCAAGGTACGTCCTCTAAAAAAGATGTCATGCTCAGATCCCAAGGAGAAGCCATCTGGTGCCTGTCCTGAGGATATCTATGAACGCCACGTCTCATAGTCAGCGTCCCCATGTTCTGCCTCTCTGACCTGTTGTAGTAGTGGAGGAGTGACTATGAGAGACTTAAGGAAGGCTGCTCCATCTCTATCCATGAAGGATATCTGCAAAGCGGCTAGCTGCTCTCTCGCCTCCTCAAGTAGCTGAATGCCCGTCCTCCTGCTGAGAGCATCGGCTACCACGTTCCCCTTCCCAGGAGTATAGACTATCTCAAAGTCATAGTCCTGGAGGAACTCGAGCCATCGCCACTGTATCAGGTTCAGGTCCTTCTGCGAGAAGATGTACCTGAGACTCTGATGGTCAGAAAAGACTGTAAAGCGCTCGCCCATCAGATAGTGTCGCCATTTCTTCAGAGCGAAGACCACTACTACTAACTCTAGGACATGGGTAGCGTAGTTCTTCTCATGCGGCCTCAACTGAAGTGATCCATAGGCGATCACTTCCCTCTCCTTCATTAGGACACATCCGAGTCTGGTCCCTAATGCATTGCAGTAGACTACATACCCTACTCCCTCCTCAGGCAACCTCAAGATAGGTGCGCTGGTAAATCTCTGTGTCAGCTCCTGGAAGCTCTGCTGATATCTGTCTGACCACACAAAGGGTTTCCCCTTCTTCGTAAGAGCTGAGAGTGGTGTCGCAACTCTGATGAAGTCTGGCACAAATCTCCGATAGTATCCAGCTAGTACCAAGAAGCTCCGCACCTCCGTCATGCTCCTAGGTGGCTCCCAAGCTAGCACTTCCTCGATCTTCGCAGGATCCACTGCAACTCCCGCCTCAAAGATGACGTGCCCCAAGATGTGGACCTCACCTATCCAGAACTAACACTTCAAGAGCTTTCCATAAAGCTGGTTCTCTCAGAGTGTGTCTAGTACAACCCGTAAGTGGTAGGCATGCTCGTCCTCACTCGTCGAGTATATCAAAATGTTGTTGATGAAGACCACGACAAATCGATCGAGGTATGGCTGAATGATCATGTTAATGAGTCCCATGAACACCGCTGGAGCATTGGTTACGCCGAAATGGATAACCAATAACTCATAGTGGTCATACCGACATCTGAAGGTCGTCTTCTGCACGTCCTCGTCTCGAACTCTGAGCTGATGATAGCCTAACCTGAGGTCTATCTTCGAGAACCACCGTGCTCCCTTGAGCTAATCGAAGAGGTCATCAATCCTCAGTAGCGGATACTTGTTCCTCACTTTCACCTGGTTCAGGCGACGATAATTGACACAAAGTCACAAGCTCCCGTCCTCTTTCTTGGCGAACAGAATCGGTGAAGCCCAGGGTGAAACACTGGGTCGGATGAATCTGTTTCCCTGCAAGTCCTCCAACTGTACCCGTAGCTATCGAAGCTCAGAGGGGGCCATCCGATATGCTGGAGTCGATATCGGGGCCGTCCCAGGGTACAGGTCAATATAAAAGTCAACGTCTCTGCGAGGAGGTATCCCTGGAACGTCGTCGGGAAAGAGGTCCGCATACTGATCCACCACTGCAGGAAAACTAGAACTATGCACGTCAACTGCTCCTAGGATGAGGATAGCCAACTGATGAGTGATGGGTTGTCCTCTCCTCTGCAGAAGTCCATCCTGTGCTGTGAAGGCTCCCTTCTCGCCGGTGAAGGTGAACCTGCTCCCGTCGGTGCGTACACATCACACCTTGCGCCTAATACAGTCAATCTGTGCATGGACTATAGATAACCAATCCATGACCAAGATGACGTCGTAAGGCCTCAACACCGCTACGAGAAGATCCCAGCCGAAGCTCTCACCTCCTATAGTAAGCTCACACTGCCGGCACCGGTGCGTAATCGTTGAGTCTTCTCCCATAGGAGTCTCTAGCCGTAAGGATCGAGCCAACGACTCTGTCGAATCTCCAAGTTCCGAACAAGGGCAGCAGCTATGAAAGAGTGACTCGATTCTGTGTCTATAAGAACTACATCAAGGGTGTAATAGACACAGATCGTACCTTGAATCATCTCGGGCGTGCCGTGGTCATAGGCATCCGCTGCCTGGAGTTGTGCCTGTATCTTCCCGCCAGCTCCCTCTGGCCGGGGTGGACCTCCTGGTGGTGGTGGTGGTAGATCCTCAAAGCGTCGCCCACCACCTGCTGCTCGGCCAACTCCTATGCCTCGTCTGCCTCCTCCCTTCGGACTGCCACGGTCGACCCTCTACCTATACCTGGGTGGCCTCTCAATGGTCTGCTGCTCCTCGGCATGGTGTGTCGGGCAGTCACGAGCCATGTGACCCTGTCCGCCGCATGTGAAGCACTGCCTGCCTCTCGAAAGACTTGCTCCACACTGTGTGCCCTGCACTGCTGAGCCAGTGTCCTGAGGTTGTCTGCGAGGGGGTCTGGTCTGCCTGGACCCCTGAGTCATCCACCGACTGACTGCTATGGAAGACACAGCTACATGTCGCCCCGCGGTAGGTCTCGCCACTGGAGAAGTCTCGGCAAGAAAGCTCTCGATCCAGAGGGCTCTCTCTAGTACTCATGCCTGAGTCAGAATGATGAGGGAGATCAGTGATGCTCGGATCTCATGTCTCAATCCCTGCTCAAAGGTCTGGGCCCTGATGAATGGGTCCCGTACCATATCTGTCGAGTAGCGCGGGAGATTGGTAAATCTCGCCAAGTACTGGGTGACCGTCAAGCTGCCCTGCTACAGCTGAAGAAGCTCCTGGATGCGCAACGCACGCAGGGTGGATGGGACAAACTCTGAGTGGAAGAGGCCCTCAAAGTTTTTCTAGAGGATATATGCCTCATCGTGAACATGGATCATCAAGCTCCACCATCGTCCTGTTACTGCATGCAGTAGGCTCACTGCGAGGATCACCATGAGCTCTATTGGTGTCCTCACTAGTCTGAAAACTCATACCACTACCTCCAGCCAGTCCTCGGCTGCCTGGGGGTCCGTCTACCCGTGGAACCTGGGTGGTCGCTGGCGCTAGAACTCATGCAGTGCACTGAGGTGAAGTGCATCGTCAGCGGCTGGTGCTGGAAGCATCGGTGGCACGACGGCTAGAGGTACCATCGGTGCCTCTGCTGTCAAAGGGCCCCCTACCGAGGCCTCGTCGCTCGGTGGGCTGTCGTCACGCTCAACTCTCGGAACCCTTGTTGGCTGCCTTCGTGGGGCCATCCTGAAAAGAAACAGGTGCACCACGGTCAGAACAGTATACCTGGTGACCTGATATAAGTAATCACAAAGAAAACATGAAACACGCATGCAATCAATGTTTATGTTCATTAAGTCAGAAATCAGAAGTCAGGGTCCTGGTGTATGGATACATCGACCACCACACCAAAACTGGACTCCATGGAATGATAACCACACCCAATACGCTAAGCACTATTGCTTCACATAGAAGAAAGATCAGAGTCTGCGATAGAACCGAACTCCTCTGATACCAATTTGTCACGACCCATCCTCGGGGCCCATGCCATGACTACCCCAAGCCTGCCTTTCATAGGACAGGGGTTGGCGACAAGCACCAAGGCGTAAATAATGGTAAAGGTAAGGCATTGCCTTTGTAAAGTAAACAAGCACCACATAGTAAGAAAGCGGAAAAGGTAAACACTAAGTAGAAACTGGTACAATAGTGAGTGCGGAAAAGTAAGTGGGCCAGAATACAAACCCAAACTGAAAGTAAAGTACAACTCGAAAGGTAAAACAACAACTGAAAAGTAAAGCTGCAACGTTGAGCCGTCCACTGGAAGTCCCACTAGAAGGGTGGGTACAGATAGCCTCCACAGCTCCTCGATCCAGCCGTCTGCTCCGAGTACACCCCGCCCACTGGTCCGCCTCCAAGTACCGTCCTGTTCCGCAAGCCTCAATCACGATCAGCACTATCCGTCATCTGCTACCAACACAACGTAGTGCGGGCATAGCCCGTGCAGGGGTGAGTATAAGCTACTCTGTAGGGACCCCGAGACCCCCAAAGGTCTCCCATAGTCCACAAAGGATAAACCACAACGGAAAGAATCAATCACGAAGTAACATCCGACATGGCTTATGTATTTTCCCATACATATACCTAAGTCATCAATTCCCTCTCGGCTCCAACATCCAAGCTCAAGTACAACCCAGTCCACACAGAAAAGAAAAACATAAATCCACACAGGATAGCACAACACAATCCACAAAGGATAGAAAAACTTAAATCACCACGGGATAGCACAACACAATCCACAAAGGAAAGAAAAACAGGGTTTCAGCTCACTTAGGAATACTTCTTCGAATGACGATAGAGATGATCACTGATCTGTCTAAGTCGTTGGACCCACAAAGGATCGATAGGTACTAAACCCTGCAATGACCCACAAAGGATCTGACCCACAAAGGATCGATAGGTAACTAACCCCCCCAAGACCCACACAGGACCTGTAGGCACTGGCCCACACAGGACCACTGAGCATTGACCAACACAGGATCGGAACCACACAGGATCGGTAGCACTGACCCACAAAGGATCGCTGAGTGTTGTAGTCGTCGCCGTCGAATCCACTGAGGATCTCTGCACAGTCGTCATCGTCATAGTAGATGTCGCAGCCAGCTCTAGGGTTCTCGCACACAGCAAGCTCATTCGGGAGGGTCCGCTCCACGAGCCGAGAGGCTGATACATCAACTGACACATAGTCCAGAGTGGATGTATCCAAAAGTTCTGTATCATCAATAGGAACTCAACATCGCAGACGGTGCATCAATTGGACGCCCGGTCTTAGAGTTATTGGCTTTTTCGTCCCAGGGGCCCGGTTGGTTTTTTAAGGCAAAACCAACCCGACCAAACTCCACCTGCGTCCAAACCCCGGGAGGAGTATGCAAAATGATCCGTCTCACTTAGAGTAATTAAACGAAGTCGACGGCATGTCGATCGGACGTCCGAAACTCATGATATGAGTGCTTCCGCTGCGAGGGCCCGGTTGGTTTCGTGTACGAACCAACCCGGACGAACTCAAAGTATTCGGAAACATTGAGTGAGATATTCCGAAATGACCGTATCGATCCAAGGATCACATCGACACTGACGGCGCGTCGTTCGGAGGCACTTTGCTCATGTTATGAGCAAAAGACCGGAAAGGTCCGGAAACGGGGGGTCTGGGCCCGGACCGACCAGGCCCAACCCCCCTGGGTCGGCCCGAACCGGGTCAACCCGACCCGGGTCCGGGTCTGACCCGGTTTGGCGTGACCCAACTTAGCCAGTGCGGCCCGGCCCAGCCTGGGCGCGACCCGGCCCGGCGGGTCTGCCCGGCTCATCTCGGTCGAGCCGGCATAGCGGAGGAAGCCGCAGGGCGGGCGCTGCCCCCGCGGGATGTAACGTCGCGGCCCCGGGTGGGGCTGCCTCGCCAGCAGACGTAGCGACCAGGCCGCGTCCCTCTTCCCAGTTCCACGCGGCCATAGAACCGGCTTGCCGCCGCGGCTTCAGCCGCGGCGGGTTTTGCCAGCGGCGTGCCTGCGGGAGCTTCCGCGGGCCACCGGACGCGCTCCGGTGGTCCGTTTTGCATGCGGTCTTCGCCAGCGGTCCTCCTGGGACTCAATCATCACTTCTAGGCCCTCGAATCGCCCTTGAGGCCCCGTTTGTTGTCGTCCTCCATTTCACGCACCTAGACTGAAAAGGTGCTGTGGGTTCGGACTTGTTTGTTTGTCCGCACCCACCGCGTTAGCGGTCTTAAAGGTATTCACCCAACAATATTTAAACGACCGAGGATTTAATCGCAACGATTTAAAGAATCAAACCCCTACCTCACCGTAGTCGTCAAGCGTTCATTCTTCGCGGAATTGATCGTCGCGGAAGAAATGAATCGTCACGTCGCGGAAGAGCATCGCTGTCGCGCGGTACTTGGCGTCACGTCGACGAACTCTGAGGATCAGAAACATACATATTTAATTAATAATAATTAAATCCATATTGTTTTTAATAATCCACAAAGAATTTAAAAGGAGCACAACCCCCTACCTTGTCGTTGTCGATCGAAGGTTGTCACGGGGTTGGATTGTCACTGAAGAACGTCGTGGAGGAAGAATCACCGGCATCGCGGTACTTGGCATCGCGTCGTCGATCTCCGAGGGCTCGGCGTTCTTCATCGCCCTTCATCGAAGGCCGGCATTCTTCGCGTTCTTCGCGTTCTTCGCGTTCTTCGCGTTCTTCACATTCTTCGTGAAGGAGGATGAAGAACTTGAGGTTTCTGTCAAATCCTCTCAAATAACAACACTTAAGAAGAATAGTGTTGGTGTTATTTTATTTACAAGCCAACAAACGAAAAAAGAGATAAGTTAAGTAACGACCCATTAATTCATAGAATTATTTCAATGAAGAAAACCACCCAATTAATAGGAGCGTTTAATTGTTTAAGAAACGCTCCAGTTGACTTTCAATCAATAGGGGTTTTCGCGGGTGTGTTACATAGCGGAAAAGAAACGGTGGGCTCGTGCGGGCCCCACCCCACAAATATCCTACCATGAGGGTATGATATTTTGAATTGTACCTTGTCCGCTTTAACTTAGCTTAAGAAACTTTAAGTTGATTTTAAGTGGCTTAAGTGAAATAAAAATAATGTTGTCGCACCACTTTATCTTATTTCTTAACTAAATGCCCAAAAATTAAAAACCACACCCAAGAAAACGCAAATCTGGAAGAGGCGTTTTTAAGCAAGTACCAGCGCTGTGATTCTATCGGTGCCCTCAGAATTTGATTCCGAGCATCGGTTCAAAAGTTAGAAAAACCCTCTCATTTGTTCACTGAATGTAACCGAGCTAAACTTCGGAAAATGATTCTGGGCACACCTGGCCTCAGAATCATGTGCCGTTAGAAACTTCGTTCTTGTAAAATTCCAAAGAAAATCAATAAAAAAATTTCCTTGAATTTTACGGGTCTTTACAAAAACTTTTTCGATTTTACATAACCTCATATGTTAAGGAACTCACTCAGACTTCCTAAAACATGGCTATATATTAATCACTTGTAAAATAATAAATAATCATCATTATAAAAATTTATTTAAAAAAACTCATGTAAAGAACATAAATCTCCATCAGATATATGTTCATCTAAGGACTCCTTTGGAAACACCTCTATCATCTGAAATGTTTTCTGGTTACTTTGTCCTATCTAAAAAAATTAATTCTTAACATTTCATCATCAGGTTACCTCTTATTGGTCATCTCACCTCATCTCAATATAATATTCTCAGAGATGTCCATTTGATTATGACAATAACGTTTATCGTATTCCCTTTCTTTTGGTAAATGATTCTTGATTGGATATTTTTCTGATGTACTTCCTTCAATATTTCACTTCATAATTTCATTATCCTTGAACTTCATATATCCTATCAAAAGAATATTCTCCACTTGAAACCATATATATACTATCTATTTGATAAACTACACCTACATATGTCTTATAAACATGATCCTATTAAAGATGGTTGACTACATCATTGCAACTTCTATAGACTCTATTCACATGCAACATTATCTATTTGGTTCCATTAATGTATATAATTTGGTAGATTATATTGATTCAAAAATTCATTTACTATTTACTCATATTCACCATTTTTTCTTTATTAATCACATTTGTTCATTTTCTCCCTTTTATACTTCTCCATAAAATCCTCATCAACTTTTTTTTCTTGAAATTATTTGTGTGGAATGTTTTTCTTATGGTTCCTATCTAGTAGATCCAACTCTATCTCCATAAAAAACTATTCTCTTCTTTTACCTCCACACATTTTGAGTAAACCTCAATAGTTAGAATCACATGAAAATCACTATTTGGATAACATTATTTGGAAAAATTATTCTAGTGAAAAACTTTTGTCTCCCACATTGTAAAAATTCTTAGATCATGAAAATTTCATGATGTTAGGAACATTGAGTTATAGATTAGAATAATCATAATTTCCTATAAATTATTCATAACAAACCTTTAACATCCTCTAATAATTTCAAAAAAATTATTTTTAAAAACATTATCATTAATAAATATTTACTAACATTTAGTTTCTTTCTTTTAACTATTAATATAAATGTAATAGTAAAATATTTTTTAATAAAATTTTAAATTTTTATCTTGAAACATCACAATGGATCTTCAATCCACCCTTTGTATTTATTGAAAACATTCTTTAAAAATTTTACAACTCATTTTGTTTCTCAAACTCTTTCAAAACACATTTTTTAAACCACTCAACATTTTCAAATTTTATAAAACCACAACCTTTCTCATTGAGAAGGTAATGATAGAACACTAATGGATAAAGTGGTGGTTTTGAAGGATTTTTTTCCATTAGTGATACGAAAAAAAATTTATATTAAAAAAAATATTCTTCACTTTTTATCTTCTTTATTTTTCCCTTAATTTTTATCTTTCCCTCATTTTATGATAAATGCACCATCAAAAAAATTAAGTAAATTTTCTTACTCTTTCCCTTTTAAGACTCATTATTTTACTAAATAGTTATACATTATCTCACCCTTTTTCAACATAATTCAAATAATGGAAGGTGTTCCTTAAAAAGGAAAGGAGGTATTTGGTATAGTCTAAATAATAAGTTTCATCCTCAATACCACATATAATTATTTTGGAATGGATTTGGTGAAAACATTCACAGTTTGATAATATGTTGAAACATATTGAATTGTAAAATCTCAAATAGAAACATTATATTGTATAAAATAGTACTTGATATATATTTGTTTTGATTTTGAATATTGTACATGATTTTTGGAAATATCAATGGAAACTTGATTATCCCAAATAATCTTCATTGGTGTAGCAACATTCACAAAAAATATTCCAATTGAACTTTCACTCAAATCATTTGAGTATAATATTCTATTGAGGACACATATATTTCTCTTATTGTGATTATGTTTACTAATCTCAGTATCTGAATTTTTCAGCACAATAAAAATTCTACCATAAAAAATTTCTTCCTAAAGTTGATTTTCTATAATTTCAATCTCCAAACCAATAAGAATTAATATATCCAACTATGTTTATGTCAAAAATTATTTTATATAATAGTCCATTTGAAGATATTATTTTAGCATATCATATAATTATTTTTACATTGTGCATATGTGATTTTTTATATTTAGGACACCAAGTTAAAAAAACATAAATTAAATCAGGCCTTGTAGCAATATGTCAGACAAAACATCTATTCATCTTTAAAGAATATTTTTAATTCACACTTTCCAGCCGTCTTTTTGTTCATAATCATTCCAACTAAAATGGGATTATAAATTTATTTGGATAATATCATCCCAAAATTGTATAATAACTCCCTAGAATACTTTTCACGTGATGGGAAAATATATCATTCTCTTTGACCCACTTAGAAGTCCAGAATGATGCTCAGTTCTCCAAGTACTGAAAAATCAAAAAAAAATCTTCATTTATTCAGAAAACTAATTCTTAGAATTTTCATTATTTTCTATGAAAATGTGTTATCTACATAAACAAAAACAATAAGTTTTTTCAAGTTCATCTCCTTCACATATATATATATATTTCGAATTCCCCTTTTGAAAAATTCAACATTTTCAATAAACTATCAAGATTTGAGTACTAAGCTACTGAATCTATTTTCTAATTATAGATGTATTTATTCAACATGCATACCTTGATTTATTTTTTATCAAGAAGTAACCGCCAAGGTTTCCCCATATAGACCACTTTTTCAATATATTAATTTATGAATTTTTAATTGTAATCCATCTGAGAAATTTTGTAACAATAATGTGAAACCACCTTCCAGAACATTTTGATAGTTTATAATCTTTTAACATGGGAAATTGTTTCTTCAAAATACACACCTTCCACTTATGCATAGGATTTAGAAAGATTTCATGATTTTTTTCCTTTAACCTCCCTATATTCATTCAGCATGTTTCTAAAGAGCAATTTTGTTTCTAATAATAATCTTTCCTTAGATCCATGGAACACGTAATTAGGTTTCATTCTCCTCAATTTTATCTAACATTCAATTCATAGAATCAAACCATTATTTGTGTTCATCTACCTAATGAATATTTTGGATCATATTGTGAGATAAGTGGTGTTATATTTTGAAATTTAATCCTTCTTATTTCTCGAATTGTCACTTTCTGATTTCAAATGATGTTTTGAGATACTACTTATTTATATAGAGTGAAAAAATTCAAATATTCTCATCTTAATTCACTTTAATCGTCACATTATTCATCTAAATCATTAGTCACAATTTTTATCTCACATTTATCTTAACTTTTGTTATTTTCATTAGAATAATTTAGTTTATCTTCCACAAAATCCTCAAAAATTATTTTTAAATAAGTTATATATTCCCAAATGTACACATCATAAGAATCGATAAATATTTTTAATTGTTTTTTCTAGAATTTATAACATATTTTTTTAGATGAATATCCGATGAAAATCATATCCATAGAATTTTCATAAAATTTTGAACGATCTATTTTTTTATCTTCATTATGCAAGGAATTTCAAAAATAATCAAATATTTCACTTTTATTTTTTTGTTATAATATATTTAATAGGCATTAATATTGGATTTTAGGTTGAAAAATATATATTTTGTACAGGAATAAAATTAAAAACATCTTCTCTCTATAAAAACTTATAAATTTTATACGCAACCAACATACTTCTCCCCAATTCAATTAAAATTATAATTTTCTTCTCTGCCACAAAATTTTGCTCAAGAGGGTATGAAACACTGTATTTAAGTTTAATTTCATGTTTATTCATGTTGGATTCATAATCATAACACATGCTCACATTTCCATTATCATTTCCCAATTTCTGTCTATAAACACCCAACACTCCATCAACATCCCTTCTAAAAAAAAGAACATTTCTATAGCCTCTGATTTTTTCTTCATAAACATAATATTGGTTATCTGGGTGAAATAATCGATGAAAATTGTAAAGAAAATAATCCCATATTATTTAATAATTTAACTTCATCCCATAAATATCTGGTTGAACCATCTCAAGAGGTATTGTACAATAACGTGCTGGCCTGGATGCCACTAAAAATAGTGCCTCGATCTAGTGGGTTACTAACCTTCAATTGTTCCTCCTCTTACACCAACTTCTGCCGACATGTAGTGAGGGACTAGGATTTTATAGTGGGGTGACAATTACCCCATATTATAGTAAAAAAATATAAGAAATAAATAATTATCACACCCCACAAGAAGTAAATAGAGTGCAGAAAAGTAAATAAACTGAAATAGAACTTTTTTTATAAATAAATGAAAAAATATATACAAAATACAAAACAATTATTCCATGCATAAAACACTAATCACCCAATCATATAAACATAAAATTATAGGATTATCATAGAAAATGAAAAAAATTATAAGTCTCTACTGCTTACTCTAATCTAGATCAAATACCTGGTCTCCAGACACTATCAAACTGTACCAACCCATATAGAAGGACCCACTCGAGCATCTCCACTCAATCGTGAAACTCTGGGCCTTATCCCTATACACCATGAATCTATGAACAATAAGAAAAGCACAAAAAAGGTCTATATAAACTTCACATTGTATGTTTTGGGGTGAGATATAATCTCAGCAGTCCACCCCATGTGGAACCTATAAAAGATGCTTCTATAAGTTTATATAATAGCAAAAACTCAAACTATTTGAAAAATAATTGGAATGATAATTAATGACAATAAATGGGAAATTATATATGAACCCCGAGTCTATAATCCGAATCAACATGGAATGTTCCATCATGGATGTCCATATCTATATACATATACATATCTAGTTCCATACCTCTATATATATACAAAAATGTGAATATTAATGAGTATATGAAGGAAATATTATAAAACCAATCAGTAGTCGATCCATGGGACTATAATCTCAATCGTATGGACATCATATTCTAGGGGGTTGAGTTCTATGTCGTACCACACAAGATATGTATCCTTAAGTCGATCTTTGGGTTTGTAATTCCAAATTACATATTCCTACCTCAACAAATGATACAAATATCTCTGAGTAAGCTACATCACTACAGGGGGATACTCATCTTACACCTTGGTTCACCCATACTCACCTCCAATTGATATAAATAGGGATTAAGTGGAAGACCATATAGACTTATTATAAATGATACCCCACCAAATTTCATAATGATCATACCATGGAAATTAAGTCCAATGTCTGAGCCTTAGTTCCCAAGACATAAGTGGTCACAACATTCAGAACTCAAATGTACCCTAAGGATCTAACCCTTAGGCGATATGTCGAATATCATACCAGTGAGATTACATAATCAACCGCTGAGTATCTAATAAGGAAGGGTATAATCATAACTTTATCTAGAAGAGTGTAATCATTCTAGGTATCCAACTATGTGAAACACCATGCTCAACACCATGGTCACATGAATGTTCATGGAGGAATAATAATCCATATCACTCAAGATAGCGTAATCGTCAATGAGAATAATTATATTGAGGATAGTATAATCACCCTTATTAAATATCAAACTATGGAGAGACGAATCATAATTGTCACACAAGCGGGCAGAATCATCCACGAGTATCATCTGATCACGAGGAGTGTAATTATCCTCATCACATATCTAACTAAGTAGAGCATAATAATCCTCAATACATGGGAGAGGAGAATCATCCATGAGTATAATTATAAGAGACTATCTGCCCATATATTATAGTTATAGGCTCAATATCAAGATACCAAAAATCACCTCTAGATATCCCAATAATATAATAATCAAATGCACACTCTCAACTCCTAGATCATAGGTAGAAACTATGGGTACATCAGTAAATACTAGAAATAACAAGGATCAGAAGTTGGATCCTATGAAATCATTTCTGAGAATAAGAAAGAACATTTGAAAGAAAATATGTGCTTTGATTTAATTGGATTATGGTTTTTTCTTTTTGTTAACAATTAATGGAATATCTGGAAGTTTACATAGGATGATATTTTAATTCAAGAATAAAAAAATACAGAAGGAGACGTCATTTCCTTATGTTTTTCAATTTATTGGAGTCCCAAATTTGGAGAATATAAAGCATCATAAAAAGTGTTTTTTCTTAAAGGACATATAAAAATATATAAAAATAATATGTTTTGAAAAAATGGACAATATGGGGGGTGTTTTTGCATATGATTAAATAATTTTGATGGTATACTCCATGACTACAACGAGCATCATGAACGTCATAGAATTAGAGCATCGTGATTAGTGATGGCGATCACCAAGATTATAAGAATTATAGCATAATGGTGCTGAGAAGGGTTTAATAGGGAGCATCGCGATATTGTGAAATCCCAATTGTTCTTCATGAATTGAGGGGTTCTATGAAGATGTTTTGTACTGATCCAAAAAATACGCTGGAGGTAGTAGATCTTTGTGAATGACCAAGCCTATAAATAAGACGACACCAATATTCACATATGATGAATTTTTCCCTGGAAAATATGAAATTATTCAGATTTTATGTCACTAAGGGAGGTATGTGAAACATACATTCCTTGTGAGCATGATAATCATGAATATACTTATATATTATTGAATAATACTAATGATTTTGAGAAAAGGGTGCAAAACAATGATAGGGTTTACCATCTTGACATTGTGAGCGTCATTAAGGAGTTTGTTTCATGAAGGAATAGGTGCTTCACAAAGGTAGTTTGTCATGTAAAGGAAATGGGTCATCTATAAGAGAGATTCATGAATTATTTTTATGAAAGACAATTTTGAACATTTGGTTTTTAGTGAAATGTTCTTTCAAATGCATCAATTTTGGATTCTATGCATGAAACATCTCATGATAAACAGAGAAAAAGAATTCAATACCAATATATTGAAGATACCATCATGTTGATATACTATGAATGACTTCAACTATAGCTGTGACCAATAGAGAGTCAACATATCAGTTCTAAGGGATGTTGTGTGTTATCCCCAAAATCATTATAAGTGTAGTGTATCTTCCACAAAGTGACTGTGTATGAACTCTTGTACTCGACAACTAGTGGAGATTACTAAACATTGGTATAACCAAAAAAAACAATAAGCGTAGGCTCTAGGGATTATCCATTAATTTTGAAACAAGTAAAATTTTTATGTCATCTATTTTCATGTGATTATTGGTTTTCAACACATTTTCATTATACAGGTTTACCAAGATCCCACCAACATAGGAGTAAGATTCATCTATTTAAAATAAAAAAATTGAGACCCTAGTTCATCCCTCTCCTTTCAAGGTGTTCTGGGTTCATATAAGTGGTATTAGAGGGTAAAGGTTACTGGTTTTAAATCTTTCCTCCTTTTCAATCCTGATGAATATAGAAAATCTCAATGGTGTACCTATCTTTGATAGATGTAAATTTCTGATCTAGAAGTTTGGGATTAGATCTCATCTATGATTTCATGGAATTAAATTCCTTTTTGATACTGCATAAGGAATTCATGTCACTGATCCTACAAGAATTTCTATGAATGATTTAGACCCAAAAATGCATTATACGGTTGCTAAATCACATAATTCTGTCACTACTACACTTTTTGGTCACATCTATCTGAAGGTGATGAGTTACACCTTCAAAAAATCTATGTTGGAGAAACTAGAAAATATATATAAAGGGTATAGAAATGTAACATAGGTGAAACTCCAATTTTTTCACAACTATTTTGATGATTTGAAGATGTTTCTTAATTAAAATGTATATTACTTCTTCAATTGAATTATCAATGTTATAGGAGCATTTTGAGTTCATCTCAATGAGACAAAAGATATGGACAGTGGGAAGAATTTTTTGATAATAATTTCACATCTCTAAAATCCAAAAGTGTCACCCCTTGAGGAAAGGGAATATTCTAAACTTTCTCTAGATTAACTACTAACTAGTCTAGTCACTTATGACTTTAGAGTGAAGCCAGATGATATGAATATATGTGACAGAAAGGAAATGAAAATCAAATACATGTAAAAAATAAATATTTCAAGAGATAATGTTAATAATGAAAGTCAGGAATATGAGCTAATTTCCCTCTATTATAATAATATCATGAGAAGAAAAGGTATAATTTAAAGAAATGTAAACTTATCTTGTTTTTTTATGGTTGAGTTGGGCACATTGCTTCTCATTTCTCATGTAAGTACGATGATGATGAAGGTGAAGCTGGAAACATGAAGTATCCTATAAATGTTTCTTTAAAAGGGAAAACTCAAATATAGAAAGAAAATATACAAAGAATAGTTTTTTCTATGAAGAATATGATTGTGATAATGAATTATTTGAACAAGAAGAACTGGAGATTAAATATTAAAACTAAGAATCTATGATGGCTGTCATTGAGTAGTAAGAACAAAAAAAAGTTAAATCTAGATATCATTAGTTAATTGTTGATGCTGATCTAAATTTACAAATTAATGTTTTACCTGGTAATACTAAGATTCAAAAAAACATATGCAAAATTTGGAGAGTCGTTGTTGAATAATCATTAGAATATCAGAATCATCTTGAGGATGAAATTGATCAACTAGAAGAAGTAGTGAAATTACAATCAGCAACCCTTCAAATCATAACTTATATAGTGGAACTAATGATCAGAATTGAGGAACATGAAAAATTAATCAATGAACTTACCCTCAGACTAGATAAGAAGTTATAGACTATTGAGGGACGTGGAGCAGAAGTTTTTACTCTATAGAGTAAACTCAAATGTGAATCGAATTCAAATGAATCAAAGAAGAAAATATTTTTTGGAAAATTCAAAGAAGTTGGGTTATTAGAGAGAGCTAAGAATTATTATAATAGAGTTGAAATGATTTTGAAAGATCAAAGAACCGCATGCATTAAAAATAGTGGAATCGACTATAATATCTAAACATCAAATACGACAAATAAAAATGGTCAAAATAAACCCAAGATGAATGTTGGACATGTTGTAATGTGACCTAAAGTGTAGAAAGATAAACCCTCAATTCAAATGGTATGGATAGAAAAACTATCTTCAAGATTCTAGAAATTATTGTTAGCAAAAAATCCTTCCTAAAAGAGAAGACACGAGGATGAATATAATGGATAATACATTTCCACTTATGAAATTTCAATTCTATGTCTATTTAGGTCGTACCTTTTCATACTGTGAAGAAGAAAGGTGATATTTTAATGGGAATGATCTATAGTAAAAAAGGAGAAAAAATTCATATCCTACTTCATATAGAAGATATAATTTCTATCGATATTTTTTTCATTTTTATAAATTCAAACATAAAGTTGTTTATTGCAGGAAGAGGAAAGACATGAACAGTTCGTATAGAGCTTAGTGAAAAGTCAATACTTGTCAACCAGGAGGTGTTGCTCTTACAAAAAGGATTTCACCTAAGGAAGAATATTTTCAGTTTGAAGAACTTTAATACAAGGAGTAGATATCTAAAAGAACATACTTATCCTTAACTCAATATAATATTTCATGGAAGAAAAAGAATAATATTGAAAATTGGTACCCTGTAGAAGTAGCTCTCAAATGTTACCAAGAGAAAGATCACATGGATCCATTATAGAAAATATTCTACCCACATGATGGGTAATGATGTATTATTTACAAAGGATAATAAATTGGTCAATGGAATTGTAAGGTTTGGTAATGATGGTGCATTAATTATTAAACGTTGTGTATGTTCTAAACTAGCTAACAATGAGATGAGGAAAACTAATTTTCATTATGTGGAGAGTTTCTGTCACAATTTCCTTAGTGTGAGTCAACTATGTGACCAATTATTTATAGTGACTTTCATCAAAAAATGCTTCAATATAAACGGACTAATAAGAAGTTATCTCATTAAATTATGTAGAATAGATAGAAACTTATATCAAGTCGACAATAAAGAGAACATTTTCAATCAGATACTTGAAGGAGAAAACAACTTGTGGCATAGATGGTAGGGGAACATCAATAAATAAGATATAGAAAAGTTTTCTAAGATGGATATATACAAGGATATACCCAATCTAAAGTGTGAACAGAAAAAAAAACTTTCAATGCTAACGTACGAGAGAAGTTGGTCAACAGTTTATTTCTTCCAAATAATAAAAGGGAATCAAATAATCTTGATTCCATCCATACAGAGGTATGTGGACTAATAAGTTTTGTTTGAATGCGTGGAAAATGGTACTTCATTCTTTTCATTTATTACTATAGTAGAATAGGTTGTGTGATGGTTATACATAGGAAACCGAAAGTGCATGATTGAATGAAAACATTTCACTGAATCATCATGAATGAAACTAGACGAATATTCATAATTTTGTGATCTGACAATGGAGGAGAATACACATCCATTGTGTTTGAAAAGTACATATAGATGCATGGAATACTACATGAGGTGTCTAATGTGATAAACTCAATGAAAAATGGAGTCGTTGATAGTAGGAATCAACATGTTAAAAATATGGATAAAAATATGTTTATTGAGAGTCGTATCCCTCAACATTAGTAGAAATAGTTCGTTCAAGCCATAGTTTATATTAAAAATAAAACGGGGAGTTATATCAGTGGGACCAAGACATTGTGTGGGTTGTGGCATGGAAGGAATCCCTATTTGAAGTATTTCGTTGTTTTTAGAAATAAATTTTTTTATCATAAACAATGAAGTAAATTGATGAATGTATGTTGATGAGGTAGAAAAAATAATATTCTTCAATGAATAAATGATTAGAATATCCAATAGGTTTTCCAATAAGCACCTCTTATTTTCTTGGAAAGTAGTGATATTAAGATTGTGGAATATAATACCAAAAAATACCATGAGGGACCATATGATAATGTGATTGAAGATTCAGAAGACTGTAGTCATGGAATAGATTCAAATTCATATATAGAGGAAGGAGTGAAAAACATTTAGTGGTCACAATAAAATGTTAATTCAGAAGAAGAATCAAAAGATGAAAATGTTGATAAATAAAATTATTCTGAACTTTAGAGGAGATATTGAAGAGAAAAAAATGATCTATTCAACATTGTAAGTGATTAGATAGCACCCAAACAAACAAGGAGAATGATAAATAATGAACAACATTCCTTATTATCAATTGAAGAACCATACTCATTTGAAAAAGCCAGAAAGAATGATTCTTGGGATAATTTCATGAATAAAGAGTTATATCAGATTAATATGAACCAAACATGGTATTTATTTACTTTAAATAAAAGTCACAATGTGTTTAGTATGATGTTTAATTTCTAGAATAAATTCAATGGTAATGGAAATGTGATCAGAAACCATGTGTTGGTTTTATGTAAAGGATATTCATATATTGAAGATGTTTATTTTTATTTTTCATTCCACTTAAATTAATATATGATAAAAATTGTATCAAATAGATGTCAAAAAATATTTCTTAAATTGAGTTCTTGATGAATAAATCTATATAAAACACCCATGGATATTTCTTCTTTATAATGATGAAATGAAAGTTTCCAAATTAAAGAAGGAACACTATTGTCTAAAGAAAACACCATGAACATGGTACTCTAATCTAGATTCCTATCTAAAGAAGATCAAATTTAAAATCTGTGGTTTTGACCATAACCACTATGTGAATAATTTAAAGGAAGATCAATTTATGGTTTTGGTGTATGTGGATGATATTATTTAATGAAGAAGTAGGAAAAGATATATGGAAGAATTTTCTAATGACATCAAATCATAATTTAAAAGGATTATGCTTTGTGAAAACACACATTTCCTAAGGCTTCAAATGACTCAGAAAATGGATTAAACATTCATTTCTCAGGAAAAAGTAGGGAATATATCTACTGAACAAATTTAATATTCCTGACTCTAAACCAATGTGGACTTTTATTTTGGTGGGAACAAAATTGGGAAGCCAAGAAATTGGGACATTTGTAGATCTCGCAATATATATTAGAATCATTGGAAGCTTATTGTACCTAATAGTGACATGGCCAGATTTTGTCTTTGCAACATGCTTAGTGGGCCAAAATCAGTGTAATGAAATGGAAGAACATATGTTTGTAGGGAAGATAATTATGAGGTACATTCAAGGTACTCACAATTATGGCCTATTCTTTGTTAAAGAAAGCGATAGTGAACTATCATCATTTTTTATACTGATTGGGCTAGATATGTGGTGAATAGAAAGTCCAAAATTGGTGGATAGTTATTTATTGGAATGAAATTTGTGGCCCAAGTATTTAAGAAACAGGAAATAACTTCTCTCAGTACTGTTAAAGATAACTATATCTCTACAATAAAGGCATGCACTCTGCTACTACAGATGAAGAAACAAATGACAGATGATGGTGATGAGGTGAAACATCCAATGGTGATTCACAATGATACAAATTGTGAGATAGATATCACACATAATATTATTCATCATTCTCATACATAGAATATTAAAATCAGATATCACTTCATCAAGGATAAATTTTAACTAGTTATAGTTAAAATAGATCAAGTGGGATCTGATGAGAATGTGGCTGATATTCTGACCAATCCATTGGCAGTCGCTGTGTTAGGGAATCATCAGTTGAACCTTGGTGTTCAACCACGTCACATTTCATGAGGAGGTATTGAAATCTACCTTCCACCCAGTTGAATTAACAATTTTAATCTGTTGATGGAAGTTACGTAGGTTAATGGGGGAGATACGATCCATGGGAGTGCGCATGGAGCTCTAAAATCTATAATATATTTCCTTTTGTTTATTTACAATGAGAGATAATAGATATATTCCATGGTACTCAATGTAAAAAAATTAGGATAATGAAATGTTTTTTTAGTTGCAAGAAAGATGGAGAATATAGATATTACAAAATTTAAAAAAGGGAAACTGATGGGAGAAAATTATAATAGAGAAAAAAAAATCAGTGTAATTAGGAAGCAATAAATCATTCCAAAACACAGGAACCAAATTCATGTTTCCACGCTTATTTTCTTCACTAACAATTTCACTTGTACACTTAATGTTTTGGCTGAGTTTATTCTTGCATATCAGGTTTTGATAGAGGCTGGTGCTCTATTGAATTTGTCATCAAATTTCCAAAAAACCCAAAGGGGATGTGTTGAAATTTCACATACATTAATCTGACACGCGATGTCGCTGGTATGACTCAAATTGCAAGTTTTAAATATATAAATGTCCTTTTAGTTGAAAACATATGTCACATTGTCAAAACTAATAAAAAAAGTTCATATTATTTTAAAAAATTAGTAAAATTATACATATTTCATTTTAAAAATTTAGGAATTTTCTCCATGTCTATCTAATATAGGATGCAGCCAATATTACTCATAGTGCGACTTTTCACTATATAATTTTTATTTCAGTTTAAAATGTGAATCCCAATGTAAAAACTAAGAAAACATTCACATATTGTCTTCAAAAAATATTAAAATAATCCATAATTAATGTGTGATGTATAATAATTGAAATCACAAAAATCTAACACATGATTTTGCCAATATGACTCATAGTATGTGCTCTCACATTAAAATTGTCATATTACAAGAAAAAAATCACATACCCAAAACTAAAAAATAAGATTATATTATCTCCAAACATTGAGAAAATTTTCTATAATTTATTTGTGACATGCAGGGATTGAACTTGTGTAAATTTGACACATGATGTTGTCGGTGTGACTCAAAGTGTGTGTTTTCAATATAAAAGTGTAATTCTAGTTAAAACACCGAGTGCATTTTCAAAATCAATAAAATGAACTATTATTATATTCAAACATTAGAAAATGATCCATAATTCATTTTTAACATGTATAAATCGACTGAAAATCAATCTGACATATGATATGGCTGATATGACTCAAATGGTGTGTTTTCACATTAAATGTTTCAGTTTAGTTGAAAAAACATGTCACATTATGAAAACCAATAAAACTAGGTTAAGGTCTCATAATTCCTGGTAAAATTTTTTAAAATTAAATGGGATAATTTCGAGCATAGACTCTGTGATGGAATACGATTCTGAGGCTTGGAGTGGCTGGAATGTATTTTAAAACCATTTTTGATGTTCATTATATAATCATGCGACCAATATTTTCTAACTTTTAAAATGGTTCCCAGATCAAAAATATGAGGACACTGATGAACTCAGAGCATCAGGTTTCTCCGAGAAAACACATAACATCAAATGGAATTGGTTGACCAAAATATAAATTTTTCATATTTTTCATAAGAAAAATAATATAACTTAAAACTTTATTGTATTATATTTTCTTTTTCATAATGCAAGAACTCATTAGAGATGCGGTGAAGAAACTTAGAGAAACTGAATCCATTAATGAACCACATTAATGAATCAATGAGATGATGCTAAAATATGAATCACATCTTCCTTTTTTAAGTAAATAGGGATTCAGTGTTGACGAACAACACTAGAATTCCTCTGATGAACAATGAAGGAATCCTCTCCAATGACCAAGGTCGCTGAATCAGAAAATGGAAACGATGCCCTTGGATAGTGGACTCCGGACCATAGATCGATAAATTAACATCCTAAGAAACTATCCTTCTTCCCATGTAGGTTTTTTTATTTAAATTATGTCCTTATACATTCATAGATTTAAACAACGAACCTGGATCAACCCATGAAAAGGTTGACCCGATGTTCGATCATTCATGCGAGATGATTTCGGGAAATTGAGATTTCATTGTGATTTTGTTTTTGATCCCTCTAAATAGAGTGTATTGAGGACATAATGAATAATGTTTGAAGATTGTTCTTTGTTTTTTTTCTTATGTCTCTTCCTGCTTTATCAATGTGTGTTATTCAGTCTCCATGCAGATATGAATGAAGGATTTTAGTGCATCCGCTTGCGGTTCATGATCTCAGATCACAGATTATAGATGTTTGATACATGAAGGATGTGCGACGATTATCATGGCAGGTGTAATGAGGCAACACCTGAGATACCAATAATCAGACGCTTTTGGTACGAATGGATCGAAAAAAAGATCTGATCCCATGGAAGTAAATAGAATGCACCAAGGGATCTAGAACATCATTTTGATTGAAGAACGGACCACTGGAGCTAGTCGAGGGTCTGTAAAAGAACACACTAGTGGGGGGCGGTAGCAGCACCCAGTGGTGGATGCTGTGGCATGCAACGACAAATGTGTACCGGATGGTGTGATGTCCTGCCTCTGCGGTGGCAGTGACCGCATAGAGTGGCTTCCAATGTGGAGAAATCGTGGCTCCAACCGCGATGGTGAGCTGGATCCATCGCTTTCTATGGGTCACACGGGAGACTCGGTCCATATGAGCAGACCATCTGGATGAGGAGGCAGCTCCACACTATAATCACAGAAAACATAATCGACATGACACGTCCACATTCGGGCTAGAGGAACTGGCATGCTCTGATGCGATCTAAGCCAGTGCTGGCGGGACATACCTAGCCGAGGTGGGCCCGACAAGAAATGGGTCGGACTGGTGTCCCAGCGGGCTGGACCCATGACCCAACTAGTCTAGTTCAAACCCAAACCGGGTCGGATCTGGGTTGGGTCCAATGGGAAACTTGGGTCATGTTGGTCAGGTTAGTCCAACGAAGTTAGATAGGGCCCAGACGCAACCGGGCCCTATTGACTAAAACATCAACATCTTTCAGAACTAGTGTTTGATTAATGCACCGTCTATGGATTTAGGACCCTTGTGATGATACATTCCTTTGGGTATACTCTAATTAAGTTTTTATTGTATTTGATATCCTATTGAAGGATTGAGTAGTAGAAACTATAGGATTCAAGAGCACTAAAGAGTGGGAATCCTATAGTGGGTTGGGAGATGAAGGATATGATGCATAGGAACTCGGTGGAATGGTAGTATAGAGGACACCAATCGTGTAGAATCCAAGTAGACCGCGTTGGTCCAGTAACCTAGTAGACCACTATGGTCTAGTAGCTGAGGGGACCTCGGTGGTCTAGTAGTCAAGCAGGCCTTAGTGGATTAGTATCCACGTAGACCTCTATGGTCCAGTAACTAGGTGGACCTCTGCAGTCCAGTAGCCAAGTAGACCTCAGTGGTCCAGTAGCCTAGCAGACAATATTGTTCCTATATAAGAGTGGACCTTTGTGCTCTTATAGCTGAGAAAAACTCAGTGGCTCATCAGGGATGAGTCCCTTATCAATATAATATGATTATGCTTTATGAATGATAATATTACATTATATAAAATATGTTATACCTGGTGTGAGCTGAGTTTTCGGTATTGAGTTTACTTTGTGGTCTTTCATTGTTGACTTACCTTTATGGTTTGGGGTCCTGACTGACTGTTGTGTTACTCCCACCTGCATGTGAATTTCCCAAAGGTTTTGTCTCTCTTGAAAGTGATCGATGCTTCGAAAGAGACCCCTTTGGTCCGGGTCCTGGTGGTGCTCGGTGAGATGGGATGAACGGGTGTACATTTACGGCCATAGATAGCTACCCTTCACCTACCCTTTAGGTAGGGTCTCAAGAGGATAGACCATGTTAGTTTCACTTTACTTTTTTGTTTAGATCTTGTATTTTGGACCTTTTTTTACTATGTACTGTATTCTTAGTAGTTTCCTCAGTTAAAATTGTGGTTTAATTTTTTATTACTTTCCACAAATTGATATTTTTGTGTACAATCTGATTTAAAAGAAAATTCCTTCCCTTTTGGGGTTATTCCCACCTAGAGAGAGTCGCGTGCCCATGGCCAATGAAATGTGGGCTTAGGTTAGTCACAAAATTATTCTTATGGGAAGGGTCATGAAAAAGTGGTATTAGAGGAGGTCAGTTCAATGATAAGAACGTAGTGTCTGTAATTCTTATCGGGAAACTGTGTTATGTGATTCGAGTCTCTAATTCATGCAAAGGAGTCCAGTGTTGGTTTGGTGGCCGATGTATCTATACACCATAACCCTGATTTCTATTTTCTGACCCGATACAAGAAAACATTTGATTCATGCATATTTTAATGTTTTCTCATGATATTTCTATGTCAGAGTCAGATCACCAAGTATAATATATTAATCAAGATTCATCTTAATCTCTTTTAGGATGAATCCTCATAGATAGCTTTCCAATATTCTAGTGCATGATCACAAGGATTCTCTTGAGAGTGATAATGCTTTGGTACCGGGATCGTTGCCCGAGTTGGTACCTCCAGGGTATCTCCCAATGATACCACCACATTTTGGTCAGTAGTTATTTCTGGTGAAACTGGTAGTGTAGGATCCTAATCATAGTGACTTACATGAGTTAAAATATAGAGTCCTCCCGGGTTTAGGGGAGAGACAGATCTCCAGGTCATTGAGTATTGGTTAGAGGCGGTGACATGAGTCTTCCTCTTAGTGAGGATGCCACTTGACCAGATGGAGGTTATAGCTGTAAGACTTCTTTAGGGATCAGGGGGAGCAGGTTATGTTTTACGATCTAACGCGTGAGGAGGAGACCCTCAACATTTTTGAATTTCTGAGACTTTTTAGGGATGATTTATTCCCACATCTTTTCCCTGATTGTGTATACAAGTTCAGCTTCACTAATGGTAGGGAACCCTGATAGTTGATGATTACTCGATGTGGTTCACATACCTCACTTGTTACTTGACTAATATATTACAGGACCCACTCTTCTGGTTCTAAAATCATGAGAAGTTAATACAACAGTAGATCAGGGCATCAATGATTTCCCTCAGCATCCCTACACAGGATGGGGGTGCTGGAGTGAGCTCTACTGGTGGAGATATTTCTCATAGAGCATGCACTGATAATGGGAGCTACCATCAGGAAACTGGTGTCCATGTCAAATATGGTAGGTATCCAATAGATGATGTAGATTCCCAAATGGGCCATACCATTTGAAAGATGACCCCAAGAATCTAGGTTGGTGGTACAAGGCTAACTAGGAAAAGGGATTCCTATTAGGAGAAGAGTATGTTATGTGTGTGGCAGGCTTGGGACCATGGATTAGGATTTCCTGAATCCCTGAACAGAGGTCTGATAGACGGTCGTGGGATAGTCTAGGTAGAAAAATGGAAAGGAACAGGGTCGTCCACTAGGTAGCAGATGTGGAAGAGGAGTTAGATGAGTGATAGGAGGTTGGTGTATGTACGAGGTACCACCACCACCACCCTTAGGTGGCCCACCCCGAACTCTAGGAGCAGGTGGACAGGGGAGGGCTCAGCTTTATGCAACCAAGGATTATGGTTCTAATGTCCTATATATGATACGAGATACAATATCTTTCTTCTCCACTTCAGATTCAGTTTTTAGGGACATAACTGACAGTCACTCTTTCCTTACCGCAGACCTTATTCAGAGCTCAAATGTTATGATCAATCTATAGGCTGGAACCTTATGATAAGAGACTCTTACACTAGTGGATTTGATGATCACGCATAGTGTCGACAACGTGATATTACTCTTGATGTTTAATGATTTGGCAGGGATCTCCTAGTAGAAGTGTTTAGGCCTTATGACATCACTCTGGGTATTTAATGGATATCAGTAGTTCATGATATGATTGATTGTTTTAGATTCATAGAGTGGTGTGTTCGCAGATATGGGAACCATTATTCATTTTTCAATGAGAATGAAAATAGAGGAGCATGGGATGGACTTCCACAAAAGAGGGTGCCACTGATCACTGATCAGTTAGCTTGCAAGGCCCTCGATGTAGTGGATGGAACGAGTCCATAGTTTCCTACAGTGGTGGACGAGTTTGAGGACACCTTTCCAGATGATGTTCCTAGACTACCTCCATGCAAATAGTTATACTTATTCATTGATTTGTACCTAGGTAGAACACCGATATCTACACATTCATATCCAACAACTCCCATGGAGCTCTGGGAGCTTATGGTATAATTTGGGGACTTGAAAAGGATGGGGTTCGTAAGGCCCATCAATTCATTATGGGAATCCCCAATGTTGTTTTCCAAGAAGGAAGATTGAATCTTGTTGTTATGTATGGAGTTACGATGCATGAACTAGGTGACTATGGAGAACAATTATCCTTTACTGAGGATTTATGACCCCATCGATCAACTAAAGGGATCAATATGGTTCTTGAAGATTAACCTCAGATCCGGATATCACTAGATTTTTGTACGAGATGAGGACATTAGGAAGAAGACATTGAGATGTTTATACATCCACTATGAGTACTTAGTGATTCCATTTTTCATGAAAAACACACTAGCAGTGTTCATGGGACTCATGAATAGGGTCTTCTAGTTGTACATAGACTTGTTTGTAGTGGTATTCATTGATAACATCTTAGTGTATTCAGTGACTATGGAGGAGCACGTAATACACCTAAGGATGGTTCTAGACACACTCTGAGAGCACTATATTTGTGGAATTCTCTCAAAGTCTGAGTTCTAGATATGAAAGATTCACTTTCAGGGATATATCATCTTAGGGACTCGAGTTTTGGTAGATCCAGTGAAGATTGGGGTTGTGCTTTCTCAGGAGACACCTAAGAGCATTACCGAGGTGCAAAGTTTACATGGGTTAGCTGGTTACTATCAATGGTTTGTACCTAACTTCTCTAGATTGGAATCACCCATGATAGTGTTGATGAATATTGGAAAACCCTTCCTGTGGATTGAATGATGCCGGCAGAGGTTTCTGCAGATGAGGCAGAGCATTATGAGTTATCCTATCATGAGGCTACAAGAGGAAGATACTAAATCTGTGGTGTCCTATGGCATGTTAGTACCCGGCCTTGGTTGTGTCCTAATATAGTGGAAAGAAATTATTGCTTATGGATCATGAAAATTGTGGCCACATGATCAGAACTATGTGACTCCTGACCTTGAGTTAGCAGTGGTATTCATTGCACTAAATATGTGTCGACACTACATTATGGGTGAATGATTCATTGTCTACTCTAACTACAAGAGTATCAAGTATGTACTTTCCCAGATGGATTTGAATCTTGGATAGTGATGTTGTATACAGATCATCCAGGACTATGACTTTATGATAGTCTATACTTCCAGGAAGGGGAATGTGGTTCTAGATGATCTTAGCACGAGATCGAGTTCAAAACTATAGAACGAGGCCTCCATGTAGTTGGACTCACTTTAAATATCCTTCACGAATAGAGAGGATACTACTTTTCCTCAGTTGATGGTAGTTTCGTTATTATCTTACAGTAATCTAGGAAGGTGCAACTCGGAGATTCCAGCTGAGAGACTACACATTCCCAAATATTCTTAGGGAATTTCCCTAATGGATATTCTAAAGGTGGGGAACATTTCATCATTTTATCAGTACACATCATATTACCAGAAGAGTTGTGGGAGGAGGTTTTGAGAGAGTTCCATACATCCACTTATGTAGTACATCCAGGTGTGGTGATGATGTACCAGGACCTCTGAAGTCAGTACCGGTTGCTGGGGATGAAAAAGATAGTGGCAGAGTTTTTCTTGAGATTCCTCACTTGTTAGCAAGTGAAGGCAGAGCACCAGGTTCAAGTAGGTTTGAAAGAAGCCCTTGAGGTACCTGAGTGGAAGTGATATAGGATGTCGATGGAATCCATAACAGGCTTACCTCATACATCTAGGAGTCCTGATACAATCTAGGTGATCGTAGACAGACTCACCATGTTTTCCCACTTCCTACCCATTCGAGAGTAGGGTTCAATAGATAGCGTTAGATGCCTCTACATGTAGGATATAGTTCCACTACATGGAGTCCCATCTACGATATTCTTAGATCATGATGCAAGATTTACATCCTGGTTATGTAAGTGATGGGAGGTGACGTTTGGGACTCAGCTAGTTGTAATAATAGCATTCCACCCATAGATGGATGGTCAGACAGAGTGGACCATATAGACCTTGGAGGACATGCTTTGTGCTTTAATTGATGATTTCAGTCACTGTTTGGAGGACCACAGACCACTGGTGGAGTTTTCGAACAACAATAGCCACCACTTCACCTTCGGTATGGCACCGTTTGAGGCACTATATGGATAACCATGAATGTCACCATTATGCCTAAAAGACTCAGGGGAGTCATTACTCATGGGTGCAGAGATTGTACATGATACAACTAAGAATTTCCAGGTCATCTGAGAGTGGATGAAGACTGTATAGAATTGATAGAATCATATGTCGATTGGCGATAGAGACACATGGAGTTCAAGCAAGGGGTCCACATATTCCTACGGGTCTTCCCAAAAAGAGGGATATGGAGATTTGGATGGTGGGAAAGTTATCTCTGACTGTTATCAGACCATTCCTAAAACTAAATAGAGTGGGTGAGGGGGTATACCCCTTGTCTCTACGATTGAAGTTAGACAGGGTACACAATGTCTTACACATATCTATGTTGAGGATATACACGCACAACCCTTCTCATGTCATCAACCACGATGAGCTGGAGACTGATGATGGGGAAACATCGACAGAGTACCCAATGGAGATAAAGGAACAATATGAGAGGATTCTTCATGGTCATTCGATTCCTCTGGTTCATGTCTGTTTGCAGCATGGAAATCTCTTGGAGATCACGTAGGAGTAGAAGGCTCAGATTCATGCTAAGTACCCCCTTTTGGTTGATTGGACTTTGTTTTGGCTTACGAGGACAAAAATCGCTATAGGTGGGGGTAATTTAATGTCCCATAATTGCATGTAAATTTTTTAAAATTTATATGGGATTTTTTCAAGACTGAGATATGAGACGTAACATGATTACAAGGCCTAGAGTGGTTGTAATTTATTTTTGAACTATTTTAATGTTCACTAAATAATAATGAAAGCAGGCCTGTAAAACTTTTAAATAGGTTCCTGAATCAAAAATATATGTTCACCATTGATCATAGAGCATCGATATTAAACTAAAAATGAACTAAAATCGACCGGCAAAGGTCGACTGAAAATGATTGTTTTTGGACGTTTTAGAGGAAAAATAAAATAACATAAAAATCAATTTTATTATATTTTCTTCATCATTACACATTGACTCATCAACACTATAGTGCACCGATGAGGTGATGTTGAATACATTAATGAACCTCATTAATGAATCAACGGGGAGACAGTGTAACATGAAATGTGTCTTATATCTTTAATTAAATAGGGATTTAGGATGACAAACATGCCTAGAATTCCTTTGATGAACGAAGAAGGAAACCTCTCCAACAATGAATGTTGGAAAATCATAAAATGGTGATGACACCCTTAGAGAGAGGATTTGAGACCAGAGATCGATGGGCGATCATCCTCGATAGCTCTCCTTCTTCCCAGGTAGGGGGTTTTATTTACATTATGGACTTCCCCATTAATAGATTTAAACAAAAAACATGGATCAACCCATGAACCGGTTGACCCACTGTTTGATCACACTTGAAGGATGATTTTAGGAAATTGATATTTGTGTGTGATTTCAATCTTGATCCTTCTAACATGAGAGGATTAAGGTTGTAACGTACGATGGTTGAAGATTGTTACTCCTTTTTTTCTTAGGGATATTCCCCATTTATCCCTATGTGATCTTCATTCTCATCTGGGATATGAATAAAGGGTCATCGCGTGTCCACTTGTGGTGCATGATCTAATATTGTGGATCATAGATGGTCACTTCCAGAACATGGTGTGATGAAAATGATAGTGGGTGGATCCAGGAGACATGTTAGATACCGCCAATCAGGTGTATTCTGAAAAAATGTTCAAAAAATATATTTTATCCCACGACAGTAAGGAGAACAACTGAATGTCTCTAAAACATGTTCATGATAAAAGAATAGACCACTAGAGCACATTTGGTTTCCCATGGAAGAACCAACTAGCATGTCAGTGTCGGTGGTGGAACCTGGCACCGGCCACATTCCAGATGGAGGGGTGGTGCACCACTGTGTCAGCAGCAAATGGGTAGCTCAAATTCCCTTGAAAATAAGTCATGGTGATGAGCTAGACATGTGTATTTTGGGGGGTCATGAGGGAGAACCGATCCGCATGAGAGAACAGGTTGGCCGAGGAGGCAACCCCACACTGGCTCTGTGCGTTGCGGAACTGTTACGACACTTCTGCATGGCGCGAAACGGACATGTCACTATCGTGTTCAGGCTAGAGGAACCGGCCCATCATGATGTGGGACGGAAAAGTGATGGTGGGCCCCACCCAGCTGGGGCGGTCCCGACCTGCGGCCCAGCCACTCCCGTTCGTACCCGAACCGGGTTGGATCCAGGTCGGTTCAAGTGAGACGCCTGTGCCGGATTGATGTTGTAAGATCCTGGGTTTTTGAAATGGGTTAAATTTCCAACCCTGTTTGATTTTTTTTTCTTTTTGACTGGTTGTTGAAAAGTCTGGAAAATCTAGGCAGTTTTGGAAAATTTCCAGACTACACGCTGTGTATGTGGTAAGAGAGTACTGGTCGTGTGCTCTCTGATTACATGTTGTGTGTTGAACGTGTTGAAATTTCTTATTATAGGGTGTGTAGTTTTAGACACACCGTGTACACGTGACCGTGTGGAGGCCATACATGGCGTGTGGGCTTGTTGGTCGGTAAAACTAAGTGCATGGCGCGTTTCCCATGCACACATCATGTAGTCTAGTCGTGTTTGAGGGATGTACATGGCATGTGTGTAAGTCGGTGAGGTAGAGAAGAAACACCAAGTACATGTTGTTAGCGACCTAGAACATGCCATATATCAGTCAGAATTTTCTCAGATAATTTTATACGCCTTATGAACAGTAAAATGATACAGAACGTGTATTTTCGTTTTTTATAAAACGGGCAGTGGCCTCTTTTTCGAGGAAGAACTCATATTTCTGCTCGGTTTCATGAACCTAGTCGGCCAGATCTCCCTTATTCTCTTGATCATCCGTCTGAACTCCATTTCATACATTGATTGATTCTTTGGAACTCCCTCGGTAAGTCCTTGATTCATCTTGAGCAATTTTGTTTGAGTTCTGTTCTAAAATGAGATTTAGGGGTTTCGGCAGTTTTGACTCTTTTGTGGATATTCTTCATTTTAGACTGAATTAGTGGATTTGACCAGAGGAGTAGCATCTTACAAGTCTCAATTAGGTGGTTCATACGCTCTATCATGTTTTCTTAGACAATTGGGGGTTGCGACCTTCGGTCACAATGTTGGGTATTGAGAAAAAACCTTGTTTATTTATCTTTAATAGTTTATATGAATTTTGAGATGCATCTAGGTATTCCCTGACCCTTATTTTTCTTGAGTGAGGTCAGGTTATAGGCCATTGGTCATTTGGGGAATTTCGTTTGGGGGTTCCGAAATGGGTATAAAGTGAATTGTTTGTTAAACAGTTGAGTTTAGACTACTTTTAATGTTATTGGATTAAACTGCTGAGTTTGTTTTGTTAAATCATGTTTTCAATTTTTTTAAGTTATTTAATACCTTATATACTAGTATGGGATAGCACAAGTTAGTTAAATTTGAATATTTATTTATATTGGGGGTGGCCCGGGAATATTGTTGAGTGATGAGGATCCTAGGCTAGGGCTTTGCATGGGTTACTTTTGGTGGTTTCTACCTCAGGATTGGGCATCGTGAATGTTGGATTGAGGCAGTTAGACTATAGGGATGGGTTTGGCCTGGGTTACATTGATGGTGAGGTCATCAAACTTGAGTGAAAGGTTTGCAGGGACACGAGGTGTCAGAGTTGATATGGTTTTGCAACTTATTGAGGTGATTACCACTCACGGGGTACTTTTGAGTAGTGTGCACAAAGATAGACTCTGTGATGAGGTGGTACAGTCACTCGCTGGGTAGAGGCCCCCGATAGATACAGTTTGTAACTTTTGCTTTGGGGTTGCTTGCCATAGGAAGCCACGTGGGAGGTGAGGAGCCTTTAAGAGATTGCATTGAGGCTGTCAGGTTGGGGGAAGAGGCTCGCCGTGATTTGAGGGCAGATATCGATGTGCCTCATGTTACTTTTTTTGAGGGAATACATTTTTGTCCCTCTGTCTCTTGATTTGAGGATAGGTATCGTTGTTCCTCCAGTAGTTGTACCATGGGTAGTTTGAGCTTTCGAGATGGGTTACGATGGTTGCGTGTGCCTTCGGGACATCGGTACTAGAGACACATGGTGTTTGGTGGCACATGGTGTCGGGCTACAGACCAGAGATTCCAGCGTTGGCCAAAGTAGGTGACACTTCTTGGTGGCTGCTGAGCACCAGTAATGTTTGTGTTTACTTTTGGGATTTTTATTGTTTACTATTTTTATTATATAAGAATGTCTCTCGAAACACTTATATTAGGTACGCACACTTGGGTGGTATCCTACTGAGAGTTGTCTCACACCCTACACAGGCCCTTCGGGACACATGTAGACTTTATGAAATTGTGTGTAGGTAGAGGGTCATCCTGAGGAGCTGGACCATTGTGTTTTTGGCATGGATACTAGTAAGGACCTTGAGGTCATGCCTTGCTGGAGTAATTTGTTTAGTTTCCATTACATTGTATCAGTATGCTTACTCTATATTATAGCTACTGTTGGTTATCCATTGGATCCATGGACTTATATATGGATGCATTCCTTGGTTGTTTAGTATTTTTTATAGTTGTTTTTTGTCATGTTATTCTATTTACTTTCTGTTGAAGTTGTTTTCTATATTTCTTCCGTTGTTTTATTGATATTGAATGTGTTTCCGCTCTGCGGGTCTAGTTCGAGTCTGCTGAGTATTTTATTCTATTGCATCTCTATTGTTGTACTTGGACTAGTACGATTATTATTATCCTTTGAGAGGGTATAGACTCCCCACTATACCTATCAGACCCTCACTGCTAGTTGGTAGCCTTTGATATTCGGGGAGGTGTGCCTAAGGTACTAGCACCCATCCCGTATAGCACTGTTCGGGTGGTTGTTCGGGTCTGGGTCGTTACAAAGAGGTATCAGATGAGTTCTTGATAGGGATTTAGTAGCACTTATTATATGGATACTAATGAGATTGATAATTCTCTTTTTATTTTCTACTGGTTTTACAATTTAGGATATGGTAAACTAGAGATAGGTTGCTGTTGAAACAAGATTTTGAACTTGTACTTGGGTGCCTGCAGCCCCATGTATGAGGGACATATTGAGTTGTTGTGGGTGGAAATTTCTATTTTATTTTTCTTAGATTACAGTTTACATGATTTCCAACTTAGTGGCTCACATGATGTGTGATGTTATTGATTTTGATATGTGTCACTTGACCCTAGTGAGGGAAGGGTGGAGATAGACCTTGGCACTGTATCGAAAGCCTTGTAGATTGGATTTTGACTGGCACATTTTTAGCACATTTTAATTTCATATTTGCAAGTATGATTTGTGAAGTGATAATACCATGTGAATAAAAATAAATTTTGATGCTTGTGTGCTTTTGAAATATGAATAGTTGAAATTCCTGATAGAATTTCTTTGTTAGTTGCAATGTGATATTCAATTTTTTATATATTTGTAGAATTGCATGTTGCATGATATTTGGGTCTGGCTATTATGAGAGCATATAGGTACTATGGTTTCAGACAGTGAAACTATCAGGATTGGGTGACTTGGTCATTAGTTTGAGGCAACTTGGTTGTCCGGATGGGCATGGCTCGAGATACTTTGTGATACATGGCTCTGTTGAGGGCGGCTAAGGAGGTCGTGAGGTTGGGATGCCGAAAGCATGGGTTATGATAGGGTATAGTAAGGGTAGTTGTTATACACTTCCTCTTTACTGATATCCTTATCTGCATAGAATATATTGTAATAGATATATATGGGTTATCTGACCATTTATGGTATTCAACAGGTTACTCCTTCACGACTCGATGGAGTGCCAGGTTGGAGATGATACGGTGTTGCAGGATCAAAGACAGAATTTGGTATAGGCCGAACACGAGCTGCAAGTATAGGCTCAGGGATAGGAGTAGGTTCAAGATCTAGTGCATGCAGGACAGCAGCCGGGTTTGTCATCATTCAGGCCATTGCCTGATGAGCAGCTCCGAGCTAGCCTGGTACGTGTCTTGCAGGGGATTGACAGAGGCACACAAGGTATAGAGCCTTCTATGGCGTATCTAACGCGGGAGTTCAAGTCGCATCACCCACTACTTTTTCAGGGTGAGGGTGGGCCACAAGAAGCTGAGAACTGGATAGAGAGTATGCAGATGATCTTCAAGCAGCTCGAGATGCCTCTAGGGCGGAGGTTCAAGTTGGTGACGTACATGCCGAGAGGACCGGTGAAGCATTGGTGGGACGTATAGGTACATGCTCGTAGGCATGAGGGACTGGCTTGGAAGGACATCGAGGATAGGTTCTTTGAGAACTTCTATCTAGAGACACTGAGGGCAGAGAGAGCTCATGAGTTCTTTAGTCATCCGCAGGGAGATATGTCTTTCATGGACTATGAAGCTACCTTTACAGTGTTGTCTCACATTCCACCTGGTATGGTAAGCGATGACGCATCTTGGTTGAGGCACATCGAGGATGTCTTGTGACACGCCATTCATGTCTAGGTGAACATCTTCATGCGGGGTTCCATCTCCGAGGTGGTGAACTAGGTGCTTATATTAGAGGGAAACCAGAGGGATATGACCTAGATTGGCAGGGTGACAACTCTAGGTGATGGTTCAGACAACAAGAAACGAGGTAGAGATGAGTTCTAGCAGGGCGGGCAGGCCAAGGACTTAGCTAGGACACCTCGTGGTGGTTATGTAGTAGTTTTATTTTAGTGTGGGCATCCATGACATGGTCGGACTCAGTGCGATAGGCCTCCGAAGGAGTGACAGGCATGTGGACAGGTCAGTCATCTGGAGTGGTTTTGAAGGCAGCCTTCTTAGACAGCGAGTAGGCGGGGAGCATGACAGACTATGGCGTAAAGTGATTATTCATGTTCGGTACCAGGAGAGGGTAGTCGAGGTTCGGCATTGCACGGAGGACGTGACAGAGACGGTGGGACCCAGCTGACGGGTTAGTGGCTGGTGACGGGAGCATCACCGCAGGGAGTTCAGGCATCAGGAAGCCATACATCAGGCCAGGTGCATGCTGTGGAGCTGTCGGGGACTGAGTAGGATGGAGATCCGACGATAGTGGTAGGTACACTATGGGTGTGGTCATGATTTCTCATTGCTTTCTTTTGGAATGGCCTCTTGGGGCATGTCTGGTTGAGTGCACGTGCTGCATAGGATACTTGTGGACTAACTCGATTCAAGTTAGTGGGATTGGAAATATATCCGATGTGTTATATATTTTATTTATATATATTTGAGATGCATAGAATTAGGAGCATCAAGGATGCAGGTTACGTGAGGTGCCATGGGCATCGAGGCATCATTGATGCGGGTTACTCGAGGTGCAAGGCACCAGGTGTGATTGGAGCATCTATGAGATGCATGACCTCTTGGAGGTGAAATCCAAGGTGGTGAGGGTAATGTTGGGTGTCAGAAGCAACACAAGAGCACCAAGGAGGTTTAGCGGTGACGATGTTTCATGGGAGGACCATGGGTTTGGGAAATAGTTCATTGGACCTTTCCTATTTATTTTTATTTCTTTGAGCTTTGTTACAAGTTTATGCCAAGTAGTAAACTCATAAGTTGGGGATCCCTTGACTAATTTAGCCAAAACCTTATGACCGAGGTAGTCGAGGTTGTTTAACTGGGATGGGAATGTTCGGTGCCATCTCCTGGTTTTGTTTCGTAGCTCGTGGATGAGCTACGTTAAGGTGGGCAGTTTGTAAGAACCCGGGTTTTTGAAACGGGTTAAATTTCCGACCCTGTTTGATTTTTTATCTTTTTGACTGGATGCTGAGACGTTTGGAAAATTTGGGCACTTTCTAGAAATTTCCAAACTACACACCGTGTACTTTGATTACATGTCATGTATGTGGTAAGTGAGTACCATCCGTGTTCTCTCTGAGTACATGTGGTGTGTTGACAATGTAAAAATTTTGTATTACACTGCGTGTAGTTTTAGACACGCCGTGTATACGTGACTGTGTGGAGGCTATACATGGTGTGTAGGCATGTAGGTTGGTAGAACTAAGTGCACACCATGTTTCCCTTGGACACACCGAGTAGTCTATCCATGTCTGAGGGATGTACATGGCGTGTGGGTAAGTCGGTGAGGTAGAGAAGAAAAACCAAGTACACACCATGTGCGACCTAGAACACGACGTGTAGTCAGTAAGAAAGTTCTCGACAATATTTCAGTCACCTTATAAAGAGTAAATTGATACACAACGTGCATTTCTAAAGTACATGTCGTGTGTTTTCATTTTTTTTCCAAAACGGGTATTAGCCTCATTTTCGAGGAAGAACTCATATTTCCACCAGGTTTCATAAACCAAGACGGCCGGAGCTACCTTCTTCTCTTTAGCGTCTATCTGAACTCTGTTTCGAACACTATTTGATGCGTTTGAACCCCCTCTGTAAGGCCTTGATTCCACTTGAGGCGTTTTGCCTGATTTTTGTTCTAGAACATGATATAGGGGTTTGAGCAGTTTTGACTCTTTTGTCGTTCTACCGTGTTTTAAAATGAATTACAGGCTTTTACTAGAGGATTAGCATAGTACAAGTCCTAGGTAGGTGTTGCATACATTCTTTCGTGTTTTCGTAAACAGTTGGGGGTTGAAACAATCGGGCACAATGTTGGGTATTGAGGGAAACCCTTGTTTATTTATATTTAATAGTTTATTTACATTATGGTATTCCTATGGGTATTCCCTGGCCCTTATTTTTCTTGAGTGAGGTCCGGTTAGAGGCCATTTCTCATTTGGGGCATTTTGGTTGGGGGTGCCAAAATGTGTATAAAGTGAATTTTTTGTTAAAATGCTGAGTTTATACGGATTTTGATGTTTTTGGATTAAACTGCAGAGTTTTGTTTGTTAAAGTTTGTTATCAATTTGTTTAATGCATTTAAGACCTTAGGTGCTGGTATGAGATAACACAAGTTGGTGCAATTTGACTGTTTATTTGTATTGGGCGTGGACTGGGTATATTGTTGAGTGATGAGGATAATAGTTTGGGGATTTTCTCGGGTTACATCGGGTGGTTTCTACAATGGTATTGGTCGTTATGGACATCAACATGAGGCTGTTGGACTGTTGGGTTGGGATGGCCTGAGTTACATGGATGGAGAGGTCATCAGACTCGAGCGACATGTTCACAGGGACACGATGAGTCGAGTTGATGGGGTTTGGGAACTTATTGAGGTGATTACCACTCACCATGTAATTTTGAGTAGTGTGCACACAGATAGACTCTATGATGAGGTGGTGTGACCAATCGCTGGGTAGAGGCTCCCGATAGATGCGGTTAGGTACTTTTGGATTGGGGTGCTTGCCATAGGAAGCCACGTGGGTGGTGAGGAGCCTTCATGAGATAGCATTGAGGCTGTCAGGGTGGGGGCAGAGGCTCACCATTATTTGAGGACAGATATCATGGTGCCTCCGGTTACTTGTTTTGAGGGCATACATCGCTGTCCCTCTAGGTATTAATTTGAGGGAAGACATCGCTATCCCACCAGTTATTTATTTGAGGACATGTATCATTTTTTCTCCAGTTGTTGTGTCATGGGGATATTGAGATATCGAGCAGCGTTACGATGGTTGGGCGTGCCTTTGGGATGTCGGTACTAGAGACATGTGGTGTCAGGTGGCACATGGTGCTGGGCTACAGACCAAAGACTCTAACATTGGCTGAAGCAAGTGACACTTCCAGGGGGCTGCTGAGCACCAGTGAAGTTTGTGTTTAGTTTTGGGCTATATATTGTTTATTATTTTTCTTATATAAGAATGTCTCCAGAAATAGTTATTTTAGGTACACACCCTTGGGTGGTATCCGATTGAGACTTGTCTCACACCCTGCATAGGCCCTTCGGGACGCGTGTAGACTTTATGAAATTGTGTGCCGGTACAGGTTGAGCCTCTGGAGCTGGACCTTAGTATTGTTGGCATGGAGACTAGTATGGACCTTAAGGTCGTGCCTTACTGGAGTAATTTGTTTAGTTTCCATTACATTGTATCAAAATTCATTCTCTATATTGTATCTACTGTTGGTTATCCATTGGCACCATTTACTTGTATGTGGATGCATTCCTTGGTTGTTTAGTAGTTGTTGTAGTTGTTTTCTTGAATGTTGTTCTGTTTACTTTTACTACAGTTGTTTTCAATATTTCATCTGTTGTATTATTGATATTGAATGTGTTTCCACTCTGTGGGTCTGGTTCAAGTCTTGTGAGTCTTTTATTCTGCCGCATCTCTACTTTTCAACATGGACCAGTACCATTATTATTATCCCCAAAAAAGGTTATAGCCTCCCCACTATACCTATCAGACCCTCGCTTCTAGTCAGCATCCTTTAGAATCTGGGGAGGTGCGCCTAAGGTAGTAGTACAAGACCCATATAGCACTATTTGGGTGGCTATTTGGGTCCGGGTCATTACAGCTGTAGTCAGGTAGATTACGCTGGATGCAACCGGTCTCTATTTACTGAAACGCCAATATCATTCAGACCGAGCATATAATTGACGCAACGTCTATGTTGTTGGTACTCTTGAGAAGAGAAGGTCCTTCAGGTATACTCTATGTGAGTTTTCATTGAATTTGTGATATGACGGATGGATTGAAGAGTATAATATCTCAGAATCATTGCCCATGAGAGTGGGAATCATATAGTTTGTTGTGACAAGATGGATATGAATAGTGGGACCTCGATTGGCCAGTAGAAAATCAGACCATAGTGATAAAGTAGTGTATTCTTCGTCGGTGTTCCAGTAGCCAAGCGGACCGTGGTGGTCCGGTGGCTGAGTACACATCGATGGTCCAGTAGCTGATCATACCTTCATGGTCTAGTAGCTGAGAGGACCTTAGTGGTCTAGTATCCAAGAAGACCTTAGTGATTGAGTAGTTGAGCGGACCTCAGAGGTCCAGTAGCCTAGTAGACCTCGGTGGTCCAGCAACCGAGCGGACCTGAGTAGTCCTGTAGTCAAGTAACCCTCTATGACTCATCAGGGATGAGTTCCTCAATAGTATAAGATGATTTCACATTACGAATAAAATTATTACTTTCTATATGAAAATTTATACCTAGGGTGATATGACTTTGGGTTATTGAGATTACTTTGTGATCATTATTTGTGGTATTTCATTTGTGGTTTGGGTCCCTACTGAGTATTTTGTTACTCACCCCTGCACAGGATTTTCCCCACCCATGTCATGTCTCATGAAGATGATCGACGCTTCGATTGATTCCTTCATTGTATGGGACCAGGTGGTTATCATTGAGATGGGATAGACGAGTGTACTTCTACGGCTACAGACAGCTACCCTACATCAACCCTTCAGGTAGGGTCTTGAGTGGACTGACTATGTTAGTTTTTCATTCCATTGTGTTTTTTGGATTTTATTTTGGCCCTTTTGTGCTTTTAGATTGTGTTGTACTATCAGTAGTTATCTCAGTGACAGTTGTGGTTTACTTTGTGTTTTCATTCCGCGGTTTAAGCTTTGTGCATGCTTACAAGTTTAAAGGAAAATTCATTCCCTTTTGCGGATATGCCTACTCGGTGCTAGTATTTAGTCCCCGACCAATAAACAATATGTTGGGGGTAGTCGCAGCACATTTCATTGGGACAGGTAAAAAAACGAGCTCATATTACCATGATATTTTAAGAAATGATCTATAAATCATGTGTGACATGTAAGAACTTACTGCACATCAATCTGAAACATGATGTTGTGGGGATGACTCAAAGATAATTCTTTCTCATTAAAAGTCTCATTTCACTCAAAAACACACATCACATATCCAGACCTAATTAAATGAGATTAGATTGTGAGGAATGTTTAGGAAAATAATACATAATTTGTTTTTGTCTTGTACAAATCAACCTCACATCAATCAGGCACATGATGTGGTTAGTATCACCAAAAGTGTGCGTTTTGAATATAACCTTCATCTTAGTTTAAAACACATGTCACTTTGTCAAAACTGAGAAAATAATCATAGATTATTTTCAAGCATTATCATAATGTTCCATAGTTCATTTTTTTGTAGGAATCAAATGTGTGTCAATATGACACTCTATGTAGGTGGTATAACTCAAAGTGCTTGTATTCACATTAAATGTTCCATTTTAATCTAAAACATATGTATGATTGTCAAAATTGAATAAAAATTTTATAATTTTCTAGAAACATTAGAAAAATGATCCATAATTCCTGTATGATGTATAGGAATTTACTACTCTTCAATCCAACACACGATGTGGCTATTATGACTCAAATTGTTTATTTTCAATATCAAAGTGTAATATCAGATTAATGATATAATTATGATCTACTATTTATGTAATTAATATAATTAATAACCAGTAATATCATCAATATATTCCATAATTAAAAATGTTCTTTATATATTATTAATTAACAATGAAATTAGTAATTAAAAATATAGTAATTAATTAATTGTATAATTAAAAATTAATATATATTTAACAATATGTTCAATAATAATACAAATTAATAGTATAAATGATAATATAATTAAAATAATCATTAATTAACAATATAATTTATCATATGTGGATTATAAAACATTAAATTTATAATTATTTATGTACTATTACTAAAATAAACATTTGTTTTATTTAATGGGCAATATTTTTTATAGATGATGATTGTTTGAAAAATCATGTTTTAAGAGTTTTTTTATATTGGGTTGTAATTTTTTTAATTAAATGTAAATATGTCATCAATGAAAAAACTTGTGAATTTTGAATTGAAATGATGGTGCAATGTAATTTTTGTATTGTAGTATGGTTTTTTGTATATTGTTATTCCAATATGTTCAGATTTTATAATTTGGTTTTATATTATAGGGTTTCTACTATGATGCACCTTAGTTGTAGTTTTTGTGGACTTTATGAGTGCTAAACAAATGAACTGATAAAGGGGACCCTTATCAGTGATTGTTTAGTGCTAATAAAGGTTGTGTGCTTTTAAATGTGCTTAGAATTTTAGTACGTTTTTGCAGTAAAAATTCCATTTTCTAGCACTTATATTGGTTGTTTTTGTAGTAGTGAATTCATGAATAATGGGAAAATAGTCCAGAATAAAGATTCCCAGATTAAAAACCAATCCCAATTGTCAAATATTGAATTTCCAACAAATAATTCACAAATAGAGGAATGTATATTGAACTATATTAAAAATGACGATATATCTAGTGTGTATGACCATAATTATATGTGGCTATTATTTTTCTATATTTGTGAAGATTAAATTATTGGGTCCAATATTATTTCCTATATTATGGAACAATTTCCACTACTTTGATTCAATGACATTGTTGTATGATATGTCTTTAGAAGTCGCTGTAGATTTGATCTCATTCTTCTGATCTGTCATTATCATCTCCCATAACTCATTCTCTCTACCCTCTACTCTCTCAGGCTATGATTCATGGTGGATAACCCTAATGATAGGTTCAATACTATATAAATAGGTAAAATTATGCAGTTTCTCCATAATAAATTAATTTATTGAAAAAATAATTCATCCATGGCTACAAGCACCCGATCATCCCAATGCGGATGAATCAAACATCACTCCTATGAAAAAAACCCACATTTTGGATCCAATTGTGAAATCAATTTCCCCATATGAGTTTCATTTTAATATATATACTAATTTCATACAAAATATTAACATAGAGACTAAGAATAATATGATATTTTTATTATATCTTTATTGAGGCTTCACAACACTAACTAGTCTACACCAAATTACAGATTCGTATTGAAATGCATCATTGAAATTTCACCAATATTCAACCATTTAAAAACATGGTCATAAAATCCCCATAGATCTCTATGGATAATTATTTATTGAATTCATAAATATTTAATATGCCATAAAAAATGCTCATAAATTAAATAAAATTCCACCTAGGTGGTAAACACTACTCCCTGATATAAGTAGATTAATAAAAAATCATGGAAATATACAAGGGTAAAAATAAATTTTTAATTATAGAGAGGACCCAAGTCTCTAAAAACTCAATGTTTTGTTAATTATTAATTGGTAAAAAAATATGGTTCATTATATCCTTCAAACCATAATCCATTTTCCACCTCCAAAAAAGAATACAATAGGTGTATTTGAAAAGTAAATCTCATGAAACAACCTAATGTGGAAAATGAACCACTCTTGTATGAACATCCATCACTCCCAAAGATCAAAGATCCCAAAAACATCATAGATAAATTACATAGAAAATGAAAAACATCTTCCATCTTTAAAAATATTATCTCCATCCATCTAGAACCATGAAGTAATTAGAAACACACATCCACTCCATGCAATACCTTCCACGATTAAACATTGAAATCTATCCTCATTTTAATTCAACTCTCCACATGTAGCTAAACAAGCCCATGATTCGTTGGAACCCTTCCAAAAAAAGGGTCCATTAACAAGGTTATAAATAGTGTGAGAACTTCACTCACCATATTTAAATAATATTATTTAAATTTTTCCTATGATAAAAACTTATCAAAATTTCACTACTATAGCTAGTTCTTCACAATGATTCCACAATGACATCATAAAATTTTGGATGTTTCATTGTTCTTTAAACCTACATCAGATTCACAATTATCTCCTACCTACAATTAAATGAGTACCATTTTCATAATCTAATTCCATTATAGAAACATATGTCCTTATTCCCATTATTCTACATGAACATATGTGGGAATCCTCTTTTCACACCATGATTTCAGACATTCTCTCACCCACTATCAAAGATAGATTAGTTGTGTTACGATAAACCATTCATAAAATAAAAAAAAATAAAACCTAGTACAACAAAAATATCATCCTATAATTAAATATTACACAACCCCTCACCAATTGGACTAATTCTCCAAAATTCAATATAGACAGTCTAGACTATTCAGATGACCTTATTCTATCAGCTCCAAACCCAATGATAACACATTACTGAGTAACCAAAATATAAAAACTCTTGATAAAAACCATTACTACACCACATAGAAATATTTTCTATGAAATTGTTTCCCCCACAATGATTCTTAGTAAATAACTTAATGATGTTCATGTTTCATTAGGGTTTTCCTCACTATTGATATCTATCTTGATATTCAATTCTAACTACCTAAAACCCTACTATAAACATGAGAATATGGTTGATATAGTCCCCACATTCAAGAAAACATTTAGTGTTATCACCATATAATATCTTACTGAACTGGATTAGTAATTCAACATCATTTTCATGGCCTCCTCTCACATAAGAAAGGAATGTGGGGCCACCACTCTTGATCAAATGTGAGTAGTATTTCTCTCTTTATGTAAGAAACAACTACTCTAAATCAAGCTACTAATGTTACTCCTAACAAAAATGGAAATATAGTCCTCAACTAAAAGCATAAGCCAACACATGACTACTATATTACAATGATCTTACTGTCTTCCATGGATTCAACATCAGAAAGGCAAACTTTTAACCATGAATCCAAATTCCATATGATGAGATTTTTCTACACTATTGGAACTCTCATATAAAGACATAGGAAAATACCTTAGATACCCAATAGGATCCTCCACAATCCAATTCCTATAATTATTCCACCTTCATGCTTTTAAATTCCACAAGGGTGCTCATTATCCCAATCATCAATATTAAAAAATCATCCTATGAAAAACAATTGATACACACATCTACCTATTGACAAGGTTCAACCAGGGGTTACCCTTTGAAAGAATCTATTCACTCCTCCATACTCATAAAAATAAAGTTATGATCAATTGACATTACACACCATGCCACACTAACCACTTACATAGTTGTCAATATTAACTACAAATGTGTTTGTATTTCTTATAACACAGAAGGGTATTTTCTTACAACTAATGAATGGAACCACCACATCAATCCAATAACCATCACCTCATGAAACCAAAAAAAGTAACCAATAAATTCTTAGGCGTGTACCATTTTACATATTCTCTTCTGTGATGAATTCTATGAAAAACCTACTCTCTCTAATAAGAAAAATTCACTTCACCAAAATATGTGAGTGAATGAATTTTACCATAAGAGGAATCTTTATAGCTAAAAATGTCTGAGCTAGGGGTTCCAATGGAATATACAACACAAAAACATATAGTGTAGGATGGTCAGTTCATGATGGAATTGATTGATCTGAGGATCCATTTAGAAAAGATGTGATTCATACCTTGAAATTCATTATCTAGCACTTGACTATATATATTCAACAAACTTATCAAACCAAAACACTAAATATCAACAACCCACACCATAAAAATTTGAAAATGCATTTTTTTAAAATAGAGCCATGTAATGATTACTTCTCCCATAGGCGTCATTGGATAAACCATAGATATATTACAATTCTAGTAAAAACAATGTCTAAGAAATAGGTCATGAGGTCTGTTGTGCTCGACGCAAACTAGGTCATGGTCATGTCTCCTAATAGAGGGTACTTCATCCTCTAAAAAAACATTATCCTACAAGAATCCTCAAAATCAAAACATGATTGATAAGAACCATCACAAGTTTAAGATATTATATTCTTTCCCTAGATCACAATACCATATAGAATGGTTGATACAAGAATCGATATTTTTTTAGTTAAAAGCACAAGACAAAGGAAAATGATTATCTCAGACTCCATCTGAACCTCTATAAACTACCGAATGGGATCACCTAATATGCTTGTGAGACCTCTTTCATTAAATATGTGTATTATATTCATTCTATGGGTATTCTTGTCTAACATAGTAGGAACTACCATCCTTTCTAAATGATTATAACTTGGTAAAAAGGAGGGGAAAGATACCTCCAATAACTTGAAACAATGTCTCTCAACCAAATTCTCAAAACCATTCGTCAACAATCATTTACCAAATGTAAGAGTAGCAACTATAGGAATTCTATTTTAATGGCATTTCCTCTCCATAAAACATAGCTACCAGTAGGTAGAACCATATAATTAAGAAGATGGACCGGTAAGAGTTTGAGAATATATGTATGAGATGACATAAAATGGACATGAAATATAATATCTCTCTACCATATCATTCTTGTAATAAGCATTATTATCCCCACAATTGATGTCTATGTGTTCTAGTTCAACTATGTGGTTAACATATTCCTGATGTAAGCATACATCGGTCGTCCTACCAATGTTGGTCTATCATATATGATAAACAAACTTAAGAACACCATTACATCTATTCCCTATGTTCCCAAAATAGTCCTCAAATGGTTAATGACCCTATAAACCATCCCTAGGATACATCTGCTTTGATACCACTTTGACATGACCCAACCCATCAGGGCCTCACCTGGGTTGGAATTAGGCCGAGAATGCCACACCTATCCCTCCTATAATAGGCTAGGGGTTAATGACTATTACAAATTAGAAATATAAAACAATATAAGAGGACTTATCCAATAACAACTTGAAACATACACATCATACACTACTACAGATTGTGCATTATTATGTGTTTCCCATTATGAGTGCTATAAAAAAGTGCTGATAAAGGTAGTCCTTTTATGAATTCTTTTTTAGTGATAATAAAATAAATATTTAATTAAAAAAAATATAGTTAATAATATTTTATTAATATATAAATAAAATTATATTGATAAAAATGTATTTATATTTATATGAATATAATATATTCTATTAAATATGATTTATTGAAGACAAAACATGCATTTACCTTGATATATATGATATTTAGTGAAAAATGGATTATAAAAATTCAAAAAGTAATATTTATTAATAATTTTCTAATTAGTATCGAATAGTAGTAATTTAATAACAATTGGATGACATAAAAATTCTATAAATTAATTAAATATCAATGATAAGTTGAAAGTATGAAATGAACTTCAAATGACAGCAACATTTGATATGGGTGTCTATTTGGGAACAACAACATAACTAATCAAATCTTGTGAATATATCTATGCCATGTTGACCAAAGGGGGAGCCTACCACTATTTTTTAAGGTAAAAAATGCATAGATGGCCTCCAAAACTAAGTTTTTTGTTGGGATGCCATAATGTTTTAATATTCTAATGGATTTCAACTTCGTTTAAGAGGGTATTATTGTATTTTTTCAGTGTATACTAGCTTTATTCATAGGGATTACATTCATATAGATATTATGGTTTTGAAATTTTATAATTTTTCATATTAAAGTTTTATTTATAATTAAATATATACATATTTTTTTATATTTACATATAATAAATCAATTATACAAATAGATGTTTAAAAATATTTATGTAAAAAATGTATTTGGAAATATTTAAACCATATGGACACAAATATTTATTATTCATTTTATTGAAAATAAAAAATTATCCATTTTATTTACCTTATAAAAATTAATATATATATATATATATATATATATATTGAAGTGATATAAATATATACCTATACAAGGAATGTTTATATATAATTACGTGTGTGTTAGTAAATATATATATATATAGGTGTATATTATATTACTTGTAAATAAATACATATATGAAAATATTTGTGTGTTTATGTAAGAAATATAAATGAGAACATGTGTGTGTGTAAATGTGTGTGTGTGTTTAAATATTGTGCAAATACATCCACTATAAATGTATTTTTGAAAATATATCATTATCCTTAAAGATTGTATATTAATGTATTTAAAGTAAAAATTTATAAATACATTGTGAAAAATTAATATCTAAATATACAATTATATGTAAATATGTATTAATATATATGTACATTTATTGACATATTAATATATATATGTAATTATAATCCATTTTATTTAAAAATTATCTAATCATTTTTTACATTATAATAATATTAGAATATATATATATAATGTTTATATATATATATTTGTCTGCATTAATAAACATATATATATTTATATTTATATTCTAATAAAGGTAACTCAATATTAATATATAATATATTTTAGTAAATATAATTATATATATTTGACACAAACATATAAAAAATATTTTATAAATGTATTTAAAAATAATTATATTAACATATGAATACAAAAGATGTATATATATATATATGTATATTTATATGTATAAATTGAAATATCATAAAATATAGAATAAAACAATATTCGAGTAGTGGTAAAGGGGTTCAAATTGAATAAGGGAGGTCCTGGGATTGATTCAAGCTGTTCATAGAGGTGAAAAGGTGGTTGTGCAGTTTAAAAGTCAGAAAAAAGGGTTATTCTGGGCACTGAAAAATGGGGAGTGCGTGATAGTGGGAGAAAGGGTTAAATGTGGGTTAGCATAGAGTACTCCAAAAAAATGAATTTTTATCAGTGCTAGAAAAAACACTGATAAAGTAACCATTTATAATCACATCTTTTTAGCACTAAAAATGTGTATTTTATAAGTGCTTTTTAGCATTAATAAAGGGGGTCTTTATGAGTGATTTATTAGCACATATAAATGGGTCCTTTATGACTGCTAAAAAACACTAAAAATACCACCTTTATTAATGATTTTGTTTTAGAACTAATGATGTCCGCCTTTATCAGTGCTTTATTTTTAGCACTGATAAATGTAGAGAATTTTGATAGAGGATAACCTAATAATCCCTTTTTAATGCTGATAAACAACATCTATCACTTTTAAAAGTAAGATTTGTTTTAGTGTCTATCACATAAGATAAATCAAAAACACTGGTAGAATATATATTTAAACTAAATGATATAAATTGAATCTTGGATACAGTAGATAAAAAATATCCCACATGGTAAGTACAAGAGAAACAATATGCCCAAAAACCATTAAACAAAAGCAATGAGAACATCCTCCACATTGCAAAATAATCAAGAACACACCAGCCACAGAGGTAACTACTAACATAAAAAAATCACTATGATCCAAAATGAATTTCCAAGAATCACCAAACATCTGCTCTGAAAAAGAAATTCCAGATCTAAGTCTAATCAGATCACCTTTAAACTAGTGTGCCCTATGCATAGACACAACATGTGTGGGAATAATTTCCATGTGTGGTTGAGTATATAGAAACCTAGTAGGACTTCCCAAAAACAATAAATGAAATAAAAAACAACAATTCAACTCAAGTCCTTGTATGAATGGTGACTGGGTGGAAGATGATGTGGGAGAACTAGAATATCTAGTCACCTCAAAGATCCCGGTACGAAGGAGTAACTAAATGAAAGACAATGAAGGATAATACTAACCAACCCCGTATGCAAGAAAGGTCTCAATAATTACCTCTACATCCCTCGATTAACATACAACATGAGATAATAGGGATGCTCGAAATGAATAGGTCTCTCTAAATCCTATTATTGATAGACCATATATATGATTCATCTTAAATGAATCTTCATGGTTTCATGAGGAGTTATAATTCATTACACTACTATAGACAGGGCTATAGATAGCACTAAAAACCCTTTAATATTTCTAAAAGGAATTATATTCCAAAGCCCAATTAAAAATTAGAATCCATTATCAGTGCTTGTTTAGAACTAATAAAGTTCCATTTTAAATTTTAGATAAATATTTATGATAAATGCTATACTTCTACAATGTTATTTAGAAATTACAGCACACTACAGAAATAAATTTAGGAATATGGAAAAATTATAATTTAATTGAAATAAAAATTACACCAAAAATACCAGAAAAACACTGTATTTTAGAAATTTCAAACTTTGGTTCTTACAATTATATTAGAAATTAAAATTCAATGAAAAAGCTCAAAAACATTAATGGTTTCATTGTAGTTTTCACCTGACTCCCTCTCAATATACCCTGATCGTGGTATCGGTTTATGGACAAGCCACCCCAATTTGAGAAAAATAATCCAACTTTATATGAAAACAGTTATTATGTTTGTCATACTATAAAAATAAAATAAATTTAAAAATAAAACAATATATTATTAATTTTTTTTAAACTGAAATTATAAAATTTGAGCCTTACTGGTCACATCGGGATTTTGATTATGCTGCGGATAATTCCAACATGTCCAAAATTAATTACGGATAGTTGGTTTAATGTTTCAAAATAATCCAATTGTGTTTTATTGTATTTAATTATTTCATGGGTGTTTTGAACTAAAATGTTATTATTAATCTAAAAAACACACAACTTCAGTCATACCAGAAACACGATGTATAAAATTGAGTTGCTTTTGATTATAATTCATCAAAAATTATTTATTGATAATCGTCCTAAACATTCAATGCAATAAGAATGTGTATGATCTAATACGAGTATGTACTGGTGTTTTTACCAAAAATTTGAATTTAATATAAAAAAAATTGAGTCATACCAGTCAAACCATACGTTATATTAACAAAAATTTGATTCAAACACATCAAAAATTTCATAAGGATCATTGTCCCAATGTATCTAAAAAATCTGAATACATTTGCTCGATTTTGTGTATGGCACATGTCCCTTTTTCTAAAATGTCAATTTAAATGTAAAACATTCACTTTGAGTCATAAAAATCACATAGTTTCTTGGATTTATGTGAGAGTAATTGAAACACTTCATAGAGGACATATAAATGATTATCCTGAAGTATTTAGGCAATTGATGTGCATTTTATTTGTTTTAAGTGAGTGACACACGTTTTGAACTAAATGACAATTTTAAAATAAAAAAAACAGTTTGAGTCATACCAGAAACACAATGTATTAGATTCATATAAATTTAATTCATACATATAAAAATTACTTATGGATTATTATTTTAATATATTAAACGATAAAAATGAGTTTGATCATTTTTTAGTATGTGATATGTGTTTTGAACTGAAATTTTGATTTTAAATTAAAAGATACACTTTGAGTCATATCAATCACATAGTGAATCAAAATTATTTGATTATGATTCCTAAATATCACAAATTAAAAAATTATCATTTTCTTATACTATCAAAATAATACATATGTGTTTTTGTGGTTTTGAGAATGTCATATGTCTTTTTAAGGAAGATGTCAATTTAAATGGAAAACATCCACTATGAGTTATACCTGTCACATTGTGCATTGATTTGATGTAAGATAGATTCCTACATGTATAAAATTACTTATGAATCATCTTACTAAAATATAAAGTCAATTGGAGTGTGTTTTCTCGTTTTTTAGGGAGTGACACACATTTTTAATTAAAATGTCAATTTGAAACTTATATTAGACACTTTGAGTGTCACTGGGAAAACTGTGTATCAGAGTGAGGGTTCTCAAATTCATACATGTCAGAAATTATTTATCAATCATTTTCATAATATATCAAAACTATATGAATATTTTTTCATATTTTTTTAGTATGAGATGTGTTTTTTGAACTAAAATGTCAATTTAAAATAAAAACACACTTTGATCTGTATCTGCCAAATCATGGTCATATTGATGGATGGTTGATTCATACATTTCAAAATTTACATAAATATTATTTTCATAATGTATCAAAACAATATGAATGGGTTTTCTAGGATTTGATTATGTCATGTTCCATTTTTACTAAATTTAAATTTAAACTAAAAATAAGGACATTGAGTCACCCCGGCCTCATCGTTTGTTGATTTGATGTCAGACTAATTTATGCATGTGAAAAATGACTTATTAATCATTTTCCTAAATTCTAATGACAATATGATCATGATTTCTTGGTTGTAAGGGTGTAGTACAAATTTTTAACCAAAATTTCAATTTTAAACTGATAACGGATATTTGGAGTCATATTAGGAATACTTTATATCATATTGATTTATGAATGATTCCTAAACAACATAAATATATAATGGGTCATTTTCTCATATTATGAAAACAATATTAATTTTCGTATATTTTTTATGTGACTTTTGTTTTGAACAGAAATGTCATTTTAAAATTTAAATAAACACAATTTAAGACATACTAGTCACACTATAAAATTGATTTATGTTTGTTTTATTCCTACATGTCACAAATGGAATAAGGATAATTTTACTAAAGTATAAAAATAATCCGAATTTGATTTCTCAATTTTTAGTATGCCAAGTGTCTTTTTTATAAAAATGTAAATTTAAACTAAAAATACAAACTTTTACACACAAATGTCACATCATGTGTCAGTATGATGTGATACTGAGTCATCCACATAAAAAATGAATTATTAATAATTTTATTAAATTATATGTATAATCCATGTTTTTTTCATGTTTTTCAATGAGTGAGGTATTTTTTAACTAAAATGGAATTTTTAAACTCAAAACACATAGATTAAGTTATACACGATACACATTGTATTCGATTGATATGTGGCTAGTTACTAAACATCAAAAATGACTTATAGATTATTTTTATATAGTATCAAAACAATACTAACATGTTTTTTAGTTTTTAGTATGTAACATGTGTTTTGAACTAAAATTTCAAATTTAAATAAAAATTCACAACTGGAGTCATATCAGTCACATGGTGCATTGGATTAATGTCTGATTGATTATTATATGTCAAAAATGAGATAAGGATCATTTTCAAAATGTATAAAATCAATCTAAATGAATTTTCATAGTTTTTAGTATTTCATGTGACTTTTTTAAAAAAATGTCAATTTAAAATGAAATAATGAAATTTGGTTCATACCAGTAACATCGTGTGTCAGTTTGATGTGAGAATAATTCCTACACATCAAAAATGACATATGAATAATTTTCATTATGTATCATGACAATAATATTATTTCTTCTTGGTTTTTAGTTAGTGACACATGCATCAAAGTAAAATGTTAATTTTAAACTGATAACAGATACTTTGAGTCATATCGGGCACACTTTTTATCAGATTCAGTTTTGACTAGTACCTACACATCAAAATGACTTATGAGACATTATCCTAATGTATGAAAACAATATGAATTTTTTTATTGGTTTTGAGTATATGAGGGGTGATTTGAAACAGAATGTCAATTTTAAATTGAAAACATGCTCATTGAGTTATGTTGGACACACCGTTAATCAAATAAAGGTTTTATTATTTTTTAAAAGTAAAACAATCATATATATATAATTTATATAATATATAAAAATAATATAAAGGAGTTTTATAATTTTGATTATTTTATATTTGTTTTGATCAAAATTGTAAATTATAAACTAAAAATATACACATCGAGTCATACTAGAAATACATTGTTTCATATTGAGGTGTAGTTCTTTCCAAACCAACACACTGTGCTTTTTTATTATACAATTAATTTATCATTTTTTATTATCTAACAATTTTTTTGATAACATAGAATTCTGATTGAATTGATGAAAAAAAACGAATAGTTAAACATCATGTGTGTGTCATCCTTATTGATTACATAATCATTACATCACTTCTTCATGATATATCTATACAATCTAACACCATATACTCTACCCATTAATTTCTAAAAAGTCTACTTCATATTGTGAATATGAGTACTTTCGACAGTCTTTTTAGTACTGAAAAAATATAAATAATGATCATTTTATTAAATATTTAAAATAAAACTCTAGTTATCGTCAAAAATACCTATTCTGGGATGGTAGTTTTTTAATGGGGTAATATATCTTTCATAAGTTTGTAAACATAATTACCATAATATTTATCATTTGTTTTTAATGGGTACATTAGAAACATTGAGACAAATAAATAATTTATTTTGATATTTGTTTTGATAGAGTAATGTTATTATATATACCCATTTATATATCCATTTTTATAAGTCGACATGATTTATATGCTCATGGAATATCATCATTCCATGATTTTGAAAATTTTTACGACCTACCCTTCATTATATAATTCTCATAAAACATAATATAAAATGTATAACTTGATGTTTATTTGTACAATGTTTCATTTAGTGTATTAAAAATTGAAAAAAATCATCATGGGTGGTTGGTTTGTTGGGTATGCATGTATTGAATCCATAAACATAATCTTTGTAGTATCTAATTTGACTAAAATGTGTAAGAAATGTTGTATAAAAATGTAAATAAGTATTGAAATGAATGAAAACATATTTTATATGACTATATTAGAGTGTTTTAACACTACATCATTGGTATTAATAAGATTATGTGATTAATAGGTTTTATTTCAAACATTGTGACTAGTTTATCCACTATTACTCTATATTTATTTGTTTCTAATGATAATTTTTGTATAGAAGTGATGTGAAGACTAATGAGTCAAATTTTCTATTCATAGTTTTTTACCCCCATATAGTATTTATATATAATCATGAAAAAATTATCAATAGTATTTCATCATAATTAACATAGTAGATCATCTATTGGACAACAAAATAATGAAAAATACCTTGTGTATACATTTAAAAATGATACTCCTAGAAATTAATGTGTGTGGATTTCATTTACATTCTCAAGATCAATATTGTCTGTAATGTCCTCTCTTAATTTAATTCTTCAAAATCTATTTTTCTCATATCAACACATGCTAATTTTGTATCTTCATTAAGGTTTAATGTTATTAAATGAGGATGTTGAGTAGGTGGTGTAAAGGTAATTTGTGAATATATTTTTTATTAGTTTCTTCATCCTTTAGATCATTTTGATTCAACTTTTTTTATTCACCCCTTCCATTTTTCCATCTATAATAACACTCATCGGTTCAATCATTTTTCATTACTTGTTAATGTTTTTTTATAAAAATTAAATTGGAAATGAATATATATTTGTCTACGTGTATTTTTTAAATATCTAATACAAATTATATGAAGGTTATGATATCGTGATCAACCAAATGAATATCTACATCATCAGATGGAATATGTATCTCAGTTCTCGGCTCATGTTCTATGTCAATCCTCATGATCAACTGATGTATTAGAAGTTTTTATTTGTGTAGGATATTTCTGTATATATTGTAAATGGTACACCTCATAATAAGGAAATAGGTGGGTGTTGATAGATATAAATAAAAATCATTTTCAACCTACAGAATATTAGTACAGAAATGTTAGCAGTGTCTTCTCGATTCACATTCCATAGAATCAATTATGAAAATATGGATTGCATGTTCTATGATAGCCCTTTGATGGGAATGTGTCACCACAAAGCTAGTGGAGGGGGTTCTTTACATAGATTTCATTGTTGTGTTATTCCTTCTCTACGATTCAATCCAAAAAAATTTCTAACAACTCTATTAAGAAATTACTTTTTTATACAATATGTAATCATGGTTGCATCCCTTCCATTTTTGTATCATTATCCCCAAATCATTTATTTTCTCAAATTTTGTTTAGGGTGAAAGACTAAGACTCACACCTCAGATGTGGAAATAATGTTTTGACCATTTTAATGAAACAGATATTATATTTTCATTATGTGTATGATGATTATTTTGTCTATGTTGATTAAAAATATAGGAAAATAAGTAATCGTAGTTACATAATACTGATTTCAAGCAAAATTTATTTTCTTATATCATAATTACACGTTCATAACAAATTTTTTGTCTATATTCATCTATTAGTATCATGTATTTATTCCCAAATTCCCCCTTTCATAGAACATGACATAATATGGAAGTTTATTTGGATTTAAATTGATCAATCTACATATAAAAAACAAAAACAATTATGTTTCTGTTTCATGTGACCTAAAATTTTTAATGTATATTTAAAATGTGTACCATTTTTTTTCATGCGAAGCGTACACCATATTTACTTTATAGTATGTGAAAATTGGTTTTTCTACATGTTGCATATTTTTAGGACTATGTTTATGTTTCTTAAATTAAAAATTCTTAATTGAAGTGATTAATACACAAATTTACAAGAACTGTATTACCAATCAATATGTACCTGGAAATATGTCTCCCCATGATGACCAAAAATCACATCCCATGCTTATGGGATTATTAGGGGTGCGTACATATATGGTGGGTGCAGGTTTATATTCCCTTTAGCATCTTTGAGATGATAAATCAAAAGAATTTTATGAATCCCTCTTTGAGTATTTCTAGTGAGTATTAATAAAAATTTCATTTGGGATTCATCTACTATAAATGCACTCAGAAATGGATAATGAGGTCTAACTCAATATTTTAATATATATTTTTAGTAACATAAAGAAATTATATCGTAATGTTGCCATAAACTCTTCACAAATTGGTGACTTAATCATGCACCCATTTTTATTACATGAATCTACATAAATTGACAAATTCATTCGAGTGGTGAGCCCAATATAACTACAGAACCTTGCCTTATTGGGGTTAACATGATGGCTATCAGTATACCATCCAACTTCAAATTTGATGCCTTTATTTCAATCATTAAAATTTATATCTAACACCATCATGATAAGACACAACAATTTATTTGATGACATAGATTATTCACAATATACCATTTACTTAGCTTCAAAATCATCAATACATTGTTCTTCTAGAATAGTATCATAGACACTATAGAATCTTTTTGTTCCTCTTCTTTGGGAGAATAAAGATGTTGTGAAACCTAATGTTCCTCAGGATTGGGAGTATAAACATGTGCATATGTCATTATCTATAAAATTAATTAAATATGTAATTTATATTATGTAAATTAAGTAGTGAACAGATAATAATATGAGGTAATGTTATGTTTATTAGAAAAAATATAAAACCTAATTATTGAACTCTATTTTTAAAGGTTTATTGGATTTGAACCCTCTATTGTGTATCATAATATTATTAGTGTGGTATACTCTAACATAAAATACCCATCCACATTGGTAAAACCTTAAAATGATTGTGACATCCTAATGAAAGGGTTATCTTCAATTGAATTGGCATCTATCTCTTTTGTGGTTTTGGTCAATATTAGAATAATAAACCACATTCAGTTTGTAGGATATGGAACATAAAATAATTGTATTTTAAATGATTCAATTATAAATGGATTTAATGTATACACTTTATTATTAAAATCCACTTCCATAAATCCCTATTCATCCATTTTAACTCTACTCCATTCATCAACCCACTTACATTAAGAAATTGACCCATGGAATTTCGTTTAATCAAACACCCATGTTTTTTTTATGATTCCACAGAATGACATATTCTCAAAAAAAAATTTATCTTTGTTAGCAGATATATTAATCACTTCAAATACAAGAGTAACTCCATTATTATTCATGGTATTCGGTTCATCATGTTCATTTTTATAGAATGTGTAACCCATAATTACATAACCATTATAAGATAATAAATGCACACTTGGTCTTCCAGATATATATCAAATTAATTCTACAATAGAATCCAGAGTTTTTGTCCACTCCTTTAAAATATAGTCTCAAAACCATCATGTAAAATATTGATTATATGTATTGGATATCAATCATTCATCCCATGATGGATTCAAAATCCTTAGAATTACTTTATACATTTCAATATATAGAAAATCTTATAGATTATTATGAAAAATGAAAAGGAATTCCCACTTATTCTTTGTAATAGTAATTATTACAATATCTATTTTGAAAATTCCTTCACCCCAAGACACACGAAGTGGTGAGATTTAAATAGAACAATATAGTCCACATTGGAAAGGTAGTCGAGACAGAATTCAAAAACTTTGTCAACAACATTAATCTCTACAATACAACCATCTGTAAGACTTCAATTATTTTCATACCCATTAAAAATCATCATATATAATTCAAATTGTTGCATCCATAAATAATATATTGGACCATATAGTCAAATCTATCTTATGAAGTGAAGGATCGTATCATATATTTTTTGTTGGGAGAATATATCTAAGTCACATAATATGATAGAAATTTCCTTTTCCATATTTCGCAATTTCACTGGGTATATAATTTTTTTGCATATAAATTTGAAAATGGAATAAATAATGGTTAATTTATGATGAATGTTATTGGAAAAAATGAAATATAAAGCTATAGTCATATATCTTTCATCAAAACATGACATCCATGTTATTTTAGACCATTTAACATCAAATCGGTCATTGACGTGATATTCTTGATATTTTTTGAATACCCCTATATACTGATAACATCATTCAAGAAGTTATAAAATTGATATCTATCTTTCCTCTAAAGCATGTAATCTACTAGAGTATGGAATGATTTTTTCACTCATCACTGGAGCCAACTCTTCCCATATCCCCATGTTAATCATGTCCAACCTAGCTTTAAATACAACAATTGTTTTCTTGAGTTCATTTAGTAACATTTCAATGACACTATCACATACATTTTTTCCACGTGCATAACATCTGGAAAATTTCTGATGTACAAATAATTCTAATATGGTAATTCAATAAAATGATCTCATTTTCGACATATTTTAATAAGGTTTTTCAAAAATGATTTACCAAAATAGTTTATGTATCTTTTACTTTATTCACTTGTTAGTGGAGACCGTGTTGTACCTTATTTTGAACTCCCATCAGATTATCTCTTCGATGTTTGGTACATATGACACCAGGATAAAAATATATGATATTCTTGAAACAATGTTTTTATTAAATGTTTCAACCTAATTAAATGTGTACCTTGTTCACAAATGGGGCACCCTCAAGTCTCTTTAAAGTTATATCCAAACAAATTTCCATAAGTAGTAATGTCATTTATCGTCCCATACTCTATGGCTCTCAATTTTAATTATTGATTTATGAATTCATTATATAATATAACACTTGTATCAAACAATAATTTCAAATCAACAATAAATGGAGCCAAATAAATATCAATATCATTTCCCAATTTTTTTGGACTGGATATAAGTAAAGATAAGATAATTTATTTCTTTTTCATGCAAAAACATGGTGGAAAGCTATAATTTCCAACATAACCATAAATGTACTATGAGTGTGTAACGGCCTGCAATTTTTAATAAATCTTGTTCCCTAATTTCATGTGTTATTTTATTTTATTTTTATACTCAACAAAAAATGTTTTATTTGATAAACATGATTATAATTAAAATGAGACCAGTGGGTTTTGACTGTTATATGACCATCGGTCAATATGACCACTGTGAACAAAATGTTTTGATTATTGTCTCAAAATATAAGTAATCTTGGTTAACTATTATAGAAAGAAGATTTGATGGCCTCACCTAGTAGTCTTGGACCGATCGAAGCCCATCTAACAGAGCTTGGGAAAGAGGTAGCACCATTGGGCTTTGCTCTGGACCAAATCCAAGCTGAACATCATCATGTGAAGCTAGAACGGAATCGTCTTCGCGAGAAGTTCAAACTGATAGAAATTACTACTCGAGCAATGTTGACTGAGCCGCCCCAAGATTCTATCACCCTAGCACACCTTACTCTTAGGTCCTATGCTGGTATTATAAGGGGCTATGTAATGAGACCATAACTGCCTTGTGTAATCCTTGTTTTAAATAAAAATTGGGATTTCTTATTATGATGATGTTTATGAATTTTCAAATGACTGGTTAAAAATAGTATGCATATTTTTGATGAATTTTCAAAATGATATTTAAAAAAAAATGTTTGTGTAAACCTTAAATAATTTAAAATGTGTAATGATTCTCGAAAAATGATCTTCTACAATTATGTCCAGTACGAAATTTAGAGTCTAATAAGATCAACTTGATTTTTGATGAATAGTAAATTATGAATAGTGATTTTATGATTAGGATTATTAATATGACCAAATGGATTAGTAACCTCACTTAAAGAAAGTTTTAAAATAATCTAGGCACCTTGATTAAGTAATGTGATTCAATAAAATGGTTAAATAACGGTTTCATAAATTATTATTCAAGTATTAGTTTTTTCGGGTGAATAGTGTTTTTAATTAAAAATTTAATTAAAAATAATTAGAAAATTTTTTTTATAAAAATGACTTTATTTTTGAACTCAGAGCATCGATATTATGTTATGGTAATTTTTGGGGTTTTTTCTGAAAAAAATGAATTTTCCGTGAATAGTGTTTTTATTTAAAAATAAATTTAAAAATACTTAGAAAATTATTTTTATAAAATGGAGTTCATTTTTGAAATCAGAGCATGGAAATTTAGGTAAGGTGAAATTTTGGGATTTTTCTGAGAAAGATGAATTTTTCAGTGAATAGTAAAAATGCAGTTTTAGGGTTTCAGTATGTTTAATGACATCATAGCTGTGTCATGATGATGTTATGAGATATTTTAAGGGTTGGCCGGCCAAGGGTGATGAATTATTGTTGTGGGGGCCCCATGTGGCCTAACTCCATGGTAAATTCCAAGGTAGAGCACATTGGTTTGAGAAAAGCACATGTGAGGTGTCCCTTGGCCATTAATGCCTTGTCCCCTCACTTTCCCTATAAATACCAAGCCCTCCTCTCATCAACTCGACTCCCCACTCTTCCCCAACGAATTTCTGGTCTCATTAACTCCCAAGGAGTCCTCCCAAGGAGCCCCCAAGCCCTCAAGGTCCCAACCATTGAGGTTTAAGAGTTACATTTTAAGGTAAGGGATCTGACCTCTCTCTTTCATTTCAAGTAATCTCTTTTATGTCATTCCTTTTATGCTCCATGTTATTATGTTGGATAATGTTCTTTTATACTCCTCTTACTTCCCTTTTAATGTTAATATAATGATAGATCCCCTCTTACTCTCATTATTTTGTTTTATGAAGTTTTAAGTGGCGTCGTTAGGCTGCCGAAATTTTTGTAACAGATTCTTTCTCCCTTCTCATTTTTCAAGATCTATTTTCATGTAAAGTATTTCATGTTCTTTTTTTTAATTATTTTGGGGTATGATCTCTAAATCTATCATACTGATCTTTTATGATCATATGACGAGAGACCCCATTTGATCGCTTCAATTCAGTATTTTGAAGTTTAAGTGGCGCCGTTAGGCTGCCGAATTTTTAAGTGGTTCTTCACCCTTCTCGTTTTGATGTTCTACTCTCATGTCAATTCTTTCAATTTCCTTTCTATTATGTTGGGGTATGGCCACCATATCTATCATACTGGACTCTTATGTTCATATGATGAGAGACCCTATTTGACCTTGTCAATTCAATTTTGTTGAAGTTTAAGTGACGCCGTTAGGCTGCCGAATTCTCACAAGAGAATTTTTTTTTTCATCCTTTCATGTTCTTCATTTCATATGGTATATTTTCAAATTTCATTACCATGTTCTTAAATCCCTTATATTTTTCCCCTCTACAGTTTGATGGTTCATTTATGAATGTTTGACCCAAGTCCCCTCTCTTCTCAATGTTTTCTAAAACCTTGTAACATAGCCGTTATGCTGCATAATTTTCGTCTAAAAATGCCTCTCTCTCTCTTTTCTAAAAATTATTTTATGTTATAAAGTGAATACTCAAAGCTCTTATTTCTACAGGGTTACTCACATATATATCAAAATGTTCTATTTTAAATTATGGGAATTACATAAATGAAACCCTCTTTCCCTTTCTGTGGGTTTAAAGTGACGTAAAGATCATGTCTTTAATGCAGTTTTTAAAATGTTATGATTATGAAATGAAACCCATTTATTTTATGCTATATGGTTTATTTATGAAATGTTTGATGATGATATTTGTGGCTCACAAGATAATAAAGTCAAATTTAATGGTGCGCCCTGATAGCGCTCCAATGCATTGGGTAAAGACTTAATCTCTAGAGATGACCATTTTAACGACGCCTTGGTGAATAACCTTGGTAATTTTAACGACACCTTGGGGATGGACCTTGGTGAAACGAAATGATTGTCAATATTAAATGTTGTAGCCACATCTTCAAGTTATAAAAAAATGTTATTTTTATTATGATGTATCTCATGATTTCATTCTCATGCCTTAATGTTATTTTAATGACATTATTGAAGTTTCACAAGTTCACATGTAAAATGTTTCTCTGGTTTCTCTAACTGGGCCTTCTTCTCACCCTTTCTTTTGATGTATGTCCCCAGGTTATGAGATGCAGTAATGAACCTAGGATGAACTTGAGGAGAAGTCTTTCAAGTGTTTAAGAAGAATGTTTTTTTTGTTTCATTTATTATGTTCCTGGTTTCCAAGACACTAAACCTTAAAGATCCTCGGTTTTGTAAAATGTAATGAAAGTTTATGTGATAAAAAGGCAGGATGCTATAGTTGGTATCAAAGGATGGTTTAGTTATTTGTGGAAATTAGGATATGAAAACTTTAGGAAGAACCCTATAAAAAAGTTTAAATATAGGAAATCTTCCTAGTATTTTGGTGAGTATTGAGTAAAGGGTTTCCAAGAAAATACATCCCTGTCTGGATACGAGCAGGTAGAGGTGGCTCTGGCACATATGTACATAGGGGTAAACCCCGAAAACACCGCTTTGAGCTAGACTCGAACGGGAACTGGTACACGACAACAGGACTTGCTGCACTCTTGGTTACGACACTCCCGGTGGATATGCTTTGGTAAATTTATAAGCTTAGTATGAACCATTGTTAAAGGAACAAAGATAAAATAAAATAAAGATTCACATAAGAATATATGATCATGGATAACCTAGAAGGGAACCTAGGGGATCACAAGTTAGGGTATACGTTACTTCTACATGTTATCCTTAGATGCTTTAAGTTTCTTTTCATGTTTATTGGCTAAGTATTTAAGCCCCTAACTATAGCTTCTTTTCTTAGTTAGTGGCGGGAAATGGAAGAACATGTCCCAACAACCAATGTGATAGGAAATGCTACGATTGCCGTATTAATATGACAGAGATGATTAGGGGATTAAAAGATGATTATTATTTTGGAAGACGTTCACTATTTTGAGGACCATATATGATCAAGGTAAATAGATTACTACGGTGTCTTTATTGAGGAGTAAGGTTGACTTATATTTTGAAGAATCAATGAATTTAAGGTGGCCTTATAGTAATCTAGGTTACATACGGGAATGATTAACCTATCTTGGGTAAAATATGTTTAGGTTAGCTACTTTTGTTATAAGATGTTAGGAGTGGTTGATGTTGTTTGGAGATAAACAATGAAGTTTATTTTGGAAGACTATGTTATCAAGTCCTTCTTGTATTTGGGTTTCAATCTTAGTTTGGTTTATTTTCAGGAATCTTAAGGACCATTATTTATGGAATGGTCTATGATGAACATTGGGTAGTACCATGGAACTTTGAAGATTTAAAAGTAGTTTCCATTTCTATGGGATTCTTTTTGAAGATTTGTTTTACCTTACCCATTCTATTTTTGGGATAATGTTTAAAGATAGAAGAAATAGATAGTTGATCTTTTGTCGATCATGTGATTCTCTAGATGATGATTCTTGTGTTTTGATGAGACCAAGTAGTTTTGAATGCTCATCATTTGGAGAAAAGATTAGTTTTGGTAGAAACTTATTAATGTATGAAACTCTACATGAAGGTAGATATATTTCCTTATGTTTTTGTTCTATGTTGTAAATGAATTCCTCAAAGTTATTAAAAGGAACGTAAAACAAAAACTTTGTTGGTTTACGTTCCTACTAGGTAATCAAAGACTGCTTACACACATCATAATTTTGGGATTTTCTGGTGGTTAACTTCTCCCTAATCATGTTTTCTATCACACTCCTTTAAGAACGTTACCCTTTGTTTTCTCCTCCATGTCCATATTTCGTACATGGAATCCTAGTATGAGTAAACTCGGATGGCCTTTGTACTTACTTTTCTTTCTTTTAAAGTAATGGTGTTACTGACTCTTTTTCCGATGTGGGAATTTAAATGAAATTTCAAAACCCAATTTTAAAAATTGCGAGGACGCAATTTCTTAAGGGGGGAAGATTGTAATGCCCGAAATTTTGAATAAATCTTGTTCCCTAATTTCATGTGTTATTTTATTTTATTTTTATACTAAACAAAAATTGTTTTATTTGATAAAGATGATTATAATTAAAATGAGACCAGTGGGTTTTGACTGTTATATGACCATCGGTCAATATGACCACTGTGAACAAAATGTTTTGATTATTGTCTCCAAATATAAGTAATATTGGTTAACTATTATAGAAAGAAGTTTTGATGGCCTCACCTAGTAGTCTTGGACCGATCGAAGCCCATCTAACAGAGCTTGGGAAGGAGGTAGCACCATTGGGCTTTGCTCTGGAACAAATCCAAGATGAACTTCATCATGTGAAGCTAGAATGGAATCGTCTTCGCGAGAAGTTCAAACTGATAGAAATTACTACTCGGGCAATGTTGACTGAGCCGCCCCAAGATTCTATCACCCTAGCACACCTTACTCTTAGGTCCTATGCTGGTATTATAAGGGGCTATGTAATGAGACCATAACTGCCTTGTGTAATCCTTGTTTTAAATAAAAATTGGTATTTCTTATTATGATGATGTTTATGAATTTTCAAATGACTGGTTAAAAATAGTATGCATATTTTTGATGAATTTTCAAAAGGATATTTTTAAAAAAATGTTTGTGTAAACCTTAAATAATTTAAAATGTGTAATGATTCTCAAAAAATGGTCTTCTACAATTATGTTCAGTACGAAATTTAGAGTCTAATAAGATCAACTTGATTTTTTATGAATAGTAAATTATGAATAGTGATTTTATGATTAGGATTAGTAATATGACCAAATGGATTATTAACCTCACTTAAAGAAAGTTTTAAAATAATCTAGGCACCTTGATTAAGTAATGTGATTCAATAAAATGGTTAAATAACGGTTTCATAAATTATTATTCAAGTATTAGTTTTTTAGGGTGAATAGTGTTTTTTAATTAAAAATTTAATTAAAAATAATTAGAAAATTATTTTTATAAAAATGACTTTATTTTTGAACTCAGAGCATCGATATTATGTTATGGTAATTATTGGGGTTTTTTTATGAAAAAATGAATTTTCGGTGAATAGTGTTTTTATTTAAAAATAAATTTAAAAATACTTAGAAAATTATTTTTATAAAATGGAGTTCATTTTTGAAATCAGAGCATGGATATTTAGTTAAGGTGAAATTTTGGGGTTTTTCTTAGAAAGATGAATTTTTCAGTGAATAGTAAAAATGCAGTTTTAGGGTTTCAGTATGTTTAATGACGTCATAGCTGTGTCATGATGATGTCATTAGATGTTTTAAGGGTTGGCCGGCCAAGGGTGATGAATTATTGTTGTGGGGGCCCCATGTGGCCTAACTCCATGGTAAATGCCAAGGGAGAGCACATGGGTTTGAGAAAAGCACATGTGAGGAGTCCCTTGGCCATTAATGCCTTCTCCCCTCACTTTACCTATAAATACCAAGCCCTCCTCTCATCAACTCGACTCCCCACTCTTCCCCAACGAAGTTATGGTCTCATTACCTCCCAAGGAGTCCTCCCAAAGTGCCCCCAAGCCCTCAAGGTCCCAACCATTGAGGTTTAAGAGTTACATTTTAAGGTAAGGGATCCGACCTCTCTCTTTCATTTCAAGTAATCTCTTTTATGTCATTCCTTTTATGCTTCATGTTCTTATGTTGGATAATGTTCTTTTATACTCCTCTTACTTCCCTTTTCATGTTAATATAATGAGATATCCCCTCTTACTCTCATTATTTCGTTTTATGAAGTTTTATGTGGCGCCGTTAGGATGCCGAAATATTTGTAACGGATTCTTTCTCCCTTCTCATTTTTCAAGATCTATTTTCATGTAAAGTATTTCGTGTTCTTTTTTTTATTATGTTGGGGTATGATCTATAAATTTATCATACTGATCTTTTATGATCACATGACTAGTGTCCCCATTTGATCGCTTCAATTCAGTATTTTGAAGTTTAAGTGGGGCCGTTAGGCAGCCGGATTTTTAAGTGGTTCTTCACCCTTCTCGTTTTGATGTTCGACTCTCATGTCAATTCTTTCAAGTTCCTTTTTGTTATGTTGGGGTATGATATCTATATCTATCATACTGGACTCTTATGTTAATATGATGAGAGACCCCATTTGATCTCTTCAATTCAGTATTTTGTTGAAGTTTAAGTGGCGCCGTTAGGCTGCCAAATTTTTAAGTGGTTCTTCACCATTCTCGTTTTGAAGTTCTACTCTCATGTCAATTCTTTCAAGTTCCTTTATATTATGTTGGGGTATGACCGCCATATCTATCATACTGTACTCTTATGTTCATATGATGAGAGACCCTATTTGACCTTGTCAATTCAATTTTGTTGATGTTTAAGTGACGCCGTTAGGCTGCCGAATTCTCACAAGAGAAATTTTTTTTCCTTCCTTTCATGTTCTTCATTTCATATGGTATATTTTAAAATTTCATTAACATGTTCTTAAATCCCTTATATTTTGTCCCTCTACAGTTTGATGGATCATTTATGAATGTTTGACCCATGTCCCCTCTCTTCTGAATGTTTTCTAAAACCTTGTAACATAGCCGTTATGCTGCAGAATTTTCGTCTCAAAATGCCTCTCTCTCTTTTCTAAAAATTATTTTAGGTTATAAAGTGAATACTCAAAGCTCTTATTTCTATATGGTTATTCAAATATATATCAAAATGTTCTATTTTAAATTCTGGGAATTACATAAATGAAACCCTCTTTCCCTTTCCGTGGGTTTAAAGTGACGCAAAGATCATGTCTTTAAAGCAGTTTTTAAAATGTTATGATTATGAAATGAAACCCATTTATTTTATGCTATATGGGTTATTTATGAAATTTTTTATGATGATATATGTGGCTCACATGATAATAAAGTAAAATTTAAGGGTGCACCCTGATAGCGCTCCAATACATTGGGTAAAGACTTAATCTCTAGAGATGACCATTTTAACGACGCCTTGGTGAATAAACTTGGTAATTTTAACGACACCTTGGGGATGGACCTTGGTGAAATGAAACGATTGTCAATATTAAATGTTGTATCCACATCTTCAAGTTATAAAAAAAATGTTATTTTTATTATGATGTATCTCATGATTTCATTCTCATGCCCTAATTTTATTTTCATGACCTTATTGAAGTATCTCAAGTTCACATGTAAAATGTTTCTATGGTTTCTCTTACTGGGCCTTCTGCTCACCCTTTCTTTTGATGTATGTCCCCAGGTTATGAGATGCAGTAATGAACCTAGGATGAACTTGAGGAGAAGTCTTTCAAGTGTTTAAGAAGAATGTTTTTTTTGTTTCATTTATTATGTTCCTGGTTTCCAAGACACTAAACCTTAAAGATCCTCGGTTTTGTAAAATGTAATGAAAGTTTATGTGATAAAAAGGCGGGATTCTATAGAGTGCTTCATTCAAAACCAAAACAATTCACATCATCTGTATATAGTTCAAGTTGAAGGTTTCTTATATCATTTCCAAATTTAGGATGCTTGTGATCGATTATATTCTACATAGCAGAGTTTATTGGGTGATGATTTTTCCCGTAATTATTTATTATATAAACAATGACACATATATTTCCTTATAGTATCCTCACATCTAGATATTTTACTAAACCATATAATTATTGGAAGGTAAAATACAAATTTATTAGGACCTGGTTTATCCTTATTATATCCTGAAACATCACACTTTAAGAATTATTTATGTGATTTGTGGTCATTGAAAAATAGTATACAGTAATTTGGATATACATTTATTCTCTTCAAGACTATAACCATTTAATATTGTATTCTTTTAGCATCCTTTGTTTAGTAAGGAATTTCATTATCTTCCGGGATCATATCATTCAAGAGAAAAATTAGTTTAGTAAAACAAGCATCACTCCATCCATTTCTATATTTTAAATTATATCGCTTCAGTATGGTTGACAATGTTGTATATTTAGTACATCTAGGATACAATAGTGTCCATGCACTGATCTTTAACTTATCCAACAATTTTGGACAATCAAGAAGTTCAGATTCTACTATAATTTTCATTTCCATAATATTATCATTATCACCATTCACACATGTAATCATATCATCAATATAGTCTTTATCATTGTTCAAACTCAAAATCCTATGAGATGATATATAAAATACAATCATATCCATGTCACAAGCTACATTCCATATTCCACCTTGTTTACATGAGAATTTATAAGTTTGATCTTTTTCAGTGTAGTTCATGTTTTCTTATAACTATTTTGGACTAATTAGTCTTAAGTAATAGTAGTGTAAACACAGAAAAAGGATATGATAAGGGTTATATGAAAGACCTTTTGAAAACATGATGAACTCCTTCACCCCATCCTCAAACAATTTTTTCTTATGATTGGAATCCATCCATTTTTTCGTATCCATCCTATTTGATTCATTAATATTAACATTTAACAAAATAAATAATTACATAGAATGTTTTGTCATGGAACCCATAAAAGGATATTCTTAAATAATCATTTAAGCTACATGGATTCATTTGTTTTGTGATAATAAGATATTAATAACGTGTATTGAGATTTTTTCAGTGGTGGAAATTATTAATGGAATGGAATGTGTGATATATATAATGTTATAAAAAATATAATTAAATTTTTTCCTTTTGAAAAACAAAAGGATCAAGGACGGTTTCTATAATAATGATTTGTAGGACTAAAATATGTGGGAGGAGTTGATGTTTATTAATTTATTCATATTATATGTTCCAATCTAGGTGGTGTTTCAGAGATAGGCTATTTTAGAGCCAAATTCGATCTTTTTTCAATATATTAAAACATGGATTTGGCCCAATAACATTGTCTTCAGAACCTAATGTGTGAAAAAACTCATGAATTTAAATCCAATGAACCAGAAGTACCGTCCGGGGGTTATCATGCTATAAGAAAAACTATGGAATAACCTAATTAGTGTTTCATGAATACATAAAATCTAAACTATTCACCTAGAAATGACAAGCCCTCAAATAACAGTAATGAAAAATTAATAAATATATATATAATACATCCTCAAATTTTTTAAACATATTTTTTGAATTTGATGAAAAGGAAAAGAAAATTTATAGTGTTATATTCAATTGAAGTTATTTAAATGTGGATATATAGTGCCTTTCAGTACCAATTTTCACTTTTTTGTCGATAAATAATGTGAAATTGCATACATTTTAACAAAAATCTCACCTAAAAAGACAACTAAAATGTTTATCAACCGAAATTTCCCCCCATATAGAATGTATAATAATTTCTTGAAACTCAAAAACATGCATTTATTTTCTAAATTAGATGATGAGGAAAGTGGTGATTATGATACTGAATACGAAACATTAATTAAATCAAATGAGGGGGTTATTGATTTAAAAAAAATGAAATGATGAGTTCCCAATGAGATACTCTTATGTCCATGGAAGTGAAAATATTTAATGGATTGGGGTACTCTATTCTATTAATAGAATAAAACAAGTAGGATTATTGATTTTAGTATATGATATTATGAAGGATGCATATAACATGTCTTCTTCTCCCTCTCATTTGATGTTTTGTCCAAGCCCTCACTCAAATATTTCCTCAAGATTAAGGAAGAGGGAATGATTAGGTGACCAAAACATTTTGATGGTGAAATGACACATATAAAAAGTATTTTTCACCCAAACATTCACAATCCTTCCAAACACTAAAGAGAACCAGGTGATAGTCATGTAGTTTGTACAAGTGGTGACATTTCACATATGCAGGTGAGGTGATGTTTCCATAAAATCCTTTAGTAAAATTAAAAACACCCAAAGAGGAACTAATATTATTCAAATCCTAATTGATGGATAAGAAGTCACATTCCATGATATTTGAAAGTATTGATTCGTCCGAGAGTGAGTGAGGGGGAGCGTGAAACGGTGAGGGAGAGTGGATGTGAGGAAGAGTAACAGTGAGGGAGGGAATGTGGTGGTGAGTTTGCGCAACAATCAGAGAGGGAACATGGTGGTTAGGGAGGAAATTTTTGAGGGAGAGCAGTAGAGAGGGAGGGTAATGGTGATGGAGAGTAGTGGAAAGGTAGAGTGGTGGTGAGGTTTCAGTTCTACGAGAGACTAAATGGAATAATTGAATTGGTTCGGTTAGGGTTTGATTTGTATGATGGTGAATCATTTTATCAGTTCTTATAAAATGGAACTGATAAAGAGAGGTTTTATCTTCTCTATAATAATAATCACTAATAATAGACCGCTTTATCATCATTAAAAAATAACTAAATAATTATCTTTATCTATGATTTTCTAGCGGTGATAATGACATGATATAAAAGTGTTGATAAAAATTTAATAATATAATTAAAATTATTAAAAAATTAAATATATATATATATATATATATAGTTTCTTGTGGAACAATTACAATGAAACACAGACATGCCACACACCCATAGAGCCCAGCAAACAAATCATAGACCCCCAAGGTATTATCCACCCATTGAAACCCTCTTATTTACTATATTTATATATATATATGCCAGTGTGGACCCTGACCCGTAGGCCTTTATCATTCCAAATGTACAACAACTTCATCTACCTCTCTTGGTTATTTCTTCATCCATGTCCCCTCCACACCGTAATTCCACCGTTAGTGTCACCCCGGCAATCACCCAAATTTTTTAGCAGCATCATCTTTCCCTTCGCACTACAAGGCATCACCACGCCATCCCCACCCATACCAGTTCTCTGCCTCATCACATCCCATTGTTAGGCAGGGCTCAGTCTGCACATCGTCGCTTCCCTCGGACACCGCCTCACATGTCCATCCACCTAGAGTCATGATCACCTCACACGACCCACAATAAGCTTTCACATCATCCTCCCTCCAACACTACCTTATGTTCAAACCACCTAAATCATTATCCCCCGATGAGAAGGTTTATAACTCACACACTAACATCAAATACGTGAGCCAGACAAACATATTCACCAAATTTAATTTTGAAGAGAAGACTCATTACATGGTATATAGGTCGAGTGGTAATTAAATCTCGTTACATCGCCGTAAAGGCCATCATTTTTTCCAAAATGGACCTTTTTTGAAAGGTACTAATCTAATTCTGTGGTTGCTATAGTACATGTTATCGTATTGTCCCCACTACAGTTCCTGCTACAATTCACACCACCACTATAGTGTTGCTAGTTATACAACACCTTCACCGCTACAGTTATTGTGCCTATTGGTTTTGGAAGCTCCAACCTTGATGTAGTATTACACGATGTTTAAAAATAAGACAAAATCTAACTACTAAATATATATAGTTATAAATATATGAAATTTATTTGTTGTAAATTTAAAATTATTTAAATATGTAATTATTTGCTTATAATTATATGAATATTTTTTAAACAATTATACACATATTTTATCATAAGTTGATGTCGGTGTCTCTTTTCTATTATCAAATCAAAGACCTCTTTCTATCTGGGTAGAGGGAAAGTCATTAAATAGCTTATATGGTCAAGGAAAAGTATCCCATGAACATGGGTTGATGGTCTAGTGCAGTGTCATGCCCACATCAGCATGTCTGCATCATTTCATGCCTGCGTCAGGCTTGTGTCACTACCTATGTCATAAATCCCATAGGGAGATTTATATGATTCAAAATACGGTCTTTCAAATGTGGTTTTATAGGGTTTACCACTCAGGGGTGACCCAAACTGTAGAAATATATATATATATATATATTTATAATTTTAGTTGTGAATAAATATATTTATAACCATTTGTATATAATTATAAATATATTGACATAATTATATAAATATTTATTAATATAAGAATATATATAAATATAAATTTAATAAATATTATTAATATGAATTTATAATTACTTAATTATATAAATATTTATTTTATTTATATACAAATTTGTTAACTAATTTAAAAAAATAAACTATTAAACATTTTGACAAATATAAATCGGATTATTTTTTATATATAAAATTTTTAAACTAAAATTCAATTTTTATTAAATGTTATATAAAAAATATTTATATATTAAATTTATATATATATACTTATTATAATATAACACATATATAAAAAATATCAATATTTATATATAAATTAAATTAATCACTACGACATTTATTAGTGCTAAATAAAAAGCACAAATAAATGTTTACTTTTTATTACCACTAAAAGAATACTGCTAAAGGTGGGAATTTTATCAACACTATAAAAAGCCACTGAAAAAAGGTGGCGTTTAATCAACATTCTTTTAGTGCTGACAATAATGGACTTTTAAGCACATTTTGTGAGCACTAATAAAATTCTCAAATTCATCTTTAAATTTTTTTCTAACACTAATAAAGACTAGAAAAAAATTTCACACAATCTGTGGTAGTGTGAAATGATCCATATATTTTGGATTATGTAGCTTCTACTATTATTAGAACAAAACAAAAATCGTTGATAAAAGGGATATATTTATCAGCACTAGAAAAAAACATTGATAAAGTTGTTTGTTTTGGTAGTTCATTTTTAGCACTGATAATGGTGAATTTTTATGAGTGATATTCATAGCACTGATAAATACTTTTAATAAAAAATATTATTATTATATATAAAATCATCAACTTTTTATTCAAAAAATAATGTTTATTTATATATATTATTTAAAATATCAATATATATGATTAATTTAAATATGGTATAATAATATATATTTTTTAATAACTCAATATATATTTATATATAATGTTGAAAAAATTATTTATAAAATTATAAATAACTAAATATATATTAAAATAATTATAAAATTATCATAAATATATATATAAATGATTATATAATTATAGAAAATATATTTAAATAATAAATATTTTTATTATATTTATAATTATATATATTTATATATTAATATATATTAATATATTAGTATATCTATTTAATTATATATATAGTTATGATCATGTACTATTTTCAATTTGTCTGTAATTTATATAAGTAATATTTTATTCATTTTTAATTATTATGTTTGAAAATTTTAATATGTTTGAAATATATATATATATATATATATTTTTGAAAATGGCTCAGTCATGGATTTGGAAACCAAACCCATGACCCAAAATTATTGTTAAAAGAAAATAATTGAAGAAATATTCAAGAAAAAAGGCAATCCAAAAAAGTCTTAATGCTCACTTCCAAAAGCAAGAAGACAAAAAGAGTTAGTCCCTTCCGATTATTTAGCCGAAATTTCTTAGAAATCTCCCACTTTTTTTTGGGTACCAACCTCTTCTTCATGTATTTTTCTTCTGTGGGGTCTCATATTCATTATTTGATGGTTATTCAGATGAGTCCTTTGTAATGGAGTAGATCCTGAATATCCAAGCTCTGTCCTAAAAGCCCATCTATTGATTGGATTAGACTTCATCTTTGAAATTAATGGATAAAAAATTCTAAAAAACCATGTAATCATTAAATTCAAATAACTCTAACTCCATAAGGGAAAAGATAACAACATGTCTGTTGAGTTGGTATATGAAGTATGATAATCCCTCACGATACCAACTGAAGGATCGATATAATAATGTAGATACTGAAAATTCAAGAGGTGGGTGAATTGTATTCTTTAAAAGTCCTTAAGAAAGTTTTTTATAAACAAAAATGAAAACCACTATAATTCTAGACACTTGCTTGATTCCCGAAATTTGATTTTAGGAATGAAACTCCATAAAGTGAATCCAGAAATAAACCTTAACTAATGTTTACAAAGACACAGATTCTACCTTAAACCATATAGAACCTTACTAAATCAGAGTGTACATTTATAAGGAAGTATAAGAAATTTATACTTTCCTCAACAATAAAATTGAAACAGAAAAATCAAATTAAAACAAGTAACAATTAGTAAATATTTTAACCCAAAGAGAAGGGTATCCAACGACCTTTGATAAAGGTCCCTTGATTTATACTTTCAAGAAAGACTGCCATACCCACACCAGGGTATGCCCTTGATACAAAGATCAATGTCTGTCTTGCTCTCCCCGCAAGCCCTGAACATCAATGTAGTCAGTACCTCTGTCTTCATATCCCCAGAAGACCTCGAATGAACTCCGCAACATTCAGAGTCACACGAAGCAATTCTACATGAAGAAATGTTTTTACAAGCCATTCAAAAATTCAGCATGAAGCGTTAGATTTTATAAGAGCCTCTCTCTCTATAAATCACTTCAATAAAAATGTAAGTACATTCATCCAAAAGTGAATGTCGAAAAGTACTGAGCTCATTGAAATGACCTCCTATTTATAGGCACAGCTCCAACGGTCGGATCCCTCCTCCAATGTTCATATTTTTCCCTGAATTTCAGAGGGACCTATAAATGTGTCACTCAAACAACAGATAGTTAGTAACTGAAATCACGACATCATTTTATAACAAAAAAAACTGTAAACAATATTATGGTTACATAAATGAAGTCAAGTATTCGGAATTTAAAAAAATAATAGTTTGGAGTCTAACCAAAAACATTTTATGTGTCTATAATACCAATATATTCGGATTCTATTTTCTACGGAATTCAGAACATTAATTATATAGAATTCCAGAGTCTAAATTTCAAGGAAATTCAGATTCTAGATTCACAAGAATTAAGAGTCTGAATTCCGAGAGTTCGGAGTCACAACTGAGAAGGGTTCGGAGTCTGAATTCAGAGAGTTCAGAGTCAGTACTCATAAGAGTTCGGAGTCAGAATTCAGCGAACTCAGAGTGAGAACACTTAGGAGTTCGGAGTCTTAATTTTGATAAATCATAGTCAGAACACATAAGAGTTCAGAGTCTCAATTCAGAGAACTCGGAGTCATAACTCATAAGAGTTAGTAGTATGAATTCAGTGAACTTGGATTCAGAACTCGTGAGAGTTCGGAGTCGGAATTCAGAGAACTCAAAGTCTAAATTCAGATCCTGAAAACCAAATTCTCTATTTTCTAGGTATTATATGATTCCAAGGTTTTGGGTACGAAACCAAATTTTATTCTTAGTCAAAATGAATAATGAAAAAAATGGTAAGGATAAATTTCCTTGGGGAAGTAAAATTTTCCATATAGAAGTAAAGCATTGAGAAAATGAAATTTTCAATAATATAAGGTGTTAGTGATTTTCAAAACAAGAAGGAATGGTAAATTCATAAGGAAAACTTATTAACTAAAAAATCTCTCCCAAGTATGAAGGAATGGAAATGTCATAATGAAAACCTTGTTTACTAAAAAATATCCCACTTTTTAGAAAGCACAACCATCCTTTCTAAAAACAATATAAGGACATAGAAAATATTTTTCTATACTTAAAACATATCTCCCTTTACACATGGACAATTATGAATACAAATAACTCCCCCATAGGATTTGGAACTCAAAGGATCATATTCTTGATTTTCGGAATGAGATTTTTCATTATCATGAATATGGAAATCTTTATAATAAAAACGCCACCTTAGATGAACTCCCCCTTAGATAAAATCCCCCTTACTTAGGGATATTTCTTCTTTACATAGTATTATTCTTCCTTTCTCCCCCTTTGTGATTTTAAAAAAGAGTTTGAGGGAATGGAAAAGAAATTATGGTACCTGATAGATTAGTAAAAGTCATTGAAAAGTCAAAAAACCAAAAGATTCATGATGATTAGAAAGAATTTTTACAAGGAAGGTAAGTAAAAAAATATTGGATTGGGTCTATCAACCTTCACTTTACCTAGGAATTAGCTTATTCACTATAGTCTATAGCTTATTGAGATCCTTACGATCTTCCTCTGCTCTATTAAGAATCTATTCATGATCCTTAGCTTTCTTTTATAATGCTATGATTATTTCTTCATGAGCATTGAGAGCCTCTTCAAGAGCCTTCAGGACTTTTTCTTGCTTAACAAACTTATCTTCAATTTCAATCTGAAGATCCCTTTCTCTCTTCTAGCTTTGGGAAACAGAATACAACATTCCATTCAAATCCTTTACTTCATGAATCCGAGTATTCAATTCAAGAGATATCTTTTATTCAAAACTGGTTGTAAGATCCATGATCCTACCATCATCTCTGTCAAAAGCCTCCTTAACACCTTCTTGAAACTCAACAAGTTCTTCCAAATCTTTACCTGTTTTCATTGACTAGTTATCCATTTTCTTACAAGATATTTTGTGGGAATGATAATTAATGAAGAAGGTTTTGAAATAAAGATCCAAGAAGGACACACATGTCCATCACCATAGACACTGAATCCTATTTCTAATTTAGTGTGTGTTGAAGAATTTGGAATGTGGAGTATATTCTTAGGGAAATCCGAATGGTGCCAACCGGATTCTTCAAAGACGGCATAACAAAATCATGTCCAAGAGATGATGATTCTGAGTCTGAGAGTTTTCTTGGCGGGACTTCTTTCTCTAGCTCAAAAAGTTTCCTCTTTTAAGATCCACCGGCTTACTTCTTCTTTAAAACATCATTAGAAGGTGTATCAACAACCACATTTTTACCTTTATCAGCTCTCAGAATGGCATCCTCATCTGGAGATTCATGTTCACAATTAGACAGTTGAACAATTCTATCTTCATCTATTTTCTCCTTCTCATCTCTAGCCTCAACATCTACAGGATGAATGAAATGATGATTATAGAATTCTTCCTCAGATAACTTCTTCACTTCATCTTTAGGCTTGTCATCTAACCCAGAAGTAGCAATCCTCGAAAATTCATCTTGTGAAGTTCATATTGAAAATTTCTCGGATGGGATTTTTTTCTTAGGAAATTCCTCCACTTGATTAATCAAATATTTTTTGTCACCACTACTTTCAGATTCTTCTTCTACTCCTTTGACAACTTCTTTCTCTTCAAAAACCCTCTTTTGGGATTTTTCTAGAGTCGTGACCTTGTTCCCCGGAGTTTCAGTTAAGGGTTCTACTATGAAGGATTGTGGTACCAGAATTTGTTCAAATGATTTTTCAGTATCCCTTAGATTGGATTTCACAATTTCAGTCTTAGAAATTTTCTTCTTTTGATTCATTTCCTTAGCTTGCTTCTCAAGCTCATCTAGTGTATTCTCTTTCAATGCCTGTAATTCTTCAGGATCCAACCCAAACTATGGCTCCCCAAATTTCCTTTTTTCTTTGTCTTCTCTCCACTTTTCTACAACCTCATCGGGATATGATTTCTACTTCTTAGGTTTTGGAGGTGCGGATTGGGCTTCCATAGCTTTTTGGGTTTTCTCTTCCACTTTTATTTCATTCAAATTTCTCTTCTTTGCAACCTTTCTCGAAAGATCAGCCACATCTTTTTTATTAGCTTCAGCTTCCTCCTTAGGTAGGTCATAAAATTTTATTGAGTCATTAGAAAATCCAATATTCATTCTTTTCAAAGTATCATCAGTGACAAGCATAACTTTATAGTTCCTTGTCTTCTAGCTGGAAGGGATTTTAAAATATTCTAGAGGCCGAACAATTATATTTGAAATAATGGTCTGGTATATGATAATCTGAGCCTTAATAATTCCATTCTTGATATTCTTGATCGTAATCAAAATATGCTTAACCAAATTATCTTTTATTAGTTTCACCATAAAATCTAGGATGTACATGTCACTCTACTTTAAAGATGTTTTTGTCACCTTTCCCTGGAATGATAAACCCTTGCACCCATAGTTCAAGGATCAAATTATTTGTATAGAGGGGAGAAATCTTCGGAGTCTAGACATCAGTAATGTCGAGGCACTCCATATATTTCACCTTTAAAAACAATCGTTAACATCCGTCAGCTTGTGGGAGCAAAATTAAGCTTCTCCTTCATATGTCACTACAATAAAACTAGATGCCTTAGTGTGTGAAAGAGAATAGGTCTTTCCATATCTTTTGAATGAAAAATTCTCTCTACCTTATTAGTTAAAGAAACTAACTGATTCATAAAACTCTGTAAGCAGATCCGGATACACTTAGTCTTGAGCCCCTAGTTTTGATATGCATACACTCTTCCATCAATTCAAATTAATGTTCTTTGAAATAATATAATCATACTGGTTGAAGAAGTTGGGATGCACCATCCTTTCTCTGTAAACCTGCCACTCCAAAATTGGATTTATAGTAGACATATCATTCGGATAATATTCTTCTATAGAAATTAGAAATTTAGTAACTCTAAGATGTTAGAAACGTGCTTAAGTAGAGGGTCATAACATTAGCATGCGAGAGCTTGAGATCGATGTGGGACAACCCTTGGGGGTCCTTTATATAGGAGTTGGTGGTGATGATTCATCTTCCAAATTCAATCCAATGGCTGAAAATTCTTCTGATCAGATCTGATGGTTGATATTATAGTCACAAGGAAATCTTGATAGAGTCCGATCTTTTGAATTTTTTTAGGAAAATCATTCTGATTTAAGGAAAAGGGAATCCGAAATTTAAAAAAAAAATGAAAATACAATCAAGTAAATGATGATTATAAAAATGTAAGAAATTAAATGTACATTTTGGATTGTCAGGAAGATTATTCATATCAAGGGGAAAATGTCTTGAAGAACATTATATTCCGAAAAATTTTCAATACGAAAAATTTGAAAATGAAAAACCTTTTTATGAATAATTTAAAAACATTATTATGAAATTTTTTGAAAACATCAGTATGAAAAATTTCGAATACAACATTACAAAAAAATTTTAAAATAACATTATGAATTTTTTTTGAAAACCTCATTAAGATTTTTTTTAAAACTTCATTATGAAAATTTTTGAAAACATCAGTACAAATTTTTTTGAAAACTTCATTATGAAAAATTTTGAAAACTTCATTACGAAAGATTTGTAAAACTTCATTTTGAAAAATTTTAAAACAACATTTCGAAAAAAATTTGAAATGTGACTATGAAAAATTTTAGAACCTTGATTACACTAAATTTTGAAAATATCATTAAAAAAATGTATTCATCTAACAACAAATGTACACCCCATATGGAAAGGATTTCATTACTATAAGGAGATTTATTTCAATAGGATGTTAATAAAGATGATTACCTTATAGTTATAATTCCTAAATTCTATTTTATATATTAAAATCTATCAGGGGTAATGATTTTTTGGGAATATCAGCAAGTTGATCTTGTGTTCCGATAAATTAAAGAATAATATCACATTTTTCCTGTAATCCCTAAGAAAGTGATGCCTAATATCTATGTGATATTCACGAGAGTGATGTTCATGGTTTATACATAGGGAAATGGCACTAGTATTATCAGACAAAATTTGGGTGTTGGTAAAACTCATACCACAGTCTATGAGTGTGTGTTGCATCCACAATACAAGAGCACAACAACTTCCAACTGGTACATATTCAGCTTCAGAAGTAGAAAGTGCTACTCAGTGTTTCTTTTTTCATGACCAAGAAACTAATGAATCTCCTAAGAAATGATGGATGGCTTAATTCTCTTCTGGAGAGCTCCGCCTCTCGGCCTCTCCATTATCTCATAGGGTTTCTTCCTCTCACGATGGAGCACTGACTCTCTGCCTCTACATTTTTCTTCTCTCACACCTTTTCTTATGATTCCTTTCCTTCATCGGGTCATCCTCAATCTCTTCCTCTCTAGTGGTACTTTCTCTTTCGATGTCCTTGGATTCAGGTGTGAATCTTCGATGGTGAGTGGACCGTCTCATTGCCGTTATTTCTTTTTCGGGGCTTGTGTCTCAGGTTTTTGGAACTTCGGCCATGAATCTTGGCTGCACTTTCGACTGGGTCTGTCATGATGGACTCCATTTCTGGTCCTGTTTGGCATTCATCACGTTGGTTTGGGATGTGATGGGGTTCGCGGTTGAGTTTCGCTGCTGAGGCCTTTCCCGGCACTTCCCCTCTTCTGATTGTTTCAGGGTTTTCCCTAGATGCTATTTTCTATTCGTCAATGTCGATGTCTTCAGATCTTCCCCTCTTAATGGTGGATTTATACTGTTTTTTCACATTAAAAATGGTTTTTTTTCACTTTTTGGTTTTGTTCGTATTGTATATGATTTCCCAATGGTTTTATTTTACTATTTCGTTTCAAGTTTTGGATTTTCTAGTTGGATGGATTTTCTAGGTGTGATGACAATGTTGTTTCAAAAGTGTGTGGTATGTGGTCCATTTAAGATTGCTCCTCCCTGATTAGGCCTTCCCATTTCAAAATCTTCTCTTTCCTCTAGCTCCTTCTCACCAAGCATGTTTAGACTGGTGCGTTGGATCCTAGTGATGTTTTAGGATGGTGTGTTTTGAGTTGCGGTTGACGTCTCAGGAGGTGAGACCTGGAAGATAATAGATGCTCTGATGGTGGTTTGGTGGTCCACAATGGTGATGCTTCAAGATGTGTGTTTTTGACAATGATTCTGGTTTTTATCATCGATTATGATGGATCCCGGCGGGTTCCTCACCGGTGATTGGTGATGGGTGGTGACGAAGATGGTGGACTACCAATGCTGTTGATGGCTGATGGAAAATGAAGCGACTCCAGCAGACACTAGCGACTCATGAATCAAGGCAGGAATCGAGTTTTGTGTTTCTTTTGAAATTCATATTTGGAAACTGGTTATGTTCTGTAGTTTGAAACATTGATTCCCACCTGGTGATGTTTTGGGTCTGTAACATTGGTCTCCTCTTATCCATAAACTGGATATTGTGAAATAAAACATGAATTTTCAGAATCTCCTAAGAAATGACAAGTTCCGGATGTACTTTTTCTATCTATTCTACATCCACCAAAGCCAGAATCCGAAAAAAAATTTAGAATAAAATCATTTGTAGAAGTATAAAATATTCCAAGATCCATGGTTCCCTTTAAGTAGCGAAAAATTCTTTTCACTACCTTTAAATAAGATTCCATAGGAATGGACTAATATCTTGCACATAATCATACTAAAAACATTATGTCTTTATGACTAGCTGTCAAGTAAAGTACATTTCCTATCATACCTCTAAAAGATGTTTGATCTACTAGTTTCCCAGGTTCATCAAGATAAAGAGTGTTTGACGTACCAATGGTAGAACTTATACTCTTAGTGTTTTCATATCCATATTTTTTAAGAAGATATTTAATATAATTATATTGGAAAATATAGATTTCTTCTGGTTTTTGAGAAATTTGAAAACCAAGGAAAACTTTTAACTCACCAATCATACTAATTTCGATGTCATATTTCCTTAAATCCGAAAAGTAATTGGTTAATGATTGCTTATTTGAACAAAATATAATGTCATCAACATATATTTGAATAGTAAAAACATTTTTCAAATATTTCTTTATAAAAATGCTTGGATCTGTTTTTCCCTTGACATAATTATTTTGAAACAAAAATATTATAAGTCTATCATACCAAGCTCATGGGGATTGATTAAGTCCATACAATGTTTTGGTACGTTTATAAACATGTTCAGGATGTTTTATATCATCAAAACCAGAAGGTTGTTCAACAAATACATCCTCTTGTACGAAACAATTAAGGAATGAACATTTCACATCAATTTGTAAATGGTTGGAATTGAAGAATGATACAAAGGAAAGTAGGATATGAATAGATTGAAGTATAGCTACTGGAGTATATGTTTCTTCATAGTCTATTCCTTCTTATTGATTATAGTCTTTAACAACCAATCTAGATTTATTTCTAACTATGATTCCATTTTAATCACACTTATTGCTTAAGATCCATTTTACTCCAATAACAGAAGTTTCCTTAGGTCATTCAACCATTCTCAAAACTTTATTCCTTTTGAAGTCATTTAGTTCATCATTCATAGCTGTTATCCAATAATCATCACCTAAAGCTTCATTAGTGCTTTCTGGTTCTAATTTGGAAAGGAATTTTAGATGTTCTACATCATTTCTTAAGAAACTTCTAGTCCGTAAAGGTTGATTTACATCCCCAATAATACTATCACGGGGTTGATTCTTAATAAACAACTAATATGGGTTTTGTAAAACATGTTCATCAACATATGGTAGGAAATCTTATGGGTTAAATGCTTCAGAAGCATCTTCTTGTCCATTTTCATTATCATACGGATCTTCTAACAAATCTTGACACTCAGTTTTTGAAAACACATACGACGATGTACGTTTGGATTGCTTAAAAATAAAATGATTTGTTTCATCGACATTAACATGTAATGTCTCTTAAATAGTACAAGTGTTTTTATTGAAAAATCTATAAGCCTTAGAAGTTGTAGAGTAGCCTAAGAAAATCCCTTCATCATATTTTGGTGTGAATTTTTTATGATTATCTTTAGAATATAGAATGAATACCTTACATCAAAAAACCTTAATGTTGGAATGTCTTGGTTTTCTACCATTACATAACTCATAAGGAGTATTATTAAGAAAAGGTCAAATAAAAAATTTATTTATAGTATAACAAGAAGTACTTACATCTTCATCCCAAAAATTCTTGGCTATAGAATATTCACTCAACATGGTTCTTGTTATCAATTGAAAAAATATATTTCTTATTTCAGAAAAACCATTCTGTTGAGGTGTTCTAGGTGCTGAGAAGTTATGATTAATGCCTTTTCTACTACAAAATGATTAAAAATTAGAATTTTTAAATTATCCTCCATGATCACTTAGAATATTTATCAATGGAATGTTTTTATCGTATTCGACAGGGGATCTAAAATTTTTGAAATATGAAAAAGATTCAGATTTCTTTGTTAGAAAATAGACCCATCTAAATATAGTGTAATCATCAGCAAAGAAAAATACATTACACATGCCTCCAATTCTTCCAGTTTGTGTTAGTGCAAAAAGATCTCTATGCACTAACTGTAATGCATCAGTAGTTGAGACTTAACTGACTAATTTAAAGCTTGAATTATATTGCTTTCCATATTGAAAAGAATAACAAACATTTGATGAATAAAATCTAAGCACTGGTAGATCAATAACTATCATTTCATTGAGATTTTCTATAAGTTTTTAAGGTTACAGTTTCCTAACCTTCTATTCCATAACAAATAATGATCATCCATTTCACTGAGGTAAGGTATGTCTTGGTTCCTAAGGCCTTCTGAGTTTAGTGTGTAAACGTTCTCTTGTCTATGGGTAGTGAGAATAAACTCTTCCTCGAGATTGTGTACTAAGCACTTATCATTCCTAAAATTTTCAAGGTAACAATCATCACATAATTGACTTATGCTAATGAGGTAGTGCATAAGACCCTTAACAAACATAACATTTGAAATCAATGTTTTTCCAAGAAGAACGATGTTATCTATACCAATAATTTCTCCATTATCATTTTCTTTAAAAGTTACTTTCCCTCCTGTCATCTTGAAAATATTTTCAAAGATGTTATTGTTACCAATCGTATGTCGGGGACATTCACTATTCATGTACCAAGTATTGTTATTGGTAGCTTCATTATTTTCTTGAAAATAAGAATGTTAGACTTTCAAAATCCAAACATTCATGGATCCGGAATTTTCAGAAAGAAAAATCTTAGGATCTCATATTTTCATAGAAAAATAGGCTTTATGAAATCTTAAAACTGGGTTTTGTTTAATTTACAACTTTTTTCCCAGTGTCCACCACAAGGACACTTAGTGTAGAATGGAGCACTTCGAGGAACAAAATAATTGTTGCTAAAAATTAGTTTGGAACATTTATAACCACAAAAATAATTATTCCTTAGAGTTCATATTTGAGAAACCTTTTTATCAATATTTTCTTTACATAAGGTAAAGTTTGAAAAAAACTTCCTCAAGGAAAAAATTTCTGACTTTAGTCTAACATCTATGTTCTTATCTTCCAAAACATTAGTTGTATAACTAGAGCGAGGCTCAAAAAAAAATTTCTTATAGATTAAATTTTCTAGATCTTTATAAAGTTTTTCCTTCTCAGAATGTACTTCCTAAATATTTTTTGAAATACTTTCAAATTCAAGGGTTTTAATATCAAGATATTTATAAATATCTTATATTTCATTAGTAAGTATAGAAATCCTAGAATATTTTTTATTATTCTTCTTGTTGACTTTAGAATTTTCATTCAATAGAAGTTCAGAAATCCTAGAAACATCTTCATAGGTAGGTAGAGTCTCATCATAATCAGAAGAGGATTCTTCATCTTAATATTCATAGTATTTATCATCACAACAATTTTCATTTAAAGAAACATTGGTCATTGATTCAGAATTGTGTACCTTATCCTTTAAGCAATGATTGTCAATATGTAGTCTGGCTATTAAACCAGGATTCCTCTGTTCAGAAGATTCGTAATTTAATGATTCATCTAAAGAGTCACCACCATTGGAAATCCAGGTGTCATTAGGTTTCAAAACATTCTTAGCTTTATCATTGTAATACATTATTCTATTTCTCTTAGAATTCTTTTACTTTCATTTCATTCTTTTAACCATAAGACAATCAGGTCTTATATGTCTATCTCTCTTGCATTCATAACATGTGACTTCTGAATCTTTCTTATATTTACTTTCTTTCTTCTTATTTTGGGATTGAATGTTCTAATATCTAGCTATCTTTATCATCCTTAGATCATGATTGTCTAGTTCATTTTCTGAAAATTCACTTCCACTAGATTCAGATTGGATAATAACCTTCTTATATTTGGAAATATTAACTCTCTAAGGAGTTTTGGATTTCTTTTGATTTGATGTAGTTGTAAAAGAAACACCTCCATTCCCATTCTTCTTTTTAACATTATCAACATCTCTCTTCATTCTAGTCTCATGTTGAAGAAGAGTTCCAAATAGCTCATCTAGGGAAATCCGAGTGACCTTTCTATTCTCAGCAATAGTAGTTCAATTGGATTCCCACTCATTGGGAATGACGTCTTTGATTTTATCCACAAGAGAATCATCATCTAATACTTTATCTCACATGTATTTTAAACTATTCAAGATTGTCATAAACCTTTTTTGTACTTTTCTTATGGGTTTTCCATAAGGAAAGTTGAAGCCATGGTATTCTTATCTTAACATAGCTCTTCTTGTCTCTATAACTTTAGAATTACCAAAATGTGTAACTTCATGTTTCTTACTAATACTTTTTGCAGCTTCACATGAAGATATTTGACTATTTATGGTCTTAGTCATGGAACATAAAAATGTATTGCGTACCTTATAATTCAGTTGATATTTATGCTTTTCTTGATTGGTGAAGGTTCTAACTTCCTTGTCAGTAATTTTATATCCTCCAGTAATCATAACAATATTTTCCACTCTAGTATTGACAATAAATGTCTTTATACGATCTCTCCAAAATTCGTAGTCATTCTAATAAAAAATAGGAGGTCTATTAGGATCTAGGTTGTCTATGGAACCAAAATTGATTCCTTCCATCTTAAAGAAAAACTTTCCACACAATCTTTTTAGTAATAATAGTTTGAAAATGAGTGAAAAATATCCTATATAAGGAAAATATAACTAGAGTATCTCTAAGAAAAAAAATCCAAACATTATGAGTCTAGAAATTTGATTTCGAAAATAATAATAAGAATTATCTTATGAATCTAATCGTGAGATTAATTCATATTGATCCAATGCTCTGATACTAACTGTTGATTTGGTATACACATTATAATAATCTTATATGATACCAACTAAAGGATCAAAATAATACTATAAATACTCAATATTCAATAGGGGTGAATTGTATTCATTAATAATCCTTATAGAAATGTTATATAAACATAATCCACAATGCCTCTAATTCTACACACTTGCATGATTCTATAAATATTATTCCAGGAATGCAATTATGGAAAGTGAATATGGAAATAAAACATAAAAAAAGTTTGCAAAGATAAAGATTATACCTAAAAGTGTATAGAACCTCACTAAATCCGAGTGTACAAGCATAAATAAGAATAAGAAATTTATACTTTCCTTAATAATCAAAATGCATCGGAAAACTTGAAACAAAACAAGTAACAAGTAGTAAAGCTTTTAACCCAAAGAGAAGGGTATCCAACAACCTTGGATAAAGGTCCCTTGATTTATACTCTAATGAAAGTATGTATTTCCCACAATGGTGTAAGCCCTTGATAAAAATATTAGAGTCTGTCTTTCTATCCCCAAAATCCCTCAAATTTAAGGTAGTCGGAACCTCTGTCTTCCTATCCCCAGAAGCCCTCAAATTAACTCAGAAACATTCTGAGTCTTACGAAGAAATTTTGCATGAAGCAAAGTTTGAACAATCCATTCAAACTTTTTACACAACTAGTGAGAGTTTATAAGATCTTAAATCTCTAGAAATCACATCAACAGAATGTAAGTAAGTTCAGAAAAAAGTTAAAGTCCAAAATTTATGATCTCGTTCAAATGAGCTCCAATTTATAGGCATAATTCCAATGGTTTGCTCCCTCCTCCAGCGGTCATATTATTCCTTAAATTTTGAAGGGACATGTACATGTGTCACTTAAACAACAGTTAGTTAGTAACGGAAACCATGACATTATTTTATAACAAAAAACAAGTATAAGAAAAATTATGGTTACATTACCAAAGTAAAATATTCAGAATATAAGAAAATAAAAGTTTGGTGCCTAAAAAAAATTTCACTGTACATATACAAGGATATTCGGATTCTATTTTCTAAGGAATTTGGAACTTTAATTCAATAGAATTATAAAGTCTATATTTCAATGAAATTTGGATTCTTGATTCACAAGAATTTCGAGTGGGAATTCAGAGAGTTCGTAGTAATAAATCAGAAGGGCTCAGAGTCTGAATTTAGAGAGTTTGGAGTCATCACTCATAAGAGTTCGGAGTCATGACTCATAAGATTTCATAGTCTGAATTCAGAAAACTCAGAGTTATAACTTTCAGGAGTTTGGAGTCTGAATTTAGGGAACTCAGAGTCCGAACTCATATGAGTTTGGATTCTGAATTCATAGAACTCGGAGTCATAACTCATTAGAGTTCAGAGTTTGAATTCAGAGAAATCGAAGTCTAAATTCGGATCCTGAAGACAGAATGCTCTATTATCTAGGTATTATATGATTCTAATGTTTTGTGTAGGAAACTATTTTATATGTAGACAATATGAATAATGAAATAAATGATAAGGGTAAATTTCCTCGAGGAAGGAAATTTTCCCTTATATAATTATAACATAGAGAAAATGAAATTTTCCTTAAGATAAGGTGTTTGTGATTTTCAAAATAAGAAGTAATGGTAATTTTATAAGGAATCCTTATTTACTCAAAAATCTCCCTAATGTATTAAGGAATCGAAAAGTCAAAAGGAAAAACTTATTGACTCAACAATGTTGTGAGAAAAACCAAATAGTTTCATCATTACTAAGGCCTTCAATGGGGATTTCACCTTCCGAGTCCTCCATAATTGAGATGCTAGTGATTTTTTCCCAGGAAATACTACATTACTCATATGAGGCCCTTCCAAAGGAGTCATATTATTTTTTTCGTAAAATAAGTAACATGTTATGGGTTAGTCCACACCACATTCTCAAAATGATCAGCACTCTTAGTCAAGGGATTTCAAGTTGTATGATCCACCTACAATAGGAAATCCTGAACATCCCTGGGATCCACATTTTTATCCTACACATGATCAATTTGAATAGGTGATTCTATTTTATCCACAACTTGGAGAGATTTTTGATTTTTATGAATTAACCCCAAAAATCCCTCAGCATCCACCACATTGGCCTTCCATTTTATTTTGTTAGAAACAAATAATTCATGCCTCATATCATGATAAGCTTATACCTAGATATCATCCTCACTGTCAGACTGGTACTCCTCATAAGCAGCTATCTCATCCCATGATGATTTAAAAACTAATAAATTGACACACCCATCCCCACCATTTGGTTTAACAGCAAGCTCACATAAATGAATGCCTACTCCCAGCCTCAAAACATTGTCATCCATCATTTTTACCCTAATATCTTCAGTAACATTATTACTCTCATACATCGAGGAGTGAAGACAACTCTCAATTACATAAACCTACATGGGGTCAGAACACAAGGGGTTATTTTGGACACAATTGGTTACCATGATCCAAACCCATGTTTTACCACACTAGAAAAACAGGGATTCCCAACAGCATGGGTAGTTGGAACCACATCATCCTTAATCACCTGTTTAAATATATTCCTTCTCTTAGGACCATATTTCACCACCAATTTATCCTCACCAATGGGAAATTTGGACATAAATGATCAAAAACATTACCTTATTTATTACAATTAGAAAATAACATGTTCTTATGGTAATGAAAAATAGAATTCAAAATAAAATAGAAAAAACACCAATTTTAGGTATACATTCAAATGGAATCAATAATTCCATCCTGAAATCACCTAGAGATTGGAAGGTAGTTTCTATAATTTTACCTAACATATAAATTACCTATCAATTTTAATTGGATTCCCGACATTAAATATGAATTCCCACAATATTCACGAATTCCAGAAGAACTTGCTTAGACACCTAATTCTAATACAGTCTTGAGTAGATGTGCTCCTGGATGTGAGTATCTCAAAGATAGGATCCTACTCTTTAGAGGTGAGAAACATATGTTTGGGAGAATTTGATCCAAAACTCTAATTTAATAATTTGAGATCCTTCAAAGTTAAAATAATTTAGTAATCTCCCTTACTAATAGATATCAAATTCCAATCATAAAAAACCTAGGACGGGTGAAGTCGACACCTCAGATCCTCATGCTTCTTTGGGGGGGGGGGTCCTTATGAAAATATAAGATCTGTGAAAGAAGGGAGAACATGAATTCATCAAGATGACCATGAATGATTTTAATTTCATCTTCTTCAAAGGAAACAGATCCATTCCATGTAATCATCTTACATAAGGATGTTGAAGTGTCATAATTATTAGAAATAAACTCCAGTTTTTTAAGCATTAATCTTCATGTCATGAGAATCTGTCATTGGGTTCTGTGCATTCAATTTTTTCACATCAATTAAGCCCAATGGATCTTGGAGTACGAATTCTATGACACATTCCATAGTTGTAACCCTCAAAGGAGGAATAAAGGCAACATTAGGATCTAAATTGCAATCAAGATGGTTCACCGTGGATCAACATCTCCAAATCACTTGATAATCACTAGGAACACTCATTGTAGAGCTCTCTGACCTCGACATATTATTAATGTTTTTATAATTAATATATTTAAATGATTTTTGTAAATGTTTTTTAATTTAATTGTTTAATTACACAATTATAAATGTAAATAATTTTTTATAAGAAATTTTGTATAAAATTATAACTAAATATATATGTATTTAAATAATTTGAAAATAATAACAAATATTTTTAAATAATAAATATATTTATTATATTTATTATATTTATTGTTATATATTAATTGATAAATATTTATATAATTATATTTATAATAATATATAAATTCTTATCAAATAAATTTATTTATAATTATAATTATAAGTAAATAAATACATATTTCAATAATTATAAAATAATAATAAATACATGTAAATAATAAAAAAATATATTATAAATACAATTATAAATTAATAATTATATTTATATATTTTTTTAAAATATTTATCTATATTTATAATTATAATTATATATATATATTGATTTAAAAAATTATAATTTTATCATAAATATATTTAAATAATAAATATAGTTATTATAATTTTAATTATATATATTTATATATTTACATAAATATATATTTTTATATTTTTAAATATATATTAATATTTGTAAATATATTTATTTATATTTATAATTATAAATAAATATATTTATTTTTTTAAATATTTATAAAATTAAAATAATAATAATAATCATAATTTAAATAAATATAAATATAAATATTTGTTTATTTATATATTAATATTTATATATATATAATTATCTAAATATATATATAAATATATAATTTTATTTTTAATTATATAAAAATATTTATAAATATATTTATTCATAACAATAATTTTAAATATTTGTATATATATTTATAAAGTTATAATAAATATATTTATTATATTTATAATTTTATAATTTTATTTATTTATTTATAAATAAAATTATAAATAAATTTATTTATAAATATATTGAAATATATATATTTATTAATATAATTATTTATTATTAAAATTATATCGTTATCATTGTTTTTTTACACTATAAAAGATAACTCCTTATAAGATCTTGTTATTTTAGCGCTGATAAAACAACTCTTTGTCATTGTTGTTTTGAAAATGCTGATAGAAACATTTTGAAATCTTATAAAAAACCTTAACTATTTCTCCTCTCTTGTGCCTTCAACCTCTAATAGAACCAGATTGTTGTCACAACTCTCGCCAAACCATACTTCTGTTATTGCTCAACTTTCTTGACAAATCAATCCTATCCAAATATAAGGTATGTTCTGATTTATTTTGTTAGCACCTCAGACCACAACCAATTCATTAATTTTTGCACCTTCTGCATCATCATTTCTTCTTCATGCATGAAGTCTTGATTGGGTTCTCCTTTTTTTGTTTAAGAGACTTCATGATTCGCCTCGATCTCAGTTGATCTTCTTCTTGTTTGACCCAACTATCCCAATGTGGCGTAGTAGAATTCTATTGGGTGCTTCAGCCCCCCACAACATCCTACAACCACCAATGTCGTGATGACCAAGATAACAAGTTAAAACACAAGAAAAATAGAATAAACAAAGAAAAAATATATATCTAATCCCTCCAAATTTTAATTGGTGGAACCCTATCCTCCATGCTATTGTGAGCTGGAAAAAATCCTTGAACTCCTATATCATGAATTTTCATGATGCAAATAAATAACATAAATAAGTAAGCATAATTTAAAAAAATATATTCAATATTAAATATATTCGTCCCAAATAATTGTATTCTTTCCCATATTAAAACTTTTATCATAAACATTGTATTATTATTCTCTTTCCAATAAGCTATGAATGGTGATAAATAATTTAGAAATAGAATTTGATAGGATTTTGTTCATGATATAATTTCAAAATAAGGTTTATTCATTAATATTTAGAAACAAATATCCCCAAAATCATTCTATTTTCTTCTCTAGGATCAAATAGTATTCCATATCATGTTATTATATACCTTTTTAATATTCTATTTTTAGGAATTTTGTTCTAAAAACTTTCAATATGTTATATAATTATTGCATTTTTTATTTGTGTGGAAAAAAAGTTTTGTCAGAAACTATCATTTCAATTTATATAATAATACATTACTAATAAAACCATTTATCCACACTTTGATACATACAAGTATATTTTTTATTAAATGTTTTGGAGTGAATAAACTAATTTCCAATTTATTGAAAATTGTTATGTTACGTAAATTTTATTCAAATTAGTGGAATAAAAAAATAACTTTTTATATTGAAATAAATAGACTATGTTTATGTCTACATAAAATTCCTTGAAACATGTAGCATGGATTCCTACATGACTCTTTTCCCTATAAATATAAAATTCTTTCTACGTGTTATGTTTCCATGAAATTTATATGTATTCTATATAAGTATACATTTCAAAAATTTAAACATCATATAATGATATTTTGTAATGAATCATGTCAATTTATACTTCTTTATTTAATTTTAAATATATATATTTATTGTTTAGAAATTATATAAACTTTAATAAGTAAAAAAAATGTTCATTACTAATAATTGATCGTAACCCACTGGTCATTTCTATGTAGATTATTTCTCATTGGGAGGATCATTGAATACCAAAACTCAAATATGCCCAAAAATTATGTTTTCTAGTATTATTTCATGAAATAATATAATTTATTTCTTCCATATTTCATATATTTCATTAATTTTACGTATATTATTTTTTCCAAAATTATTTATATTTTAATCCTTGATAAATTAGTTTTTATAGGTTATTGATGAACCTTTTGGATTTGAACTGAACAAAAATATGGTTTATTTTAATTTTGAAATTTTATACAACATTGATATCATCATTTATAGTTATTTGATATTATATTAATGAGAATTACATATCATTGACAACGATAACATTGTTTTCTCAAAAAAATTATATTAGAAGATATACAATAATGATAATATTACAAGAGTTGGGAATAACAAATCCCATTTTTTTAACACATATATATATCATTTAAAGTAATTACATCAATAATTTCATAGAAAAAAAAATCATTTTATCAGTTTCCTTTTGTGAACTATTATTTTAAATATTTTCATAGTGATTTTTTAAGAAAAACATCAATTTATAACATTTGAACTGAAGTAAAAACATGATACTAATATCACCGTTTCATTATTAATAATTAACAAAATTTAATTTATATGAAAAACATAATTAAATTATTATAATTCTTGATGGATATGAAATCCAAAGGAAGTATGTAAAACCACATATCTTAAATGATGAATCCAATAATTCGTAGTGTTATTGGTTACGTACTATCTCTAAATTATTTTGTGAAATTTTAAAAAACAATTCTGTTAGGCATGTTGATAACATCATATTACATTACATTTTTAGTGTTTTTTTGTCCCAAACATTTTTACCTTAATTGATTATAGTCATTCTTTTTTGGATAATATTTTCAAGTTATCTATTCTATATTCAGATTATTACATTAAGACATAAGATGGATGAATTTCCTAGGTCACCAAATTGAATTATATTTTAAATTTTTTCACTATCCTCTTATTAAAATACATCCACAAAATTATGGATAGGATTGAATTTTTATATGAATAATGAAACCAGAAAAGAGTAACAATGCATTACATTGGTATCATCCATGAAAAACATCCACTCTAACAAAACCTATGGAACTTTGAACTTTCTAGGGCAGTTGTAATTTATCACTGGAAAGGTGTGAAAAATAAGTTATTCAATTTTTATTCTATATTTACTATTTATAAATTAACCTTTTTTATTTACTAATGTCTTGATCCATTCACTTACAAATTTCATTTTCTTTTTCAAACACTCTTTAATATATGTGTCAAAAAGTTGAGTGGTATATGTATTTATAAAGGCACTGGGATGAATGGTGTCTATAATTACAAATTCATATATGTGTGAGTAAAAAGGGTGGTATCTATATTTATATGATCATATTAACATTTAGATACCTCATACATACACAGAATCTGACCATATATATAATATAGATTGATAATAACCCCATTGCAAAGTTATGTCACCAACTCCACCCAACCCATAGGATATCCATCCTGACCCCACTCCCGAAACATTAGCCTCAAAGGAAGATAAAAACTACTAAAATTATGTCCTAATACCAAAATCCTTTTCTTTTTCACAGTGTAATTATAGGATTTCATTGAATGTTGAAACTGGAATGACTATCTCAAGATGAGTGTTTCTCAGACCATCCAGTTGTGCATTCTCATAGTCACACCAATCAATGATCCCCTTGTAGGAAATAGAATGTTGCTACTAATTTTCCAATTTTAGATAGAAAACTATGAAATGTTTTTTGGTGCTTCACCAAATCCCCATCCTGGTTATATTTAGATTTAATGAGACAAATGTCATCCTCATTAACTTCATCTCCTATATATTAATTATTGCATTTTATTCTGAGACTCAGCCCACATCACTTCTAGACATGCAAATATTTTTCTTTAACTACCCTAACCTGTAGTCTTCCCAAACAATGAATTGATGATCATTGTGGATAAATTTGATGGATAACATCTACCACCAATGGAGTAATTCATTTCTTAAATTTAATTACCCATTTACATTAAATCCTGTTGAAATTATTTGAAAGGTTAAAATGTTAGTTTCCCTTTATTTGAATTTCTCATTTTATACATTTATTTATTTTTCTAAATATAAGTATTACTGAATCAAATATGATATAGTTTAATAAAAAATTGAAGGATGCCAATCATATGATAATAGAGTATGAATATGGGGAGAAATAATTCATCTAGTTTGTAAATTATCATGCATATTATCCTTAGAAAATAATTTTTTTATATTTATTATATAGTTATTCAATAGTAATTAGACTATATGAGTTGTTATAACACTTAATCATTCTCATAATATATCCACGATATAAATATTTGACTAATCATTGGGAAAAAGTTAATGTTTCTAGTGACTTGGATAGCACTGTGTTTTATTGATCAACTGATATGATTACAATTATGTAAAATGTAGAATACCGTATTGAGGATGGGATTATAAGTGTGAAAGATAATGAAGTCTGTATTGAGGAAATAGAAATACCACTGATCAAAAACTTCATGATTGTTAAAAAATTCTTTGAGAAGATAAAGAGTTGTGAAAAGACACTATTGTGTGTTGGATGTACTAAATATACATCATTGACAGACATACTGAAGCATTAAAATTTAAAAACTATCAATAGATGAATTGATTCCATTTTTACTGAACTAATTACTCTCTTTATTGACGTTATTCATGAATATAATGAGATTTGTATCTGAATATATGATGATAAATGAATGTTACAATCAATGGGTATGATATATGAAAGAATACATGATTGTCCAAATAATTAAATACTATTTCTCTAGACCACAAATAACATAATTAATTCTCAAATTGTGATGATTTTCTTTAAAAGATAGATGAATTGGGTCCTACGAATTTTGTATGGTACTTTCCAAACATTCCAAGGATTAGGTTCTTATATTTATGTGAAGAGACTGCGTGAAAATTTAGGTGGCACACAGAGGAATGAAATAATTATGGGAAACTTGGTAACTTTATATACTACTCTATTTAAGAGAATTGATCACAACTATCCTGAATTTGTAAAAGAGTATAGAAACCTTATACTTACACTATCTACAGATAGAGTGAATCCTTTTGGTTTTTAAAGTAGAACACATACTAAATGGATGGTTATATTAATTAATTATAACTTTCCACTGTGATTATGCCTAAAAAAATTCATTATGTTATCTCTTTTTATAATAGGACCAAAAAAACTGGGTAATGACATTGATGTTTATTTGGATCCATTGATCGATGGTTATAAATTTCTATTGGATTCAGGTGTTGCGTTGTATGATTCTTACAAAAATGAAGATTTCATGTTGAGATCCAAGTTGTATGAGATAATAAATTAATTTCCAACATATACAAATTTTTCAGGATATAACATTAAATGAATTAAGGGGTGCCCCATTTGTGAATAATGTATGCAGATAATTAGGTTGAATCATTCATAAAAGACTACGTTTCTAGGACATCGTGGATATATATCCTAGAAACCAATGTACCGATCATGGATGAAATCATTTGATGGGATTTATGATTATTGTATATAACTGCCTCCACTAAAAGGTGGTCAAATATTTGAAAAATTAAAATATATGGACATTGATTTTGATAAACCTTTTTTAAAAAACCATATAAAAATTTGTCGGAAAAAGAGATGAGTTTTTTTTAATTTACCATATTGGAATTGGTTTTCTGTTAAGAATTTTCATGATGTTCTGCATGTTGAAACAATTCTCATTGTTTCATTGGAACATTACTAAATTCAACAAAAAAAACAAAGGATGGTATTTAGGTTACGTTGGACTTTAATAACAAGGGAATAAAAGAAGAGTAGCTACTTGTGAAGGGTAAAAACTAACTTTTCTTCCTCCAACTGCATACACTCTTTCCATGAATGATAGATATTAGTTTTGAAATTCATGAATATTATAATGGTTCTATAGGAGTATTTACTGAATATCAAGAATATCATATCAATGAATGATTTAATGTTAATGGGTTTGAAGTCACATTACTATCATGTTTTGTTGAAATATATAATGTCAATAGATTTACTTTGAAATTTTCAAATAAATTTCTTCATACATTAACAAATATTTTTTTATTTTCGATGTAATATAAAATAATGATATAGACCCGACAAAATTTCCAACTATGGAAAATGAAATTTCTGTCACATTATGTGTTTTGGAAATGTTCTTCCAGATAACATTATTTGATATGATTGTTCACTTGATAGTTCACTTTGTAAGAGAGATTCAACTATGTGTTCATGTACATTATATAGGAGTGTACTCCATTGAATGATATATGATGATTTTGAAAGGATATGTCAAAAATCAAAATCAGTTAGAAGGTTGTATTATAGAGAGATATATTATTGTGGAATATGTTTAATTTTTCACCGACTACCTATCTGGTGTGGAAATAATTGGTTTACTAAAACTTCCTCACATTGGGTGGCTTTTGGGTGAAGTAATTTCTAGAATATATGTTTCCAAAATAACTATTATAGATTTTTATCATTCTCACCTTTATGTTTTTCACGCATTTAGAGGTTGCCACTTATTGTGATACCCAAAAATAAATTATTAGGAATTCGAATATTTCAAGGGATTAAATATTGATATCAAATACACATAATCAATAGTGTATAGGATGGATTTGAGAGTATATTATTATTGATTCAGATAAAAATATAGATTCAATTTTATACTGACATTGATAGATATCCATATGACCAAGTGTGTATATATTATCTTATAATTATTATATAATTAATGGTTGTATGATCTAAACAATTGAACATAATGAATACAGTATCATGAAAAATAGTAGATGTACATTTGTGGTTGATGTGATGCATGTATTTGGTACTAAGGAAATAAATACAATTCATTGGAGTATTTCATACTTTATCATCATCAAACAAATATGGTAGTGAGAATATACAACAGTCCATGTGATGATTTTTCAATGCAGGTGGGTTGATAATATGAGTGTTATTAAAATAGATGAACTGTGATTCATAAAAGTGTATTTCATTAATAAAGGGTATAAATAAAAATATGTATAATGGAATAATGTGAAATACAAGAATTTTATGTTATAGATCCCACAAATTTAAAGTGGTTAATTTTTTTATAGACCAAAACAACGAAAGGGTCAGATGATTATTTAATTAAGGATGAACCTATCATTAGGATATCACAATCATTTCATAGTAGTCCCAATATAGATGTGGTATTTAATGTCATTGGATACCATATTAAAGGGATTTGGATACTAGATATAGGGGTCAAATCCCTTTAAAATTAAAAAAAATGTTTAATAATCATGTTTCCTTTGTAATATACATTGTGTTACTTCATATTATTATCTGTTCCCTATAATATTTATGTAATTTAAATTAAATGTTCGACTACATCTATAGATAATGTCTTTTGTACATGCTGATGCACCAAATCCTAGGGGAAAATAGGTTTCTCAACTTATTGGTGCTCCTAATGAAGAGGAAAAACAACATTTTGCACATGTTATTGCTACCAAACTAGAGGATCAACATATGGATCCTTTGAACTACATGAAAAGGTATATGTTGAACAACTGGTGTCCTATAAAAAAAATAGTAGCACCATTGTGTGATGGTGATTGAAAAAATTATTTATTTGAGAATCAAAGGAAACAAATTTGAGGTTGGGTGGAATGAATGTGGCTTGGATGTTAACATCAACAAGGTCATTTTTAGTAGTTTCAATGGGCTCACCACTCAATATTATGTAATGAAAGATATATACTCACAACAAAATCTTGCGCATGCACTTAGGACACAGATTTTTTAAGAGATTATGATAACATTATGATATTGTTTCTTTATTTTACAAAAAAAAAATAATGAAAAAATGAATTACTCTTCATTATCCCTTGTTGAGCGCATTTTTAGTAGATGAAACAACATAGAATTGTCTATTAATGCTTGTTGGAAAGGCTCACAGAGGGTATCCCACAATTCAAATGATGTTTCATCTCAATGATGTTAAAGAGAAAATAAACCTACACCCACAACATATGTATTCACAACTGATAAGCCAAGAAGCATGGATTGTGTTTACTGGTCATTGTGTGGAGTCATATTTCTTAGTACACTATGGCTGGTAATAAATTGTTTGAAAATATATGTATTAATACCTTTTATTAGGAATTATTAATTTTTGAAATATAATCTTAGAGCTGAAAATAATAAACGGCCAACAATACCAACCTACACATACTGTAAATAAAAATGTGGAATGCTTCACATAAAAACAATTGGTATATATTTTAAATCCACCATAATAAATTTATGTTACATGAAACAACAAATTAAATATTATTTGATATTTATATGAAGATTGATAAATCCAAATCCACTTACATCCCTCAACAAGTGATATGTAAGGAGGCAAATGTAAATAAATATGGGATTATAATAGATGAAAGCACACAATACGTTTGGGAATAATGTGTATGTATGACATAATAAAAATCTGTTTTACATTAAAAAATTTATTACATAACAATGACTACTTATTTTAATTTATTTTTTTTCTAACTTAAATATTGGAATCAGTGGCATCTATAACCGATTAACAACAACAATCAGTGGCCCTAAAGCAGCCAGAATAGTATGGTCGCATCAGAGGTGTGATTTTTGGTGTGACCCCAAAACATATTTTGAAACAAAATGTATAGGAGGATAAATATAAATAATAGAATATATGTAGGCATAATTATCTACTCTTGATGAAAAATTTTATTGGTTGTTTGGGATACTAGAAAATTTCATGAGGCAGATGTAAAGAGAAAAAAACTCAAGAAAAAACACTACATGAAGAACACCCTCTACTGTCACTATCTCTAAGGAAAGACATTCCCCACAATGAAATATAATAGATGAGTTAATCAATATTACCATTATTTTTTCAATGAAATGAGAATCAGGAAGCCACAAATTAATTTTTTACTAATATTATACAGGTTGAAATTTATTTTGATTTATATCTATCATTAACCACCCATTTCATTGTTATGAGGGCAACTATGTTCAATATCTATGAAGATCCACTATACAATAGAAAAATTATAATATTTTAGGTGAGAGTGGGGATTAGCATAGATCATGATCTAAGTGATAATGTAAAATAACCACTTAATGATGTGTATATTCATACAGTTGATAATGCTATAGGAACATTTGTTTCATGGCCTTCATATCTTATAAAAAATCTTGACAAAGAGGTATTCAAATTAAAATTTATTTTCCATTCTAATCATTTAATAATAAATGAATGAAGTTATGAACTAATTATTTTTTTACATATGTACAATGGGAAGGGGTGAAATGAAAGGTCGAATCAAAACAATCAAAACTATTCTCCAACAAATCGAAAAGATCTTCAAAAAAACCTTTACCCCACTTTTTCAGTATCTTCATTTGTTAACATTGGAGGTTCTTAATGACAAAATAATAAAAAGTGGAAGTAATATCATAGTGTATTTTTAAGAAAATATTTATAGAGAGGCCACTAAAGAATATATTTCTCTTGAAAATTTAAATTCAATCCTCTAGTATGATTATATAGGTTTCTAGGTTGTAAATATATACATGATGTGTTTTTTCATGATTGGTTCTTCCAATAGATTATCTACAATGTTAATTATGAATAAATAAAATTAATTTTTTAAGGATATATATCAATAATATTAAAAAATAAACCCTATGAACATAAATATGTACTCATTAGTCCTCCCACCACTTCTACACAACTAAGACCATTGGATTTAGATCAAATTGCTGAGATAGTGGAAAAACTGGCCGCAATGTTTGAATGAAAAAATAAGGATGACAAGATCTTATTATTACCAAGGATTATAGAGTAAAACCATATAATTTAATCATATAAAATATATTTTCATTCCTTTTATTACCTATTCCTTTTTAGGAAACATTGGTTACTCATTATGATTAATTTGGATACTCCAATGATTTATTTTCTGGATTCAATGCATGGATACCCAACAAATCAACCACACGTGAAGATGTTTTTCAATTTTTAATGCACTATATACAATGTTTTTGAACTAAAATTCATGATTTATATTTTATATTATCTTTCAATGATAATTATTTTATGATATGGTGGTGTTTAAATATCATAAAAAACATGGCATGAGGATTGTCTATGCATACGAGGAGCATGTCGACTTCTACAAGTTGATAATTATTAGGGTATATATAATAATATTTCTATATAAAATCAAATATCTTATTGTTTTAAATGTTTCTAATGTGTCCGGAAAAAACCAATGGAAAATATTTCAGTTATTATGTTTGAATTGTTTTGAGAGATATTATATAACATCAAAAAACTAGCATACCTAAAGAAGTATTTTCAAAGGCAATTACAATTTCATTTAAAAGATGTATTAATAATTTGTGTATTTGTATTAGTATAATAATACCATGATAGTCAAATGTCCTAAAATTCACAAGATGATTTTTTTAGAAAATAATCAAGCATCAAAACTCGTGTCAGAATGTACACTTATATCTTGAAGATGTGACTACATAATACTTATTTGGTTGATTTTAACATCATTTATCTTATTTTTTACATAATCTTCACATCATTTTTAACTATCTATTATTTTTTTAATTTCCATATAGATTATGAAGAAATTACTTCATCTACAAGGATGATTCACACATGTACTATGATCATGCTGTCAACACGAATGATGCACTCATGATGACGTAATTTTATTTTTATTCTATAATGAATTAAAAATTTTAGGTCATCAAACATAAATTTTGTCAGATAAACCATAATTTTAAATTCACTGTAGGATAAAAAGTCAGGGTGGAATCCACCATACCTCGAACTTATTAAGGGTGTGCCCGATATGAATCATATTTTACGCTTTCAATTCAAAATTAACATTTTTTTAATGTATTATTTCATATTTATATTCAAATTATTTATTTATAGTATTAAAAACATACTAATTGTTTTACTATATATGTGGATTATTTTTCATGATTTGTGGTGGTTTTTTTAAGATACCCAGGTTCATAAGAGATTTGATTTCAGGGATACAGCTGAGAAAATAGAAATAAGTAAATGGGTCAAGAATGTATACACACATAAATAAATGTTGAATTCTTACTACCTATTTAGTTAATATTTTCACCATTTAATCTATTATTTTTATGTTAATTACCATATCATTATTATCAAATACTTATTTAGTTTTTTCAAAAATCTTTTGGGAATTCATTTTCCTTTTGACTGTATTCAACTCGCTATAAAAGAGAGAACATGTTACTTTTGGATGAGGTGTTTCATGAATCATGTGGTTTCATATTACATACAAATGGAACATGTTCTCTATTTTCTAAATTTATATAGATACTTGAAAACAGAATACACATCACATACTCAATCATCAACACCTAAATCTAATACATAGTTTTCTTGGTATGATTGGAATTATATGTTTTTAGTTTCTAATTTACATTTTAGTTAATAACACACATCAGAAACTCAAAAATTGAGCTTTCAAATTCATATTATTTTCATATTTTAAAAAATTATCCATAAATAATTTTCGACTTGTATGAATTATACACACCTAAATTAGACACCCATTGTGATAGGTATGACTTCAAGTGATTCTTTTTATTTCAAATTGACCATAATATTAGTATAAAACAAATCTGAACTACTCAAAACCAAGAAAACACATTTTTAATGTTGTAATAGTGTATAAAAATGATCCATAAGTCATTTTGGAGGTGTAGGAATCGTCTGCTTCTCAAAATGACACACAGTGTGGCCGGTAAGACTCCAAATGTGTCTTTTTATTTAAAATTTACATTTATGTTAGTAATAAAAAGACTAGTGAAATTCACAAAACTAAGAAAATGCATTAATTTTATATTGATAATTTAGTACAATTATCCAAAAGTCATTTGTGACAATAAGGAATCATCTGCACCATAATATGATACACGGAGTGTCTAGTATGACTCAAAGTGTGTTTTTCTAAATTGGCATTAATTTTATTAAAAAAGATATGTTACATATCGAATAAAGATAAAAAACTAATATATTGTTTTTTATACATTAGAAAAATTATTCATAATTCATTTTTGACAAGTAGTGATCATATGATCAACAATTCGATACATTGTGTGATCGATTAACTCAAACTGTCACTAATTAGTTTAAAATTGTCATTTTAGTTCAAAAACAATGCCACTGACTAAAATATAATAAAAATCACTAAGATTGTCTTGATTATTTATTACAATGATTCATAAGTCATTTTTGACATGTAAGAATCAATCTCATATCAAACTGACACATTAGGTGATTGGTATGACTCAAAGTGGATGTTTCCAATTTAAAATTACATTTTAGCATAAAATACTGGTGACATAATCAAAATAGAGAAAATTAATTCCGATTATTTTGATAGTTTAGTGAAATTATATATAAGTCATTTTTGACATTTAGGAATCATCCACACATCAATCAGATGCATGGTGTTACTGGTATGGATCAACATTGTTCTTTTTATTTAAAATTGGCATTACTATTATTGAAATGGAGAAGTGACATACACCATACCAATAAAACACATTCGGATAATTTTTATACATTAGAAATAATATCCATAATTCATTTAGATATATTGTAATCAGCCACACCACAATTTGATACAACATGTGTCTGGTATGACACAAAGTGTTTGTTATCACTTTAAAATTGTCATTTTAGTTCAAATCGTATGTTACTCATTGAAAAAAATGAAATAAATGCCACAATAATCTTAATAATTTATATAAATGATTCATACATAATTTTTGAGGTGTAGGAATAAATCCCAATCAAACTGACACATTATGTGGCCAGTATGACTCAATGTGTATTTTTTCAATTAAAAATGACATTTTAGTAAAAAACACAAGTGATATACTCAAAACTGATAAAAAGAATTAAAATTATTTTGATAATTTGGGAAAATGATTCATAAGTAATTTGTGAAATTTAATAATCAATAACACCACAATTTGACACACAATGTGACTAGTATGACTCCAAGAGTGTCTTTTTATTTAAAATTGACAATTTAATATTAAAAACAAGCGAAATACCTAAAATCAAAAAAAAAACTTTTATATTATTTTCATAATTTATGAAAATTATCCGTAATTCATTTTTTGATGTATAAGAATCGATCACAGATCAATCTGATACACGGGGTGACCAGTATGACTCAATGTTCCCACTATCAATTTAAAATTGATATTTTAGTTCCAAACATGGGTCACTCTATTAAAACTGAGAAAATGTGCCTGAATTGTATAGATTATTTAGGAAAACAATTTATCTATCATTTGTGATGTGTAAGAATGATGGTCACAACAAACTGAAGCATGATGTTACCAATTTGACGTAAATGGTGTGTTTTCAATTTAAATTGACATTTTAGAAAAAGGACAAGTGACATACTCAAAATAGAGAAAATAGATTTAGATTTTTTTATACACTATGATAATTATATCTATGTCATTTTTTATTTGTAGGGATCATACCCACCTCAATCTGCCACATGGCGTGATCAGTATGACTCCATGTCTGTCCTTTTATTTATAATTGACAATTTATTAAGGTATTGTTTCATATTTATGTTTAATTTATTTATTGGTAGTAATATTAACATAATAATTGATTTATCACACATATAGATTCTTTTCTTCGGGTTGGGGTTGTCATGATCCCCACTCCACAATGTATACCCCTCCTGAGCCAACAATGAAAGAAGAGAGACAATGACTCCCAAGCCCAACCTCCAGTAGGCCCCGGGTTGGCAACTAGCATTGAGGGTACATTAAACACACAAATGGGAGGAATTACCCTCTTATGAAAACACAAGCGAAAGATAGAGATAAGTTAAACACCAAACCACTCCATATCAGACATAAATATAAAAGAAAAACTCAAGTACACATTTTTAATGACATACAAAACTACAACAACTAAATAGAAAAACCGCAAGTACCAAAATAATGTAAATGAAGCAGCAACCAAAAGCCCAAACAACTCCTATAACCCCAAGCTAGTAGTAACCAGGATGATCCCCAACATGCTCCAAGTGACTAATAAATCAAATTATATAGATTGGGTGAGTGGAAAAATATACTCATTATGATCATCCATAGAGGCTATTGTGAAAAAGTAAAGAGAACATGCTACAACACAGTGAACAACAAGTGAAACTAACTCGTCACCTTAAAAATATAATATGATCCTAGCCTCGCCATGGATACTCTCACCATGTATCACTTACAAGAATATATAATATGATAAATAATATCAAGGGTACCCTAATACCACTTCCCACTTTTTTCTGATTTTACCCAACATCGCACATCATATATATCTCTCTCAAAAAAGGCTTGCCCGCACACACTTGGGTGAAGCACCATAACATGCATCTCATTCAAAAAAAGCAACATGCCCACATATGAAAAGTAACCAGGTAGTTTCTCAAAGACACCATAACACTCATAACATTTATCAAATGTCAGGCATTATAGCTGAAGCAATTACAACCAACACACCGAGTAAGGATCCTCAAACAATCACAGCCTATACACGTTACATATATAGTATTCCATAGAAAACTATATTTTGAATTTATGTGTGTGAGTATCCACAATCCATTACATCCATCTACACACATATATGGGGAAAATTAACTATTGTGCCAACCATCACATGTAACTTCTAAGAGATGAGAGTAGGGCCAAAGGGGGAAGTCAGCCATCCATCCGCCCAACAGAATGTTGGGGAAAAGACCCACCAGGGCTCAGAATCCCCCAGGTGTTAGTTTCCCTTACTGATGTGTTGTGTTGCGTATAGAAATACAAAAATTAAATAATATACTATTTCTTCTAACCAAACTACCCGTATAACCTAATCCTAGAATCAATTATAGCTAACGTCTCTCGGACTCCCAGGTACCACTTCTAAGACTTGGTATCCTATAGGCACACAAATATTTTAACAGCTTGATTATATTACTTTTTTCCATTTTTAACAGTGTCACATTATGTTCATTAATTACTTACACATTAATTAAAAATTAAAAAAAATCCGCATTATATTTCCTTAGCATCACACACAAATTCCACTATTCTGTTAAATTGAATCCTCATAATTGTGTCCCAGCAAGCTCCAACCCCATGGGATAACGTCATTTATTCAATCATTTATTAACATCATTATTAATCTCCCATATTCCTAGGCATTCTACAAAAATAAATTAAGATACTAAACACAAGTTTCTCAACACAGTGAGAAAATGAACTACTCGTCTAGTCTTTTCCACCTATCGCATGATCCTAGACCCATCCTCCCTTAAGAAGTTAAACATGGAAATCATGTGGCATAAATCACACGTCTTCACCCCTTTTGGAATAAGGGAAACAAAAATAGATGTTTTGAGTAGTGGGGAATGTAAAGAAGATATAAAACCAATAAGAACCAGTAAGAATCCAAATATTCACATCCAACCCGTTTCATCGTCTCTGGTGTCCTCCACATCACCCACATGCATAAACATTTGCATCTTTCCACATTAGGCATCAACTGCCACCACGACCAATATGCCTCATTGCCCCCACATATCCCAACAGCCTTCCGATATCACCTCACCAAACAAGAAGTTTCAAAACAAACATCATATAAATTGGGCTCTTGGACCTTAAAAAAGTAATCCGAATTTCAAACACAATGAGCTCTCATATCTCCAAACATAAGGTTCTTGGCCTTTACAAGCAAAAGTGTAATTCAAAACCCTACGAGGTATTATCTTTTTTCTCAAACAAATAGTTTCTTTAATCCATCCAGAATTAACATATTTATTATTTTTTTGTTTGAACTATGGGTAACCAAAATAATATGCTATCGTAGCTTTCATAAATTGATTAAATATTCTTACTACATAAATTGAATTAACATCAAATTACAACAACAAAAACAACTTCTAGATTTATTTTCAAGCCACTTTATCTTTAGCCATACAATTAAAAATTAAATTTTTTCTTTACGTTCTTTAAAAATTTTCATAAAGAAATAAAATATAAAAAAAGAAAGCATAGATATCACACTATCTATAAAACCGATGCAATAACAAATGATCTATATCAATTTTTTTATCAGATTAAAATATTTATTATGTCAATTACATTGTGATACAATGGTTTAAAACATGTTAACTCTACATTTTCACATAATATAATAGAGAAAAATGAATCCCCTACCTCTAATGGTTCTTGACGTTCTCTATATGATGATGATCCAGAAAACAGATTACAATCTCCTCCCACGTGACAATTGCATCCACTCGAGGACGTCGCGGCCTGACCGAACCATTGGACAGCTAAGAAAACTCAATTAGAAGTATGGAGATCAAATTTTATAGCATGTTAAAGAGAAATGGTAGGATAAGGATCAAAGAAAACACAATAAAAGAGGTATATATTAAATTATATCAATGAAGGATAGACACATTCTACTTACACCAAAATAGGGGGTGCACATGCAGTAAGAAGAAACTTATAAAGGAAACGATCCAATGATTAATGTTTAATCACACAACCCCTATGGGAAGAAGGAATCGATTGAGTATCACAAACTAGGGAACAAGGTGGTAGAATAAGGATGTAAATATATCTCGTCCCATTAGAAGATTTAACGGAGTAGTGATTAAAGATACACTAGATTTTACATTAAATGAAGATCACATTAAACAGCACGATTTGACCATGTAAAAGCATCCCGAGAATAAGGAAAATTAATATTGGAGTTATGGGATTTTATTAAGCCTTAAATACCTTATAATGGCTATACATGCAATTTACATCAATGGAAACGTCTAACAGGCGAATTTTTAGGAAGCTAGAATCACTATACACCAAACATGAAATTTGAAAAAGTGTTGGATGACTCACCATTTTGGAAACATCACTGGTCTGGAAACAATGTAGATCCTCACCGGTCTAGAATCCTCATTGGTATGGAATCAATGTAGAACCTCACTAGTCTAGAAACCTCACCTGTCTATAAACACTGTTCGTTAAATAAAAATTGGGAAAAGGAAATATCCTACTATTGAAAAGAGAATACTCTTTTAGAAACACTATTCATGATTTAGAAATTTGGCAAACGAAAATAGCCAACTGTTGGGAATAGCCTACTATTCTTGAAAAACTATTCACAAAATATAAAATTTTAAAAACAAAATAGCCTACTATTGGAAATTGACAAAAGTTTTGGAAAAACTCTTCATGAACTGCAAAAATGGGAAAAGAAAATAGTTTGTTGTTCAAAATGGCCTACTGCTCTGGAAACACATTTAAGGAACTAGAAATTTTGAAAAGTAAAATATTTTTCTATTGGAAATATTATCTTATTATTGAAACACTATTCACGAACATGAAATTTGGAAATGTGATTGGAATAAGTCACCTTGACCATTAAGAACCCCTAAAACACCAGATTTCTGCAATGTAATGAACTGGAGAGGTCCGGGAAATTACATTAGATTCCTCTCGAAACATTCTCATCCCCAAGAATTTAAAACCAACCGATATGAAAATATGGGTCTAAACATACACCCTATAAGATACATCTCTAGTTAAAACCACCATTAGTTGTTCGAAAGATATAACAAAACCTCAACATCCGAGAAAAAGGTAACAATCATTCCATATCCAATCAAGTCAATGATAAAATCATATAAAAGGTACAAAAAAGAAAACATCAAAGAACAAAACTAAGCACAACAACTTAAATCAGCTCTGGGTACTGGATACGCATCTGGGACTCCCACTCCTAAGTACTCTCCCCAATGCCACTATGTCACCACAAGACACGAACCAATGGAATTGAATGCCCATGAAACGCCTTCTCCTTGCGGTCCAAGATCTGTACTGGCTGCTCCTCGAAGGTCGCATAATCTTCAATATTGATCTTTATCCAATTGATGACGTTTGAGTCATCACGACGATAACAACGGAGCGGTGATACATAGAAAACATCATGTTTTTAGATCATCTATGGTGGAAGTGCTACTCGATGTTCCATGACTCCAACATGAGAAAAAACCATGAAAGGACCAACAAATTTGAGAGAAAGCATACTCCCATTACCAAAACATCACTGCACATGATGGGGAGTCACCATCAGAAACACAATATCCCCAAAATAAAACTCTAATGGTCTCATCCTTTAATAAACATAAGATTTCTAACGACCCGGCACTATCTTCATCCTCTAACGAATAACCTGAATCATCTCTATTTTATTCTGCACTAGTTTTGATCCTAGAATTTCTAACTCTATTACCCAAGTACATCACAATGGAGAATGAAAGGTTTGAAATACAAGTATTCAAATGGTGTCGTACCAATGGTGGAGTGAAAAATATTTTTTAATCAAACTCAACCAATGGTATGTGGCTCATCCATGAACCTCCAAAATCCAAGACAGAAGAGAATAACATGTATTCAAGAGTCTTGATAGCCTGCTCTGTTTGACCATCTATCTGAAGATGAAAAGCAGTGCTAAGGTAGATCTGAGAACCAAAAGAATTTTGGAGACCACTCCACACCCTAGAGTTAAAATGAGAATCTCAAAAGGAAATGACTATCCTTAGGGCACCGTGGAGTCTCACAACCTCCTCCAGATACTTCCTTGAAAAAATATCCACTGATCTCGACTCCTTGATTTTAATAAAGTGGGATTTTTTCATTAAACGGTCCACTACCACCCATATAGAATCATTTCCTCCTAGATCATGAGGTAATCTAGTAATAAAGTTCATTGAGATGTCATCCCACTTCCATAGAGGATTATATAATGTCTAGAAAAAAACCACCGAGGAAACGGTGCTCAGCCATGACCTTATGGAAGACCAAACATCGAGACACAAACTATACAACTACATGATTCAACACAGGACACCCAAACTAACTCATCAAGGCCGTGTAAAGTTTTATCATGCTCAGATACACTGCTAAAGGAAAACTATGGAACTCTCTGAGAATCATCTCACATGTTTCCAAATGAAAAAATATCCTTCTTTGATATAACACTCGGTGTTGTTCATCCTCAAACATACCATTAGGGGACTTTCCACAAACAACTCAGTCTCTCCAAACATCCACCTATATATCCCCCAACAGGGACTCTTCCACCTACTTCATCGGAGATGACCACATCGTCATCGTAAAAAGGAAACCTATGCCCTCAACATCTCCCATATCAAGATGTATTGTTGACTATTATTCCATTACTCACTAGGAATCACCAAATTCATGCACTACATCACTACAAGACATACAAATCAGTGCATCAGCTGCATCATTTCCCTTTCTAGGTGTAAATGATATTTACAAGTTGTATTCATATATTCACTCCATCCATGGATGCTATCACATGTTTAAGTCATGCTAGGAGAAAACATACCTCATGCTCTTATGAACGGTGAAAACCACAAAGCTCTCACCAATGAGGTAATTTCCCCAGAACATTAGATAAAACACCATGAAATCCAAATCAAGATCATTGGTGGCATAGTTTCGTTCATGGAGACCCCATTTCTGAGAACCATAAGAAACAACTGGTCTAGTATGCATCAGAACACTGCCTAACCCAAGATGTGAAGCGTCGTAGAAAACATCAAACTGAACTCCCTCTACTGGAAGACAACGAACTAGAGAACTTTCTAACATATCCTTCAGATAATCAATATCTTCTTGACATTGAAAAGTCCACATGGATGTCTGATCCTTCCTAATAAATTCCATAAGAGGAGTCACAACCCAAGAGAAATATTCTACGAACCTCCTTTATTAACCTGCAAGTCCTAGGAAACATCACATCTCTGCCACTGTCTTGGGGGATTCCCAAGACACAACTACTTCTATCTTCAATGTATCCATATCTACTCCCTACAAGGACACTACATTCCCCATGAAAAGGACTTATTGAGCCCAAAAATCTCACTTTGAAAACTTCCCAAAAAGCTGATGTTAACGAAAAACTACCAAAATGGAATGTAGATTATCTACATTGTCCTCCTCCGATGTGGAGTACACAAGTATGTCCTTAACGAAAATCCCCATGAATGTATATAGGAACTCATGGAACAAAACATTAATCAATCCCATGAACACAACTTGAGTATTCTTTACATCGAACGTCATTACAATGAACTTGTAATGCCCTTGACAACAATAGAAAGTAGTCATCAGAATATCCTCATCCTTCCTACACATCTGATGATATATTGAATGCAAGTAAATCTTTAATAACCAACTTGAACCCTTTAGTTGATCAGATGAATCATAAATCTACAAAAGATGATATCTATTCTTTACTGTCACTTGGATTAAGCTACAATAATCGTTACACAACCGCAAACTGCCATCACCCTTCCTCACGAAAAAAACTAATGTGCCCCATAGTGACACACTCGGCCGAACAAAACCGCATAGTAACAAACCATCACACTATATACATAGCTCTCATAAAATAGAAGGGTTCATCTTATATGGAGACATAGAGATAGGAGATGCTCCAGGTTGTATCTGGATACCAAACTCAGTCTCTTGTCGAGGGGGTAATTCTAAAACCTCTTCTAGTAAAACAGCAGGGTACACTTCTTCGAAACTAGGATACACCTACTACCAAAACTCTGAGTAACTCAGCATCAGCTCAGTCATCATTGATGATAAGGATGTAACACAACACTGACACATCAGTGTGTCTCGCTCGCCAACAAACACTGTTGGCTCCCCATCTGCATCGAAGAACACCACCTGCCTCCTGAAGCAATCCACGATAGATAGAACTGAATAAAACCAATCCATGATGAGGATGACATCATATGGTTGTATCCATAGTTATATTAAATTTTCCCAAGAGCAGTTCTACCCCAGCACTAGCTCATAATCTCTACATTATTCAATCAAGTTAGTTCGACCTCCAACCGGTGTAGTCGACGTAAAGGGCACCAGAATCCTCTCAAACTAAAGTCCCAAAGCCTGGATAAGGGCAATTTATATGAAGGAATGTGTCTCTTATATATAAAATAAGGCATAAACCCATGTATAAATGAAGAAATGGGTACCATGAATGACATTTGGATCGCCTAGGGCTAGAAACGCTACAACATGAAGTCAACCACAACCTCCTCCACAACCTCTCTAAACCTAATGAAGACCAAAACCATAGTCATGATCAGATCTCTACGGATGGGGAGAAACACAGGGTTATCCTCTGCCTGTCCCACCTACTCTCTGCTAACCCAAAGCTAGGGAAAAATACTGATGCTGCCTTTTCTAGAACTACCTCAGTGGAGGAACATAGAGAATAACACCTGGTTCACGATGACTGATCTAAAATTTTGGGCACTCTCGCAACTGAATAAATTTCCCTCCACATGAAAAACAATCACCTTATCCATTGACATAGGCCTGAGGTCCCCCTCTGCCAGAGAAATAAGATGCTGAGGGCTGCGACCTACCCCCAGCTAAATGGAAACTCTTCTGCCCGGAAAACTAGGAACCCCAAACAATAGCTATGCTTCATGAGGAATCATGAAGACTCTCATCTCATGATGATATTTTTCGGGAAAATGTCCTCTCGACGACCACTTACCTTTCGAGCACCTCTAGATATGTCATTATATTAAATGGGGTGACATACCTCTAGATATATAGATGGAAAGCCACTTTGAAATGCCTCACCCTAGCCTCCTCATCTAGAAATAGTTCGAATTAATATTGTAAAAGGTTCCTAAAATGGATTCCAAACACTTGCACACTAGAGCTCCCCTGTCAAAGGTAAAAAAATATCATGATGAGTGGATGCATTTGTGGTTGGTGAAAGAAACTCTACTCCAAACTTATCTCGAAACTCCTCCCATTAGATCACCGACTCCTCACAATCCCTGAGGAACAATAACCACTACTGCCTCGTTTCTCTACACAGCATCATCACAACCAATGTATCCCAGTTCTAATTGCGAGCATAGATCAAAATGAAACATATATCGACTACCTCCAACTAGTCTTACATGACTACATTTGAAAGAGATCCCTTGTACATCTACAGAGATTGGCACTAAAACTCTTGGAGTATCCTCCTCAATGTTTTTTCATCATCAACCTCTACCCTACAATAATATACTATCATATCCTGTTTGACATATATTGTTCAAACCAGATGTTGATGTCGACCTCAAACCGCACCTATAAAATAACCACTAGTATGAGCTCCTAAACCTGGTATATAGGACCCTCCACATTAATTAATTTAATATTTACTTTTATTAAATTTAGGTTAGCCTATCCCAAGTTATACGCATTCAAACACAGGAAAAATGAAGAATGATGAATGATCCTTTCCTTGGGATCTACCCTGAACTAGTGTCACCTCATTTAGTAGTAATTGTAAACATATCGGTTCATGCAGCAGATCACAGGTGGCCCTAAATGCCTATGTCTCAGCCAGTCTCCAATGTTTACATCAATGTCCATACATGACTGACACTATATCACTACCAACCCATGCAGCCCCACCTATTCCTAACATAAAAACCATCCTCTCCCTCAACTAGACCTCTGATAAAACATTTTCATGACCCCCTCTCCACAAGGTGTACCCCACCTAGTACAGTAATATGAGAAGAGTGTTAATGACCCCTGAGTCCCACCTCTAGTAGTCCTTGGGTTGGAGACTGACACAGATGTTATATAAGGTAGAATAATAAAGGAAATATATATTGTACCTTTATAATATTAGGTTATTTCCTTTTCCAAATTTATAGAAATGAAGGATTCGAGCTCAGTGGATGTTTTGTGAAGGAAGTATCTGGAGGAGGTGGTGAGACTCTACAAAGTAATGAAGATGGTCATTTTCTGATTGAGATCCTCATTTTTCCTATAGGGTGTGTAGAGGTCCCAAGCATTCTTTTTCTTCTCAGTTATGCTTTATCACTAAATTTAGTCCACATACAGACGATATGATAGAGCGAACTATCTAGACTCTTGATGACATGTTACTCTCTTGTGTCCTGGATATTGGAGGTTTGTGGATGAGGAACATACCCATGTTGGAGTTTTATTACAACAATATTTTTCACTCCACCATCGGTATGACACCATTTTAAGCCTTGTATTGCAAGCCATTCCATTCTCTTTTGTGATATACATGGATTGAAGAGTCAGAAATTCTCAGAACAAAACTAATGTAGAATAAAATATAGATGGTTCAGGTGATTCTTGAAAGGACGAATACATCTCAAGATCATTTGAAATCATATGTTGATCAAATGATGAGACCTTTGATGTTTGATGTTGGGGATCACATGTTTCTGAAGGTGACTCTCCATCATGGGAAGCGGTGGTTTTATCATGAGAGTAAGCATTCTACATGGTTTGGTGGGCCATTTGAGGCATTGGATCATGTTGGAGTGGTGGAATATTGAGTATCACCTCACCCATAGATGATCTGGATACATGATGTTTTCAATGAATCACATCTTCATCATTATCTTCATGAAGACTCACACATCATCAATTGGAGTGAGATCGATGTAGAAGATGATGCGACCATAAAAGAGTAGCTAGTAGAGATCATGCACCACAACGAGATGTTTTTCGTCGGTGTTTTATTCCCCTGGTTCATGTCTTGTGGAAAGACGGTGGTGTTGTGAAGAGTACTTGGGAGCGGGAGTCCTAGATGTGTGTCCAGTACCCATAGTAATTTTAAGTTGTTATGATGAGTTTTTTCCTTTGATGCATTATTTTTTGTGCCTTTTATGTGATGTTAGGCATGACATGTTTGATATGGAATGAATGTTCCCTTGTTCCTAGATGTCAAGGATTTGTTCTTTCTTTCAAACAACTCAGGGAGGTTTTCCCCTACGGGGTATCTTATATGGTGGTTGTTCGAACACAAAAACAAAGAAGAATGATACATGATCCTTTCCTAGGTCACTACGCTACAACTAGTATCACCTCATTTAGTAGCTATTATAAACATAATGGATTGTTCATCTGATCACATGGGCCCTTAACTCCTATTTATCAGCCGGTCACTATTGCTTTCATCACTTGTTAGACATGACTGACACAGTTTCCCTACCAACCCATGAAACCACACCTGTCCCTAACAACTAACTCCATCATATCCCTCAACCGGACCTTTGATACCACTCTATTTCGACCCCTCGCCAGAAGGTGTACCCTTCCTTGGCCAGAAATGTGAGAAGGGAGGTAATGAACCCTGAGTCCCACCTCCAGCAGGTCCTAGGTTGGCAACTAGCACTGAGGGTACAGTAAACACACAAATGGGAGAAAATACCCACTTAAGAGACACATGAAAAAGAGAGGGATAAGGTAGAAACCAACCAACACAAACTCAATAAAGAAATATAAAATAATAACCCATGTACACATGTATAATTTCATACAAAACAACTACAACTAAAAAAAATAACCACAAGTACCAAAACAGTTTAAAAACAGAGTCATCCAAAAATCCCAAACAGCTACTGCCACCCCATGCTAGTAGTAACCATCTTGATCACCAACATACACCAACTGACCTGTAAAACATCTTATATAGATAGGGTGAGTATAACTATATACTCATTAGGATCATCCCTATATCCTCTCATGCAAAATTAATGAGAACATGCTAAAGAACAGTGAACAATAAGTGAAACTAACTCGTCACCTAAACTAGTATACTAAGTTCCCAACATCACCATGGATAATCTCACCAAATATCGGATACAAGAGTATATAATATAAGAAATAATATCAGGGGTACCATGTTACCACTTCCCCACTGGTTTTTTGATTTTCCCCAATGTCGCACGTCCTAAGAATCACTCTAAAAAAATGATGGCCTGCAAACACCTGGGAACAACACCACAACTAGTACCTAGTGCAACAAAACCACCAATTCTATGTATGAAAGGTAATTGAGTAGTTTCCAGGATCCACCACAGCTCACATAACATGTATAATACATTGGTCATTATACCTCAAGGCATTACAACCCACACACCGAGTAAGGATAGTCAATACATCGCAGCCTAAACATGTTATACCTATAGTAGTCCATAGGAAACTTGAACGACCCAAAGTTTCATTAATGGAAAATCCCTCTTGATCTTATTAAATTTCTCTTTATATAAAATGTTTTTATAAAATGTCATCTTCATTGGTTTTATGATAAGAATGGTGATCGTTACTTTTATAAACGTTGAATAGTGATCACATGATTAATATAAATATAGGGCTTTAACACATCCAAGTTTACATAGACAAAGGAAGCGATGGCCTCATCTAGTTGAATTTCCCCATATGAAGCCCATTTGTCAGAGCTCGAAAAAGAGGTGGCGTTTTTGGGCTTCTCCCTTGACCAAGCCCAAGCTGAGCTTCGTCATGTCAAGCTCGAATGTGACCATCTACGGGAAAACTAGAAGTTGATTGAAATTAGCACTCGAGCGATGTTATATAATCCGTTCGATTGATCTGCGTTGGATCCAGGCCGTCCAATCCTTTTTTTTCTCTCTCTCTCCCTGTAGCTTCTTCTTCATCGTGCGCGCCGAACCAGTAGGTTAGGACCCCGTTTTTCTATATCTATGAAAGCGAGTAGACCCATACTTGTTCCCTCGTTTCAACAAATCGGCACCGCCCCTTTAATATCCGGCCTCGGTACCCTCGACACCTCTTCATACTTGGTTGTCTTCTTTTCTTTCTTTAACCGGGAGTTGAACCGTAGCAGGGAGGTTCCTTCGGATTTCTCTCCAGCCGGTGAGATCACATGTTCCTTCTCCTCCCCTCCAAGCTGAGGTAAGGGAGATCCTACCTTTTTATTTTGTTTTCTATGGTCTAGATTCAACTTTGTTTTTTTATATATTCACTCTACGTATATATGTATATATATAAAAATATATATATATACATAGGGCCTTAAGAATTGTATTTCACCCGTTTCACCCTTCCAGTTTTGTGAGTCGAAAGCAAGTAAGGGTTCCTGTCTTGTTTGATTTCAGTTTTGGTGAACCTACATGTATATATACACTTTACGTAAATATATATACCCATATATATACAAGGTCGTAAGATCTGTTCTTCCCCTGTCTTTATCTTCCTACGTGGAGAATCGAACAAGAGCAAACGGAAGCCCTCGGGTCTCGGTTTCTTCGGTTTCACACACTTATATACCCTTGTTTTATATGTATATATGTATATACATATAGACATATGTACATATATATATATATATAAGACAATAATTGCGGGTATTTAACTTCTTTTATATATTTAAATGACCCTTGTTTTTATTTTTCCCTTTGGGAAATAATGATTTCGGGTAATTTATGAGCATGTAAAATCATGAAAGTGTATGGAGCATATTGATATACATGTACATATGATTATATAGATGTATATGTACATCAATGTGCATAAGGGATGAACTTGATTATTTTTTTTTTGAAATTTTATCACAATATAGCATGATGATTAAAATTTTATTTACCCAAATAGACTATTATTTCAATAAAAGTACCAAAACTATTTATATAAATGTTTATATTTATGATGAAGTTTAAGGATTAGTTTCATATCAAAATAATTCCTTCAAAATTTTCATTTATCACCATTCTTGATAAATCATGATTTTGTTTTGTGAAGATGGGTAGTGTGAATTCCTTAAACGTTTACAAGTGTATATATATGTATTCATATATATATGTAATCATATTTATGGATCTACCATGTTGTATAGAAGAATTATTTTATGCCAATAAGTATTTTATGAAAATTATGTTCACATTTTCCTAATGTAAAAGAACCCCATTCGGTTTTACCAAACCTTAATTTTGTTAAATGTATAACATGAGAAATATTATTGAGTATGGTTTAATTTGGTAATCCCATTCACATGTGAATACGCCCCTAAATTTATTTTTTTATAGGTATATGTATAACCTTGTTTATATTTGTTGTCTTCAAATACAAGTTCTTCTTATGATGTTTGCAAACTTTTCAAAGGAATGGTCATGTTATTTAAAGTGAAAATGAGTTTTTACACAACTATATATATAAATTCATGCAGTTTGCATACAAATATACATGACTTCCCAAGATGGACCTAATTGCACACATTATATCCCTAACTATATGTATATTCACACAGTTTTAATTAAACACACACAATACCCATTTATCAGCATGTGTATTAGTTATGAAGGACCATGTTTTTTTAACTTGGTATTATGATGCTTTGGAATGTTAAGTGTTTATGTTCATTTCAATAAAACCCTTGTTTTTAATTATTGAGATAATTTCTTATGTGTACGGATTTTGAGCACGTACATCTTAGTTTTATTAATGATTGAACTATATTCATGTTATGAATATGTATGTAAAAAATTGGGTTTAATTAAGAATGTGTGAATGAAACCCTATGAAAGAAAGACCATGTCAATATATGTGAGGGATGTTTTGGACTTAAGTGTTTATGGATGGGTGCGCCTAGAATTATATAGAGCTCCAATTCATTGGGTAAAGTAAGAGTCTCATGAGACGTTATGTGCGACGGTCTTGGCGGTTATTCTTGGCTTGTGCATCTATGTGTGACAGTCTTGGCGGTTAGCCTTGGCTTGTGCTTCTATGTGCGATAGTCTTGGTGTTTATCCTTGGTTGTGATTTTATGTGCGAGGGTCTTGGCGGTTAGCCTTGTGTTGTACTTTTATGTGCGACGGTCTTGGCGGTAAGCCTTGGCTTATGCTACTATGGGAAACGGGATTGGCGGTTTGCCTTGACCCGTACTAAGTAAAGTTTTAAGATCATGACACAAGGTCTTGACAAGTCTAGGCATTGTAAATTCCCTCAGCATGTAATGATAAATGGTCAACCAAGGGTTAGTCCAACTAACAAGACGTCCCCTAGTTGAAAATTTCCCTTGACTATGAGAATGAATTTATGAAATAAGAACTGTAACACATGTGGTATTCTTGCGCTCTCTAATTCATGTATTCTTTTAAGTTTTTTTAAAGTACGTACTTCTTCTCTGTGCAAGTGGTTTCAAAATGTAGGATTTTCATGTTTTAAGAAAAGATAATTCTTTTTTAGTAAAGTGTTTTATTTTTATTCAAAATGACTAATTTGAGAAAGAGTTTTCTTAAAATGTTTCAAAAACCCTTACTGGGCATATTTGCTCACCCTATGTTTTGTTTTAAATTTTTAGGCATGGTTTGTATTAATGATGTTTATCATAAGCAGCTGGTTTTCCAAAATCCTGAGCCTTGCGATCTTCTGTAGTAATGGTACATGATATATTATTTGAAAATGTTGAAATGTAATGTCAGTATATCATGTCTCATAAGGGACCCGGGGATCGAAGTCTCTATAGTAACTATATCCAAAATATATGTGTGTGAATAACCATTAGCCATTACATACCACAACACACATATTTCGAGATAACTAACCATTTTACATACTAGCACAAGTAACTACAAATATATGAGAGTGGGGTCAAAGGGGGTAATAAGCCATCCATCCTCCCACTAAAATGTTGGGGAAAACACCCCCAGAGCTCAGAATCCCCAGGGTGTCAGTTTCCCTAACTGACTAGGTAGAAAAGTGTATGTAAACACACAAAGTAAAAAATATGCTTTATCTCACAACCACATTATGGGAATAACATAGACATAGACTGAACTGCAGCTAACTTCTCTCAGACTCCCAGCTTCCACTTCATGGACTAGGTATCAAATAAGCATACAACCATCTAAAGTTCATGATTACATTCCTTCATTCCTTTTTTATTAATTTCATTATACATTAATTAATTATTTAAACATTAATTAAATATTATTAATTTCCTCATTATATTTCATTAGAATCACACTGAAATTCCATTGTTCCTTTAAATTGCAACATTCGCGCTGCATCCTGAAAGCTCCAAACCCATTGGTTAACATAATTTTTTCAATCATATATTATAAATAATATTACATTCCCATATTACCAATAATTATAGAAAAACATTCTATGATATTAAACATAAGGGGGGTCAACACGGTTAGTAGATGAACAACCCATCGATTCTTTCCGCCTATAGCAAGAGAATAGACCCATAATCCCTCTTGTAGCTAATCATGGAAAGCAGATGGCATGCCCCATGCATCTTCTCCCCTTTTGGACAGATGGTAAGGAAACCAAATTCCTTGAGCAGTCGAGAATGTAAGGAAGGTAAACATCCAACATGAAATAAAAAGCATCCAAACATTCACATCCAACCCTTTCCATCATCTCATGTGTTCTCCCCGTCACCCACATGCCTAAACTGATGCATCATTCCACTCTAGTCATCAACTAATACCACAAACAATATGACTTCATTACCCCACATATCACAATAGCCTTCCATGATCACATCACAATACAAGAAGCAGTATAACAAACATCATATCAATTGGGTTTGGGGGCCTAAATAATGCATCCAACCTTCAAACACAATGAGCTCTCGTATCTCCAAGAATAATGCTCTTGTACATTATAAGCATGAGGGTAGCTCAAAACCCCATGAGTTTTTTATCAAACATCTAGTTCATTAAACCATCTAGAATTAACCAATTTATTATTTTTTGGTTCCGACTATGGGTAACCTATATAGAAATCTATCATAGCTATCACAAATTGATTAATTATTCTTACTTCATCAATTTGATTTAAGTCAAATTACAACAACAACAACTAGATTCATTTTCATGCCTCTTTATATTTATCCAAACAATTGTCAATTAATTTTTGTCTTTACGTTCTTTACCAATTTCCATAAAGAATGAAAAGATAAAAAAATTAGGCATTGATATCACTCTATCTAGAAAAATGTGAAGCAATAAAATATGATTGATATAAATTTATTTATCTGATTCAAATTTTTATCATGACAATTCCATTGTGATCTAATTGTCTAAAACTTACTAACTCCAAATTTTCATGTAAAAGAATAGTGAAGAAATGAATCCCCTACCTAAAACTGTAATTGAAATTCTTTAGATGAGGACGATCCACAAAACAGATTTTGATATCCTCCCCCGTGACAACTACATCCACCTGAGGACGTGGCTGCATGACTGCACCATCTGATATCCAAGAAAAATCAACTAGAAGTATGGAGATTGTGTGTCATAGCATGAAAAGAATAAAATGAGGATAATGATTAAAGCAAACACATGAATAGAGTTAGATCATAACTTATATTGTTGAAGGAAGGACACTTGATTCTTACACCAAAACAGGGGTCCCACATGCAGCAAAAAGAAACATCAAGGGGAAGCGATCTGATGATTAATGTTCGATCACACAACAGATAATGGATGAAGGAAATGTTTGAGCATCTCACACCAGGGAATAAGAAGGTATAATAAAGAAGAAAATATATCTCTTCCCTTTAAAATATTTAAGGGAGTACCAGTTTAAGATATACTGGATTTTATATTTAAATTGTGTTGCATTAAACCACACACTTGGACCAAGTTAAAGAATCTCAAGCCTTATGATAATTCATATAGGAGTTATGGGATTTATTTGGCCTTTAATCCCTTAAAACAACTCTTTAAATTCATTTTACATCAAAGGTAACTTCAATGGGGTGAAACTGTATGAAACTGGAAACATTGTACACCAAACATTAAATTTGACAATGTGTTGGATGACTCACCATTTTGGAAACCTCACTACTGTGGAAGCACTGTAGAACCTCACTAGTCTTGAGACCTCACCAATCTAGAAACATTATTGAACCTCCCTGGTCTAGAAACCTCACCGGTCTAGAAACCTCACAGGTCTAGATACACTGTAGAACCTGACTAGTCTGGAAACCTCGCTGGTCCAGAAACACTATTCTTGAATGGTAAATTTGGCTAAGGAAATAGAATGTTGTTGAAAAGAGCCAGCAGTTCTGGAAATACTATTCATGAACAAGAAATTTGGCAAAAGAAAATAGCTTTTTATTGGAAATAGCCTTCTGTTCTAGAAAACAGTATTCATGAACATGAAATTTAGAAAGGGAGAATAGCTTAGTGTTAGAAATAATCTACTATTCTTGAAACACTGTCCATGAACTAGAAATTTGGAAAAGGAAAATAGCCTTCTGTTAGAAATAGCCTACTATTTTGGAAACACTATTCATGATCTAGAAATGTGAAAAAGAAATATAATCTGTTGTTGGAAATAGCCTACTATTCTGGAAACACAATTCATAAACTAAAAATTTGGAAAAGTGATGGGAATAAGTCACCATGACCTTACCGAACACATCAAACACCAGATTTCCATAAAGTAATGTACCCGAGAGGTCCGAGCCATTAGATTTTTGGTTTGTTCACCAATAGATACCATGATCAGGCTTTTTTGAGAGGGGGTCGCTGGTGCCAAGGATAATGAAACATTGATGTTTTTTAATGTTTGTGCATAATAATTGTAAATATAATTATAACAAAAATTGTTTGAAATAGATATTATATAGTGTTTTTTTGAGATATAAATTTTATTATGATTAAATTCGTAATGGGCATATTGGTTTGTTTGCATACAATATATTTGGTAAACTGTGATGTAATTTCAATAGCACATTGTAGTTGTAGGTCCTTTACCATCACTTTTTGTAGGATTGGTAACGGGGTTCCTCTTTTAATGGTGCTCAGAAAAACAGTAAAAATTACCACTATTAAATCCCACATTGCACATTGTATAAAGGTATATATGTGGTTATGTATGTCCTTTGAAATACTATGTCATCAAAAAAATCCAATAGTAGGATCCTTCTTATCAATGAAGCATGTTCGTCAGTCAAGGGAATACCACATCCTTTGGTCTGTAAATATTGTACAATTGAATGTGAATTTGAATGGCCAATTCCAAGAAACCCATTTAATCTCATAAGAATTGTAATGGAAGATCTCATGCCACATAATGGTGGGGGAATACCGACTCCAGTGAAGGATCCAATACTACATCTGAACTCTTTAGATGAGGGAAATATTGACTCCAAATGAATAGTATTTTCATGCCTTTTGTATGTTGGGGGAATACTAACCCTATTTGATACACAAGTAGGGAGTCCTGCACCTAGACTAAATGGGGAGAATTTTCATCCCCACCTAAGGATAGAGGGAGACCCACATCTTTACTCACATATTCTTGAAATGGGTTTTCATCCCATAAAATAATCTATACATCACCTTTCCACCCATTCATTGGCCCTATATAGATAAATATGAAAGGTTCCTATATAACCTTACTAATGGCCTCGAATGACAAAAAAAATCAGACCACTACAATATATGTGGAAAAATATTCTAGGTGGGCTATTTATTTACTAAAAATGGATGACATATGAAAATTATGCATTTCATTACGTTAAACACAGAACATGTTATGCGATGGGAATCAGGTATATATCGTGATCCAGAATTATATATGAAATATTGATAATTAGTCATTGTTATTTATGTCATGATAGTGATATTTCAGACAATTAGTGAATCCTACATCTAGGAAAAAATTCAGAAACGAAACAATCCCCATCCCCTCTCCATACAACACGGCCCACTTTTCATTTTATTTATGTATTTTGTTTTATTTTATTTTCAAATTTCTAAACCAAATAATAAGGCTTTCTCCTTCACACCTGGCGCCCATAAAACCCCAATAAATATAATCCTCCCTTAAATCACATGAATTTTCATGCTCAAATGATTACCACCAGTCCTCATATGCATCCAAGCCACCCTGCTAACCTCACACAAATGTTGCATCGACTGAAGTCGATGGCACCTCGCATCACTGCCACCATACCACTGGCCCCAAAGGAGTTGTCACCACACTGGCCTCATTATAACCCCAAGCACCTATCTCCTTTCCCCCGTCTGACGACCCTAATGTCGTTGTTCGCCGTTTAATGCCACCTCATCAAATATTAATACCAAAACATAAGAAGATGGTGGTTGAAGGGAATAATGTCATAGATATTACAAGATATGGTATTCATTCCATCAACAAAAATATGTATTCAAGATAATCAATATTAAGGAAATAATCTATCAATACTATAATATATATTGGTCTCACATCTATTGAAAATTTTATATACGGTTTGATTGATGATTGTATAATAATAACGCTAATAATAATCCTAAATAAATGTGAACAAATGATTATCCTGCCAGTCGGTGATAAAAAACATTGATTTCAATTCTGAGATCAAATGTTTAATTTACAAAGAATGTTTACAAATTGAAATAGAGATTCCTACCCTCATAACAATAGTTTTCACTCCACCGTCAGTATGGCACTTTTTGAAGCCTTGTATGTAAAACCTTGTAGTTCTAGGTTGTTCTGGACTGGGATCGAAGAGTTTGTAATTCTCAAACCGAATCTAGTGCAGAATATATCATAGATTTTTCAGGTGATTCGTGAGAGGATGAAGACATCACATGATTGTCATAAATCATATTCCGATCAATAGAGGATACCTTTGGAGTTTGATGTTGGGGATCACATGTTTCTGAAGGTGAATCCTCATCATTGGCAGTGATGGTTTGGTCATGGGAGTAAGCATCCTCCCCAGTTTGTTGGGACTTTCGAGGTGCTAGATCATGTTGGAGTGGTGCTGTCTTGAGTATCACTTCACCTGCAGATGAGCTAGATACATGATTTTTTCAATGGATCACAACTCTTTTGTTTTCATCATGAAAACTCACAAGTCATCAATTTGTGTGAGATCGATGTTGATGATGATGATACCATCGAGGTGCAGTCAGTAGAGATCCATGAAAACAAAGATATGGTGATGTGTGGGCCTTTAATTCCCTCAGTTTGTGTATTGTGGAAACATGGTGGTGTTGAGGAGGGTACATGGGAGCGGGAGTCCAAGATTCCTTTCTAGTACCTAGAGTTGTTTTAAGTTGTTGTGATGAGTTTTTTTCATTGATCCATTATTTTTTATGAATTTTATTTGATGTTATGATTGAATAGTTTGGATATGGAACTATTGTTCCGTTGTTCTCTTTTGTTGAGGTTTTGTTCCATATTTTGATAAACTCAAGGTGGTTTACCCCTGAGAGGTATCTTATAGGGTGGTTGTTCAAACATAGGCACAAAGAAGAATGATGGATGATCCATTCCAATGTCTCTCTACCTGAAAACTAGTATCACCTCATTTAGTATCATTTATAAACTTAAATGTTCATGCATCAGATCACATGGGCCCCTAAATGACTATGTCTCAACTGGTCTCTGGTGTTTACATCACTTGTTAAACATGACTGACACTATTTCTCTACCAACCCAAGCAATATCACCTATGCCTAACACCAAACTCCTTCCTATCCATCAACCAGAACATTGATACCACTCTATCATGACCCCTACTTACAAGGTGTACCCCTAATTGGCCAAAATGTGGGAAGGGAGATAATGACCCCCGAGTCCCACCTCCAGCAGGCCCCTGGATGGCGACTAGCACTAAGGGTATAGTATGCACACAAAGGGGAGGCATTACACTCTTAAGAGAACACATGAAAAATATAGAGATAAGACAGACACCAACAAACTCCAACTCAAAATGAAATATAAAATAAAAACCCTAGTACACATATCTAATTTCATATAAAACTACTACAATTGAACGAAATATCTACAAGTACGAAAACAAAGTAAAAACAGATTCGACCCAAAAGCCCGACCAGCTCCTGCATCCCCATGCTAGTAGTAACCTACATGATCACAAACATAATCCATGTGACCTGTAAAACAGTTTATATAGATAGGGTGAGTATAAAAATATACTCAGTAGGATCCTCCCGGGATCCTCTAGTGCAAAAGTAAATAGAACATGCTAAAGCACAGTAAACAATATGTGAAACTAACTCATCACCTAAACAAGTATACAATGTTCCAAACCACACCATGGATACTCTCACCAAGTATCACATACAAGATTATATAATAAAAGAAATAATTTAAAGGGTACCCTGCTACAACTTCCACACTGTTGTGTCGCTTTTCCCTAACATCTCACATCCTAAGCATATATCGCCAAAAAGGCATGCATGCAAACACATGGGAGAAGCACCAGAATAGGAACCTAGTGCAACAAAACCACCACATCAATGTAAGAAAATTAACTGAGTAGTTTTTAAGATCCTCCATAGATCTCATAACATGTATCATACATTGGGAATTACACCTCAAGGCATTACCACCCACACACCGAGTAAGGATCCTCAATTTGTCACAGCCTATACAAGTTACACCTATAGTAGTCCATAGGAAACTATATCCAAAATATATGTGTGTGAATTAACGAAATCCATTATATCCCTCTAAACACATATATGAGGAAAACTAACCATTATGTCTACCAGCACATGTACTACCAAGAGAGGAGAGCGGGGTCAAAGGAGGTAATCAGCCATCCATTATCCCACTAGAATGTTGGGGAAAACACCCCCATAGATTAGAATCCATAGGGTGTCAGTTTCCCTAACTTACAAGGTGTATTAGAGTATATAAACACAACAAGTACATAATATATTATAGCTCACAACCACACTATGGTCCTAACATAGTCTTAGACTCAAATGCAGCTAATGCCTCTCGAACTCCCGACTTCCACTTCTAGTACTAGGTATCCTAAAAGCATAAAACCATTAAAGGGATTGATTACATTACTTCATTCCCTTTTTATTAGTTTCACTTTACATTCATTAAATTTTTAATCATTAATTGGATATTCACAATTTACACGGTATATTTCATTAGTATCACCCCCATTGTTCTTTGTTCCTTTAAATTGTAACATTAGCATTGCGTCCTAGCAAGCTCTATCCCCATGGGGTAACATCATTTATTAAATCATTTATTAGTAATACTATTACTTTCCAATATTACCAAGAATTATAGAAAATCATTCTATGATAATAAAAATAAGGGGGCTTAACAAGGTGAGTAGATGAACTACCCGTCGAGTCATTGCAGCCTATAGAAAGAGAATAATCCCATCCAACCCTAGTAAGCTAAACCTGGAAAGCACATGGCATACCCCGTGGTTCATCAACCCTTTTGGAAGGAGGGTAAGTGAACTAGATGCATTGAGCAGTGGGGAATGTAAGGAAGATGAACAAACAAAGGAAATAGAAACATCAAAACAGTCACATCTTGCGAAGGGGGTGATGATATTTTCTTGTACCTTCATGGATGTTTCCTTCTTTGGGATTTTAGAATCATTTTGACTTGTGAACTTTGGCCTTTTCCATTCCTTTAATGGGGTACTCTTTCACATTTTTAAGAGTTTTTTTCTCAATTTAAGGGGTTTGATTGTTTTCAAAAACCATCCAACCGGTTCTATCATCTCAAGTGTCCTCCCTGACACCCACATGCCTAAACTGATTCTTCATGCCAATCTAGGCGTCAACTACTACCAAAACCAATAGGAATCCCTACCCCCACACATCACAACAGCCTTCCAGGATCACGTCACAACACAAGCAGTAGGAACACAAACATCATATCAATTGGGATCTTGGCCATTAAACAGTGCATCCAACCATCAAACACAATGAGCTCTCGTAGCTCCAAGAATAACGCTCTTGGGCTTTACAAGCAAAAGGGTAACTCAAAACCCTACGAGCAATTATATTTTTATCAAACTATTAGTTCTTTAATACAACTATAATTAATAGATATATTATTTGTATGTTACAACTATGGGTAACCTAAACAGAGATCTATCATATCTATCACAAATTGATTAATGATTCTTAACGCATCAACTTGATTAACAACAAATTAGAAAAACAACTACAACAACTAGATTCATTTACATGCCTATTTATTTTTAGCCAAAAAATTGTCAATTAATTTTCTAATTTAGATTATTTTCCAATATACATTAATAATGAAATGATAAAAAAAGCAAGCAAATATATCACAATATCTAGAAAAATAAGAGGAAATAACATATGATTGATATCAATTTATTTATCTGATTCAAATGTTTATTATGTCAATTCCATTTTGATCTAGTTTTATAATACATGCTAACTCTACATTTTCATATAAAATAATATAGAAGAAATAAACCCCCTACCTCAAATTGTTCTTGATGTTCTTTATATGATGACGATCCACACAACAGATTATGATATCCTCCCTCATGACAACTACATCCACCCAAGGATGCGGCGATACGACCTCACCAACCGATATCCAAGAAAACTTTACTAGAAGTACGGAGATCACGTTCCATATCATGACAAGGAGAAACATGATTATAAGGATTGAGGTGAAAACAAGAAAAATGGTAGATAAATGATCGACACTTGATGCTTACACCAAAATAAGGGATGCACATGCAGAAGGAAAAGACATCAAGGGGAAACGATCTGCTGAATAAGGTTCAATCACACAAACCCTAAATGAATAAGGAATGCATAGAGTGGCTCAAACAATGGAACAAGAAGATATAATAAGGAAGGAAATACATCTCATCAATTTTACGATATTTAATGGAGTAGTAGTTTAAGATACATTGGATTTTACATTAAAAGAATATTTCATTTAACCACATAGTTTGACCATATAAAAGTATCACGAGCCTTTGGAAAATTAATATAGGAGATATGGGATTTGATTCATCCTTAAATCACTTAAAAGAAGGCCTTAAATGAATTTTACATCAATGGAATCATCAATGGAGAGAAACTATGGATGATGGAAACCATGTACACCATACCTGAAATTTGAAAATGTGTTGGATGACTCACTGTTTTGGAATCCTCAATGGTCTGGTAACATGGTAGAACCATGCTAGTCTGGTAACCTCACTGGTCTGGAAACATTGTAGAACCTCCCTGGTCTAGAAACCTCATCGGTCTTGAAACATCACTGGTCTAGAAACACTGTAGAACCTCACTAGTCAGGAAACCTCACCTGTCTAGAAACATTTTTCTTGATCTATAAATTTGGATATGGAAATAGAATATTATTGAAATGATGATACTATTCTGGAAATATTGTTCAAGAATTATAAATTTGACAAAGGAAAATAGCATGCTGTTGGAAATTGCCTACTGTGCTGGAAAACACTATTCATGAACTATAAATTTGGCAATTGAGAATAGACTGATGTTCTAGAACCATTATTCATGAATTATAAATATGGCAAAGGAAAATAGCATGATGTTGGAAATAGCCTACTATTTTGGAAACACTATTCATGAACTGGAATCTTGGTAATGAAATATAGTCTATTGTTGGAAATAGCCTACTATTCTAGAAACACTATTCATGAACTAGAAATGCATAAAATTGATGGGAATATTTCACCATGACCTTACATAACACTTCAAACACCAGATTTATGCAAAGTAATAGACCAAAGAGGTCTGGGCCATTACTGTGGTGGTTAGTTTAGCAATCAATACCATGATCAGGCTTTTTTGAGAGGGGGTTGCAGGTGCCATGGACAATGAAACATTGGTGTTTTTAAATGTATGTGCATAGTAATTGAAAATATAATTATAAAAATAATTGTTTGAAATGTATTTTATATAGTGTTATTTTATGTAAATTTTATTCTGATTAAATAGTTAATGGGCATACTTCTGTGTTTGCATACACGTATATTTGGTAAAGATTATTGTAATTTCAATAACACATTGTAGCTATAGAGACTTTATCATCACTTTTTGTGGGATTGATAATGTGGTTACTCTTTTAATGGCTCTTAGAACAACAACATTTCTTAACATTGTTAAATCCAACATTTCACATTGTTATAGGTCATATATGTAGTTATGTATGTCATTCCAAATACTATGTTGTCAAAAAAAAAATCCAAAAGGAGAAGCTTTCTTATCTCTGAAGCATGTTAATCAGTCAAGTGTATACCAAATCCTCTGGTCTATAAATATTGCACCATTGAAAGTGAATTTGAACTTCCAATTCCAAGAACCCCATTTATTCTCAAAATAATTATAATGGAAGATCTCGTGCCTCATGAAGGTGGGGAAATACCAACTCCAGTGACGAATCCTACACTATATATCAACTCTTTAGATGAGGGAAATATTGACTCCACATGAAGATGATTTCACGCCTCATGTATGTTTGGGGAATACTGACCCTATTTGATCCAAATGTTGGGAACCCCACACCTACGCTAAATAGGGTGAATTTACAACCCCACCTTAGGAAAGAGGGATACCCACACCCATACAAAAATGTGCTAAAAAGGGGTTTTCGTCCCATATAATTTTATATTCATCACCATTGAACCCAGTCATCAGCCCTATAAATCTAAATATCAAATGTGCCTATATCACCTAACTAATGGCCTCGAATGACCAAAAAATTCACACCACTGGAATATATGTAGAAAAATATTCAAGGTATGATATTTATTTATGGAAAATCGATAACAGATAAAAATTATGAATTCTATTAATTTAATCATGACATACATGAAGTGATGCGACTGAGTTTTATATCATGAGCCAAATTTAAATATGAAATATTTATCTTTTTTCATTCATATTTATGTCATGATGTTGATGTTTTAGACAATTGTTCAATCTGACATCTGGTGAAAAATTTACAAACAAAACCATCCCCATCCCCTCTACATCAAAAACGTCCCATTTTTCAGTTTATTTATATATTATATTCTATTTTAGTTTTAGATACCTTTACCAAATAATAAGGCATTATCTGTCACAACTGGCGCACTTGAAACACCAAAAAATAAATCCTTCTTTGAAATCATGGGTTGTCACTTTCTCCAGTGATTACCACCAGTCCCCCACATGCCATAATTCTACTGTGCTGGACTCACACCAACACTACATCGACTGACATCGATGGCACCCTGCATCACTGCCACCATGCTGCTAGCCCCTCGGGAGCTGTCACTACACAAGCCTCATCGCTGCCCTAGGAACGTAGTGTAGTGCAACCATCTGATGACCCCAATGTCATTGTACGCTGTCGCAAGCCCCCACATCAAAGTGGAAGACCAAAAGATAATAAAATGGGGGGGGGGGATAATGTTAGATATATGACAAGATCATGTAGTCATTCCATCAACAAGAATGTGTATTCATGATTTTAAAAATATTAGAAAAAATATAACAATATTATAATATATATTGGTTGCACATAGATTGATTATTCGATATATAATTCAACGGACAATTGACTAAAAATAATTTTAATAATAATCCTAAATAAAAGTGAACAGTTGATTATCATACCAGTTAGTGATTAACAACAATGATTTCAATTCCAAGATCAAATGTTGAATTTACGAAGAACGGAAACAAAATTAAATAACTAGTCCTACCCTCAAAACAATATTTTTCACTCCACCATTAGTATGGTGTCGCTTGATGACTTGTATGGACAACCATTTCATTCTCCATTGTACTAGATTGGGATCGAAGAGTCAGCAAATGTTAGACCAAAACTAGTGAAGAATATAACAGTGATGGTTTAGGTGATTCATGAGAGGATGAAGATAGTGAAAGATCGTCAGAAATCATATGCTGGTCAATGGAGGATACCGTTGGAGTTTGATGTTGGGGATCACATTTTTTGAAGGTGACTCCCCATCATGGGAAATGAAGGATTAGTTTTGGGAGTAAGCATTCTCCATAGTTTATTGGGACTTTCGAGGTTTTGGCTCATGTCGGAGTGGTGGCGTATTATACATCAATTCACCGGATGATAAGCCAAATACATAATGTTTTAAATGTTTCATTACTCCATCGTTATCTTCATGAAGACTCAACTGTCGTGAATTGAAGCAAGATCGATTTTGACGATGATGCGAACATCGAGGAGCGGTTGGTAGAGATCTAGGTACATAAGGAGAAGGTGTTGTGTGAGACTTATATTCCCTTGGTTTGTGTATGGTGGAAACATGGTGGTGTTGAGGAGAATACATGGGAGTGGGAGTCCCAAATGCGTGTCTATTACCCAGAGCTGTTTTATGTTGTTGTGATGTGTTTTTTCTTTGATTATTTATTTATTTTTTTCCATTTTTGAAATGTTATTATTGACTTGTTTGAATATGGAACGATTGTTCTCATGTTCTTGGATGTCAAGGTTTTGTTCTAGTTTTGGAACAACTCAAGGTGTTTTTCCCCTAAGAGGTATCTTACAGGGTTGTTTTTCTGACACAGGCACAAAGAAGAATGATGCATGATACTTTCATAGGTCTCTATACTACAACTAGTATCACCATATTTAGAAGTCATTATAAACATAAAGGTTCATGCATCAGATCACATGAGGACCTAAACTCCTTTGTCTCATCTGGTCTCTACTGTTTACATCACTTGTTAAATGAGACTGGCACTGTTTCCGGACCAACCCATGAAACCTCACATGTGCCTAACACCAAAATACAGCCTATCCCTCAACCGGATCATTAATACCACTCTACCATGACCCCACCCCACAAGGTCTACAACTACTTGGCTAACAATGTGAGAAGGGAGATAATGACCCCCGAGTACCACCTCCAGCAAGCCCCAGGTTTACAACAAGCACTAAGGGTATAGTAAACACACTAATGGGAGGCATTAACTTCATAAGAGAACACATGCGAAATAGAGAGATAAGGAAGACACCAACCAACTATCACTCAGAAAGAAATATAAAATGAAATCCCAAGTACAGATATGTAATTTCATACAAAACTACTACAAATGAATGAAATTACAGCTTGAAACAAAACAAAGTAAAAATTTTAAAAACCAAAAAAAAACTCAAACAGATCCTGCAACCCCAAAAAACGAGTGACCATCCTAATCACCAACCAACTCCAAGTGAACTCTAAAATATTTTATATATATCGGGTGATTATAAATGTATAATCAGTAGGATCCTCCTTGTTGCCTTTCATGAAATAGTAAAGAGAACATGCTAAAGCACAGTGAACAATAATTGAAACTAACTCATCACCTAAACATGTATACTAAGTTCCCAACCTCACCACGGATACTCTCACCCAGTATCGCATACAAGTGTGTACAATATAAGAAATAATTTGAAGGGTACCCTACTAACACTTCTCCAATGTTTTTTTGCTTATCCCGAACTTCACACGTCCTCAGCATCACTCTCCAAAGAGGCTTGCCCACAAAAACCTGTGCGAAGCACCACAACAAGAACATAGTGCAACAAAACCACCACATCGACGTATGAAAAGTAACCGAATAGTTTCCTGCAGCCACCATATCTCACATAACATGCATCCTATGTCGGGCATTATACCTCAAGGAATTACAACCCACACATCGAGTAAGGATCCTCAAGCCACCACAACCTATACACCTTACACATATAGTTGTCAATAGAAAACTATATCAAAAATACATGTGTGTGAATAACCACAAGCCATTATAGTCCTCTATACACATATATGGGTAAAACTATCCATTGTTCCTATGAGAAAAAGTGACTACCAAGATAAGAGTGCGCGGTTAAAGGGGGTAATCAGTCATCCATCCTCCCCCTGGAATGTTGTGGAAAACAACCCCGAGGTCTCAGAATCCCCAGGGTGTCAGTTTCCCTAACTGATGAGGTGGAGTATCACATAGAAACACCAAAAATACAAAATATACTATAACTCAAAACCACACTATGGGAATCACCTAGTCTTAGACTCAACTGTAGTGAACATCTCGTGGACTCCCGACTACCACATCTAGGACTAGGTATCCTATAAGAACACACCCATTTCAATATCTTGATTACATTATTTCATTCCCTTTTTATTAGTTTCACCTTATATTTCTTAATTTTTTAAACATTAATTAACTATTAACAATTTCCACATTATATTTCATTAGCATCACACCCAATGTTCATTGTTCCTTTAAATTTCAACATCAAAATCGCGTCCCAGCTTTCTCCAACCCCATGGGAAAACATCATTTATTCAATAATTTATTTGCAATACTATTAATTCCCCATATTCCCAATCATTCTAGAAAGACATTATAAGATACTAAACATAAGGGGGATCAACACGGTGAGTTGATGAACTACATGTCGAGTCCTTTCCACCTACAGAAAGAGCATAGAACCATCCTCTCTCAAGAAGCAAAACATGGAAAGCATGTGTCATACACCGTACATCATCTCCCCTTTTGTATATAGGGTGTGAAAACTAGTTTTCATGTGAAATGGGGAAAGTATGTAATATAAAAAACCAAAAATATATTTCATGCATCCAATCCTTCACGTCTAACAGGTTTCATCATCTCTGTTGTCCTCCCCAATACCCACATGCCTTAAATAATGCTTCTTGCCACTCTAGGCATCAACTGCTACCACAACCAATATGAATCCCTGCCCCCACATATCACAATAGCCTTCCAGGCTCACATCAAAACACAAGAAGCAGGAAAAAACATCATATCAATTTTCATCTTGGCCCATCAACAATGCATCGAACCTTCAAACACAATGAGATCTCGTAGCTCCAATCATAATGCTCTTGGCCTCTACGAGGAAGAGGGTAACTCAAAACCCTATGATGCATTATCTTTTTATCAAACAACCAATCCTTTAATCAATGTAGAATTATCCAATTTATTATTTGTAGGTGTAGGTTCCAACTAGGGGTAACCAAAAAAGAAATCTATCATAGCTATAATGAATTTATTATAGATTATTACAGTATCACATTGATTTACATCAAATTACAACAAAAAAAATCAACAACAACTAGGTTCATTTATATGCCTCTTTATGTTTATCCCATCAATTGTCAATTAATTTTTGTCGTTGCTTTATTTACCAATTTCCATCAAGAATTAAACGTAAATAAAATCAATCATAAATATCACACTATCTAGAAAAAAAAGAGGCAATAACATTTGATAGATATCCATTTATTTATTTGATTCAAATGTTTATTATGTCAATTAAATTGTGATATATTGATCTAAAACATGCTAACTCTACATTTTCACATTAACCAGTATAGAAACAATGAATCCCATACCTCAATTAGTTATTGGTTTTCTTTATACGAGGACAATCCACACATCAGATTATGATATCCTCCCATGTGACAACTACATCCACCTGAGGAAGCGGCGACACAACTGCACCATCCAACAGCCAAGAAAATTCCACTAGAAGCATGGAGATCATGTTCCATAGCATGAAAAGGAGAAAAAAGAGGAGACGGATTGAAGGAAACACAATAACTGAGTTAGATCATACCTTATATCGGCGAAGGATATAAAATTGATGCTTACTCAATAACAGGGGGTGCACCTGCAACACGAAGAAACATCAAGGGGAAACAATATGATGATTAAGGTTCGATCACATAGACCCTAAAGGAAGAAGGAATGGTTCAAGCAGCTCGCACCGGGGAACAAGAAAGTAGAATAAATATGGAAATATATCTTTCCCCTTTTGAATATTTAATGGGGTAGTAGTTTAAGATACAATGGATTTTACATTAAAAGCATATTACATTAAACCACATGGTTTGACCATGTAAAAGCATCCCAAGCCATAAGAAAATTAGTATAAGAGTTTTGGGATATTATTCGTCCATAAAAACCTTAAAACAAGGCCTTAAATTAATTTTACATCAAATGGAACATCAAATGGGTGAAACTATAGGAAGCTGGAAACACTGTACACCAAACATGAAATTTGACCAAGAGTTGGATGAATAACCATTTTGGAAACCTCACTAGTCTGGAAACATGCTATAACCTCACTGGTCGAGGAGCCTCACTAGTCTAGAAACACTATAGAACCTCACTGGTCTGGAAACCTCACCGTTCTAGAAACCTCACTGCTCTAGAAACTCTATTCTTGAACAAGATATTTGGCTATAGAAATAGAATTTTATGAAAAGAGCCTACAGTTCTAGAAATACTATTCATGAAACAGAAATTTGGTAATGAAAAATAGCCTGCTGTTGGAAATAGCCTAATTTTCTGGAAGTCACTGTTCGTGAACTAGAAATTTGTCAAAGGAGAATAGCATGCTGTTAGAAATAATCTACTATTCTGGAAACACTGTTCATGAACATGAAATTTGGAAAAAGAAAGTAGCATGTTGTTGTAAATAGCCTACTATTATTGAAACATTGTTCATGAACTAGAAATTTGGAAAAGGAAAATAGTATGTTGTTGGAAATATCCTACAGTTCTAGAAACAATATTTATGAACTAGAAATTTAGAAAATTTATTCGAATAAGTCACCAGGACCTTCCAGAACACATCAAACACCAGATTTTTGCAATGTAATGGACCAGAGAGGTCTGGACCAGTATAGTGGTGGTTTTTTTGGAAACTGATAACACAAATTAGATTTATTTAGAGGGCATATCGTGTTCCAATGACAATGAACCATTGATTTTGTAAAATGTTTTTTCATAGTAACTGAAGATATAATTGTAAAAAACATTTTTTTAAATTTATATTAATAGGTTTTGTTTGTGATGTAAATCTTTTAATGATTGAATTATGAATGGGTATAATGGGGTGTTTGCATACACATATATTTTGTAAAGTGTGATGTAATTTCTATAGCACACTATAGTTATAAGGCCTTTAAATTCACTTTTTTTTGAGTGATAAAGGGGTTCCACTTTTAATGGCACTTATAACAACAATGTTTTTTTTAAAATATTAAATCCCACTTTGCACATTGTTAAAGGGAATATCTGTGGTTATGTATGTCATTCCAAATACTAAGTCATCAAAAAAATCTTAGTGGAGGAGCATTTTTTTTTCACTAAAGAATGTTTGTCAGTCAAGGGAATGCAACATCCTCTAGTTTATAAA